>OW026434.1:3317038-4517038 GCA_932274075.1 Diarsia rubi | reverse complement strand
AGTTTGGTTCAAAAACTGATTCTGGATCATATAGACAATCAGGCTGGTTATTAAAAAAAGGAGAAACACATTCAAATGTTCGGCTAGATCTAATCTTTTGGGTTAAGAAAACCATTTCCATTTCAAAAACACGGCGTAACGCGGCATGTAAAGAAAGCCTGTTCATTACCACACGAGGAATAGTCAAGAACGCCTCACGAACAGTGATTGCTGGATGGATTAAATCGTTATTCAAGGAAGCTGGCATATCTGGATCAGCAGGTAGCTTTAGAGCAGTAGTTGCGAGTAACAACTGGATCGGTAATCAGTGTAATATCGAAGAAATTTTAAAAAGAGGAAATTGGCGATCCAAAGATACTTTCTTTCGGCATTACTTTAAAGAAATAAAACCTAACTCTATTTGCAATCCAAATATTGTATGTAGAAACTTTACACCAATAGTGTAGCTATACTATCATAATATTATGATTTATTGTTAAGTATACAATTATGTTGAATTTGTTAGAAGTTTATTTTGAGTTTGTCTTTATTTATTTCTTTTGTCTTTACATAGTTTATATAAATTGTTATATTTCATTTATAAGCCTTTTCGTGAAAAGTTTAGTAGTTTTCTTAGACAATAAAATTATTGTTCTCTTATAAGCTTGTTTCTTTACCAAAACAAAGAGTCACAGTACGCTTAGCACTAGTCTCATATTGAGATCTCAGGCATTAAGACTAGTCAGGCAGCACCGGCAGATAATAAACACGTCTCAAATGTGGTTCAAGCAAGGCTCGAACACCTAAATAGAACCGTTTTTCCCCCGAAGGGTAAAAAACGGATATTTAGGTTTCAGCCGTAGCTTGAACTACTTAAGCGCCTTGCCGGCACAAAGTACTGAAGAACATGGCCGCCGCGTGCTGCCCGTCTAGTGCGAGACAAGGACAGGTATAGTTGTGACATCACGAATTTACGTAGTTGAAGAGCGAGACAGGAGATGTTGTTGACGAATATTGGAACGTTAATCTCAAATGTGGTTCAAGCTACGGCTGAAACCTAAATATCCGTTTTTTATCCTTCGGGGGAAAAACGGTTCTATTTTTGTGATTACGTCGTTTTTACGTGTTTTATTCCTGGCCAAAAGGTCAGAAGTGGGATATCCAAGAAAATTTCACATTTTCTTGTCACGTTCACGGCTCGGACAAACGTAAGTAAACGCATTCACACTTCTTTTTGGATTTGAGTAACCTAATCATGTGATTTTATTTTTCTTTTCTTCAAAGTTACGGTTGAATTTAAATAACACAATTTTATGTTGCTGTAATCATGACACGTAGTGTTTTTTTTTTAATGTTCATTTCTGGTTAATAAGCGACTACCTAATAACCCATGAGAAGTAAGATTAAAATTTAATTAGTTCAGGAAGGATAAAATAGATAATTGAGATCAACGGTAATAAGCGGTTAATCATTGGTGTGGACTTGTAAAGGATTGATTACCAGGAAAGAAAGGGGTTAAGAGTTGTTAACCATTATGGTTGCGTAGTTCTCCTGACTTAAATTTTTGGTTTGTGTACCTACGTAGATAGCTATTATACCGGGTCTTAAAGCGCACATAATGAATTTCGAATGTAATGTGTTCTTCCGCAGTCCTTGAGATCCCGTTTTTTTTTTATTTTTTTATTTTGACATAATGATACTGATCATATTGATACGGTTCTAAAATGTTATTTTAAATACTTGCCTTAGCCCCTGTGCTTTTGCAGGAACAATAACGGTGTTTAGCGTTACGCATGCTAGTAGAACTATGCACTAGCGTAAACCGCGAATATTTGCAACAAGAATGTTTAATTAACAGTTATAATACTTGCTTATTAACGGCTATGTGATGGGTACTCTTACACCTCGTATAATAAAATTTGAGGAAGTTAGATGGGATTAATTAGAATAAAACTATATCACAGAGCCAGCCAGGCTTCATACCAAAGTCTTCCAAACCCTTTCTTTATTAATTAAACGTATAAGTTTGAATGGATTGAACTAAAATTAACCTAATGTGTCTACTTAATAGCTTTCTATTTGATAAACATAGAGCACCTTAATTGTCAAGGTCAAGGATGTTCAACATAGTTTCATGGACGGCCAAGTTTGGTATTTTTGTAAATGTTTGCAATATGACCTGTGTTGAAACAAAGTTTGTTAGGCTAGACTCCAATGATGCGATTTACATTCCCTGGTAGGTGAGGTAGGGCCGGTGGGCTAAAATGGCGCGGGGAGTAACTGATTTGGGGACAAAGTTTGTTGATGTCCTAAAATATTTTAAAATAACTTACGGGCCAGATGCAGGACCTTTGTGGGCCGCTAAGTGGCCAGGGGCCTTACGTTAGACAGGCCTGTTCTAAATGGTTTTAGATGCTAATGCTGAGTGGGGTCACTTGGGTCCAACACCGAGGTTAGGAAATGGGCTCGCTTCGTTACATGGGGTTTGGACATGACTGGTGATATGTGGGTCTGTCATACATTCACTCCAATCAATTCACATAACATATGTGTCATGTTATGTTAAGACTTCATCTGTTAGCGAAGTAGACACAATAGTTAAACAATGATGGTATGTGTGATATGGGCAACACGTGACGGATACTAAGCTTATTTTGAAGTTTCAGATCTCACTGTAATTGAAGAATATGAAGGAAGTGCCCGAGGTAAAGGGCCTTATAATAAGGGAACCCGAGGTAAAGGGTCTTATAAGGAAGGAACCCGAGGTAAAGGGCCTAATAGAGAGGAAACCCGAGGTAAAGGGTCTAATGGAGAAGGAACCCGAGGTAAAGGGCCTAATAGTGAGGGAACCCGAGGTACGGGCCCTGTCGGAAACCAAACCCGAGGTGAAGGTTTGGGGAATATTTTTGGTGTGACCAGTCGAAGGGAAGGACTGGCACATACACAGGAAGAATCGCCCCAGGTTATGGGACAAAATCAAATCGTAGAAGATTTGAACTTGGAAAGGACTGCACAACGCTCGAGGCAAGAGCATGAGCACACGAGTTCCGATGGAAACCAAAGTGTTGTACTGGGAATTCGGGATCAGACGAAAAATGAAGAATGGAACGAAAGGAGGCAAAGCCGCGGTAGGCAGTTTTCAAAACGGACAT
Source organism: Diarsia rubi (assembly GCA_932274075.1). Classification (NCBI taxonomy): domain Eukaryota; kingdom Metazoa; phylum Arthropoda; class Insecta; order Lepidoptera; family Noctuidae; genus Diarsia; species Diarsia rubi. The sequence goes on along the minus strand of OW026434.1, from coordinate 4,513,907 downwards.
CATGGCCAAGGAGGAAACGCTATTACTCCACGTCTTCGGAATCTGGAGATGAGTCGCCATCACCAAAAAGAACAAGGAGATCAAAAGAAGGAAAGGGAGCTGATAGTAGGTTAGTGGACACGTTTTTAGCTATTTTAGAAAAATGTAAGAGTTCTGATAAACCTAAAATGTCTTTTAACGCGAATGTAATACCGGAGTTTGACCCTTTGTCCAAAGAACAAACCATATTAACTTGGTTGACCAAAATTGAAGAATGTGCCGAAATTTACGGCTGGGAAGAAAAAGAGATTATTCATTACTCTCTGCCTAAATTAACCGGTGTAGCAAAAACATGGTATCAGGGTCTAACTTCGATATTACATACGTGGCCAGAATGGAAAAAGAAATTGATCGAATCTTTCCCGTGTAGAGAAGATTACGCGGAGCTTTTAACGGAAATGTTATCAAAAAAAGCAAAATATGGTACATTGGAGAATTATTATTATGCGTAGGTTAACCTATTAAATAGATGTAAAATATATGGCAGACAAGCAGTAGATTGTCTATTATATGGAATAGACGACCGTGCGGTAAAGGTTGGCGCTCAGGCAGCTCAGTTTAAAGAACCAGAACAGGTGCTTCAATATTTGAGGACGGTTAAGAGTGGTCCAATTAGAGACACTCAAGACTCTACTCGGAAACCAAATGATAGACGATTTGGGGGCAACTCAAATCGACCGGGCACATCTAAATCAGGTATGAATACTAATATAAAATGTTATAACTGCAACGAGATTGGTCACCCAAGTTTTAAATGTGAAAAACCTCCTGTAAAGTGCACTAATTGTGACCGGTCTGGCCATCAGACCGCTAACTGTCTTAGAAATAAGAGGACAACAAATCAACCAGACAAACACAAAGCACCACCACCAGGTAATGACCAAACACAAAAACAGGTTTCAGAAGTTACAGCAGAGGATACCGGTATAAACAAGTACGTATTAGAAATCAAGGTGAACAAAAAAACAACCTTGTGTCACATTGATCTGGGAAGTCAATGTTCTCTTATTAAGGTAAGTGTTGCTAATTCCCTTTATCTTGAGATCATAAATCGCTCGAATTTGCCGGTATTCAGAGGAATAGGTGGGAACCTGATAATTCCGCTAGGAGTCGTTGTGACTTCCGTCGAAGTTCAAGGCTTGAAAGAAATAATTGATTTATACGTTGTGGAAGATTATGTGCTGGTAACTCCCGTTTTGTTAGGTCATTCTTTTACAGAAAAACCTGACATATTAATTATTAAAACGCCAGATGAAATCAAATTCCAAAGACTACCACCAAAAAAATTAGACATTATAGTGCTTACAAATACCGGAATTCCTGGCAATACGTTAAAAGCAATAAAAATCTGTACGCATGCTCAGTTGGATTGTGATATTTACATAAATGGTACTGTACGAGGTACTGAAGGTCAGGAGCATTATTTACTTCCCGGGCAATACGAGATCAAGAACGGAAGTGGAGCAGTCTTGATCTATAACATGTCAGTGACCCCCATGCATCTCACTAAAGGTACTCTTTTAACTCGTTCTCTACAGAGAAACTCTCTTTCATCGAGTAATACACTAAATGCGTTCAGTGTAACATTCGGTGATGCTGAAATGGGGACCTCGGTCAACCATATTCCTCGTTTAGATGAAGACCAGTCCCAGGAACTACAAGGTTTGCTTGCAAGGTATAGTAGTTGTTTTTCTAGTGGACTACACGACTTGGGCTATACACCAGTTACCGAGATGACCATCGAACTTAATGATGCTGATCCGGTAGTTTACCGCCCGTATCGCATGTCATTCACTGAAAGAACAATGGTAAGAAATATGATACAGGAGATGCTGGACAGTGATATAATCAGAGAATCATCATCACCCTACGCAAGCCCGATCGTCATGGTTCAGAAGAAAACAGGTGACAAGAGGTTGTGCGTCGATTACAGGGCGCTCAATAGAAAAACCAAGAAGGATCACTACCCGCTACCCAGAGTAGAAGACCAACTGGATCTACTTGCAGGTAATGCCTTGTTCACATCCTTAGATCTGGCGTCTGGGTATTACCAGATTCCAGTAACGGAAGAATCTCGTCATAAAACTGCCTTTGTAACTCCTGACGGGCAGTATGAATATAATCGCATGCCATTTGGTTTAGTTAATGCACCATCAGTTTTTCAACGCACCATCAACAAAATATTAATGGAAGCCAAAATAAAATATGCGATTATATACATGGATGACATTCTCATTCCATCCAAGGATTTCAGAGAAGGACTTCAGCGCTTGGAAGAGGTACTACAGCTACTCAAAAAAGGTGGGTTAACTTTAAAGCTTAGTAAATGCCATTTCTTCCTGGACTCTATAGATTTTTTAGGTTTCGATGTAAGCTCTGATGGTATCAGACCGGGTAGCAGAAAGACTGATGCAGTCTCCAAATTCCCAACACCTAAAAATCAGCACGATGTACGGCAGTTTCTTGGACTTTCAGGGTTTTTCAGACGATTTATCAAAGGATACGCTGTAATTACAGCACCCTTGACAGATCTTCTTAAAAAGAACACTGCGTGGACTTGGAGTAACAAACAAGAGGAAGCATTCGCTAAGGTAAAAGAATTGCTTGTAAGTCGCCCGCTACTTGCTTTATATGACCCGAAAGCCGAAACAGAGTTGCATACAGACGCCTGTAAGGATGGCTTGGCCGGTATATTACTTCAACGAAACTCGAACGGCGTATTGCAACCAGTATCGTACTTCAGTCGTAAAACGAATGTTGACGAACGTAAGATGCATTCTTATGAACTCGAAACGTTGGCAGTAATCTCCTCGTTAAATCGTTTCAGAGTTTATTTGGTAGGCATACCGTTCAGAATCCTGACTGATTGCAATGCACTCAGGTCAACGTTAGTCAAGCGGGACCTCATACCTCGAATCGCACGTTGGTGGGTTGTACTTCAAGAGTATGACTGCACTATAGAATATCGTCCCGGGACCCGAATGGCGCACGCAGATGCACTCAGCAGGAATCCAGTGGAAAACCCGGTAAGTGAACCACATATTTTGGACGTCTTGCCTATTCAGCAAACTGACCAAAACTGGATTTCAACCGTGCAATCTGCTGATAATGAAGTTAAGAGAATTAGAGAGATTCTTTTGGATCCGTCTGCTGAGGAGGCCATTGACGTGCATAAAAATTATAAGCTCAAAAACGATAGGATTTTTCGCATTGTTAGGGAGGACTTGAAATGGCTTGTACCTAGAGGCGTGCGCTGGCAAATCCTCAAGATGAATCATGACGATGTTGGTCATTGCGGGTTTGAGAAGACATTACCTACATAGAATAAGGGAACATTATTGGTTCAGGAAAATGCGCCGATTTGTAAAAAAATATGTTTCGTCTTGTCTGGAATGCGCTCACCACAAGGCCCCTGGTGGTAAACGAGAAGGTGAATTACACCCCATCGAGAAGGTTAGTACACCCTTTCATACCATCCACGCAGATCACCTAGGACCATTTGTAAAGAGCAAGGTAGGAAATTGTTATCTACTAGTAATTGTAGACGGGTTTACGAAATACGTTAGTATAAATGCTGTTAGAAATACCAAATCTATAACTTCAGTAAGGGTGATGAGGCAATTTGTAAGTTATTTTGGAGTTCCAGCACGTCTCATTACTGATAAAGGCTCTAGTTTTACCAGTAAGCAATTTCAGGACTTTGTTACGTCCTATGGCATAAAACACGTCCAAAATGCCGTTGCTACACCCAGGGCAAATGGGCAAGTGGAGAGGTTCAACAGAACCATACTGGATGCTCTATCAACCTCTAGTCACGGTGGAGATGATAAGTCATGGGATGATCACATATCCGACATACAGGTAGGTATTAACACAACAAAACATAAAACAACTCAGAAGAGCCCGTCGGAACTGTTATTCGGATTTAATGTGACTAGCAGAACAGAAGGTAAGTTGAACGAAATTATAAAGGAAACCCTCAATAAGACTCCTGTGCAAGACTTAGATGCGCTAAGACAAAACGTAGGCAAAAAGATAAGAGAGCAACAGGTAAGAGACGCTTCTAATTATAATAAACACAGAAAACCTTCAACTCAGTATAAAGAGGGCGACTTGGTAAGAGTGGAAAGACAGGTGCCGCACGATTGTAAGTCACAGAAGCTCACTGTCAAATATCAGGGTCCCTATCGCATAATAAAAATACTCCCTAATGACAGGTTCCTGGTTGAGGATACACCTCTGACTCGTAAACACGGTAGAAAATATGAAAATATTGTAGCAATAGATAAAATTCAACCATGGATGAATTTCAATAGAGACTTAGAATCCGACTCATCTGAGAATGATTGCGCTAGTGATGACGAGCAGATGTGTGTGCAAAGCAAGGAGTAGGGCACCAAAATATTGAACTATTCTATTAACTTGTAATGATTTGTGATTTTGGATGTTATAATTAAATATACTGATTTAAGCGAAGGGACTCGCTTGAAACAGGATGGCCGAGCTGTTAGGCAGCATTATAATTAACGGTTATTTATGTAAATATTATTAAGTAAATGTATCAAGAACGCTATGTGACGCCATACACTTGTAAATCTTTTAGTTTTAAATGTTTTTAATGATCTATGAATATTAATTAAATCTGTGTAAATAATCGTGTCATATTAAATTATTAGTAATTTAAGTTTGTAAATGTATTTAAACTGATTATTTCATTATTTGTTGGTCACTTTTTACTAACGGTTCTCCACTGCAAGTAGTGGGGCAAAATGCATATAAGATCGCTCCGCCCGCCATTATGGGCAGTCGCTATGGAACACTGAGGAAGTAACAACTGTGAATTTGTACCGTAGTGAAATATTAAACCAATATTCTGTGAATTTATGTGCTTGTGAAATATTAAACTGTTATTTTTTAATTATCTTATTGTTAAAATATTAAACCGTTATTCTGTGAGTTGGTTTTGAAAGTGAAATAATAAACAGTTATTTTTGTGATTACGTCGTTTTTACGTGTTTTATTCCTGGCCAAAATTCTACACCTACATACGAACGCCGAGTAATTTTCTGTGCCGCTATGGGAAAATACATCAATGCCCACTGGACAAATCTTGGCTGAATCGTAATCGCCTTACCGAATAGTCGTTAGATCCAGATTCCGTATATATGTATATGAGATCGTTTCTATAAACTTCAAACTTAAATGGGAATATTAATCCTGATGCTATTAACTCACAAAATCCGCCTTAAGTAGCATTATTCATCATATCGGCAAAATATTCATCAGGTGTAACGTAGTTATCACCATTCCTGTCGTGGGTCATAATTGTAAACTTGCTCCAGTCATTAACCACATATCTGACAATTTTTGAACGCACCTCCATCGCTCTATCTCACGAAACAAACATGCACCGTCACCAATAATAGGGACGACAGTATATTCTTCAACATCTCCATTAACGTTCATATTTTCTTAAGCCATTTTAAAACCTATACTTAAACCAAACGAAAACAAAACAAATGCCAAATACAAAGCAGAGTCTATAACCAAAACTATTAAACCGAAATAAAGCAAATGCAACCCAAAATATGCCAAGAAAAGAACAGCCAAAATCGTTAAATATAATCCGCTAGAAATATTTAGGTATAGTATGTGGTATTAAATACGGCGGCCACTCATCATCGGGTTTATGTAACTCAGGGAAAACACAACGATAGCGCGTTTTAAAATACTACTAACGCCATCAATTAAGTTTTCTTTCTTTTTCTTTTCTTTATCTATTGTCAACATTAAGAACTAAAAAATATTTTGTTAGTCTTAATTTATTCGTTCCATTAGGTACTGATCCCCATGGGGGTTGAATTTATCAAAATTCTATTTAGGAGGACGTCTGCATCATAGGAGCTCCAATCATTAATTTCAGTTCAATCAGTCGTAAATCTAAGAAGATTTATACAAACTTTCATCCCCTATTTTATGCCCTTGGGGTAGAATTGATCAAAATCCTTTCTTAGCGGATGCCTACGTCATAACATCTACCTTTTTTTTTTGGGGGGATGATGGGAAATCATCAAATAACCCCTCTCGCTCTTGGGCAGAGCGAAAGGGAGTGTCAGACTTCTACTGACTAAAAACCACCCATGTTCCTTCTTAGCCCTTGTGCCGAAGACGCGGTATCTCTTTTAAACAACCCGCAGCCCCGACGGGAATGACGTTACCCTTACTTAAAATACTATATGTCGCCGCGGCGGCTGAGACGTGACGTTCTCTCCCTCTTATGTTCACTATGCTGCTTGTTTACGCTTACAGAATAGTCTACACACAACCTAATTGAACCGTCTCGCTTTAATATAGGGACAATAGGCGATGCGTAATCGGAGTGTTGAACTGGCTTAAGTACTCCTATACGTACCAAACGATCGAGTTCGTTGTTTATTTTATCTTTAAGTGCAAACGCTATGGGCCGGGCTTTGAAAAAAACCGGTTTCGCGTCCTCTTTCAATTGTAATTTGACCTTATATTTAGTAAATACTCCCAGTTCGTCGGAGAAAACAGATGGATGCTTAAGTTTCAACTGTTCGGCGATATTATTTGACTGACAATAATTTATTTGTAACATTTGTAATTTAAACAAACTAATAAAATCTCTGCCTAAAATTGGTGGTCCACCATCACGTATCACTCGCACATTAACTATGTGTGTTTTATTCAAATAGGTTATTGGCAATTGTAATGTTCCTTGACAGTTGATAACATGACCTGTATACGTAAATAACCGATCTGACGTTGATATTAACCGAAAGAATTGAAAATGTTTTTTTGTAAACCTTCTCGGAAATCGCTGTGACTGCTGATCCGGTATCAACTTCGAAATTTAGCTTTGTATTTTGTATCGAAACTATTATCGTCATTGGTTCGCCGCTATGTGAACATATTTTTGTTCTCCTACCGTCATCGTCACTTTCGCTCGAACCGCCTTTTCCTACGTAATTTATTTTTTTACACATTCTACATAAGTGACCTTTTACGTTGCACTTTTTACATGTATAGTTAGCAAATCGACACTAAGACGTTTGATGATTTTTATAACCGCACACGGAACACTTTTCTTTATTAGCACTGGGTTCGTTTGTGGCCGCGATCTTGAACAGCCCTTCGCTAGATGCTGGCGCCTGCGCCGACGCCGACGATGATGCGCCTGCTCCCTTGCGTACACTGCGCACGCTCTACGCCAAATCCACTGCTTTAGCCAGTGTCAAGTCTTGAAGGTCACGCGCAAACAGCTTGTCCTTCTCCGCTCCCGGCAGCATACCCATAACAAAACGGTCACGCAGCGCCTCTTCTACATTCAGAAATCCACAATGTGTAGTGAGGCCACGTAGCCTCGCAGCCCATTGTGAAAATGTTTCTTCCAGACCTTGAGTAGCAGCATAGAAATTATACCGCTCACCAAATCCGCATTTCTTTGGTGTGAAATGCCTGTCGAGAAGTATGAGTATGTCTTCGTATGGCGTCTGCGTCAGCTCCTTCGGTAAAGCCAAATCGGCCGCCAGTTTGTTGGTGCTGTCTGTGAGCGCACTTAACAATATCGCCGGTCTTTTCACTCCCTTTGGATCCTGTACACTGTCAACGTCGTTCGCAATGTACCATTGTAACAATCGCTGTTTATAGTTTTGCCACGTATGTACGTTGTGGTCAAAACTCGACAAGATTCCGAAATGAGACATTGTATTTTACTTTTCTAAGTCGCGGGTAAGTTCTCGTCGCCACTGATAAGTATGCGGACACAAGTAAAACAACGGACGGCTTGTAGCACACTGGTTTATTTGGACAAGCGACATGGCTTATATAGGCGTGGATGCAACCACCCTCATATATAACACTTATGTTCCGCCGCCTCTTTCGCTAGCATCACTGCTTCGCAGGAGGCGACGGCGTCCTATTCCTCCTCGCCCCGGACCATGGCTTGCACCAGGGCCGGATGCGAGAGGTCGCCGCCGCCGATCGCCGCTATCATAACATCTACCTGCATATCAAATTTCAGCCAGATCCGTCCAGTGGTTTGGGCTGTGCATTGATAGATCACTATGTCAGTCAGTCAGTCACCTGTGAGTTATGTATATTTTTCGTACCATTTACTCAAAAAAGTGACATTCTATGCCACAAAAAGCAAACATAACAATAGTCATTTTTAATCTGTTAAAAACAGGGAAAGAAAATTGTACTGAATTTCATTCATCCTCTAGGGGGAGAATGTGATTTAAATTTGGAATACTTACCGAAATTTATACTGAACTACATCTGTGTTTACACCATTGAGTTTATATATAAAGCATTATACATCTTTTTGAAAAAGGAATACGCATTTATTATGTAGTTATGATTATTAAATAAAATTACGAAAACCGACGAGGCCGTATGAGCTTGATGCCTTTGCTTTTCCGACAAAAAAATATTAGTCTAGGAATTTGCCGCGTTTTTGTTTTCTTCAAATACATAAACGTTCAGTTTATTTTACTTTTAATAGTCATTATCACACTAATATTATAAAGGCGAAAGTTTGTGAGTGTGTATGTTTGTTACTTCTTCACGCAAAAACGACTGCACGGATTTGGATGAAATTTGGTACACAGATAGTTTATAACCTAGATTAACAAATAGGATAGTTTTTATCCGGATTTTATATTCCCGTGGGTTGTAGCGGGTGAAGCTGCTGGCAACAGCTAGTTTTTAATAAATGCTTATCTCATATTTAATAATGGCTTATCTCATATTATTATTGTGTTAATTTTTTCGCAAATGGTACGAAAAGTAGAGTATTTTCCTCGGTGATAAAGCTGTCTTTATCTTGGGTGAACTTAAATCCCTCGGTACACTCGCGATTTAAATCGTCACCCGCGACAGAAGACACTGCTTTATCCCCTTGGTTAATAATGTACTATTTTATACAAACTTTCATCCCCTATTTTATCCCCTTAGGGGTGAAATTTATCAAAATTCTTTGTTAAGGGATGCCTACGTCATAGTAGCTTTATGCATGCAAAGTCTCAGCCCGATCGGCTTAAAATTGACAAAGTTTCATACAAACTTTCATCCCCTATTTTATCCCCTTGTGGGTAGAATTGATCAAAATCCTTTCTTAGCGGATGCCTACGTCATAACATCTACCTGCATGCCAAATTTCAGCCAGATCCGTCTAGTGGTTTGGGCTTTGCGTTGATAGATCACTATGTCAGTCAGTCACCTTTGAATTATATATATTTAGATATTATCGCGATGAAACAAACTCCATAATGATTGGAAGCAATTAGGCGTCCTCGTAAAATGAAAATTGTTGAAAAAAACTACCCTCAATTGAAAATAAACACGTTTTTTGATCAAAAAAACTTTTTTTTTTCATAACTTTTTACATAAAATTGTTTCATCGCGATAGATAATTTAGTTTAAAAGTTACACCGTTTTGTTTACATTGGGGTCACAACAGCGGACAACATTTTTGAAAATTCCATAAAAAATATTAAAAAATATTTAGATTTTTTTAAATATTTTTTCCATCGATAAAATTAAGCATAGATTCCCTCATTTCGATATGTGCACATTATAAAGAATCACACTGTATTGATAAAGTGCCGGCTTGATGCTCAAAGCTATACGCGCCAAAGCACGCTGATCCTTCATCAGATCAGTCTCTGTGCCTTCGATTGCATTCCACAAGCCATCCATGGTAAGCAGCATTCTGATAGCAAATTTCCAATTCAAATAGTTAGATACTCCTTCCAACTTTTCTATAGAAGATGACAAGCTATAGTTACCTTGCAAAGCAGCATTTCCATTGCTTGCTTCTTGACGACTAGGCGAGCCCATTTCGAAGCACACCTATGCAAAATCACCACCGCGCCACAGCCAAGTAATAATAAAAAAATGAGGTTATGTTTTGACTTCTGCACACGTGCACTCGTAATCACCTTTTCTGCATATAAGTTTTCTGGGCCCATAACCTGTTATTACGGACTATCTGAACAGAGTGGTTGTTTGCACTGTGAAGTAAATTATATGAAGGAGGTGGACAATCTCATAAGGGCAGAATAGGTGGCATGCGGTGAGATTAAAACAAGATAATGTTTCGGTAACTATTCCTGTATTTCTTGATTATCAAGCAGTTCACGAATAGCTAGTCATCAATAACATATTTGGTCTTAAAACTTAATAGGCACATACAAAATAGGAAAATGATATAAGATCTGTTACAACAGCCTGCTCACAGCGTGCCACCCTAGCCAGCCAATGACAGCTAACCAAAGAGTATAATGCCCTGTAAGCTCAGTTTCGAGGTCTTGTCGCGCTCGATTGTGAAACCTGTAAGTCGATACTCTGTCCGAATAAAATAATGAATCAGTTCCTGTCTATTTTTTACCACTGTCGTTACACTCAGAAGTGGGATCGAATAAAAAACCTACGATAAAACGACGTTCTGCTACATTTAAAAGTCAACGGTCACCTACTGTGGAGGACGAGGTCTGAGAATTCAAACGAAGAACGTCGATGCACACCGCCTGCAAGGAAAATATTGTCTCCCATCCCAGTATCACAAGGCACACATTGAAAAAGCGGGCGACAATCTGGATGGAACACGAAGCGCCTACCCTCAGTATCGCATCGTTCATTCCATAATTTGACCTTGAAAACGAAGACTGCGGCCAGTAACCACCTGTGAGACACTTTGAGTTACAAGAAGTATCCATCTCTCTGCCAGCAACGGTTCTACGGTAAATTAAGACTACCTAAAGGTTGTCAACAGCGGGCCCAAGGACATGGAAGGATGGAACCGTCCTACTTCACGCTGAGAGCTGCCAGGAACCATGCATAAATAACAAGGTCAGTCAACATGCCAATATTTGCAAAATTAGCCAAATATATAAGCCAAATGTGTTTTACACTGGAGTGCCCCATGAGTTGATAATTATGCGAATCGTAGACAAAATAATTTGGTAAGCCCGATAAGTAAATCTAATCATAGTCAGTTAATCAGTATAATATTATTTCGGTACAAAAATTATTTTACGAGTACTAGTTGTGTACTAAGGAGTTAAGAACTTACGATGTACATATTTAGTTCAAGTGCGCATTAGATTATCCAACAATAACAATTCCAAAGTAAATCATGTAGATCTGATTTAAATAGCTACAATAATTTTATTAAACTTTTATCAGAGGTATAGATAGCATTCCTTGGCGATATCTTGCTACTGTTGTGTGTTGTAGGTCAGGGGGCCAATTCTCGATTTTAGAGATGGTGTCGAACTCGACAAAAATTTCTAATGACGTCATTTTTTCGACAAATTTTAAAAGTTGCTATTCTGGGAATGTCGAATTCGACATTTGTCGAAAGCTAACGTTAGAGTTCATGTCGAGTGCTTCTGAGCAGTAGAGATGTCATGTCGATTGTAGAGATACGTTATTTCTGAGTGAATTCGTTGAGTTTTGGATTGTACACTGTGTTTTCTTTTCTTTAATTTTTAAATAAAATACGGCTTGGCATCTCATACAGACCTACTGGAAATTTGATTTATACTCTTTGATTTGTGCCCTTGCCTTGTTTGATTTTTCCCCTCCATGTTAAAATAAAACTTTTAAAATGTAAAACAGCACCCAATAATGATGTAAACACAGTACATATAAACATAACAAAAGTTTTGAAGGAACCGCAAAAAGGCGCAAATTCTGACACTGACAGACAGTCAACTGTCAATTTGTTTTCTTTATTTCACGAAGAGCATACGAAAATCTTGAAACACACTAAACGTTTCGTTTTATACTTAAATAATTGGGTTTAGTCAGCGTTTTAAAACAAAATCATTCATTAACTCATAGCTACCTAAAACAGAACGTGCGATTCTTCAAAATGGTAACATTATCTTCACTCGACTCGACATTTTCGTGACATTTATTTCTATTTTGACTGAGAATACGGAATTCTGCTCAATTCGACATTTTTTGGTAGAGATAGAGATATTTTTAATAGACATAGAGATAGACTTACGATCTCGAACTCGAGATAAATGGCGAAAATCGAGAATTGGCCCCCAGGGCTTCTTCAATGAACGATTTTATTATCCGTGAAGGTTTGATGCGTTTATTATGCTAGTAATTATAACAATTTACATAGTATTATTGGTTTCGAAGATTAAAGTAAGTTTTGATGGTGGACCGACTACCATCCTTTTTCTTCTGTTGAAACGAATGGAAGACCCGAGGAACCGACGAATGGCTCCTGAGCACCTCCACGACGACCAATCAGCGTGCGCCGCTCCCGTTCATTTCTCTAGTGCCGAGCCTCCGTTACTCGACGCTAGAGGGTGTCATGTGACGCGGCGCTTCACCAATAGATGGCGTTAACATATGCCCCCGGCCTTGGAAGCCCCTGCTTCCAACGAAGTACCGCTGGCGTTGACGGATGTTTTATTGTGGATCCGTCTTCTCCTTCTCTTCATGTGATAGCAAAGGGCATATTTTGGAAAATGCCCTTCGCACCGTCCCGGTCGCTGTTTTTATGTCAGCGACTCGTGCCAGGCCATCTTTCCCAGGAAACGTGGAAATGATTCTTCCCAAGCGCCACTTGAGAGGTGGAAGATTATCCTCCTTGATAAGGACAAGTGTGTTAGGTACCAGTTCTTCATTGTTCGCCTTCCATTTTGTTCTGGTTTGGAGTTCAGATATATATTCCTTCGACCATCGCTGCCAGAACTGTTGGCGCATCTGTTCCACTCGTTGATAACGGGACAGGCGATGTGAAGCTGCAGTCGTCAGGTCTGGGCTGGCTTGTGCGGTGAGCGGTCGGCCAATCAGAAATAGAGAAGGGCTGAGGGGAAGAAGGTCAGTTGGGTCTGTGGAAAGTGGGTACATGGGTCGAGAGTTTAGGACGGCCTCAATTTGAGCTAATATCGTGCTGAACTCTTCATAAGTTAAGTTCGCGTTGCCAACAACACGACGGATGTGATACTTGCAAGACTTTACTCCTGCCTCCCACAATCCCCCAAAATGCGGTGTATATGGTGAAATGAAATTAAACTTTATATTATCATTAGCTAGAATTTCCATAATATTGCCACAATTGTTCTTTAGAAATTGATTAAGTTCATTCATTGCCCCAACAAAATTCTTACCATTGTCTGAAAATATTTCTGCAGGTTTACCCCGTCTAGACATAAACCGGTTTAGAGTTAATAATATGTAAGCTTCGGTTGTTAAATTAGTAACTAATTCTAAGTGAACTGCATGCGTTGAAAAACAGACAAATAAACAAATATAGCATTTCTCCAATTTAGCGCCCCTCCCTCTACGGTTCAAAATAAACATGGGTCCTGCATAGTCTACACCGCACCTTATAAACGGATAACTTGGTTCTAGCCTTTCTACAGGTAAGTTACCCATTTGAACTGAAACAGTTTTACCTTTAATACGTGTACATGTCACACATGTATGTACAACATTTCTAGCCAGATTGCGACCTCTGAGGGGCCACCAATTTTCGCGTATACTAGCTAACAGTGATTGGGGACCTGCATGAAGCTGACGCTTATGCTCATATTGAAATAACAAATGTGTAAAGGTATGTTTACTGCACAACAGGATGGGGTGCTTTTTATTGTATGAAAAACTTAAAGAATTATCCAATCTACCCCCAACTCTAATAATGTTATTATTATCAACAAATTTAATAAGACCAGAGACATTACGGGTAGCCTTTAAGGTTACATTCCCCTTTGATGAAATATCAAGATCAGGAAACGATTGGTTTTGTGACATTTGAGTCAACTTAATGATAGATTTATTTAACTCATCTACTTGAAGCGGGCCGTATTTACGATTTACCTTTATTTTATTACGAACGTTATCAATGAAACGTAACATGTAAGCAAACACACGCTTCATACGAATAAATGAAGAAAATCTCTCAAACGGAAACGTATTCTCATTAATTTTATGTAATAACAATGTGGTAGTTAATTTAATATCTGGTAACTCGTTAAAATTAACGTTATGACAACTATGATCATAACTAAAATTACACAGTCGTTCGTGCAAAAATCCGAGCCACCAAATATCAGCTGTGCGCAGCGCGTCTAGCGTGACCCCGCGTGACACCAAGTCAGCTGGGTTAGACTTACTACCTACGTGTAACCACGGTAAACTACCAGTGATTTCATTAATTTGAGCCACCCTGTTTTGTACAAATGTTTTAAGAGTGTTAGGTGCCATTCGTAGCCATCCCAGCACAATTGTAGAATCAGACCAAAAATAAACACAAGTGAAATTTAAACGAAGTGAATTTATAATTTTTGTGTATAATTTTGCACCTAATAATGCCCCACACAATTCCAAACGCGGTATAGTTATCGGTTTGACAGGCTCGACCTTCGACTTGGCGCATAACAAGGCTACGGATACATTGCTATTGTCATCCGAGTACACACGCACGTAAGCACAGGCGCCGTACGCATTTTGAGAGGCGTCAGTAAATATGTGCAATTCTATATACTGCATTTTGCTATTTATAACCTGACGTGGTATACGTAATTTATCCAAATAGTCAAGAGTGTCAACGAATTTTTGCCAATTAATTAAAATATCATGAGGCACCGGATCGTCCCATCCGATTTTGTACGTCCATAATTTCTGTAATAATATTTTTGCAAGTATTATAATAGGCGCTAATAAACCTAATGGATCGTAAACTTGTGAGATTGCCGATAACATAATGCGCTTAGTAACGTGATTCCCGGTTAATTTAAGTTTAGTCGTATAATGTAACTCATCTGTATTTGCGAACCAACCTAAACCTAAAGTCTTACTTTGACAGGATTCGCCTAGAGATAAATTCTTTGACGCGTTTAAAGTTGGCAAATCAAAATTGAACAACCACTTTCGTAAACAGAAACAACCCGATTGTAATACCGTAGAAACCTTATTACAAATGTCTAATAATTCCTTTTTATCATCGCAACCCGTTATTAAATCGTCTACATAAAAATCTTTGCATATAATATTAGCGATGTCATTATCAGTGCATTCCGACGCCAGCTGTTGTAAACATCGCATACTTAGGTATGGCGCGGACGCCGTGCCGTAGGTAACTGTGTTAAGCCGGTACACACCGAGCGCATCTAACGGGTTATCCCTCCATATAATTAATTGCAAATATTGTTGATCGGGTTGAATTAATATTTGTCTGTACATTTTTTCGACATCTGCACAGGCAATATAATTATGTGTACTGACGAAATCTTAACAGAATGGCAACAATATCATTTTGTAAAGACGGGCCAATCAGTTGGATATCATTAAATAGATCGGATTAACTTACCTAGTGACATCCGATCCTCAATTATGTGAAGTAATCTCGTCCTCATTTAGTACTTATGTAGTCTGTACTCTGCACTACTTGCTGTATCACAATTTTTAAAGATGAACAATTTCATCAAAAAACATTTGATAATCTGTGGTTCGTCGTACGTGTGCTCCATGGATACCTGTCATGTTCATTAGTTCAAAGTATTACACATACACACAGAGCTATACAATTTTATACACAACTTCCGAACGGGGTAGAGATGAGAATCTGGGAAGGGTTGGGATACAATGAGGACGAGATTACTTCACATAATTGAGGATCGGATGTCACTAGGTAAGTTAATCCGATCTATTTAATTATGTTCGTAATCTCGTCCTCATTTAGTACTTATGTAGATGTTTAAAGAAGAAAGTTGTGTTAATAATCAACATGTTTATTTGATAAACAGAATGTAATCTTAGTCCTCTCATCATTATAGAGTAATCAGTCTCAATGGTTACTTATTAATAATTACAGCTTAACTTAGCTTAGCTTATAGATGTAGGCACATAACCATAGCACTATCTTACAAGGAAATATCTGTTGAACACACTGCTTGAGCAAAAGCATTTGGATCGCTGACAATTGGCCTGTTATAGAAACGAGCAAATGTAGAAGATCTTTGTGTCCAGCCTGCGGCTTTCCTTATTACTTCAATATTTATGCCTCCTTCAGAAGCCTTTGAAGTGGAGGCATGTCTTGTGCTGTGAGCTGTGAACTTAGCAGTATCTAAGCCACTATCATTCAAAACTTGCTTTACCCATCTACTTATAGACGCAGTAGAGGCAGCATGGTAAGGTTTTCTAAGTGTTATAATCAAAGTATTACAATTTTGTCTTATAATTTTGGTACTATCTAAATAACAAAGTAAAGTTTTTGCTGGACAAATGCTCATATTATCTTTGAAAAATGGTAATATTAAATTAGGCTGAAGTTTGTTTGGTCCAGACGTTTTAATCATTTTTGGGATTTTAATATCAATATTTTCTTCATTAACATTAATATTGTCTATACTAATAAGAGATAAAGTTTGAATCCTATGCGCAGTTACAAGTGCTAGCAATGTTACTAATTTTTTAGTAAGTAATTCCAAACTAAGGTCTTGATTAGGAAATAAATTTGATAGGTATCTTAAGACAATATTAGGATCCCATATTATGTCGTATTTAGGTTTCTTGGGCCTTAGTTTGTAAATACCTCTAAAAAACCTTGTCACTCTCTCATCTGTTCCTATGTGAGAGCCTAAGACTAAGGAAATTGCTGACCTTATGGTGTTCAGTGAGCTGTATGATAGTCCTTGTTCGAACTTAGATGTTAGGAAGGAAATTACCATGGGTACTGAGTCCGACAAGGGATCCACATCTTGACTCCTGCAGAAGATTATCCACTGATTCAGTGCCGATTCATACTGTTTTCTGGTTTTAATTGATAAGGAAGCTAACATTATGTCCGTTGAGGAAGATGGTATTCCTTTCCTTAGGAATGCACACCTGATAATGTGGCGGCAATCAGTTTGAGGCTCTTGCATAAAGGATGTGGTTCCCTGGAAGGAGACAGTAGTAAGTTATTACGGGGTTCAAATACAATTCTCTCTGATATAACCATGGAGGTGAACATTGGATACCATGGTTGAGCAGGCCACCATGGAACTACAACAATGCCTGTTGCCTTCTCAATAATTATTTTTTGGAGCAACTTATTTATCAGGTTAAATGGTGGAAATGCATAGAAAAAATATCCATTCCATTTAATGGTAAAAGCATCTATGGAATGTGCATCAGGGTCTGGTAGCCAAGATACATAATGCCTGCACTTGTTGTTATATCTGTTTGCAAAAAGATCAATCTGGGGTTCACCCAATTTAGAAATAATTGCTTCAAATGCCATGTCACATAGAGACCATTCAATTTCAGAATGAGAACGTCTTGATTCTCTATCTGCCACAGTGTTGTCTTTCGAGCTAATGTAGGATGCATACACCCATAGTTGCCTTTCCTCACACCATTGCCATAGCTTTCGTGCTAGACTATTTAAATGTTGAAAGCGGGTGCCCCCCATTCTATTAACATAGGCTATAGCAGTGGTGTTGTCTATTCTAAGAAGAATTTCACAACACTTTAGTTCAGATGCATATGTTTTTAGCCCTTTAAATGCTGCTAGTAGTTCTAGGTAATTTATATGAAAACTTTTATCTTCAACTGTCCAGTGACCATGAGATGTGACACCATTACATACTAAACCCCAACCTGTTCCTGAAGCATCTGAGAATATTTCCAAAGAAAATTTAAATTGTTTAATTTTGTAATGATTTATATGGATATGGGATAACCACCATTCCATATCTGATCTGATTTCGTTTGATATAGAAAAGTATGCCTCATAGTTTTCATTATTATTTTTTAAGGCTATTGTTTTATGGCTTTCCATTACTTTTGTGTAAAGCCAGCCATATTCTACTGCCGGACATGCAGCTACAAGGGTACCTAAGAGTTGAGAGATTTCAATTATTTTGCATCTTGGTTTAGACTTGACCCTTCTTAAGTTTTTACATATAGATAATATCTTTTTCTGTGGAAGTGTTATAGAGAACTGAGCAGAATTTAGTATAAACCCTAGATACTGACAGTTTTGTTTAGGTTGGAGGCAACTTTTATCCATGTTAATTATAAATCCCAGGCTTTCTAATAATGTCTTAGTAGTAAACACATTTTGTAAACATTTTTCATATGAATCTGCAAGACAGAGAATGTCATCGAGATAAATAACAGACAATAAACCTAATGACCTCAGGTGACACATTACTGGTTTCATGATTTTAGTGAAGACATATGGTGCTGTACTGAGTCCAAAGGGAAGGCATTTAAATTCATACAATTTGTCTTGGAATAGAAAACGCAAATATTTCCTATCAGATTCTTGTATAGATATCAAATAATATGCATTCTTTAGGTCAATTGTGGCCATGAAGCATCTCGGGGTCATAAGTTTTATTGCTGTTCTTAAGTCCTCTAATTTAAAATGAGTAGAAGAGACAAATAGGTTAAACTTTTTCAGATTCAATATGAATCTCCAGGAACCATCTGACTTAGGGTGTAAGAATATACTGGACAAGAACTGGCCTTTTACAGTTGAACACCTTTGTATAGCACCTAAATGTAACAATTTGTCAATTTCCATGGAAATAAGGTTGGTTTCCTTTTCTGTAAACCTATTGTTCTGTGGCACTATGGCTTGAACAGGATCCTTGGTTAAAGGTATGGAGTAGCCTCTGACCCATTTGCGTATATTGGGGTTAGTAGTGATACTATCCCAGTGGTCAGAGAAATATTTAAGTCTGCCGGTTCGTACCTGATCTAGCGACCGCGACGGCCCTGGCCCTGGTGGCGTGAGTGCTGAAATCTCTGTGGAGAGCGTCTCCCTCGCGTCGGCAGCTTGTTGGCATAATATGTCTGGTGTGCTGTTTGCTTCTGTCTCTGCTTCTGCCCACTCGGACGTGGCACCTGTGGTCGTTGTGGGCCCCGGTAGTTTAAATTATTCCTCTTGGGGACTTTTTGCTGAGCGGGTGTATTTTTGAGCTCTAACCCTGACTTCTTGACTGCTTTAACAGCATTGACCTTGTCTTGCAATTTGTCCCCAAAAAGGTATTCACTTATTGGGGCACTTTCCATTAAATCTTTTAGGTCTTTGTTAAGCCCTGGTAATATTAGAGACCTTCTTGTGGCAGAATTTTCATGGTACAAGTCACATAGCAGGCGAGCTGCATCACTTAAATTTTCAATGTGCAGTACATTTTCATGTGTGGCAATCATACTATTTAGTACCTTACCGATCGTAGTGATTGCTGCCGATAACACAATTTGGTTTCCGGAAATCCTCTTGTCTCTTTTAACGCCATTCTCGTTCATTGCAGCTGCTACCTCTTCATTTAGTAGTGGTGGAACTAATAGGCTACAGTTCTTTGGAGGATTATGCCTTAGTAATATGCTAGCCTTAGTTTCCGCTTCGAGGCCGTTCTGAAGAATGGCCATCCAACGTTTTGTTAGACTTTCATGTAACTCAATTGAGTTATTGGCTGGTGGGGTGCCTTCTTGACCCAAGAGCCCTTCGATGTGTGGTGGTATTTCCACTGGTACTACCTCAGGGGTAACCATTGGGAGGTGAGGTGTTTCCTCCAAGTCTGCCCCCCCCTTACCTTTTGTTTGAGTGTCATCACTAGGTGACAAACTATGACGGCTGTATTCGGTATTCGGTGAGGAAGACAGTGACCTGCGATGTCGAGGCGTGCGGCTACTATGCGTATGGCTGCGGCGGCTTCGCTCGTATGAGGAACGACTTCTTGAACGTGCTCGGCTGGAGCGGTTTTCGTAGTCATCTGAGCAACAAACGTATAGTGTTAGGCTCGATACTGTTAAATCCATAGCTGACCTCTCGTGAAAGCTTTTAGGATTCAATCGAAACGTTTTTGAATTTACGACAATACCATCGGCTAACCTCTCGTGAAAGCTCTTAAGATGTAGTCGAAATTGCTTCTCCATTGTTAACAAAATTAAAACTGTCATCGGCTAACCTCTCGTGAAAGCTCTTAGGATGCAGTCAGAATTAAATATGGAGGTACCTTTTAAGCGAATCTGTAAAATGTATTCGATTCAGGTACTTTTAGCGTTACGTAGGTAGGTACATACCACGGCTAACCTCACGTGAAAGCTCAATAGTGGTGTCCTATTTGTAAAAGTATTAGGATAAATACCTCACAAGGAACCTATGAATACCTTGAACATTCGATTCCTAAGAATTTGCTTAGTGGGTAGGTATATTTCATGAAAAAACTTACCGGCGTGGTTATGACGACTCTTCCTATGTAACCGCTTTTCCAGATCTCGTAAACGTTCACTTAGCTCAATCATAGCCTCATCCCGTTTTCTCCGTTTGCTTTTTCCCATTTTATTCATAAAAAATAAAACTTAACGATTAAGAATCGAAATTCTGTGCACAGCGCGCGGCACAAAAAAGTACAATGAACATGACAGGTATCCATGGAGCACACGTACGACGAACCACAGATTATCAAATGTTTTTTGATGAAATTGTTCATCTTTAAAAATTGTGATACAGCAAGTAGTGCAGAGTACAGACTACATAAGTACTAAATGAGGACGAGATTACGAACATAATTTAGCGATTGACCGGAAGTAGTTTTAGCGCTAGCGTCAAATACTACTCGTAATTTAGTAGTTGTACTATGCTCTTTAAATACACCGTGATGCGGTAAGAAATAATGTGGAGATGTATAAGTATCTATTTTTGTCATATGACCGAGTTCCAAATATTCGCGCATATATTCGAAATATATTTTTTTATAACTCGGTGTGCATCGACCTAACTTGCGTTCGAGCACGAGGAACCGACTCTCGGCTTGTAGGTATGAATCGCCTAATTGATCAGCTGATTCACGTAGTGGGATACGCACAGAGAAACGACCATGATTATCACGTGTAGTTGTTGTTGTAAATAAATTTTCACAATCATGTTCTTCTTTAGACGTATTATCTGTATTTAAACTTATCTCCTCTAATTCCCAGAATTTTGTTAATTGAATATCTAAGTTGTCGTACGTGTGCGTAAAATTGCATTGAACTCGATTAACGGATGAACCTTTTGTATTATGTATGACACCCGATACAACCCAACCTAACTTGGTATTTTGTAGGTATGGGCCGTTTGTGAGTCGAATTAATCCTTCACTTAAAAGTTCCCAATATTTATCTGCGCCGATTAATAAATCGATTCTATTGGACATAAAAAATTTAGGATCGGCGAGTGATACATTGCTCGGAATCATGAATTTTGCGGTGTTATGAGTAACGGAAGGTAACGTTGCGGTAATGCAAGGTAGGACGAGACAATTTAAATGCGTATTAAATTCACTATTTTTAGATCGTAACTGCACTTTGCACGATTGTGTAGATTGGGTTACCGAATTACCTACTCCTGCGACTTGTACTGTGGACTGTATCAAACGAATTTTTAATTTATCGCATAACGATTTTGTGATAAATGAATGTTGACTGCCATTATCAAGAATAGCACGAATAGTGTGATACTTGTTATCACGGTCTAAAATATCTAATAATGCAGTCGAAAGAATAACGGGTTCTTGAAAGGAATACCCATTCCCATTGTCAACTTGTTGACGCGTTGAAGTTGACGCACTGTGTAGCGCTGTACTGTGTGCGCTGCCCGTCGCTTCGGACTCGCGACAAGATGTGGACGCCGCCGCGGCCACCGGCGCGTCTTGCGGCCCTACAGACTTTGACGTGCTGCCGTTATCACAGCACTCACCATAAAGAAGCGAATGGTGTTTACGATTACATAGCTTGCAGGCGCCGAACCAGCAATGAGACACTGTATGTCCAGCGCGCAAGCAATTTTTACATAGTTTGTTTTCTTCTACGAATAATAATTTGTCTTTCATAGTAAGGTCATTGAACTTACTGCATGAATATAGCGGATGATTCTCTTTGCACATATTACACCTTTGGTAACGTTTTGAATCATTGTTGGTATTCGATTTTTGTGATGATTTAGACGAACTATTATTACGTGTTGCGACGTAGCTATGCGAGCTAGCGTGCTTCGATTGATTGGATGATGATTTCTTTACGGAAACATCAGACGTTTGCTTACCAGAATCATGTGTACCTTTTAGCGATTCTAACATATCTGCCCTGTCGGTAAGAAATGTAATCATATCGTTTAGTGTTAATTTTTTATTATTAGCGTGACTTGGTAATTTACAAAGTGCACTTTTATGGTTTTCAGACTCTTTCTCGGTAGCTGAGTCCAGCTTAGTACTAATAAGATAAATGAGTAAAGTGTCCCATGTATCTGCGGGCTCATCTAGACCTATAAGAGCACGAATATTTTTTAGTATGTTATCTATCAACTTACGAATATGAAATGCAGATTCTTTGTGTAAAGACTGTAATGTGAACAGAGCTTTAACGTGGTTTTGAACGAGTAATCTACTATTATTAAATCTGTTTTCCAATAAACTCCAGGCTATTGTGTAATTTTCAGCAGTAAACTGTATTGATTTTATTATTTGACTAGCAGTGCCAGTGAGCGCGGAACGCAAATAATGGAATTTCTGAATATCATCAATAGTTTTAGAATTATGAATCAAGGATAAGTAGGTATCCCGAAATTCTAACCACTGTTCAAATGAACCGTCAAAGGAGGGCAGCGAAATAGTGGGTAATTTAATGCTAGAGGTCTTGCAGACTTCGACATTGTTATCAGTAATTTCTTTACTCTTTAGCATGCATTTCGCCTTAGATGTGATCTCATAAAATAGATTTTCAAAGGTTTCTCTTTCAATTAATTGTTTTTCTAAGTCTAATTCAGAATCCTGCAGGTGAAATTCTTTACCATCCTGAATGGTTGAGAATTGTTCTAATAGTGTGGTAATATTATTACAACGATCTTCTAGAGCTATCTTTTGAGATTCTGATATTTCTACGTCTTGTAACGATTGCACATATTTAACGAATACAGTAAACTTTCCCTTCACTACACCCCTTTTCTTAATCAAATCTTTATGTTCGTCGAGTGGCATTTTGGGAGACCATAAGAGACAAAAGAAAGTACTTACAGTTTTTAGCTTGCTCGATCGAACTCGAAACCACGCCACTCAATATGGCGGTTGGTAGGTATTTCAAACGCGGGCTCGCGGCACGATTATGTAACTGGAATTTTGCAACGATATTAGCACAAATGATCCTTGAGGATGGGTATGGATAGGAACACTGTATGGCCTTACCGTTTTATTTTCTGCTGGTTGCCGACTTCCACGTGCTTTTCTTCTAGAAGCCGCTACGATCCAGTTCGAAGGTCCAATATGTTGTAGGTCAGGGTTTCTTCAATACGCGGGGATCGTGCGGTCCATGGCCCTTTACGGGGCACCGGTGTGGGCGCCTGCTCTGAGGAAGCGGGCCGCCCACTACCTGAACGTGCCCCAAAAGGTCATGGCCGTGAGGACGGTACGGGGGTACCGCACGATCTCCCGCGAAGCGGCGAACCTCCTTGCCGGATTGCCACCGTGGGATCTGGAGGCGATAGTCCTCGCGCGCCTGCATCAATGGCGCGCGGAGGCGCTGCGCCGGGGGGTCACTCCGCTGCCGCGGCAAATTGCTGCGCGGCGGACAGACCTCCGGTGCGATCTCATGGCGGCATGGAGACAGCGACTGTCGCAACCCCGTGCAGGGCACGCCACGATAGTGGCGGTAAGTCCCCTCTTTGAGGAGTGGCTTGAGAGGCGCCACGGCGCCCTCACCTTCCGTCTGACGCAGGTCCTCACCGGACACGGATGTTTCGGGAGGTACCTGCACCGAATCAGGCGGGAGGAAACGCCCGGATGCCACCATTGCGAGGATCGGCCGGAGGACACGGTGGAGCACACAGTGGAGGTGTGCCCCGCTTGGGCGGAGCCCCGCCGTGTTCTCGTAGCGGCGATCGGCGGCGGCGACCTCTCGCGCCCGGCCCTGGTGCAAGCCATGGTCCGGGGCGAGGAGGAATGGGACGCCGTCGCCTCCTTCTGCGAAGCAGTGATGCTGGCGAAGGAGGTGGCGGAACGCGAGAGGGAGAGAACCTCTCGTCCCAGCCGCCGCGGGAGGCGCTCCGGGCGTCGGGGGTCCCGCGATGACCTCCGGCCACCGTAGACGCGGGCCTGTGGACGGTGAGTGATGGGCTAACTCGCCGTCCGTCCGTCTCACGACGAAAACAGGCCGTGTCGACGGCGCGTTCGTGTTCCACGCGCGCCTCAAAGAGATGTCAGCAACATGGGAGGGGCCCGAAAGGGCCGACGCCTGTCGGGGCCGCGGGTAGTCCTCTGGTTATCGCGGCCTCGACATAGAGGGCGAAGAAGGAACATGGGTGGTTTTTAGTCAGTAGAAGTCTGACACTCCCTTTCGCTCTGCCCAAGAGCGGGAGGGGTTATTCGATGATTTTACACCCACCAAAAAAAAAAAAAAAAAAAAAGGGTTTCTTCAATGAACGATTTTATTATCCGTGAAGGTTTGATGCGTTTATTATGCTAGTAATTATAACAATTTACATAGTATTATTGGTTTCGAAGATTAAAGTAAGTTTTGATGGTGGACCGACTACCATCCTTTTTCTTCTGTTGAAACGAATGGAAGACCCGAGGAACCGACGAATGGCTCCTGAGCACCTCCACGACGACCAATCAGCGTGCGCCGCTCCCGTTCATTCCTCTAGTGCCGAGCCTCCGTTACTCGACGCTAGAGGGTGTCATGTGACGCGGCGCTTCACCAATAGATGGCGTTAACAGCTACCGTCAGCCGATATTCAAACAGTTTTAAACTTATTGGATAAAGTTCTTGACAAATTGAAAACGAGGAACTTAAAATTAAATATGAGGAACTGCTAATTTTTACATATTTCTTAATTAGGGTATAAAACATCATGACGTGATGGCATTCAACCTGGTGAATTTAAGTTGATCGTCTTAATTTCTCATCCCGAGTAACGTAAACGAAGTGCGTCAGTTTATTCTATCTAGTTCTATCTAGTTACTAAAGAAAGTCCATTCATAACTTAGCAATAATAGCTCGCCCGTATAACAAACTGACAAAAAAAAGTACGATGTGGGTATGAGGCAAGTCACATAAATCTTGTTATGGAAAAAAAAATATTATAGGTCGGTATTAGTGATTATGTAGGTACGATCCTAGTTTTCCAACAGAAATTCACACGTATTGCAGGTATTGCACGTATCTTTTATAAAGTAGATTGACGGTAGTTGGCGCCCTGTCTTTTAGTTTAGTCGCGTTACAAGTCAGATAGAGTGCACAGAGTACATTGTATATATGATAGAGTGTTTATCATGATTTTGGGCTTGAATCCCTTGCAGTGATAAAATTGTTGCTAAGATTTCGTATTATGACGTGTTATGTAAAAATGTCCATGTAATTCGGACTGTACCTACTGCAGTACGCGATACAATGACTAATCATGATCTTATGCCATGTATTGCCCGATATTACTTTTCACTATGGTGACCGATGAGCCAAAGCCCAAGCAAGCTAAAACGAAAAGCCAAAGTCAAAGTCTATGCCTATCTTAGGTAAGTAGATCGTTCGATAGATGCCGTTTATTGTGTACCATTTAGACGTGAACGATTTGTTCAGTACTGTGCAATGACAAGATGAAAAGCCGAAAAGTAGTATTGTTTTACTGCGAAGTGGATGTACCTATATACCTATAGTGAGTAATTGTGTAATCGTTGATGGTAGGCTATAACGTAAACAAACCTTTACGGTACCAGGGCCTGCAGTCTGTACAAAGATAGCAAGATGACAAAATTCGGTCGCAAAGCTATAACGATGCGGATTTAAGGTGGACGTGAGCCGGACGCGACCCGCCGGTATTAGCTACCAACTTAAATCCGCATCGTTATAGCTTTGCGACCGTTTTTTGTCGTAAAGCGATCGCTATCTTTGTACAGACTGCAGGCCCAGATTAGTTGTGTGAGTTGTGTCAAACTTCGCGCGATGGAAAATATTACAAAATGCATCATGATAATAACAAGGAGTAAAACGAAGTTCTGAATTTTATAAATATCAACAAAATTTCTGATTTCCAAAAATAACCCGATTTATAAGTAAATATTATTATGTGACGTCATGTTTACATTGTGCGTACTGTAAAGGGGATAATGTAGGAAAGAGGGTTAATGACATCCAATTCTAAATCTAACTTAGCTCTGATAATACATGACAGTAGCAAGCTAAATTTTAATTTTAAAATGGTGATATTGCCGTTCCATTTCACTTTCGACATTGGCAGAATAGTCGACATCGGCTTCAATTGCCATTCGTTAAAAATAGAATAGAAAATGGTGATAAAACTGATGTCCTGAAACGAGGCTGCGCCTGTGGGTATCTTGGGGGCCAGAGTTGCATTAACTTAACATTAGTACTTAATAGCTTTAAACACATAAAATTATATTGGAAAAATAGAAAAACGTATTCTTGTGTAGTGTGTTAGTGTGTATAGGTAATGAAGTTTTGCCATCGACACGCTAAGAATTATGTGTGTGAGTATGTACATGGATGTGTGCGTGCGTCTTAATGGTATGATGTAACTAACTTAAATTGTTTCTTCCGTTTCTTCAAACGATAGTTTGGCAAAACAGTTTATTTATATTTTCTTACATGAAAAATGTTTCATGTTTTTAATGTCGCAGATAATATGGAGTTCTTATAATACTGTTAATATTACAACCGGGTACCTATAAGCCTTACGATTTATCCCAGATCGGGTTGCTCCAGGCAACCAGGGCAATCTAGGCGCGGTAGGGTTATCTCAGAAATGGGACGTAACTTAGATACAAGGTGAAAAATGCGATAATTCAAATTCAAACTCTTTAATTCAGACAAGTGTCCATAGTGTTAGTAACAACAAAATAACTTAACGACTAGGGTTAGCAAACTTAGTGATATGGCAAAAGAAAAAAAAAAAGGAAAGGAAATATATTAATAGTGTGATTTACAAAAAAAAACTATGATTATGTAACTTTGGCGCCAGGCGATGACTACTGGCGGCAACAAGGTTTAATGCTTTTAACATCACGCATTTAATACCCAATGGGTTAGGCAGAGGTACTTATACTCATGAGTACACACACATTTCGCCAGTAAATTGAAATGAATTAAAAAGTGTTTATTCATGGTTACATCCGTGTTACATGGTATATTACTTCTGTCATACTGTAAAACAGTTCCACTCGAACGTCCGCGTTACAATCGCGACGTTTTTCTCTAAATAGTCTAACGTCCACGTCGCGATCGCGACGTTTCTGTCAACTACACTTCAATCGCGTTTTTATCTGAAAAATAGTTCAAAAGTCTCTACACGGTTTTAGTATCGATTAAAGTCGACTAAATTACGCGTCCATTGGTACTAGCAACACTATTGAACGAACCAGAAAGGAATGGAAAAAAAAATAAACAATAGTCGTGTCAAACAGTCGATGGCGTCACCGAAATTGTAAGGGGATCCAAATTTATAATGTAAGTATTTTATGGTATTTATTGCCCAAATGTAATAGTGTAATATCTTAATATAATGCCGAAGAATCATTGTTTCCGAATATCTACAAATTCTTTGCATCCGAAGTATCTCAAGTTGATTTTACATGTGTTGAAAGTAGAAAAGCAAAAATTTCGCCATTTTTTTGCCGCTTTTCCATTAAATTTTTACATGATTTATGTAATATTTTAGTGAAATACGTTCTGTAATTGAAAGAACAGTTAATTAACAATATTTAGGTAGACTGAATCCAAAACAACATGATGAAAATCGCTATGATTATACGTTTTTGTTTTTTCTTCCGCGTGTTTTAGAAAAGTCACCCCATACCCTCATGAAAAGTATCGAAATAAGGATTCATTTAAACGAAGAATCATGCTTTATTACCCAACATATGTCATTCTTTTCTTTTGTCTTATGTCTTTGACCTGTGTTTATTTATTATTTTCTCATAACCCATAAACGTATGAACGGATTTGGATTAAATAAACGTTGTTAGATTTGCCTTGGTAACGCGAGTGTCACTGGCTATATTTAAATTAAAATACAATGAAAATTGCGTATTTTGGGGGCCATATTGTTGTCAAGTTCGAAAAACTGTTTTGTTCCATTACCAATGGTCCAATTTGTGTTTCTAAACCATCCAAGAACACATTGAAATATCCCCAGAAAGTTTCATCCAAATCGGTCCAGCCGTTAACAGTGGAACTAAATATTTAAAGAAAGACTAGCGGACCTGGCAGATGTTGTCCTTTTCGTACAGCAGCGCCACCTACCGGGTCCAATTGTGTTTCTAAACCATTCAAGAACACATTGAAATATCCCCAGAAAGTTTCATCCAAATCGGTCCAGCCGTTAACAGTGGAATTAAATATTTAAAGAAAGACTAGCGGACCTGGCAGATGTTGGCCTTTTCGTACAGCAGCGCCACCCACCGGGTCCAATTGTGTTTCTAAACCATCCAAGAATACAATGAAATATCCCCAGAAAGTTTCATCCAAATCGGTCCAGCCGTTAACAGTGGAATTAAATATTTAAAGAAAGCCTAGCGGACCTGGCAGATGTTGTCCTTTTCGTACAGCAGCGCCACCTACCGGGTCCAATTGTGTTTCTAAACCATCCAAGAACACATTGAAATATCCCCAGAAAGTTTCATCCAAATCGGTCCAGCCGTTAACAGTGGAATTAAATATTTAAAGAAAGCCTAGCGGACCTGGCAGATGTTGTCCTTTTCGTACAGCAGCGCCACCTACCGGGTCCAATTGTGTTTCTAAACCATCCAAGAACACATTGAAATATCCCCAGAAAGTTTCATCCAAATCGGTCCAGCCGTTAACAGTGGAATTAAATATTTAAAGAAAGACTAGCGGACCTGGCAGATGTTGGCCTTTTCGTACAGCAGCGCCACCCACCGGGTCCAATTGTGTTTCTAAACCATCCAAGAATACAATGAAATATCCCCAGAAAGTTTCATCCAAATCGGTCCAGCCGTTAACAGTGGAATTAAATATTTAAAGAAAGCCTAGCGGACCTGGCAGATGTTGTCGTTTTCGTACAGCAGCGCCACCTACCGGGTCCAATTGTGTTTCTAAACCATCCAAGAACACATTGAAATATCCCCAGAAAGTTTCATCCAAATCGGTCCAGCCGTTAACAGTGGAATTAAATATTTAAAGAAAGACTAGCGGACCTGGCAGATGTTGTCCTTCCCATACAGCAGCACCACCTACCGATTCCAATTGTGTTTCCAAACCATCTAGGAACCCATTGAAATATCCCCAGAAAGTTTCATCCTTATTGGTCATGCCGTTTAGGATCAATAATGATGATGCTTGTTTTTTGTTTTTCAGTTTTTGTTTAGCCGGGTTTTTTAGTTTTTTGTTATTTTATTTGTCATCATCTGCCTACTATGGTGGCCCGGACGTTTGAGTGGAAGAATCTATAGTCTGTGCAAGTTTGAGCGACATGCGGACTTATAAGTCCACGCCACAGACAAGCGCCTCGGACTTAAAAGTCCGCTCCACAGAGACACTATGGCTACCCGGACGTTTGAGTGGGAGCGACATGCGGACTTATAAGTCCACGCCACAGACAAGGGCCTCGGACTTAAAAGTCCGCTCCACAGAGACACTATGGCTACCCGGACGTTTGAGTGGATGTCGGGCGACTATGGTGGCCCGGACGTTTGGGTGGATGTCGGGCTACTAAAAATATTATTTAGTTCATATTAATAAATAAAAAACAATCTAATCATAAAACAAAATAATCCGAAAGTTGTGCGGGAGAAGCCTTATGTCGGCCATCTTGGCACAATTTCGTCATCGGAGCGATACCGAATTGATAGAGGGAATGGGTAGATTGTTTTGATTTATTGTGCTACACTGTATGTTCCAAGTAATAGTTTATTGGTATCAAAAAAAAGGTCATATAATCTATTTTAATACTACGTACTGTGACATTAAGATATGTTTCAAATAATTCGTAAAAACTTGTTATAACAAATATTTTACTCAAATTTAACCCATATTGTCAGGTTCAACATTTTTTTGTACATTTCACAATAAGAGTTGTTTTCCAGTATGCACATTTATCGATTCCTTATAATGTTAGCTGTTTAACAGTATTTTTTCATTTCCTATTACTGGAGTAGTTTGGTTGCAAATACACTTTTAATAAGTAATGGCATGGTGCGCTCGACGTGACCTTGGCCGCTCTAGTCACCCGGACGCTTGCGGTATGTCAGCTGTCAAAAAAAGGACGTTTCAGTGGATTAAATTTAAATGTAACAAATTGTTGGTAAGTTTCCATCAATAACAACGTCACTTTTACCTACAACTAAACACATTTACTGAACACAAAAGTTGACTATAACGTAATGCTATAACATTTAAGTTGCGTTAAAACACTTTAATTAATAGCGGTGAAGCCGAAAACATAAGCTAGTAGGTATGGCATAAATATATACTTATACAACAATAAATAATCATAAATGGAATCTACACATCTCTTGTAATGAGGTTTTTACTTATGTGTTAAAAACAAACTTCCCTAATTTATTTTAAAAGACATTTTCGTGGTACAGCTATACATATCGCTAAATCGTAAGGTATGTCGTTAAAAATTGTTGGTACTAAGCATTTCCTACATCTTTGTCCATAATAATTAGTACAAGTAGGTACCTACTACTACTACTACTGTTTTCTTGTTTCCATTGCGGGAGCAATTGTTCCAGGACGGCCGAATGTTACAACAGCCTGCTCACAGCGTGCCACCCTAGCCAGCCAATGACAGCTAACCATAACCATGCCACTCTAGCAAACCATAGCCATGCCACTCTAGCATACCATAGCCATGCCACTCTAGCCAGCCAATGACGGGCAACGACTCGCGAGCCAATCACAGTCAAGCGAAGACACCGCCATAACTACCGGATGCCTCCGGTGGGGATATCAGTCTAGATAATGCCCTGTAAGCTCAGTTTCGAGGTCTTGTCGCGCTCGATTGTGAAACCTGTAAGTCGAGACTCTGTCCGAATAAAATAATGAATCAGTTCCTGTCTATTTTTTACCACTGTCGTTACAGATCAGAGAAATAACGTGTTCTCACCTCGATGACTTTTTGACAAGAAAAAAGTTGAATGACATACAAAGACTATAGAGGATGATGCTCTATGCCAACAGATAATTAAAGCGTAGAACACACATGTTTCATCAATAATTGAAAACTTGCTCCAGTGATTAACCACATATCGGACAATTTCTGAACGCACCTCCATCGCTCTATCTCACGAAACAAACCTGCACCGTCACCAACAATAGGGACGACAGTATATTCTTCAACATCTCCATTAACGTTCATATTTTCTTTAGCCATTTTAAAACCTATACCTAAACCAAACGAAAACAAAACAAATGCCAAATACAAAGCAGAGTCTATAACCAAAACTATTTAACCGAAATAAAGCAAATGCAACCCAAAGCCAAGAAAAGAACAGCCAAAATAGTTAAATATCATCCGCTAGAAATATTTAGGTATAGTATGTGGTATTAAATACGGCAGCCACTCATCATCGGGTTTATGTAACTCAGTGAAAACACAACGATAGCGCGTTTTATAATACTACTAACGCCATCTATTATGTTTTCTTTCTTTTTCTTTTCTTTATCTATTGTCAACATTAAGAACTAAAAAATATTTTGTTCGTCTTAATTTATTCGTTCCATTAGGTACTAATAGGTTCAAACTAACACATTTACATCCTCCATCATCCCCTATTTTATCCCCTTGGGGTAGAATTGCCTACGTCTAGTCGTCTACGTACTGAAGATGCCTACGTCATAACATCTACCTTTTTTTTTTTGGGGGGTTGGGAAATCATCAAATAACCCCTCTCGCTCTTGGGCAGAGCGAAAGGGAGTGTCAGACTTCGACTGACTAAAAACCACCCATGTTCCTTCTGAGCCCTTGTGCCGAGGACGCGGTATCTCTTTTAAACAACCCGCAACCCCGACGGGAATGACGTTACCCTTACTTAAAATACTATATGTCGCCGCGGCGGCTGAGACGTGACGTTCTCTCCCTCTTATGTTCCGCGGCCTCTTTCGCTAGCATCACTGCTTCGCAGAAGGAGGCGACGGCGTCCAATTCCTCCTCGCCCCGGACCATGGCTTGCACCAGAGCCGGATGCGAGAGGTCGCCGCCGCCGATCGCCGCTATCATAACATCTACCTGCATGCCAAGTTTCAGCCAGATCCGTCCAGTGGTTTGGGCTGTGCGTTGATAGATCACTATGTCAGTCAGTCAGTCACCTGCGAGTTTTGTATATTTTTCGTACCACTTGCTCAAAAATGTGACATTCTATGCCACAAAAAGCGAACAAAACAATAGTCATTTTTAATTTTTAGTTTATTATTTTAGTTTATTGTATTTTTTATTTGTGTTTACTAACATAGTTTATAAGTTCCAATTGTTACCAACCATATTGGATATATATTATTTAATTATTGTTTTGTGTGCCTACTAACATAGTTTATAAGTTCTAACTGTTACTAACCATAATGGATCATTGATGTCTGAAATTAAATAAATTACATTAAATTTGAGCAGTGGTGGCCCAGTGGTGGCGGCCTCGACTTACGAACTGTGAATCGTGGGTTCGAATCCAGTCAGGCGCATTACTTTGTGTAATTTATTTCAACACCACTGCTCTCAAAACGGTGAAGGAAAACATCGTGAGGAAACCGGCATGTCTTAGAATCAAAAAAATCGAAGACATGTGACATCTACCAATCCGCACTGGGCACGCGTGGTGGATTATAGCCCATCCCTCTCCTAAAGAGGAGGCCTGAATCCCTGCAGTGGGAACATTATAGGCTGATGATGATGATGACATTAAATTTAATTTAATCTGTTAAAAACAGGGAAAGAAAATTGTACTGAATTTCATTCATTCTCTAGGGGGAGAATGTGATTTAAATTTGGAATACTTACCGAAATTTATACTGAACTACATTGAGTTTGTATATAAAGCGTTATACATCTTTTTGAAAAAGGAATACGCATTTATTATGTAGTTATGATTATTAAATAAAATTACGAAAACCGACGAGGCCGTATGAGCTTGATGCCTTTGCTTTTCCGACAAAAAAAATATTAGTCTAGGAATTTGCCGCGTTTTTGTTTTCTTCAAATACATAAACAGATTAAAAATGACTATGTTATGTTCGCTTTAATGCTTATCTCATATTTAATAATGGCTTATCTCATATTATTATTGTGTTAATTTTTTCGCAAATGGTACGAAAAGTAGAGTATTTTCCTCGGTGATAAAGCTGTCTTTATCTTGGGTGAACTTAAATCCCTCGGTACACTCGCGATTTAATCGTCACCCGCGACAGAAGACACTGCTTTATCCCCTTGGTTAATAATGTACTATTTTACACAAACTTTCATCCCCTATTTTATCCCCTTAGGGGTGAAATTTATCAAAATTCTTTCTTAGGGGATGCCTACGTCATAGTAGCTTTATGCATGCAAAGTCTCAGCCCGATCGGCTTAAAATTGACAAAGTTTCATACAAACTTTCATCCCCTATTTTATCCCCTTGTGGGTAGAATTGATCAAAATCCTTTCTTAGCGGATGCCTACGTCATAACATCTACCTGCATGCCAAATTTCAGCCAGATCCGTCTAGTTGTTTGGGCTTTGCGTTGATAGATCACTATGTCAGTCAGTCACCTTTGAATTATATATATTTAGATAGAAGATAGATATTTAAGGGGCTAGAGACATTTCGTCAAATATAAGACTGCATAACCTATCAGGCGCATTCTTTTCAAGTACAGTTTTTTTTAATTTTTCAAATAAAATTGGGCTAATACCAGGGTAGAGCTTAATTTGGCTTAGCAGACGTTTCATTGTCTTTGATGATGGCAATGTAAAATATTTATATAATAACGAATATGCCTTCGGACTTTTCTTGTACATAGCCAATGCAAGAACTTTTTCATCTATGGTAAAACGTCGGCCTTTCGGGTTTTTATTAGACTGTAACTGCATGTGTACAAATAATAGTGCAGGTTTCCGCATATTTTTCATCACAGACATGCTGGAATGCTGTAACCTTAAATAATTTAGCAGCATTTGCTAATCTTGCCTTATAAGAAAGTCCTCTCTTCCTCAAACGGCTTATTTTAGGACTGCAGATTCTCGACTGTTGCGGCAAAAGGCTTTAACTGAACATCATTGCACGTCAGTTAACCCTAAGAACCTGAAAATAGAGATAATAGATTTAATTATAAACCTATTTTGTACAGACAATAAACAACACAGGCACATAACATTTAATTCGATATCACGAGTATTAGTATGTACCTATGCAACTAATGTTTAAAAAAAGTTATTTAATGTTAAGACATTATTTTTTATTTATCAACTTTAAAAAGCATTCAATTTCTTAAATTTGGTACAGGCAGAAATTAAAAACCGAACTTTTATAGGAATAGGGAATACGCTAGTAATTAAAACTTTTTTTAAATTAGTAAGATTAATCAATTAAGCCAACAAAATATAATACATTAAATAAATCTACATTAAACATTTTTTACCCGACTACGGCGAAGCCATAGGGAAGGGTAATGGTTTTGGCAGTCTATGTAAGTATGTATGTTCCACTATAGTGCCCAACCTACTGAACAGATTTTAGTAAATGTGTCAATAGATTCGTAAGAATAGCCCGGGTGTCATAGGCTATTTAAATGTTATCATTTTTTTTTTATGACGGAATTTAAATGTCAAATTCGCCTTGCTAATGGCAACTAGCAGCTGACTTCTGTATCAATGAGAACGCCCTATAGGTGAAGCAGGGCTATTGCGTTTCTCTGATGACAGATTTATTGATTATCATTTTGGCTCGGTGTGCTTTGATTAACTGCCAAATGGTCCCATTTTGTACTAAACCATAACCAATTTGACAGTTAAATTCATGGACAAAATGATAGCCACTGTCATTTAAAAGATACGCAATAGCCCTGTATCAGTGTCATGCAACTACAACTGTCCTCTATAATATTTTTACTTATAATATGTTAAATTGAAATATACAAATTATCTACTTACTTGACGATTTTCCTTGTTTTCTACTTTTGGGTTTTAGTTTTTAAAGTATTTTTTTGTAACCTACTAAAGATACCAGATGAACCAGTGAAAATGAGGTATTCCATGAAGCACATCCAAACGAAGCACACCCAGACGAATCACACCTCAAGTATTCCACTTAGCACACCCACAGGTGGGCTTCAAAAAAAAAAAAAATCCTAGTCCACGAAGCACACCTACGAATATCACTCGCATAGTGCGGGGGGACTAAGAAATAAAAATGTCGACGGTAGAAATTTTATATTATTTAAAAGACTAACTTATATTTCTATCATCATTCAGTTTCATTATAATAATGTGACACACGCATCATGTATACGTCTTATCTATGGGATTTATATATGAACGAGAACGAGATTAGATGGCGCTGTCGTCTCGAAAACATATCGCTCCGTGTTTTTAATTTCTCATAATTTCTAAAGTCGTAATACCATGATAAGTTTAAACTCAAGCAACTTGAATATACCTAATATAACAGTGGTAGTGTTATCTGGTACCAAAAAAGGACACTAGACGAATGAACAGTAAAATCATACAAGAACCCTGGAAGTGACAGTGTTTTCATTTTAGCAATTCTATACAGTGTAACAATCAGTAAAAGCAGTAAAGAAGTGAAGAAGGACCATAACAAGTGACAATATATGAAGTGAAATTGATGAGCTGTGCTTTAATTTGATCATTTTAACACGACGAAATCGTTAAGAAAAATTTTTTTGAATGCTGGCACAGTCATTATGTTCAATACTTAGGACAACGCCATCTGTTTTTGTATAGGCAATATTTACTTGTGGTTTGAGGTAAAGTCGATAAAACAGAACACCCACAAAAAATATTTGATAACAAAGCGGTCGACAATTTTGGTACTACAACGTAAGCACAAAGTAGCCGAGAGGCGTAACTGTGTACCTCCCGCTACAGCGACCGTGAGTTCGTGGGTTCGATCCTCAGTTAAGCAGAGTCACTTTTTGGATGCTAATATAGACCTTAAAATGAATTCTGATAATATAAATAACATTACAATACGTCAGAAAAATAAAACATCAATAACTTCGTGTGAAAGGCTATGTTTAACCAGCCCGTCGTCGTCGGAGAAGTCAATAGCAGACAGTTTACCCGGACAAAATACTAACTACGAAGATGACCACACTAAAATATTAAGAGAACAAATTAAATCACTGACAGACCAACTTAATAGCGCTCACGAACAAATTGACGAACTACTACTTGAGAATGGCTCACTTACCAAAGTCACACAGGAACAACAGAAACAAATCGTGTATTTAAAAACGATTTGCACAAGCACTCCTCAGAGTTCTAACCCGGCCCGTAATAAGAAGAAATACAAAAAGAAATGTAGGAAAACTCTTGATTTCGAGAGAGAGGACAGTGACACTGCAAACAATTATTATGAGGCAAAAGAAGGTACATTAAAAACACCATTGGAACACATAAACAACGAGAATACCAGTGATATGTTGGGCAGCTGTAATCAACAACAACGTATGCGGAATGAAACAAATAACACACTGTCAGTAGAGAAACCTAGAATAATAATTCTG
This sequence comes from Diarsia rubi, assembly GCA_932274075.1. Taxonomy (NCBI): domain Eukaryota; kingdom Metazoa; phylum Arthropoda; class Insecta; order Lepidoptera; family Noctuidae; genus Diarsia; species Diarsia rubi. The sequence continues at coordinate 4,477,151 of OW026434.1, read as the reverse complement.
GGAGACGAACAAGTTCGAGGACTTTCAAAAGTAATGGTAAATAGAAGGACGGCCAAATGGAATGATTGCTACACGGTCTCAGCTTTGGTTAAACCTGGTGCAACATGCTCTGAAATCTTGTCTAATAATTTGGTTGTATATAATTCGCTGACAGAGCAAGATATTGTCATACTTTCGGTAGGCACAAATGATTCAAATCCATCTCAACTACTAAAGGAATTATGTATATCACTTAGTAAATTAAAAATGTGCCAACAAATCTATGTTCTAGGTGTACAATGTAACTATTATTTAAATAGGAATATGTTGAACCAAAGTATAAAACTGTTGACAAAAAATTTTTCTAACTGTACATACATTAACTTAAATGAATTCTCTAATTATAAGCGTTACTTTTATATGAAACAAATTAATCGAACTTATTTGAATAAGCTCAGCTCTAAATTAAGTATTGAAATTGACTATTTAAAATACACACAAGAATTTCTCATGAAAAAGTCACTGTGTATCACTACCCACAATCAGGAAAGATGTACAGATTGTGAGATTCCAAAAGATCAGAATACAATTAAAACTAGTAGCGATCGGTTTTTTCGATCAATCTAATCAAAAACATAAGATTACGCATGATATTGCTAATTTAAGCATTTTTCATCAAAATTTATGTGGAATTAGCAATAAAAAAGACGAACTAGAACTTTATGTGGAAAATATAGTGCCTAAATTGGACTTCATCTGTGTTACTGAACATTTTCTAAACAAATTAAATGCTCCTTTATTTGCACTGACTGACTACAACTTGGTTTCATATAATAACAGGCTAAATAAAAAAAGAGGTGGTAGTCTTATCTTAGGACAAAGAAATAGACAAGTCTTTGATTGCGCGCAAATAAACAAATTATATAAATCGGAATCATTCGAAATATGCTGCACTAAAGATATTGATACCGGGTTATATATATGCTGCTGTTATCGAAGCCCCGATGAGAAAAATTTTAAAATCTTTATGAAAAAATTGGAAATATTGTTAGAATACTCTTTTAATAAAAAAATTATAATATGTGGTGATTTTAACATCGATCTCCTCTGTGAAAATAAAAAGCGTACAGAGTTTATAAGTCTTTTACGATGTTATAATTTCAAAACACTTATCCAAACGGAAACTTTCACTCGAAATCAATCATCATCTTGTTTAGATAATTTCATCACAAACTTAGACAGCACATATATTCAGGAAGTTTCCGTAGATCACAATGGCTTAGCAGATGGACATGCGGGACTTTTTTGTAAATTGACACTTCAGAGGGTAGTGGGAAAAAAGCCAAACAATAACCACAAGATTATTATTAAAAAACGAATGTTTACAAAAAATAACCACGAGATTTTTAATGAAAAAATATTAGGCATTGACTGGTTTTCAATGGGAATAAATACATTTTTAAACAAATTTCATGATACTTTTCAGTGTAGCTTCAGAAAGCGCAAAAAAAACATAGTTTTAAATGATAACACAAATAGAACAAAATGGACCACAAAGGGTATAAGGGTTTCGAGTAAAATGAAAAGATTTTTGTGTGTAAATAATGGAAGTTATCATAGTACAATACTCACATATAAAAACAATTACATTAGATTATATAGGAAAGCGGTTAAAGTTGCTAAAAGTTTTGCTGTGAGGGCTCAAATACAGAAAGCTAAAAATAAAAGCAAAGAAATCTGGCAAGTAGTAAATCGCCATAGAAACAAAAATAAACAAATAAACTTAAAAAAACTAATTGTGAAATTGGATAACAAAATTATTGATGACCCCAGGAAAGTTGCAAACGTATTCGCGGAACAATTTAATTGTTATAATCACTCATTGGAGAATGCCGAAGAATATAGTTCACTTTTCTATTTAAAACATTCAACAGACAGGGTAAATAGTGAAATGTGTTTGACGTCCGTAACTCCTGACGAAATAATAAAAATTGTAGGGTCAATGCCAAATAAAACCTCAAGCGGATACGATGACCTGCCTATAGGTGTTCTAAAGCAACATATTAAAGTTCTTGCGCTACCACTATCAGTCTTTTTCAATAAGTGTTTCGATGATGGTATTTTTCCGGAACAGCTTAAGATAGCGAAAGTTATTCCTTTACATAAAAAAGGTTCACAGACGGATACTAAAAATTATCGGCCTATCTCAGTTTTACCTACACTCTCAAAAATCTTTGAAAAATTAATTAAAATTCGTCTAGTCACTCATCTCAATATTAATAAAGTTATAAATAAAAGACAGTTTGGTAATCAGAAAGGTGTTGGAACTACAGAAGCAATTAGTACTTTAGTTAACGACGTGGTTGATAAACTAAATAAGAAATTGAAGGTAGCTGGAATTTTTTTAGACTTGAGTTCTGCATTTGACACTGTAAATCATACATTGTTGCTTGCCAAAATGGAACATTACGGGGTAAGAAAACAGGTTCTGGCGCTTTTTCGGTCGTATTTAACAAATAGAAAAATGTATGTAGAGGTAAAAGATATAAATCAGAATAATTTTCAAGAAGTCTATCATTCAAAGTTACGAAGGGTTTTGACAGGTGTCCCGCAGGGTTCCATACTGGGTCCACCCCTATTTTTAATTTTTACAAATGATTTACTTAACCTAGCAGCAAAACTTAATCCGAATTTAAAACTAATAGCATTTGCAGATGACACCAACGCTGTTGTTAGCGAAAGTGATGCAGAGGCTTTGAGCAGCACTATAAACACGGCTCTTGAGTCATTTCAAAAATGGTTTACAGCAAATAAGTTAAAAATTAATGCAAAAAAAACAAACATAGTACTGTTTAAGTCCACATCACGTGGTAATGATAATCTAGACGTTAATTTAAATGGAGACAAAATAGATATTGTCCAGTCAGTAAAATTTTTAGGAGTTCATATTGACTCATTATTAAATTGGAAAAATGAACTAAAAGCCATAGACGGGTCAATATCTTCAGCATGCTATGCCCTCAGGACCCTACGAGAAGAACTTTGCCTAGATATTTTAAAATCTGTTTACTATGCACTGGTAGAGTCAAGATTGAGATATAGTCTTCAACAATGGGGAAATAGCTACAAGTATAATTCTGATAGAGCATTTGTGCTACAAAAGAGGGCAATCAGAACAATGGTTCGTATTCCCCAAATCGAGTCTTGTCAGAAATATTTCCAAAGTCTATCCATACTTACGGTACCTCATTTTCGAATTCATTATTTTATTTTTTTATTTATTTATTTTATTTAAAAAATACAAGTTTCTTATATTTAAACAAAGCACACAAATAGACCTCTGGGGTCTGTCTTAGCATGCCATGACCTGAGATTTGATCAACGCGCTGTTTACAGTTAGGTTAAAAAGTCAAAATAGAATTAATGTAGTATTCTTTCAGCTTACGCTTAACGTTCCTATTGTTACGTCGGTCATCTAGAATCATCGAGAAACCTCGCTAATAACTGAGAAGTACGCGTGAATTCTAGTAGGTACCTAATTCCATTCTGTAGGTAGTTATTCGGCCGCCCGCGTCGTCGCGGTACTTGCATTTTAATTTCGACCGTATGCCTACGGCGTAAAGTAACTTCTTCTTTGTTGGTTAATTTATCTTTAAGTTTATTATTTTGTTAATGCATTTTTCTGGATGCTTTATGGAATAGTAGCGAATTTTCTCGAATATCTTTTGTTTGCTAGTGGTATAAAAGGACCGAGAGAGGTCGCAGCGGGACAGTCTACTTTTAAGCGAGACAACGAAAGGTTCGAAGAGATATCAAGTGCGCTAAAGTGTTCAGTTGTGATTTGCGATTGTTTATAAGTGTTTTGCGAGTAATAAAGTTATTTCGTGAGTTCAATTGGTAGTGCTTTTATTTATCCCATACCCAGCTCGTAACAATTTGGTGACAGAAGTGAGGGATAAATAATTCCGATTCTACCCAAGGCCGACACGGATAGTATCCGTACTAGGAGTCAGCAACAACAAGGTATGGACCAAAGGCGATTTGGAGACTCCCCGACACAGACACCGGGCGGTGTCCAGCGTACGTCAGAGCCAGTCGCTGGCCCATCCGGAGCTACCCCAGCATTAGCGGTGCCTGACTTGTCTGCCTTAATGGCGCTGCTGCAAGACCAGGCTCGCCGCCAAGAGGAACAGATGCTCCTGATTAAGGATCTTCACGCTTCAGTTGGCAAGGAGCTGAGCGTGATGAAGGAGAAGGTACAGCAGCACGACAACCGTATCGCAAAGGCCGAAATTCAGATCGCCGATGTGAAGAAGGCTTTAGGTGAAATTAAGGTTGGAGATGGGGTTGTGACGTCAGTGATTGCTGCACCTACGGTGCGCGGGTTTAAAGTGCCGCCATTCGACGGAACATCTTCGTGGTCGGCCTATAAAATCCAATTTGAGGCCGTTATGAAGGCGAATGGGTGGACCAAAGAGCAAGCCATGACAGCGCTCACCTTGGGTCTCCGAGACCAGGCCCTTACCATTCTTGAGGCACTTGGCAAGGATGTGACCTACGAACAGCTGCTGGAGGCGTTAGAGTCTAGATACGGCGACGCGCACCTGGAGCACGTCTTTCGTGCCAAGTTAAGGGATCGCGTTCAACGTAATGCCGAGAACTTACAGCAGTAGGCCCTGGAAGTTGAAAAGCTGGTTCGAAAAGCATACCAGTCCGCCCCTGAACTTATTGATGGAAATCTGGTACAGGCGTTCATAGATGGAATACGCGACTTGGAAGTTAGAGCCGCTGTGAGACTTGGGCATCACGAGACGCTAAAGGACGCCTTGGCTCATGCCTTTGAAGTGGAGGCAGTGAGACAGGACCACCGTACGCACCGCGTCAGGGAGGTTGTCGCGTCACCTGTACGCGACCGCTCGCAAGGATATAGCCCTAAGTGCTACACTTGTGGAGAAAGGGGTCACCTTCGATCAAGCTGCCCTAAGCGCAGCTCACTAAGAGAGGACCAACCCCAGCAGGGAAAGGTGGCTGAAGTGACTGCCCAGCCACAGCAGGGAAACGAGTAAATGCCAGGACTGGGGGGCGGGTGCTGGCTGGTTTTGAAAGAGCCCCGAGGATCTCGATCTCACAAGCACATGACGGAAACAGCCTGACTATCAACGGCGATGTCAACGGAACTCCATGCAAACTGACGTTGGATACTGGAGCTTCTCACACGGTCGTCTATTCTCACCTAGCGAATCGGTTTCTTGGGGACTATTTCAATAACCACGACCGTATAAAATTACTAACAGCTACCGGTCAGCACATAACCGTCCGAGGCAAAAAGGAGGTGGAGTTAAAATTGGGTGATAGAATTTACCGGCACAATGTCATCGTGGCCGACATAATGGACGATTGCATCTTGGGCTTGGACTTCATGCGGAAATATCGTTGTGAGATCGACATTGACCAAGGAGTGTTGAAATGTGGTTCCGAGGAAGTCTTCATGGAAGGTGCACCATCAGGGAAAGTGTACTGCTTGAAGGAAATTGTTCTTCCTCACAGATCAGAAACGATCGTGCCAGTCAAGTTACCACCGAATTCTGGACACAAAGATCGAAGTGTTCTGATAGAAAGGGTGAACAATGAGTTTCCATGGAAGATGGCACGGACTCTGGTAAAGGCCAACAACATCTCAACTGTACGCATCCTGAATCCAAGTGACAAGGAGCAAGTGATTAAGAAGGGCACCTTGATCGGGACTTGCGAGGAAGTAGCTTGGATGCGTCAATTGCAAGATCTACCTACCGGAAATCAAAATCGTAGTGGAAAATTTGACGTGTCAACGCTTTTAGAAAACTGTCATTTAACTGAAGGAGAAATGGACATGGCTAAGAAGATGTTACTTCAGTACGCCGGTATTTTCTCTACGAGTGATGCTGACATAGGGAGAACTGGACTGGTTCAGCACAGGATTAATACAGGCAACGAGTTACCTATCCGTCAGCGACCAAGGAGACTCCCAGTTGCACGGGAAAAAGAAGTGGAAACCATGATTGAGGGAATGGTGAAGGACGGTGTTATAGAGCCTTCGTCCAGTCCATGGTGTTCTCCTGTGGTCCTGGTAAAGAAAAACGACGGCAGTATGCGCTTCTGTGTGGACTATCGACGACTGAACAACGTCACGAAAAAGGACAGCTAACCACTGCCTAGGATCGATAACACACTGGATACGCTGACGGGAATGAAGTGGTTTACCACGCTAGACCTGAAAAGTGGTTACTGGCAGGTAGAAATAGACCCCAAGGATAAGGAGAAGACTGCATTCTCAACAGGAAAAGGGTTGTGGCAGTTTAAAGTAATGCCTTTCGGATTGTGTAATGCTCCTGCCACGTTTGAGAGGCTGATGGAGCAAGTACTTGCCGGGTTGATAGGAGACGCATGTCTTGTCTATCTAGATGACATAATCATCGTGGGCCGTACGTTTGAAGATCACCTTAAAAACCTCAACCGAGTGCTGTCGAAGATCCAAGCAGCAAACCTGAAGTTGAGCCCGAAGAAGTGCTCATTTTCAGAAAACAAGTGAACTTTTTAGGACACATAGTTTCGGGGGAAGGTGTTCAAACAGACCCAGAGAAAGTAGTCGCCGTCAAGGATTGGCCTGTGCCGAAAGACAAGACACAGGTCAGAGCATTTTTGGGTTTGTGCTCCTACTATCGCCGGTTTGTCAAGAATTTTGCCGACATTGCGAAACCTCTACACAAACTCACTGAGGAAAAGCAACAATTCTGTTGGGACGAGAACTGCGACGCCGCATTTCAAGAATTAAAGGGACGTCTGTGCAATACTCCTATTTTGGGATATCCTGACACTAAAAATGACTTTATAGTCGACACAGACGCAAGTAATACTGGAATTGGGGGCGTGTTATCTCAACGGAAAGGAGATCAGGAGGTTGTTATAGCTTACTTCAGCAAGTCTTTGTCCAAACCGGAAAGAAATTACTGCGTAACGAGACGGGAGCTGCTCGCCGTAGTGAAGACATTGCAGCACTTCAGTAAATATTTGTTGGGACGGAAATTCCAGCTACGAACCGACCATGCTGCATTGAAGTGGTTATTACAATTTAAGAATCCAGAGGGGCAAGTGGCGAGATGGATTGAACTACTGCAAGAGTTTGACTTCATAACCGAACATCGCAGTGGGAGAACTCACGGTAACGCAGACGCCTTGTCGAGAAGACCTTGTCCTGAAGACTGCAAGCACTGTGCCAGGCAAGAGACTAAGGAAGTAGTACCCGTGAGGATGCTTAGAACGGATCTCAGTGATGAATGGAAGGAGACCCTACAACAGGCACAACAAAATGACTCTGACATCAAACCGATCTTCGAATGGATCAAAGCTGGTGCTCCGAAGCCCAAGTGGAGTGATGTGGCTGCGATGAGTTCTATCACTAAGAGTTATTGGGCACAATGGAACAGCTTGGTGATCCAGGATGGAGTGTTGTGCCGTAAATGGGAAAACGCTCGAGGGGACAGCTGTCATCTACAAATGGTTGTTCCTAAAGCTAAGGTACCGGATGTTTTACGGCTGTACCATGATGGATGCTCAGGAGGACATATGGGGGTAAAAAGGACTCTCCTGAAGATCAGAGAGCGCTTTTACTGGATCCACTGTCGAGATGATGTGGAGGACTGGTGTCGCAAATGTACCAGCTGTGCGGCTGTGAAGGGACCCCACACACGAAGCAGAGGTGCTTTAAAAGTGTACAACGTTGGAGCCCCCTGGGAGCGGATAGCACTGGACGTTGCGGGACCATTTCCAGAAAGTGACAGCGGAAACAAGTACTTCATGGTTGTCATGGACTACTTCACAAAGTGGCCAGAAGTCTTTGCCATTCCCAACCAAGAAGCTACAACAGTCGCAGATAAACTGGTTCAGGAAGTTTTCTGTCGTTTTGGAGTACCCTTAGAAATTCACAGCGATCAAGGGAGGAATTTTGAATCGCAAGTTTTTCAGGAGACTTGTCGATTGATGGGTACACACAAAACCAGAACCACCTCTTACCACCCACAATCTGATGGAATGGTGGAACGATTCAACCAAACGTTGGAGAGATATCTGGCAAAAGTTGTGGAAGGCAGGCAAAAGGATTGGGACAAGCACATACAGCCGTTTCTTCTGTCCTATCGGAGTGCAGTTCACGAAAGTACGACTGTAACTCCAGCCTTCGCGAACTTTGGAAGGGAACTACGGTTGCCTGCAGATTTAATAACTGGAACTCCCCCTGATGTCCCACGCAGTGTAACGGATTACGCAAATGACCTGCGTAACAAGTTAAATGATGTGTATGAGCATATCAGACAATCCGGACAACAGATGTCTGAGAAGATGAAGACCCGTTATGATCGGAAGGCAAACAGTAGGGGTTTCGATGAAAGTTCTCTGGTGTGGTTGCATAACCCAGTGCGGAGCAAGGGAAAGTCCCCGAAATTGCAAGCAAAATGGGATGGACCATACCGAGTTGTGACCAGGATCAACGATGTCACCTACCGAATACAGAAGGGTCCGCGAGGTGCGCCTAAGGTTGTGCATGTAGACCGGTTGGCGCGATATCACGGGACTAATGATGCTCGGGACGAGCATGTCTAAGGAGGGGGCAGTGTTACGTCGGTCATCTAGAATCATCGAGAAACCTCGCTAATAACTGAGAAGTACGCGTGAATTCTAGTAGGTACCTAATTCCATTCTGTAGGTAGTTATTCGGCCGCCCGCGTCGTCGCGGTACTTGCATTTTAATTTCGACCGTATGCCTACGGCGTAAAGTAACTTCTTCTTTGTTGGTTAATTTATCTTTAAGTTTATTATTTTGTTAATGCATTTTTCTGGATGCTTTATGGAATAGTAGCGAATTTTCTCGAATATCTTTTGTTTGCTAGTGGTATAAAAGGACCGAGAGAGGTCGCAGCGGGACAGTCTACTTTTAAGCGAGACAACGAAAGGTTCGAAGAGATATCAAGTGCGCTAAAGTGTTTAGTTGTGATTTGCGATTGTTTATAAGTGTTTTGCGAGTAATAAAGTTATTTCGTGAGTTCAATTGGTAGTGCTTTTATTTATCCCATACCCAGCTCGTAACACTATTATTCATTGAGTCTCTGATATCTACAGGTATTTGGTTTAGTAAGTTCGGTATTGTAAAGGACGCGGTACGCCTGCCATAAAAGTTATTTTTACGTGGCACTTGGAATGACTGTGATTTAGCTTGTCGTGTATTCACGTCATACCTGACTGGAATCTGAATATCGCTGTTGTCAAAATGGTCCAAGAGGAACAGATATTCAGCACGCGCTAGAACAGGTAGTACTTTGCAGTGTCTAAATAACCCCGTATAATTATCTTTATATTTATTTTTTACGTAGTTAGGTACTACAAGTTTCAGTAAACGTGTTTGCAAATTATGAATTTTATCTTTTTTTTTTTTTTTTTCCTTGTTAGTAAGAACCAAGTTCTTACTAGTTAATTGCAATCTAGCCTAAGAAGACTAATAAACAATTTAAATCTAACTTATTATGCTACGTTATAAATTATGTTAATGCTAAGAATAGTGTCCATAATTAGGTATGCACTTTTACACACGTTCGTAACACTTCCTTAGAGTCTGGTAAAATTGATAAAACACTTTGTTCATGTGTTATATAAATAGCACAACATTGTTACTATTATTGATTCACTTACACTACACTAATTCAAATGGTTTAGTTCTCTTTAGTCTACGCACTATGTCTGTGTTGTCTAACAGCTGGATTGCCTCAACATTCACGTGTCGATGGAGTCTGTGTTCGTGGGCTTCAGCAAATTTTTGTATGATGGTGGTGACGAATTCCATGTCGAGGTCACGGTGGAGGTCATCGTTTCTTATGTACCAGGGTGCATTTACAGCAGCCCTGAGTACTTTATTTTGGAACTGTTGAATTATTTTGACGTTGGTTGGCTTAGTACAGCCCCAAAGTTGGATACCATACGTCCAAATTGGCATCAGAATATGCTTGTATATTATCAACTTATTATGTATTGATAAACAGGATTTCCTTCCCAGTAACCAATACAAACGTTTATAACGAATATCGAGTTCCTGTTTTTTCTTTTTGATATGGGCTTTCCAACGCAGCTTGGCGTCGAGAGTTATGCCAAGGTATTTGGCTGTATTAGCATAAGGTATTTGCATACCATTTATGTAGAGTGGGTGGTAGTCACTGTGTTTGTTTGTGAAGTTAATGTGAACTGATTTTGACTCATTCAGATTGATCTTCCACTTTTGTGTCCAGTCGTAAACTTTGTTCACAGCTAGTTGAACTTTCTCTACTTGAATTTTATCTAGGTAAGTTTAACCTAGCCTTTACATACTTATAGTTTTGACCAGCCTAGCGAAACACATAAGTAATTATGAAACGCAGGATGAAAGACTTAAAAGGGAAAGCTCAAGGAACCAATATTTGAAGCATAAAGTGAACCCCAAATTAAATATTTTAACACATTGTGTACAGTATCAAGCGGTAAAATTATTTAATTGCTTGCCCAAGGACATAAAACCACTATTATATAAAACCACTTTATTTAAAAGAAAACTAAAAAAGTTCTTACTGGAAAAATGTTTCTATTCCGTGGATGAATTCATAACTCACGGACATTAGTGTTATTTTTTAATTGTAAAATTACTTGTTGTTGTGACATGATTTTAATGTTTTAAATTTTTTTTTGTTATGATTTTAAATTTTTGACGTTGAATAATTTTCATAAAGAAATGATAATGATAATTTTAATTTACAACTTATTTTTTGTATGTTTTTTAAATATTTTAATGAATTTTTATGGACCAAGTAGAATGAATTTGAATTCAAATTGTGGTTATGATTTTCTATTTAAAATTAATTATTACTGAACATTGTGGTTATTTATTATTTTACATGTTTTGTTAATGGATTTTATTTAATAATTATGATTTTAATTTTTGACACTTGCGAAGCTTTTGGTATGACATTTTTAAATATTTTCACGGTTTTTATTTTATTTTTTATGTTGACATTGTATAATTTTGTGATTTCTATTATTTTAATTTAATTTACTTAGTGGTTTTTTTTTCTATTTATTATTAGTCAAATTATGTTTTTTATTTTTTATAACTTATTTTAATTATGTGATTTAGACTTTTTTTTATGTAACATTCAGACACAATTTTTTATTGTTATTGAATAAATGAAATGAAATGAAAGAACATTATGAAAATGACAAGTATTACTAATACTACTGCTACTACTTGTAGGTCTTGTAGGTATTTTTTGCCTTAAAAAATATTTTTGGTTTTGGCAAGACTTTCTACTATTATAATATTTCCCTCCACGTCTGGTCTATAAGTTATTCATAACAGTATGTTTTGAATATAACTAACTAAATATTTTAAAATAAACTGGTGTTTTAGTGCATCAATAAATACCTTTTCTAAATTGTTTTCGAGTAGATCTGCTAGCCGCGCTGTAATTGTGCTCCATTATTACTGCAGACCGAACAGCAGATGAATTACTGCCATGAACAACACCTGAAGCAAATACATGCATAATGATGAGTATTTTTATGGATATAAAATAAAATGAGGACAAACATGAAAAGTCGTGACTGCCTTAACTAACATTTTGTCAGCATGGTGTGGCAGCGCTAATTACAACAGTTTTCGTATTAGAAAAAATAGCCTTCCTGTCGCAGTCAGGTAATAAATGTTACACTTCAGAAATCCCTAGACAATGTAGAAATTGGATTTTCAAAATCAAATGGCTTTAATGCAATAAAATGTTATTCTACCTGTGTCTGTTTTATGTGAAGCAGTAGTATGGCTCAGTTTACTATTAGCTGCAATTAAAGGAGGTTCTTGTTCCAACATAAACAATTTATATTATACAACACTATTATTATTACACAATTTATATTATATTCTTACAAACCAGAAGTGAAAATTGTTTAAAAAAATAACGGTCTACAACAACCTAACACTTTTATTTAACTTCAAAATAATTTTAAGTAAGTAAAATATAGAGGAGTACTCTAATCACACAACCAAAGTAACGTCCGTCGTATCCGAGTACCGCACGTAAAGTGAGTCGAGTCGTTTTTTTTTTTTTTTTAAATGGCATCTCGCAGTTCAGTCTAGGAGACTGTCTTCCGCTTAACCGGGAAAATCCCTGTGGGTGCCTTGAGTTTAAGGCCTCCAGCCAGGGCAAAAACTTACAAACTAAGTGACAAATCGCTAAGGGCACCCCCTGTGGGGTACGGACCTCGGCTTAGGACGTCACTGGGGGAGGGCAGCAAGGGGACAGGCTGGATCTGAGTGATGTTATTTAAGGGCTGGTTTGAAACTACTGGCTGGCTGGCTCTGGCGAGGGTCGGGGGGGGCTTGAAATGGGATTCCGCGACGACGGACCGCGGCGCGGCGGCGCGGTCGGAATGACGGATATTTATGCCTGTTCTTCCTAAGAGTACTGGTTTCCTTACTACTTTCTTGAAGAATAGTAATAGGGTCATCAGGAGTGATAAGAGTATGCTGCGGGCGGCGGGTCTTGCTAATACGCGATGGTTCGTATCGGGCGGGCGATGTGACCAGAGGATTTCTATGCTTGACTGCAGTATCAAGAAGCGCTTGAAGAGGCGTTTCATGAATTGAAGAAGGGTGGGCATTTTAAGATCTAAATGAAGACTGGAATTACGGATAAACCACGGGGCTCCGGTGATCCTACGGAGAAATCGGTTTTGTAAAGTTTGCATCGTGTGGATGTGACGCGGATGAGAGTGAGCAAATACGACACAAGCGTATGTCATAATTGGTCGGATCACTGAGGTGTAAAGCCGCAACTTGCACTTGAGTGACAATTTGCTCTTTGTTTGAAGAATGTAGTGGAGCCTACTCATGGCAAAGGCCGCTTTGTTACGAGCTGCTCTTATATGCTTCCCGAAGGAAAGGTGTTGGTCGAGTATGACTCCCAAGTACTTGGCTTGCTTCTCCCAGTGGATAGGCTTACCGTACATTGTGATCGGACGTGGCGGGGGACGCGAAAGTCGAGGTTTGGTGAAAAGTACCGCCTGACTTTTGTCCGGATTTACTTCGATCCTCTACTTTCGGAACCACGCGCTAAGCGCATTAGCTGCCAACTGTAGAGATCGCGCGATAGCGCCTTGTTCGCGACCGGAATAGAAAATAGCCGTGTCATCAGCGAAAAGGGCTATTTGAGCCTTCTTGATCTTTGGGATATCCCTAGTAAACAGCGTGAAAACTAAAGGGGAAAGTACGGAGCCCTGAGGGACTCCAGCACGAATCGGATGCGGGGAAGACACAGCTTCTCCTATCATCATCAGCCTATAATGTTCCCACTGCAGGGACTCAGGCCTCCTCTCTTGGAGAGGGATGGGCTATAATCCACCACGCGTGCCCAGTGCGGGTTGGTAGATGTCACATGTCTTCGATTTTTTTTATTCTAAGACATGCCGGTTTCCTCACGATGTTTTCCTTCACCGTTTTGAGAACAGCGGTAATGAAATAAATTACACAAAGTAATGCGCCTGCCTGGATTCGAACCCACGACCTATTGTTCGTAAGTCGGGGCCGACACCACTGGGCCACCGCTGCTCTTTGCTTCGACATAATCTTTAAGCCGCTTATAAATAAGCCTTTCATAGATTTTGCCGAGCGTGGTCAAGAGATTGATTGGCCGGTAGCTCGACGGCTCAGCCTTAGGTTTGCCTGGCTTGGGAAAACCTATTACAGTGGCCTCTTTCCAAATTTGCGGAAAAATGTTATTAGCTAGGGCAGCATTGAAGATGCCAGCCAGTAGCACTATGAGTTGAGGAGGTAAAAATTTAATCACCCTGTTGGTGATGCCGTCGGAGCCCGGTGCTTTCCGAGGCAGAAGCCTGTTAACGATCTCTTGCACTTCAGTGGGAGTCACTTCAGGCAGAGGGTTATCAGGGTCTTCCACAGGTGGTAGGTTAGTAATTTTAAGATCGACAACTGCGTTCGCCTTATCAAGATGACGCTTGTCTACCGGTTGAGAACTATCGGTGCACTGAGCTTCCAGGCTGTCTGCCAGGCATTCAGCCTCCTCAGAGTCGTCAAAGGCGACGCTCTTGTCTGGTCAATTGAGAGGGGGCATCGAAGCCTCATCGGTGGCGCGCAACTTGCGTTGCAGTTGCCAGAAAGCCTGATGGGTTGGCTCGAGGTCGCTGAGCATGTTGTCAGAAGAGAAGTTGGCTGGGGTCAGAAGGACCCGACCGAGGAACCAAGTGCATTAACACTGGACGATGATCAGAGTGGAGCTCATGTAGCGTCTCGATGGAACGCAACCTGAGGTTGATGTTCTTGAGCAGCGCTATATCGAGCACGTCTGGACGGTGGTCAATGGTACCCGGGTAGTAGGTAGGCTCCATAGGAGCGATAGTGTCGAAGTGAAGCTTCTCGCCAAGGCTAAACACGACTTTCCCCCTAGGGTTCGTGGTCGCGCTGGTCAAGGCAGGATGTTTGGCATTGAGATCACCCGCTAAGATAACGGCATCACTCAAGCCGAAGAGGACTGTGAGGTCCTTGTCCAGAAGACCGTGATCTTCAGGAGTGAGAGTAGGGGGCATATAAGCCGAGATAATATGAACCGGTGGATGGCCGGTCATCCCGAGCCGACAGACTGAAACCTCTAGTAGATAAAGATAAAAGATAAAGAAAAAGATCATTTTTTTTTTTTTAGAGAAACAAGTGGTGGGGCATCGATGGGGATGCAGTGCAATTCTTTGTGGTAGTAAATGAGCGTACCGCCCTTATGGCAGCGAACCCGATCATTGCGTACCATGCGAAAGTTTGCAATTTTTGGGTCGCGGTGACTCGGCTTGAGGAAAGTCTCTTGCACGAGGAAAACATCGATGCCGACAAAACATCATACATCGATGTTCGGTCGCGAAGAAAGGCGGCGATCTCATCGCGCTGTGTTTTAATGCCACCGTTGGCATTAAAGAAACCTAACTTGAGGGATCTGGGTAGGCGAGATGTCAGCAACATGGAAGGGGCCCGAAAGGGCCGACGCCTGTCGGGGCTGCGGGTAGTCCTCTGGTTATCGCGGCCTCGACATAGAGGGCGAAGAAGGAACATGGGTGGTTTTTAGTCAGTAGAAGTCTGACACTCCCTTTCGCTCTGCCCAAGAGCGGGAGGGGTTATTCGATGATTTTACACCCACCAAAAAAAAAAAAAAAAAAAAAAAAGGGATCTGGGTAGGCCGCAGGATAATTTTGTGGTACCCATTATTGTTTTTTGAAATTGAGTTTACGGAGTGACTCTTTGAGGTTGTATTTGAGGAAAATCTTCCCAAGCTTATCTCCATCAAAGTTCGCCTCCCTGATTTCAGCCGCGCAACGGTCGGCTTCGTCAGTGACGAACCAGTGGAAGGCTCCCATAATCGTCTCATAGTTCGTCGGATTTTGGGGGGCTGTCATGTTCACGGGGCTGAAGGGCTCCGAGCGACGAGGATTGGCTGGTGCTGAGAAGGCCTCCCTTGAAGGGGGCACAGTTTCAGAAACTGCAGAATTGACGGGAATAACAGGCTGATCCATTAATCCCGGAAGAGGGGTGGGTTGCTTCTTGCCGAGAGGGGGAAACTCTTTCTGGCTGTTGAGAGCATCCCAGTGGAAGGGTCGCTGAGGACCAAGACGATCTGGCATCTGTGAAAATGGTACTTTGTAAGAGCCCTCTCTGATTTGGCGAGCGTTGTCGCGCTTGGCCAGCTTCGCGGACGAAGGTTTGGGAGCTTTAGGGCAGCCACGGTAATTAGCCGGGTGACCCGATTGGCCGCAGAGAACGCAACTAGGCGGCTCTGTGCACTGTGAAATGTCCTTAGGACGAGGGCATTCTGAGGTGCCATGGTTTCCCAGGCATTTTACACACCTATGGGGCGCGAAACAATTGTTGGCGCTATGGCCGTACAACTGACAGCGGTGACACTGTCCAATTATAGAGAGGCTGTTAGGCTTCTGAATGATAATGCCCGATAGCGAGCAGACTGCCTTCACCTTAAAAATAGGGTGATGGCCTTCGACGCGGTCGCAGACGACCAATACCATGTCGTACAGGTCTCCGCCGCGCGCTTTGTGAAGGCGGTGCACAGCTATTACTGGCACCCCCTGAAGTAGGTATGAGATCATCTTTGATCTCAGAAGACGGTATTTCCTTAGGGATCCGCCTAATCACCACACGGTGAGGCTTTTCCTCGGGAAGGGAGTACGTATGAAAGGCAATATGCCTTTCGCGAAAGTGGCGGGTGAGTTCCCTGAAGTCCGAGGACGAGGGCACCATCACCTTGATACCAATTTGAGTAGCGCGGGCGTTTGTGTACTGAATCTTGCGATTCGCACACATCTTGGACACTTCTGTCCATTTCCCTTTCTCGTGAATGTAGATAGGGGGCGGGGGCTTTTGCTTCCGAGGAACTATCGGAGCAGAGTTAATAGCCATAGGGCTAGACGGGCGGCTAATTGGTGTAGCCTGAGTGGCTGGGGCGGGCGAAGAAGGGCAGGAGCTCACAGGTGTAGGGACCACTGCGGTCGCTACAAGCTTTTTGGGTAAGCTCGCTTGTGAGTTTTTGCCCTTCTTACGCTTGCCCTTGCCGACAAGCTGATAATCGTCATCGAATGACGGGTGATTTGAGCTGTCTGACAATGAGTCATTGTCAGACAAAGGAACTGAGGTATCCATTTTCTCAGAAATGGACGCAGGTGCGGCGGCGGTCTCCTTTGTACCTGAAACAATAGCAGGTAATGGGGCGGCGGCTGTCACGATGGCGGGCTTCGTAGAACTCGAGGCGGCGGATTTTGCCTTTGTCCCTGAAACAATAGGTGTTGACAACGACGATGATGACTGGACGGCGGGTTCCGTAGAAACACCTGGTTTCATGGAAATCGGGGCGGCTTTCCTCAAAGGAATGCCTTAATCGGCGGGCAGAGGTGACAGGGGGCTGTCAAGTGCATCGCTGAAATCGGCGATAACGGGCCGTCGGAGCGCAGCCAGCTTGCCTCCATACCTCTCTCGGACGAAATCGCTCGAGTCGAGGAGCTCCTGTAATATACGTCTGAGGGCATCCAACTCCTCGCGGCGTTGACTGACTTCAGACATATTGAAAAAATTAAACAACTAAAAATTAACACCCTAACAACCTAACTCCCCGGGTGGACGGGCCCGGGGGTGTGTGTGGCCTCCCTGTCAAGGGGGATGGTGTGTGTGACAGGGAAGGTGTGTACCTACTGGTGTGCCCTAAGCTTGTAAACCTGTCGCCAGTCTTATTGTGCGACAGGGCCCTATTGGGGTCTAGTGCGAAGGGGTAGACACACCCAACCGACACTAGGTGTGTAGCTGTGGAGAGAACCAGAGACTAGGTTTGACTAGGAGATCCCCCAAGGCCAAGCTCCTAGCTCTCGACTCCAATGGGTAGCCTCGCCCTGAAGGGGTCTGGCGGTTAGGATTGGGGCACCACCCTCTTGGCTTCGTTGGCACCGTAAGGTTTCCACCAAGAACCACGAAACTGTGGTTTTTCCCTGAGGGGGCACAACGTTTTACGATATTTCTCTCAAACAGAAATAGATGAACAAAAGTTGTCTTGAAAAAGACACCAATTATTCGATGGGTGTAGTCTGGGACTACGGATGACGTCACAGCGCTGGGGACGCGCGACGAACCGGTGACACTAATAGCGGCGGGCGGGGGGTAGCGCAGGTAGCGATACACGTCCGTACGCGGCGGCGGTCAGACGGCGAGTGTTTTTTTTTGTTTGAGTCGAGTCCGCCTGCCTGTGTGTTGGTGTCATCTGTGGCTGGTGGGAGCGTCGCGGCGCCATGCGAATGACGCAGCTTTTTTCCCGCCACCCCGGCGGACAGCCGCCGCTAGGTGAGACCCCCGGTTACCCGGAGGAGGCCCGGCGGACAGCTTACCAGCCAGGGGTGGCTCTGACGCTCCCCACCGCAAGGGGTTGACCCCCGCCCGCGGTCGCTTTCAGGTCGAGCCGAGCACGGCGCGGGACGAGGGCCGTTTGTGTGTGTGTGTGAGCGGCAATGTGTCTGTGTGACACCTCTCATGTTTACGATCGAACGGCGAGCCAGTGCCGCACGTTCGTCGCGTGGGTTCCTTCGTGTGTAAAGTTCGTGTGTGAATGAGTCGCGGCGCGCTGTGCCTATATTAACTTAGCACACAGCGAACTACGGATGAATGTAGTGAGTGCGGAGTCATATTGTTTGGGTAAGTCGCGTGTAGGTGTAACGACATTACCCGGTGTGCGTCAAAACCGGTGGGGCTAACCAACGTCCGCAGGTAGGAGGTCACGGGGATAGGGCCTCGCGTCAGGTGGCCGCGCGTGCCATGGCGCTATGTCCTTGACCTGGGGCCAGGCGGACGCGTCGGCCCGCGCGAACATGTTGGACGCGAGGCGGCGGCAGAAGTCGTCCAGGCTCTCGATTTCCAAGTCCCGCTGGATGGTGGCGTTCCTCACATAGCGAGGCGCACCGACGATGTTGCGCAACGCGATACTTTGTTGCGCACGGAGTCTCTTCCTGTTGGACTCGCTAGTGAGGGCGAGCCAGGCTGGGGCGGCGTACGTGATGATGGGGCGCAGGTACGTTTTGTACACGGCCAGCTTAGCACGCAGCGGTAGGCGGGATCGGAGCACTGGACGCAGCAGGTAACGTGCTGTCCGGCACCTGTCGACTACCTGCTTAACGTGGCTGCCCATTGAGAGCCGACGGTCAATGGTGATCCCTAGGTACTTTACCTGGGGCGACCACGAAACGTCGGCTCCCTGAAGAGTCAAGGGTGGCGGTATTTTGTAGCCGCCGACGGCGATTGCCTGTGTCTTACCTACGTTCACCGACAACCTCCATTTGGCGAGCCATTCAGGCAGGAGATCTAGCGCGCGCTGCATCTTCGCCGCCGCGTGATCTATATTAAGCGATGTCGCTATGTACGCGGCGTCGTCGGCGTACAGCGCGAGCGTGGTGCCAGGTGTGGTGGGGATGTCGTCGGTGTAGCAGGTGTAGGCACCCGGAGAGACACAGCTGCCCTGCGGCACGCCGGCCGCTACTGGGCGGGCGTCCGAGAGCGCGCCGTCTACCGCCACCCTGAAAGTTCTGCCGGAGAGGAAGGAGGAGACCACCTGTATCAAGCGACGAGGCGCGTCTGACAGTGACATCTTGTATATCAGACCGGCGTGCCACACGCGATCGAAGGCCTTTTCCATGTCCAGGAACACTGCGACCGCGCGCTCCTTCTTGTTGACGGCGCCCGCGAGGAGGTGCAGCACCCTGGACAACTGGAGCGTCGTAGAGTGCGCCGCACGGAACCCAAACTGTTCTGGGCGCGGCGTGATGTGCGGGTTCAGGGCCCCAATTCTGTAACTTCGAGTTAAGCAACCCGCCATTGACACTTTTTCGACACACTACAGACATTATTTTGCCACTGTTGCAAATTTGGCATTCCGCAGAAACTTCAATGGCGTTTCAGTGGTGTGTCAGTAGTGTGTCGATAGTATGTTGATTGTGTGACAGTACAATAGTTTTCAGTGTTGCTAACAAAAAGCTACCATGAGATACCAAACCTACCACTTTATGAAATCCTATTTTTATCAATTAATCTTTATAATACAGGTTTTTATAATCATAAATAAAACGTTTTATTATCAAAAACAAAATTTTACAAAAAACAAGTGTTTATTGTAAAACAATATTTTTATCTGATGTGATAAAAATATTGTTTCTGCCTTTCTAAAAAAAAAAACTAAAAATCCCGACTGAAAAAACTGAAAATCAAAAACAAGCCCATTTTAAATTAAACAAAACTTGAAACCTTTTTTATTTCCAACTTCAGATTTCTTTTGTGTCTGTTCTTCGCAGATGATTTATTTAACTTTGGTGTTTTGGTGTTCTAAAGGATTTGTGACTTTGAATTTCTATTAAACATATAAGTGTCATATATTTTTGTAATCTCCTTTTAAAACCCTTCATTTTGATACCCTACTCGATGGAAATTGTTTTTTTTTTTTCAAATTTGCGATTTGGCCCCCAAAATCCGATTCTTTATTTTTCCACATTCCACATTATTATCACAGAGTACATTTTTATGTAATTATTATCTTAGAGAGTAGTTACTTGACTAACATATATAAAACGACAAAGGTAAGGTAAGTGAAAAAGTCCCAATTGTTGTTGGGAAAATAATAAAAAAACGTGATGAATTTAAAGTGATTTGTGTTCGGAGTTCTAAAGTTCAATGGAAATATATTTTCACAGTAAGTTTTGAGTTATGTTATGAACTTCCACACCAACATTTCAGGATCAATTAGCTCCTTTACTTGCTCCTTGCAAAGTCGAATTCACTTGCAGCCTCATTAATGCGCGAGTATTGCGGCGCTGGCGCAAAAGCAAAACGTCGACAGTCGGCACTATAAGCCAATGCTAAAATACGCCACCGCAAAGTAGGTACAGAAGGCCTCATTGTGGCGAAAAACTAAGTCCACTTTATTAATTAGTACATTACGTAAGACGTACACACTAGGATACTTAATTTAAAATTTTAATAGGAACAAATTTAACCAAATCAATAGGGAAAAGAGGTGTCGTTGTTCGATGGCTTCACAATGGCAGTTCGATAGCTAAACACGATAGACACAACTGTCAGATATCACTTAAAATATTTACAGACTACCGTAACTTTGGCCATCACGATGACATTGACACATTAAAATGTACCAGACTACCAATATTACAATAGTCCCATTATGGCGTTTCAATGTCACTACAGTTGCAACTGTGGCAAGTCAATGACCTTAGATAAGTTGTAGAATACCAAATGTCATTGAATATTCTATTGAGACACTACTTACACACTATCGACACACTATTGTCAAGTTGACTATTTTACAGAATTGCGCCCCAGGTGTCGCAGCAGGAGTTGCTCAAACACCTTGGAGATAGTGGAGAGGAGAGTGATCGGCCGATAGCTCTCAGGCCTCAATACGTCCTTGCGGGGCTTGGGCAGCATGATGACGCGCCCTTCCTTCCAGACAGCCGGAAAAACCCCTGTGCGGAGGATGCCCGTGAACAGGCGCGCCAGCGCCGCTACCGTACGGTATGGCAGGTGGCGCAGCGCTGCGTTGGGCACGCCGTCCGCGCCGGGGGCCTTCCGCAGCTTTGTCCTTAGGATAACGCGTCTGACTGCCCCAGGAGAGAAGTGTATTGGTGCCTCGTCGGGTGCTATCGGCGTGGCAAAGTACTCCCCAAGGTGCCTCTCGACTGCTGCGATGTGCTCATGGTCGACAGCTGGGTTCGGCGTGAATTGACACTCCAGGTGGTCGGCGAAGATCTCCGCGCGGTCCTGTGCGGCGTACCGTGGCGCCCCGTCGCTGTGGCGAAGTGGACGCACCGGAGCCGGGGTGTTCGCAAGCTGCCTGCAGAGCCTGTGTATCGACGGCCAGTCCCCCTCCGCGGCGTCGATACGTTCCTCCCAGCTCGCGGAGTTGTGCTCCTGTAGCTTGGCCCTGACCCTCTCCGCGAGACGATTTAAGTCCCGCTTCATGGTCGGGCAGCCGGTATCCTGCCACCGCTTGCGTAGCCGCTTTCGCTGCGCTATCAGATGCTTGAGGTGGGCGGGGAGGGGCTTGTAGGCCATTCCCGTTGTTAACGGCATGGTGGTGGTGGCGCCCTCTAGGGCGCACTGGATGCAAGCGGTGAGCTCCTCGGCTAGCCCGTCGACGTCTGCGGCGGTCTGTACGGGCCAAGTAGGAGTGGTGGCCTCCATCGCTTCCACGAACTGTTGCCAGTCCGTTGATCGACGTGGCGCAGGAGGCGAGAGTCTGGTCGGCATCTCAGACAGGACGACGAGTACCGGCTGATGATCTGACTGCATCTCGTCGTCTATCACCTGTTGCGTGAGCTGGCAGCCCAGGCCCTTGTGGACCACGATGTCCAGCACGTCGGGTGATTGGGTGGCGCAGTCTGGTTAGTGAGTCGGAGTGTCGGGGCCAGACACCGTGTATCCGTGGGCCATGGAGTCGGTGAGTAGCCGTCCTCCCCAAGCGTTGGCGACGCGGCTGTTCCAGGCCGGGTGCTTGATGTTCATGTCACCAGCGAGGAGTGTCGGATGTAGAGTTGGTGGCGATAGCACCGCCCTTAGCTCCGCCAAGTTGAGCGGGGAGCCGGGCGGGTGGTAGGTGGCGTAGATGTTCAGGTCCTCGCCGGCGACATGCAGCTGGACCCCTAGCACGCTGAAGGTCGAGGTAGGTTGCTCGGGGAGCGGCTGGTGAACCACTCTGCGGCCCACCAATACTGCCAGTCCGCGGTAGAAGATGCCGAGCGGCGACTTCTCATCCCTCCTATAGACGATGTATCCCGGGACCCTGAGCCGGTCCGCAGGTGCCAGGAGTGTCTCTGAGATGAGCGCCACGTCGATCCGTTGTTCCCTGAGGAGGACGCGGAGTGGGGCAACCTTTTTTCTAAGGCCGCGGGCATTCCAATGCAATAATCTCAACGAGCTAGCCATTGTAAAGGACGAGTAACTCTGCCAGCCCGTCGAGAATTAATGAGGTCCATCAGGAGCTTGATGGCGCAGGAGGTAAACTCTTTTGTAGTTGTATAGGGCGCGTTTTTATGTGTGCCGCGAGTGCCGGCGTGAGCGTCTCGTTTCTCGCCCGCTTGCGCCGACAGGGCGTCGGCGGGGGCGGTGTGAGGTTGGGGGAGGGCATTTTCCTCCCGCTTCCCCTTCTTCTTGTTGTTATTGCCGGCACCCGCTTCAGTGCTTGGCACCGGTGTTTGTTCCTCCTGCGCCGTGGCAAGGGTGGTCTCATGCCTCTCTTGAGGCGCGGGTGGCTGGGGTTTCTTCCCCCTGTTCCTTCCCCCGCGCCCCCTCTTCTTCCTCCGCCTCGAGTCGGGAGCGTTTCTGTCGGAGGGCTCGTTCCCTGCCGCCATCAGGTGAGTCGCATTCTGTGCCTCATGTTTGCTCACGTCCGTCTGTGTGGACGCGGCATTGTTTGCCGGCACGGCATTGTTCCCCGGCCGGCTCTGTCTGTCCGTGGTGATGGTGACAGTGCCCGCTCGCTTGTTCTGGGTCTCCTTCCGGAACACTGGGCAGTCGCGGCTGCACGCTGGGTGGCTACCTGCGCAGTTTACGCAGGTAGCGGGTTCGGTTCTCGGGCGTGGGCAGTCTCAGGCGGCGTGCTCCTCACCGCAGCGCACGCAAGCGAGCGGACGGTGGCACTGCTGAGAGCTGTGCCGGAACTTTTGGCACCTGTGGCATTGTGCCGGCCCTCCCTTGCTCCGCCAGGCCTCTATACGGACGCCACGCATACACATGAGTGTTGTGACGTCATAAATAGATCGGAAGTCGGCCTGCCTCCTCATGACTGCATGAAATATGCAGCCGGGTCGTCCTCCACGCGCCTTAATATTGCGCACGTACTCCGGCTGGTATCCCAGCAGCCTGAGCTCCTCTTCGATGTCTTCGGGGTTTGTGTCCGCGGGCAACCCCCGTATGGCCACCTTTAGGCTGCGCTCCGCCGGCAGCGAGTAGGAGAACCAACTGATGCCCTCCGACCTTTCCAGGTCTGTGAGGTACCGCTGGACCGTCCTGTATTCTTCGTCGCTCTCCGGGAGGAATTTGATTCCCCCCTGGTAAGGCCGAGCGTTCGGTGGGTGGCCCAGAGATACACTCACTGCCCTAAAGTGGGTGGCCCAGTTGGGTAATTTTTCCACTACTAGCGGAGGATATCGTGGCTTCTTTTTTTCTTTGATGTTGCGCGGCAGCGTCCGTGGCTGCTTTCGCGCCTTCTGCAGGGGTTGCCGCGGAGGGCGCGTCCTGTTGCAGGTCTTTGTTGAGCTGGTTCGAGGCCGCTCGTTGGGCCATCTGGGCAAAGGTGGGCGAGCCAGCGCCAGCCCGGGCGCGTGTGTCGCGCTGCGGGAGCGGGGCGGCTGTGCACACCCTTTTGGCCTCTTCGGCGGTCTCATCGTCCGAACTCCTCGGGCGGCGCTGGGCCCTGGCCTCGAAGCCATGACCTTCAATGGTGTCAACATTTTTTGGGGGACTCACCTCCATATCTTCTTCCTCCTCGTCTTCGCTCGGCGGGCCGGAGCGTGCGGGCGTGTCGAGTGACACGTCGCGGCGGCCGGTCGCGGCGGCCGGTCGTGGAGTCCTCCAGGCTCGAGACATCGCTCCCCTCTCTGGACGAGTAGGGCGACATCGCGGCTGGGGAGTCCCGGGCGGAGGTCCTAGGAGGTGGTGGCGATTGAGGCACGTCGGATTGCGCGGCACGGGATGCGCCTGCCAGCAAGCGGGGTGGCGCGGGCGACGCGCTGTCCACCGTGCGGGCGGTGGCGGCAGAGGCGCGCGGTTGCGCGGGCGGCCGGTTGAGCACTCGCGACGAGGCGGCGGACGCGGCGGCGCGGGTGTTTGCGGGCGAGGGATGCGCGGGGGTCGCGGGCGCCGTGCGGGGCGCGGGTGGCGCGGTAGCGCTGACCGGCTGTGCCGAGGTGCGCGGGACGGGAGCGGTGGCGCGCGAGGCAGGCGTGCGGTTGCACGAGCCGGCGGGCCCCAGGGCCTGGGTTGGCACAGGCCGGAAGGTGGACGGGCGCACCGACACTGCTGGGTTTTTTGAGGTACCTGCGACGGCCTCAGGTGCGGTTGACCTTCAGTTATACATGAAAGCTAAATTTAAAGCAATTAAGTTATTGAAGGTCACAGCTATGGTAACTCTAAGAGTATTACTTGAACTGATCCCTTGTTGTAGGCGCAAGCGTGCACTCAAGCGCCCACAAGTAAATGATCATAAGAAACTTCAGAAAAAAAAAAAAAAAAAAAAACGACTGTAAGCGAGTAAATTCGAATGATGGGATTCCGGACTTCCATCAGTCGAACACCCGTAAAAAGTTAAATGCACATGAAAAGCATAACGCCCTACACACTTCTTAGTCTTTTATGACAGAGGCCCCAAGTTTGCGTGTCACCCACATGAACACATACCTAGGCCCCAAGTTCGCATATATGGGTTCATGAAGTAGTAAATTCATATGAGGAGTATAACGCTGTTATGGATTTCATGGTAGGGTATGACGGAGGCCCCAAGTTCGCATGTCATAGGTGTAGTCGCGACAGAGGCCCACAGTTCGCATGTCATACATGTTATCACGACAGAGGCCCAAAGTTCGCATGTCATACATGTAATCACGACAGAGGCCCAAAGTTCGCATGTCATACATGTAATCACGACAGAGGCCCAAAGTTCGCATGTCGTCGTCGTCACTCACCACCCTCAAAGAAAGCGGATCAAGTTTCCGGCGTCCACTCGCCGCGCCACAGAACCATGTGTTCAGCAGCAGCTTGCGTCTTTTTGCCGTACGAGCCAGCCAACAGTTCGAGCTCGTAGCGCTGATGAGGCAGCGCACGCAGTACCTTGTATGGCCCGCGCATGCCAGAGTCCAGCTTGCCAGTGCTTTGAGTGGGCTTGCTCACAAACACTTGGTCACCCATGGCAAAACTGCGTGGCTGTCGGCGATCTTCGTTGACGTAGGCGTCCTGATGCTGTTGATTAGCAGTCAGGAGCTCAGACGCCCGCTGTCTTCTGAGGGTCATTAAAGCTTCTCGATTAGGTTGGCAGTCACTTAGCGCTACATCTCTCACCAGGGTCCTGATGGCAGGTATCGCGGCATCAATACCCACCAGCAACTGCAGGGGTGATGCTTGTGTTGTAGCTTGCCTCGTGATGTTTAACGTGAGCTGCATCCTCCATAGGACTTCTGACCAGTCGGAGCCCTTGTTACTCACCTCGAGACGCAACATATTGAGGACGGTTCTACAGTACCTTTCTGCTTGACCGTTTTCACGGTGCATGCCCGGAGTAATAAAGTGCACTTGGCACCCCTGGTCACTACACCACTTTTATTTATTTAATTTGGGAAAATAAACAATAGTTTATTAAGTATACACAAACTTCAAACTTCTTAAAATTAAAATTAACAAATATACTACCCACAACATTTTCCACAGATTACTATGTTACTTATATAATAAAAAAAACAAACTGTTAGCAAACGTAAACTGTAGCAGGGCTACCTCAAAGAAAAATAAATTAAAAGAAAAATAAAGAAAAACAATATTTTATAAAAGATGAGACAAACTAGAAGAACAACCATAATTTTATACGTGATGTATCATACAGGTCCATATAAAAAGTAATATCCATATTGTGTAATATGGAGCCTACTGTTGATCCCTTAAAGCGGCAATCACATCATTTTTAAATTTATATTTGTTCGGGAACAATATGTCTATTGCAGCAAAACGCGAATTGTATGTGTCGACCATACGGTATAGCGGTGAGCGCACACCAGCATTGGATCTACAAAAGCTTGTGGCGAACAGTCGCCTGGTCCGTACCTCCCGTCCATGCACTGTTCGAGGCACCAGGTAACACAAACCAGACACCAAGTCAGGGCAATCAAACTTATTACGGCATATACTAAATAATGTCATTGTCTCAAGGAGGACGCGCCTTGACTGTAAAGTAAGCATATCGTATTTTTTAAGCAGCGATTTGATTGGTGTTTTTTTTTTCCGAAAGCATCTAAATTGCATAGTACGAAGGTACTTACGTTGGACTAATTCAATAATCTCTATATATTTCGCATAGTAAGGATTCCAAATTGGTACTGCGTATTCCAATTGCGGCCTAACTATGGACTTATATAGGTGCAAGAAGGTGGATGGTCGATGAAAATCTCTAGATGCTCTCATTACAAAGCCATACATCTGATATGCCTTATTAACAATACTTTCGACATGTATATCAAGATGAAGTTTCGAGTCTAGCTGCACACCAAGATCACGAAGATTGCTAACTTTATTTATAACACTATTAGCTAGTCGATAATTGAAATGTATGATATTTTTCTTTTTAGTGAACGTTATACTGTGGCACTTAGGCAAGCTAAGGTGCAATTTATTGTAAGAGCAATAGTCTGAGAAACGATCAAGATCGCGTTGAAATTTTATACAGTCTTGTTCATTTGAGATTTGTTTAAAAACTTTTAAATCGTCAGCGTATAAGAGAAATTTTGAATTTTGAAAGCAATGTTTTATGTCGTTATGAACAGTATAAATAACAAAGGTCCTAAAATTGAGCCTTGAGGAACTCCTGACGTAACTTGGATATAGCTAGACTTGAAACCACTGATCACAACCTTTTGGGTCCTATTGGTTACATAGGAGATAAACCAGCGCAAAAGATCCCCTCTGATGCCATTGAACGCAATTTTATTAAGCAGCAATCTATGATCGACTTTATCAAATGCCTTTTGGAAATCAGTGTACACCGCATCTGTTTGTTGTCTGTTATCAATACTCTCAAAAAGCTGTGATGTAAAGATTAAGAGGTTGCTAATACAGGACCTGTCCTTGACGAAGCCATGTTGCTCTTTTATTAGAATATGACGACTTTTGAAATGCAGTACTTTCATACATTCTTCCCCGGTCACAAACTATGAGGCTTGGGGTACCAAATATTGCTACTGCATTTGTAAACACGCGTTTCAGTTCATCGGAGTCTTGTCGATACAGTGAGTAGAGTAAACAAAATTTTGAAAACGCGTCTACAATAATCAAAATGTATTTGTAACCATGTGATTCCGGAAGCGGTCCGAGAACGTCAGTATGAAGTGTCGAAAAAGGGACGTCTGGTTTAGTCCACGATTAAATCGGTTGCGAAGAAGCTCTAGGCACCCTTTTGTGAGATAGGCAAACAAGGCAGTGACTAATATATTTCCGAACAAAAGGTCTTAAGTTTGGAAACCAGAAATGACGTAGAATAAGATCAATGGTTTTGTCAATGCCAATGTGATCGTGGTCATCATGAAAGACACGAAGTAGGCTTAACCTGTGACCTTTAGGTATAAAGCACAAGAGACGCGACTCTTCACCAGTAGGTGTATGTTTATAAAATAAAAGTTCATTTTTAATAAAATACCTGTTTTGGTCTAACTGACCTTCCCGGAGTTTAGTCATCAACTCCTGTGTCTCCAGATCAGCAGTCTGAGCAATCTTTGCCCAATTGACCGGATTGCGTACCTGGTAGATCTGTGCTGGAGGATTTCTGCTCAAATAATCAGCGTGTTGCATCATACATCCTTTCCTATACTCGAGGGTGAATGTAAAATCCTGAAGGTAAACCCACCAGCGTGCAACCCTTGGTAATAGATCCTTTTTGTGCTCAGTCATTTTTAAGGAGTTGCAGTCCGTCACTATCTTAAAGTTAATGCCAACAAGGTAGTGGCGGAAGTGCTGAAGGGCTCGAACTATGGCCAAGGTTTCCAGTTCATAACTGTGATACTTAGCTTCAGCGCCCTGAGTGGATTTGCTGAAGTATGCTACAACCCTCTTTCTCTTATTAGAATGTTCCTGGAGCAGAACAGCACCGAGGCCGATAGCACTGGCATCGGTATGAAGCTCAGTGGGTAGTTGGATCAAAGATAGCCAAGACAGGCTCGTTAGTCAGGCAATGGATAATATATTCGCGAGCACGATCTTGCTCGTCGCTCCAAAGGAATGGCTCCCCTTTACGGAGTAATCTAGCTATGCAAGCAGTTTTAGAAGAGTAGTTGGCAATGTAGCGCCTGAAATAACCTGCAAGTCCCAGAAATTGGCGGAACTCTCGGACGTTACTGGGTTTTGTCGACTTTACTAGGGCTTCTATTTTTACAGGGCTCGGCCACACCTGACCATGACCTATGAGACGGCCTAAATATTCAATTTCAGTCTCTAAAAAGGTGCACTTTTTCAAATTTATAGAGAAACCAGAAGCAGTTAGAATTTTAAGGACATCGACTAAATTACACAACCCTTCTTCAATCGTATTAGCCAGAATTAGTACATCATCTATGTAAGTTAAAACCATATCAGCGTCAATTAACGGCTTAAGGGTTCTGGAAATGATTCTTTGGTACACAATCGGCGCATTCGCTAACCCGTAGGGCATCTTGAGGTACTCATAATGCCCCTCGGGCGTTACGAAGGCCGTTTTTCCAATAGAGTCATCATCTTTCATTGGCACTTGGTGAAAACCAGTAGCCATGTCAAGACTGGTGAAGTATCTAAACTTACCAAGCTTATCGATGTGGTCATCAATGAGCGGTAAGGGAAATCTTGCCTTGACAGTAATAGCATTAAGTGCACGGTAGTCCACACACATCCTATCACTCCCGTCCTTTTTCTTGACGAGAATGATAGGGCTTGCGTAATCTGACTGGGACTCTCTAATTGTGCCCTTACTAAGCAAATCATTAATTATACCTATACCTTATATGACTGTTATCTCCAAGAGAAAACAGATAGAGAAAACCTGCAAGTCATGGTACGTAAATTGAATGTACAAATTGATGCCCTGCAGGAACAAGTTCAGACACTTCAAGGAGAATTGAACTGCATTAAAGAAACAAAAGGGACTACAGAACCTGCTCAGACTACAAAAAATGACGTGGAATACTGTACAGACGAGGATGACCTTGCTAAAGAGACTGAGTGGATTAGGGCCAAGAGCAGGAAGAAAAGGAAGCTTAACACCTCCCTCTCTCCAAAACAACAACCCGGAAGCGCCCAACAAGACAATCACCAAAAAAATGAGAAAGTGACTTCGGTCAAAAAAGTGCCCTTACCACCGCCAATCATAATAGACGGAATCAAGAACTATCAAACGTTCTACGATTCGTTAATTGAAAGCCAACCAGCGGAATCATTTACAGCAAAAATGATGAATGGGGATTGTGTGAAGGTTAACGCCAAATCAGAAGACTCATATAGAGTAATTGCCAGGTTCTTGTCTGAAAAAGACTACCACTGGCATTCATACGAAAACAAGCAGGCTAGACCAATTAGAGTTGTGGTAAAGAAACTACACTCTTCTTGCCAACCAGATCGAATTAAGGAAGATTTAACAACCCAAGGCCTAAAAATAGAAAAGGTAGATAGTAAATTGAGCTGGAAGACCAAAGAACCACTCAACATGTTCGTTTTATCATTTTATAACGATGAAGATGTCAACAAAATCTACGGCATTAAGTACATATTAGGGTGTAAAATTGAAATACATCCACTCAAAAATCCAGCACTCATCCCCCAATGCAAGAGATGCCAAGCTTATGGGCATACACATAAATATTGTCAAAAAGAGCCAAGGTGTGTGAAATGCACTGGCAAGCATCTTACAGCCAATTGTACCAAATCTCCGCAAGAGAAACCAAAATGTATCCACTGCGGCCTACCTCACCCTGCCAATTATAGAGGGTGTGAAGTAGCCAAACAGATGCAAATTATGAAAAATAAAGTTTTAAAAAAGAAACCTACGGTGCCTAATACCCAACAGTTTCCTCCTATAACACACCCTGGTAAACAGGCGCAGAAAGCAAGTGTCCAGTCAACTGCAAAACAACCAGCCATGCAAGTAACCAACATCGGTACTTACGCACAAGCTGCAAAACAAGGATCTCAACCTCTGAACTTAGAGGATAAGATTAACCAGATCTTGAAGTGCATTACCTCATTTGATAAGAGATTAGAGAAGCTAGAATCCAGCACTAAAACAGCTGTCTTGAATAATCAAAAATGAATAACACACTTAAAATAATGGCGTGGAACTCCAATGGACTACTCAAACATCAGCATGAGTTGCAGGCGGTCCTAGATACAGAAAATATAGACGTGTGTTTAATCTCCGAAACGCATTTCACAAAGCAATCTTTTATCAAATTTAGAGGATACATGATATATAATTCCCTCCACCCTAGCAACTCTGCCAGGGGGGGTAGTGCGGTTATAATTAAAGAAAACATTAGTCACTACGTGCAGTGTAAATATGAAGAAGAAGACATTCAAGCAGTGGCAGTATCTGTTAAAACTAAGTTTTGTCAAGTGTCCATTGCAGCCATATACTCGCCTCCTAGGCACATGATAAGAAAAGAGCGATACTTACATCTTTTTGAATTATTAGGCCAGCGATTTATCCTAGGCGGCGATTTTAATGCTAAGCATACGCATTGGGGTTCAAGACTTACTACAACTAAAGGAAGACAGCTCTTAAGTGCAGTTAAAGAAACACATTGTGAAGTAATGAGTACAGGCAAACCTACATACTGGCCCACTGACCACCAGAAAATACCGGATCTTATAGATTTTTTCATCTGCAAAAATATATCCACCAATTACATCAGTTTGGAGGAAAGTTTTACTATGGACTCTGACCATTCTCCGATTATACTAATGCTAAGTCAAAAAATCCTATTAAAAGAAAGCCACTTAACCTTGGTTAATAAGTCCACAGATTGGGACAGTTTTGCTCTTGATCTAGATAATATTATCGACCTTAAAACTCCGATAAAAACGCAAGATCAGCTTGACTCAGAAGTAAACAAATTTATTATTAATATTCAACAATGTGCGTGGAGCAATACACCTCAGCTAAAACGCAAATATAAGGGATTTATCTATCCTAAAGAAATTGTGGATTTACTATCAGAGAAAAGAAAACAAAGGAAGTTGTGGCAGCAAACAAGGTTCCCGCGTCATAAAACAACACTAAATAACCTAACTAAACGACTAAAGAGAAAAATTCTACAATTTGAGGATGAATCTCTGAATACCAACCTTCTTCAGCTTACCAATGACAAATCAACGGATTACTCACTTTGGAAAGCGACGAGAAATCTAAAAAGGCAGATTATACAAATACCGCCCATCAGAGATAGCAACGGAAAATGGGCAATAAGCAATGACCAAAAGGCGTTCCGATTTGCTCAACATTTAGAAGAAACCTTTCAACCCAACGAAAGCTCTGTAGAAATACATGAGAGTGTAAATTTATCACAAAACCAAAGAATCAAGCTTGTGACTCCTAAGGAAGTAATGAGAGAAATTCAAAACAACATTAGCTCAAAAAAGTCTCCCGGTTACGACCTCATCACAGGGGAAATTCTAAAACGCCTCCCACGCAAAGCCATAGTAAAGCTGACCAAACTAATAAATGCTTCATTTATCTTAAAATATGTACCTGAGCCATGGAAGGTTGCTGAAGTCATTATGATTGCGAAGCCTGGGAAACCTCCCCACGAAGCATCATCATACAGACCCATTTCTCTGTTACCCGTACTATCAAAGTTATTTGAAAAACTGTTACTAAAACGGATAAAACCAGTAATAGAAGATAAAAACCTAGTTCCAGATCACCAGTTTGGCTTCAGAGAAAAACACTCAACGTTAGACCAGGTACATAGAATAACTAATGTTATTGAAAAAACGCTAGAAAATAAAGAAGTCTGTGCTACCGTGTTCTTAGACGTCGCGCAAGCTTTTGACAAAGTTTGGCATGAGGGTCTCATATTTAAGCTCAGACGCATGCTACCAGAATTTGTAGATATCCTAGAGTCGTATTTAACTAAAAGAATGTTTAGAATACGCCAAGAGGACGCATATTCCGGGCTAAAAACCATAAAAGCTGGGGTGCCTCAAGGAAGTGTGCTTGGCCCAATTTTGTACTTGTTATACACTTGTGACATCCCAGAGCTGGAAAACAGCGCCATAGCGACCTTTGCAGATGATACTGCTATTATGGCCACCGGATCAAGCCACAGAGAAGCAGTAGAGAAAGTTCAACTAGCTGTGAACAAAGTTTACGACTGGACACAAAAGTGGAAGATCAATCTGAATGAGTCAAAATCAGTTCACATTAACTTCACAAACAAACACAGTGACTACCACCCACTCTACATAAATGGTATGCAAATACCTTATGCTAATACAGCCAAATACCTTGGCATAACTCTCGACGCCAAGCTGCGTTGGAAAGCCCATATCAAAAAGAAAAAACAGGAACTCGATATTCGTTATAAACGTTTGTATTGGTTACTGGGAAGGAAATCCTGTTTATCAATACATAATAAGTTGATAATATACAAGCATATTCTGATGCCAATTTGGACGTATGGTCTCCAACTTTGGGGCTGTACTAAGCCAACCAACGTCAAAATAATTCAACAGTTCCAAAATAAAGTACTCAGGGCTGCTGTAAATGCACCCTGGTACATAAGAAACGATGACCTCCACCGTGACCTCGACATGGAATTCGTCACCACCATCATACAAAAATTTGCTGAAGCCCACGAACACAGACTCCATCGACACGTGAATGTTGAGGCAATCCAGCTGTTAGACAACACAGACATAGTGCGTAGACTAAAGAGAACTAAACCATTTGAATTAGTGTAGTGTAAGTGAATCAATAATAGTAACAATGTTGTGCTATTTATATAACACATGAACAAAGTGTTTTATCAATTTTACCAGACTCTAAGGAAGTGTTACGAACGTGTGTAAAAGTGCATACCTAATTATGGACACTATTCTTAGCATTAACATAATTTATAACGTAGCATAATAAGTTAGATTTAAATTGTTTATTAGTCTTCTTAGGCTAGATTGCAATTAACTAGTAAGAACTTGGCTCTTACTAACAAGGAAAAAAAAAAAAAAAAAAATTAATTATACCGCGAACTCTGTTTTTCTCATCAACTGAGAGCTTATAGGGACGATGACAGATCGTAGAGTTCGAGGTCAATTTTATTTCCATGCTGCCCGTGTTCACCGTGGAGGTGGCTGTGCCGGTAATGAAAAAATTCGAAAATGTTTTAATTTTTTCCAAAAGGCGGTCTTTAACACGCCCAACTAAAGGCGTCTTAATAGATTCGACTTCCACGGTGTTCACGTGCTGCACTATGGCAAAATCATCAGCTCTAACCAACCTTTGCTCGTCATTAGTCCTTATGTATGTCGGTCCTACTCGGTTTAAAACATCTGTGCCCATCAATATTGGGGCACTAATGCATTCATCAGGTACAACGTATAAATCAACTTCTAATGAAATTTCGGGAAACTCTAAACTCCTGACTTCCTATACCACGCAACAAACGATAGAATCAAAATCAAAATCAAAATCAAAACTCATTTATTCAAACTAGGCTGATAATCAGCACTTTTCGAACGTCAAAATTTACTTTACTTTACTTATTTACAAGAGACAGTCCCCCAAAACGCCCCCCCTTCGACACTTCCTAGTGTTTTTGCTGTTGTTTTGTATAGGTTACACATTACGCCAAGAAATATTAAATTAAAACTTAAGTCCCACTACCTACAACACATTGAATGCTCAATGTGAAATGCAGTTTACGTAGAAACTAGTATATATCTGAGATGAAGTTACCAAATTTCGAAATAAGGTATTATGTTGTATCTATTGTTTGCCTTGATTTTGTTTTTTACTAAGATGTAGAATTACATGTAGCATTAAGTACAAACCTTAGTGGTTTAATAATGCTATTTTATATAACAAATGTATTAATTTTTAAATGGTAAATAAAATGAAAAAAAAAAAGGTTGGGATTCTATTAAAATTAAAATGTTTTAAAATTGATTGTGAAATAACGGAACCGCTATCGATCAAGACATCAACAGGTACCTTCTGAATGAGAGCTGACATTACGTTGCTTTGTCTGGATTCGGGTTGGAGCAAAAATTTACATCACTTGATTTTTTGTTTTTATCATTAGAACGTTGTTTTAGAAAACATGAATCAATAAGATGACCGTTGCGTTTGCAGAAAGTACAAAATTTGTTTGACTTTTTATCGTCATTGGATGATGAAGGGGCTGCTTTAGAAGGGGAGGAGGTAGCCTGAGTACAAGTCGTATTGACAGTCTTAGACTTTTTAGGGCAATTCCATTTTTTTGTGACCAGGCTTGCCACAAGCTAGGCACTTAAAATTTTCTCCAAACCTACTAGGTGCATCTCGCTTACGCGAATGCATTGGCCCCAAGTGGTTTGACGAACAGACAGCATTGTTGGAAGCTTGTGATTCACGTTTTGGTTTAACGTATACAGATAAAAATTCTACTAAATCCTTTGACAGTAGCTTAGCATTGGTAGCCGCGGCCTTGACTTGAGGATCGGCAATACCCCGTATCACAATAGAAGTTTTTAGTTCATCAGATAAGCTCCTAACAATATTAAGACGCAGCAGTGACTTGCGGGCATATTCAGCATAGGTTGAATATTTATCTGAATTGGTACACATTACTTCAAAAAGTATAGTTGCGAAATCAATGTTACGCGGACACAATGATCGAAACTCGGCTTTAAAATTGGTCCACGTACGATTATTCGTGGTCCAATCATTCAATCATGATTTTGCGTCACCCCGTAAGCAACCCCCAATGCGTCCGAGGCATTCTCGATCGTCCCAATTGTTTAATTGCCGACCGCGGTCTACGCCCGCACACCACATGTCGAAATCATGTATACACGGGTCAAAAGGAGAAATATAATAAACCTTACTTGTACCAAGGATGAGAGAGTTCCAACAATCCTGTCCGCTATGCCCTTCTCTGCGTTGGTACTAGCGTCAGTATCCCGCGCTGTACCCATAGTCACCTTATCGGTAATGCCGGAACCCTGCTCGCTGGTGAGGGCCAGCGCCACGACAAATGATGGCGTGGGCGTGCGGTCACCAGGAAGATGCGACGGACTTTCAACCGTTGGTGTTATCGTAGGTTGTTGTAGCCTATTTTCAATAGCATCTAATCTAGTAAGAATTCGATCGAGCGCTATACCTTGCAAGCTCTCGCGGCGGTCACTTGAGCTGTTACTATGATCGCGAGTTCGATTTTGCGAGCTATGCGAAGCATTATGACGCCTATTCGACCTGCTTCTATAGTCTACCGAACGATCATCACGCCTGGGCAACGGCGGCGTATTGGAGGAACGGCGACCACGACGTTCACGAGACGGGTCCTTAAAACGTCGGTTTTTATCACGACAATCACGATCTACAGGTCTTGAGGAACGTCCTGACATCTTAATTAAATGAAAGAGGAAACAAAGAAATCACAAAAAAAAAACACGTGGCACTTTATCGGATAATCACGAAAACTAAACTATTGGATGGCAAAACAAGCTAACAGAACGCGTAGTGTATCCCACTTCTGATCTTACAAACCAGAAGTGAAAATTGTTTAAAAAAAATAACGGTCTACAACAACCTAACACTTTTATTTAACTTCAAAATAATTTTAATCAACACAATAATAATTAGACTAACACAATGCAAGTAAAATATAGAGGAGTACTCTAATCACACAACTAAAGTAACGTCCGTCGGATCCGAGCACCGCACGTAAAGTGAGTCGAGTGTGGCAGTCTCTGCTTACCCCGCCAGGGGGCGCGCAGTTTTTTTTTTTTTTTTTTTTTTGGTGGGTGTAATATCATCGAATAACCCCTCCCGCTCTTGGGCAGAGCGAAAGGGAGTGTCAGACTTCTACTGACTAAAAACCACCCATGTTCCTTCTTCGCCCTCTATGTCGAGGCCGCGATAACCGTTGGACTACCCGCGGCGGGGGCGCGCAGTCTGGGTTGTAGACTCTGTCTCTTCCCCGAGGTGTCTCCTGTGTCCGTCACTGCGGACACCTCTCATCTGGGGCGGCCTCC
This sequence comes from Diarsia rubi, assembly GCA_932274075.1. NCBI lineage: Eukaryota > Metazoa > Arthropoda > Insecta > Lepidoptera > Noctuidae > Diarsia > Diarsia rubi. The sequence continues at coordinate 4,440,571 of OW026434.1, read as the reverse complement.
TTGGGCCTTGGACTACGGCAGGTGCGTGGGCTCACGTCACCTGCCTGTGTGTTGGTGTCATTTGTGGCTGGTGGGAGCGTCGCGGCGCCATGCGAATGACGCAGCTTTTTTCCCGCCACCCCGGCGGACAGCCGCCGCTAGGTGAGACCCCCGGTTACCCGGAGGAGGCCCGGCGGACAGCTTACCAGCCAGGGGTGGCTCTGACGCTCCCCACCGCAAGGGGTTGACCCCCGCCCGCGGTCGCTTTCAGGTCGAGCCGAGCACGGCGCGGGACAAGGGCCGTATGTGTATGTGTGTGAGCGGCAATGTGTCTGTGTGACACCTCTCATGTTTACGATCGAACGGCGAGCCAGTGCCGCACGTTCGTCGCGTGGGTTCCTTCGTGTGTAAAGTTCGTGTGTGAATGAGTCGCGGCGCGCTGTGCCTATATTAACTTAGCACACAGCGCACTACGGGTGAGTGTAGTGAGTGTGAAGTCGTATTGTTTGAGTAAGTCGCGTGTAGGTGTAACGACATTACCCGGTGTACGTCGAGACCGGTGGGGCTAGCCAACGTCTGCAGGTAGGAGGTCACGGGGATAGGGCCTCGCGTCAGGTGGCCGCGCGTGCCATGGCACTATGTCCTTGACCTGGGGCCAGGTGGACGCGTCGGCCCGCGCGAACATGTTGGACGCGAGGCGGCGGCAGAAGTCGTCCAGGCTCTCGATTTCCAAGTCCCGCTGGATGGTGGCGTTCCTCACATAGCGAGGCGCACCGACGATGTTGCGCAACGCGATACTTTGTTGCGCACGGAGTCTCTTCCTGTTGGACTCGCTAGTGAGGGCGAGCCAGGCTGGGGCGGCGTACGTGATGATGGGGCGCAGGTACGTTTTGTACACGGCCAGCCTGGCCCGCAGCGGGAGGCGGGATCGGAGCACCGGACGCAGTAGGTACCGCGCTGTACGGCACCTGTCGACTACCTGCTTGACGTGGCTGCCCATTGAGAGCCGACGGTCAATGGTGATCCCTAGGTACTTTACCTGGGGCGACCACGAAACGTCGGCTCCCTGAAGAGTCAAGGGTCGAGTCCAAGCGACGCCGCCTTTTTATAACGTTCCGCTCGCCTCAGACTTGGTTGTGGGGGAACTTGCTAAGAATATAACAACACACAACACTTATAATACGAATATATACATATTATTATGTATATATTCATATTATAAGTGTTCTTTTTTATGTGTATATATTTGTATGTATGTTTATTTAATATCGATACATTTTTTTTTCTCATTTTTAGTTTCTGTTTGTCTTTTCTACACACTCTGTCTATATTTCTAATCCAACTCTCCTCTCGCAGGTCTGCTGGAAGAAATTTCTTTAGAAATAAGCAGTACCTTTGTGCTCTTCTATTTTTTATATATTTTCCTATTATTGTATTTTGTGTGTACATAAATAAATAAATAAAAAAAAAAACCCAGCAGATTGTTCTGAAATTGATGAGAATAAAATAATAAGCTTCAACTCATACTACTTTCATGCCCCATTTAAAATTCGGTATGTAATCTAATATTATACACATACACATACACACCTGTTTGAAGCATGTGATGATGAAGGTTCGCTTAAAAGACCAACAGCAGATTCCCTGGCAGAGCTATCTGAAATTTTATTAAAAATAATTTAATACTAACATGATATAGCCAACATTAATTAGTTGGTGTGCAAAGTACCTTTAATTTTAACACTTAAGAATATCTGCAAAAAAAATACCTGTCTATTATGTATTTAGGCGAGTTGAATGAAATTGTTTAAGATTGTACATCAATCAAGAAACTTTAATGAAAGATTCACATCTGTATGGGGTATGCATAGGGAGGATGTAGGGGTTAATAGTACACTGACATTTATTGCCAGATATGTTTTAGGCCCCTTGTTATAGGAGACAAGCCTTTAACTGGACACAATCCCAGATTGTGTAGGTACTGCTACTAAAAATTCACTAATGGGAACACCCAATAACACTTCTCTGATCTGGGGATTGAACCCAGGACCACTAAACCAATGAGACAGTTTAAAACTTTAATGAGATACAGTGAACAAGTATTATAATGTTAAAGTGACAAACTTTTCAGCTTTCTTTTAATTTGCAATTAAAGTTACCACAAAGTTTATCATAACAAACCAGATTGTATACACACCATGTAGATGAAGTGACGGAATTGCCAATGCACTTAGCCGGTTATTCCGGACTCGGTCTCTTGCAGTGAAATGTATGTCACACAATGATATAAAAAAATAAAGATACGTTGTCCGCCCTCAAAAATGGCAACATGAAATGAAGCCAATTGGCCACATCGCGCTTAGTTACGCACCAACCTCTCGCGCGACGCTACGTTTGTTTTTAATATAAATAATAATAATAATAATAAATTTATTTATTTTCTCCCACAAATAATAATGTGTACAGTAACATAGTATACAAAAGTTTGAAGATGGGAGACAGGAGCTCATACTAAGTAAAACTTGTGCTACGGGTCTCCTGGTCTCCTTATCTCGAAATACATGATTATGAGCCAATCTAAGGACAAGTAAAGGCAGCGAGGAGTGTTTACATCCAAATAACAATAATAATTTAAAAAATGTAATGTTATAAAGACTAAAATTTGTTATGTTTTGAATAGTTTGTATATTAGCTTGTGTTTGAGAAAATTGTGTGGGCTATGTTATTTTGTGAGAGTGATTTATGAGTTGTGCTTGTGATGCTGTAGGTGTGTGTGCACACACACGCACTACACATCGTCGTTGTAGTGCGAGAAATCATTAAGTACAAAAAGCTAGTTTCGAGATAACAGCATTTTAAAGTTTTTTTGTTCTTATATGCGCTAGAACACATTAACGCTTATAGTTACAAAAATGCTTTCTATGAACAAAATATTGATATTTTTACCCTGCACTGTAATATTCAGTAAATTATGTAAATATTTTTACCGTTACTGAGAAATATTATAAAAAGTAAGATAGTTAATTCTAGCATACTAAGAAAATGTCATTTGGGTTAGTTAATTACCTTTTTGTGTTACTTAATTAATTCTTGGTACAACTTTTATTCAGATACTAAGCAATTAGTGACTATTGCTTAAAGGTGGGTTAGAAAGAAAAAACATAATTTTAAAGTAAAAATCAGGTATTTAATACAAAAAAAACACAGCATACAAAATAAACTATTTTTAATAGTCTATACACACTCTGATTTCCTCATCATGTTTATAAAAGTAGTATTCCCTGGCAGTAGTCCGGTTTTTGGTTTTTACAGCATTATGGTGTCTTTTAGGGGTTTGCTGTTTCACATGTCTCAATCATCATCATCATCTGCCTAGCCTTTTCCCAACTATATTGGGGTTGGCTTCCAGTCTAACCGAATGCAGCTGAATACCAGTATTTTACATGGAGCGACTGCCTATCTGACCTCCACAACCCAGTTAATACTAGGTAATACGATACCCTTTGGTAAGACTGGATGTCAGACATTCAGGTCACTGACTACCCGTAACGACTGCCAAAGATCTATATATGGCACCCGGGACCAACAGCTTAACGTGCTTTCCGAGGCACGGAGGAAACTCGGTATGTAATGGGCGGTCACCCATCCACAGATCGACCTAGGCAAGCGCAGCTTAACCTAAAGATCGACCCGAGTGGCAGTTCTTGTTAAGCCACGAGCTCCTCCTTCACATGTCTCAATATAAACTGTTTTTGCTCTTTAAAACCTGTTAAGGACCAATAAGATTTGCAAAGGGTCACTCTGTCTGCTTGTGTTAAGTTATTACATTTAAATCGGCAACCTATGTCCATACAAGCCACTGGTTTTTGGTTTTTTGGCAGGCATAGTCTTTCCTGATGCATTTTGATAGGGATTACAGCTGTGCTTGTTATTCTTGTCAATGTTTTTTTTCCCTTTTGATGGGTCAGACTTTTTCCAACGCCTGGCTGGGTCTTTTAATACTGCAGAAGGCTGAGGATCCTCTAAGTCTTGTGTTGAGCTTGTGACAATATTTTCTGTCGAATAAGACATGTCTGAAATCACATCACTTCTTATCAAAGTGGGACTGGATGCTTCGGAAGCATTAATCGTTTCGTCTACACCTGTAAAACTAACTATTGTGGCATCTGAATCTGAAATCCTACAAGACCCTTTACGTGAATTTTTTTTTGGGGTACAATCTTCGTCAGAGTCTGGTACCCATGATGTTTCGGATTATACATAGGTGCGATCATCAGTACTTGAAGGTTCTTCTAAAATTGAACTTGGTGGTCGTGGGTGGTAAAAATTAAAATCATCCGATGTGATGGATGGGTTAACAAAGTCTAATCCCGGTGAGTTTCGCAATGGCAAGCATGCTGATCTTGGTCCTTGCGTATCCAAATCGTAATACTCTGGCAAGACTGAAGGTGGTTCTGAACATCCTGCCAAATTCCTCAAAAATGGTGAATACTGTTACGCCGGGCATCTAGAATCTTCAAGAAACCTCGCTTAATAACTGAGAAGTACGCGTGAATTCTAGTAGGTACCTAATTCTATTCTGTAGGTAACTACTGCGTCCGGCGTCAGCGGTACTTGCATTGTAATTTCAACCGTATACCTACGGCGTAAAGTAACTTCTTCTTTGTTGGTTATTTTATCTGTTTTGGGCTTTAGGGTTCAATTTAGGTTGTGCAGGCGGACCAACGAAACAAACGTGTGTCTTTTAACAAGTTTAATTTGCTACTACTCTAACACAGTACAAACATCGAATTAAATAGGAAGGCGGCTATGTTATGAATGAAATAAGTAACTTGACTTGAATGTGGACTGTATGGTTGTAATTAGGCATCTACTAAAATCATATTGAATCAAATACATAATCCAACATGCCGCCCACCAAAGGACTATACGAGTCCTTTAAAAAACTCAGGCAACAACAAAAAACAACAAAGAATAAATGTGTATATCTAAAAAACGACTTAATCACAGTTAGTATCGATTGGTAAGGGACATAACTTAGTTACAGTTCTTTTCACTACACTGTCCCCGCTCTTGACACTATACACTCTAGTGCAACCGTCTGGCCCCGGGTGTTTGTCTATTATCCGTCCCAGTAGCCATTTTCCGGGAGGCAGGTTTTCTTGTTTTATCAAAACAATGTTGCCAACTTCAAAGTCCTTTTCTCGTTTAAGCCATTTTGGGCGTTGCTGCAGTCTGCACAGGTATTCTTGTTGCCACCTGGCCCAAAAATCATTCAATAATTTTCGCGTATACTGCCAACGCGAAAGATGTTGCACATTAACATTTCGTAAATTTGGATTCGGTACAGCAATCGGCGATTCTCCAATCAAAAAATGACCAGGCGTTAGTGGTTCAATGTTCTCATTATCCAAGTCGTCTCGCGGGCACAGCGGTCTAGAATTTAAGCAAGCCTCAATCTCACAGAGTACTGTGGTCATCTCCTCAAACGTCAAGTTTCTGTTAAGTATACGTTTTAGATGAAACTTGACAGATTTGACTCCCGCTTCCCAGAGGCCGCCGAAATTTGGACTATAAGGAGGAATGAAGTGCCACTGGGTGCCATCGGAGGTAAGTGAATCAGCCATTTCTCCAGAGAACTCAAGACATGCTTCTTTCCACAGGGCTACCAGTTCCTTATTCGCGCCAACGAAGTTCCTGCCCTGGTCACTCCACAAATGTGCACATTTTCCTCTTCGTGCACAGAATCTTTTAAAAGCGCCGATAAATGCTGCGGACGTTAAATCTCCAACTAGCTCTAAATGTATGGCTTTAGTAGCCATACATATGAAAACAGAAATATACACCTTGTGCGTCCTGGCTCCTCTACCCTTGCTTTGCAGTATTTGCAGTGGTCCAGCAAAGTCAACGCCAGAATGTAAAAATGGTCGTGCTGGTGTCACCCGTGGTTTTGGTAGGTCGCCCATTACTTGTGTTTTAACGGCAGCATTATGTTTCGCACACACCAAGCAACGATTAACATATTTTTTGACTGAGGACTTAGCACGGATTATCCAGTACTTAGATCTTAGGTAGCACAACATTAATTGCATTCCTCCGTGCAGAGTTTTTAAATGTGCATCGGCAATAATCAAGGGTGTAAGGTTGTTCTTAATACCCAAAATAATGGGATGCTTACATTCTTCTGTCAAATTTGAATGTCTGAGGCGTCCGCCCACCCTGAGAATTTGTCCCTGATCTAAGTATGGATCTAATGTCTTCAAAATGCTGGTTCTCTTAACTTGTTTACCTCTCTTTAACGAATCAATTTCTTCTGTAAACTCCTCAGCCTGTACCATTTTTATACAAATATCTAATGAACTTTGTAACTCTTCTGTTGTAATTGTTCCGTCAATGTCTTCTTTTAAGATATTTTGTTTTAAAAATCTTTTGCATAATGTTAGGCTTCTTACTAGTTCTGTTAATGAATTAAATTGTTCAAATTGTTTCGATAAACTTGTATATTGTTCTTCAGTTTCACGTATTGTGAATGCTTGTACGGCTGTTTTCTGTTCTAACTCTGTAGGTATAACTTCTGGTGCTGTGTAATTAATGCCTTCAGTTGAAAGCCATTCTGGCCCCTTCCACCATAAATTACACGTTTTTAACTCTGTCACTAGGGCTCCTCTGGATGCTACATCTGCTGGGTTGTCGTGGGATTGTACATGGTACCACTGATTTTCAGGAACATTATCTGTAATTTCAACAGTTCTGTTTGCAACAAAAGCCTTCCATCTACTAGGTTCTCCCTTTATCCACGCAATAACTATTGTTGAATCAGTCCATGCAAATATACGAGACCTTGAGATTCTCATCGCAGTTGTTGTCTGTTTTAATAATCTCGACAGCAGAAGAGCTCCACACAATTCGAGTAGAGGCAAAGACACTGTCTTTAATGGCGCGACGCGAGTTCTTGCAGCTATAATTGTAGTTGCTATGTTGCCTGCTGGATCGTGTACGCGACAGTAAACTACAGCTGCGTAAGCTTTCATTGATGCGTCACAAAACCCATAAATTTGTATGCAGTCCTGTCTAGCCCGTAGTGTACCCAACCAACGTTTAATACGTATTTCATTAACGTTGTTGAGGTCTGCTCGTATGGTTGTCCATTCCTCTTTTAGAACTGAATCGATCTCCTCATCCCAATCAAGTTTGGTTTGCCACAGTTTCTGGATAAGAATTTTTGCCTGTACGATGGATGGTGCAATCCAACCGAGTGGGTCGAAAAGTTTCTGTAGATCTGACAAGATAGTTCTTTTGGTCACAGTCACTGCAAGTGGAGAAAGGTTCAGGTTGTACTCGAATTGATCGGTACCTAGATTCCACTGCACGCCTAGTGCCTTCACAGTACCGTCAATATTTATGTTCAAGCGGGCATTCATAGATCTCTCACTTGGCTCTATAGTCTTCAGAAATTCCAAGTTGTTGGATGACCATTTTTTAAGCTCAAAGCCACCTCGGTGTAGTATATTCTTTAAGTCTCTGCTGATTTTGATGGCCTCTTCTAGAGTATCTCCCCCTGACATGACGTCATCCATGTACAGATCTTCACGTAGTACCCTTGCCGCTTCAGGATATTGAGCACCTTCATCATCAGCTAGTTGCATAAGCGTTTTAACAGCCAGGTATGGTGCTGAGGTTGTACCGAAGGTAACTGTCAGTAGCCTTAAATCTTGAATATTTTCAGAAGCATTGTTTCGCCATAATATTCTTTGGAAATCAATATCTTCTTTGGCTACAAGAATCATTCTATACATCTTTTGTATGTCAGAAACGTAGCATATTGCATGTGTACGCCATCTTATTATCAAGCTGCGAAGATCGTCCTGTAATACCGGACCTGATAGTAATTCATCGTTGAGTGAAACTCCGTTACAGCCCTTGCAAGAGGCATCAAAAACGACGCGAGTCTTCGTGGTTTCCTTATCGTTGCGGACTACAGCGTGGTGGGGTAAGTACACTGATTTCTTTGTATGCAATTCATTATGTGGTACTTCTTCTATGTGTTTTAGTTTTTTGTAATCTTCGATAACCTTTGTGTATTCTTCTTTCATTTCAGGGGTTTTATCCAGTCTTCTCTCAAGTTGAAGAAATCTATTCAGCGCTGTTTCTCTTGTCTTCCCTTCAGGCGACTTTAGTTTATTTGTTTTAAACGGTAGTTTTACAACGTATCGACCTTCTTTGTTTCTCGTGTGTGTTTTCTCATAAATTTCTTCGCAAAGCTGTTCTTCTTTTGTAAATTTTCTTTTTGTATCCGTGTCAATTTCCCACATTGTTTTTAATAAATCATTAACATCTATATCTTCATTGATCGCCATAAAGCATTTTTCATTTGGGTTTGTCTTGATGCTTATTTCTCCAAAAACAATCCAGCCGAGGTAGGTTCTTTGAGCTATTGGTGACCCCGGTGGACCCTTGTGTAAACCCTCTTGTAATATTTTAGCATATCCTTTGACATCTATTAGCAGATCAACGTTTCCTGATACACAACATTCAGGATCTGCTAAATCCAGATCCGTCAAATGTGGCCATTTTTTCGGTGACCAGGTAGTCGTAGGTATTTGTATGGTCAAGCGCTTGGACATCACATAGGCTTGTATAGGTAGACTGAAGTTAGAATCCCATTGTGACTGAATTTCTACTTGAACTTCTTGCTTGACAACAATCTTCATGGCTTCCATGCCAGTGACGATTTTATTCGTATATCGCCTGTTGAGCTTTAGAGCTTGAGCAGCTTTTTCACTTAAAAAGCACGCTTGTGATCCCGGGTCTATTAGTGCTTTAAGAACAATGGCATGTCCTTGTTCACTTTTTACTGTTACCATTGCAGTAGCTAAAAGACCCATGTCTTGTTTGGCATTGTAGTATGACGCCATCATTGTGTTAACTTGCACTGGTTCTTCTACACCTGCTTGAGTTGATACCGTCGGTTGTGTAGTTCCCGGTGACCCCACAGTATCCGTTTTCTTTGTTTGATGCAGAAGAGTGTGATGACGTCTCTTACACATTCGGCAAGACAATGGAACACGGCATTTGAAAACTGCGTGTCCCGATGCCAAACAGTTAAAACATAGTTTATTTGTCTTCACATATTCGGTTCGTTCCGAAGGTTGTAATTTAGCAAACGCCTTACAATGACTCATGGTGTGATTCTCTTTACACAAAGCGCAAGTGGTTTCAGTTGTGGTGGAAACATGCAAAGCGCGTTCTTTAGTTTTCTCACGTGAACTTATTGAAGAACTAGGTGTAACCAACTCTAAAGTACGAAATTTGCCTTCTAGAAATGTCTTCAAGTCTTGCCACGAAGGGAGTTCTTCAGAATTTCCCTTGAAAGAATACTCCTCCCAGTCTTTATGAGACTCCGGGTCCAACTTCTGCACGACGAGAAATATAATTACTGGATCCCAAGAATCTGTAGAAACGTCCAAGTTTTTAAGGTTATTGAGAACTTCATTTGTAGTATCCAAAACTGATTTTAATTGACTGGCAGATTGATTTGTAGACTTTCTTAGTGTAAACCATCGTTTCAACAGTGAGTTAACTATTAATCGTTTGTTACCATAACGGCTTTTCAACGTCTCCCATGCTTGTAAGTAATTATTTTCCGTCACTTGCACATGTCTGAGTAAAGTTGCCGCTTCCCCACTGATACTGGTCTTCAAGTAGTGCAATTTTTGAACCTGGCTAAGCGATTTGTTATCATGAACTAATGATACATACAGATCTTTAAAAGTAGGCCATTCTTCGTAAATACCGGTAAATGTTGGGATTGTTATTCTTGGCAAGTTCACTTGTGTTTGATAACTATCTTCTAACATGGCTTCAGTATTCGCCGTTTCCGGTTTTGTATTTAACCTTTCCAACATATCTCGTAATTCCCCCAACAAACACAAATAAAGGTCTTCGTAAATGAAAAACTCTTCGTTCACAAAATACGACACTACACTGCGTTTATCACGTGGTGTAATCCTCGCTAATTCTTGATGAGCATTACTAAATGTTTTCCAATATTCTTCAATGCACTGTATTCTCGACTGTATGTATCCTCTCGTTAAGCGTTGTTTTGGACATTTTCTCAGGTTAACTTGTGTCTTCTTTAGTAATTCAGCCGTATCTTCTAAAATATTAAGCACTTGTTCAGTGGTAGCAGTCATATTTAGATGTTAGAACCGTTAATCTTCAATAATATAATGAAATCACTGCACTATGTAAACAACGTTTTAACTTGTAATATTCACTAATTACTTGTTTGTGCAAAGTATTCGCTCGATCGCTTCTTATCTCTGATGGAATGCGGTACGCCGAAGCGCCTATTGTTCTCACGGAACGGGTTGTCTATTCAATGCGTAGTCAATCCGGCTCGATTGTGACCATTATGTTTTGGGCTTTAGGGTTCAATTTAGGTTGTGCAGGCGGACCAACGAAACAAACGTGTGTCTTTTAACAAGTTTAATTTGCTACTACTCTAACACAGTACAAACATCGAATTAAATAGGAAGGCGGCTATGTTATGAATGAAATAAGTAACTTGACTTGAATGTGGACTGTATGGTTGTAATTAGGCATCTACTAAAATCATATTGAATCAAATACATAATCCAACATTATCTTTAAGTTTATTTTTTTGTTAATGTTTTTCTGGATGCTTTTTATGGAATAATAGCGAACTTTCTCGAATATCTATTGTGTGTTTGGGGTATAAAAGGACCGGGAGAGGACGAAGCGAGACAGTCTACTTTTAAGCGAGACAACGAAAGGTTCGAAGAGATATCAAGTGCGCTAAAGTGTTCAGTTGTGATTTGCGATTGTTTATAAGTGTTTTGCGAGTAATAAAGTTATTTCGTGTGTTCATTTGGTAGTGCTTTTGTTTATCCCATACCCAGCTCGTAACAATTTGGTGTCAGAAGTGAGGGATAAATAATGCCGATTCTACCCAAGGACGACACGGATAGTATCCGTACTAGGAGTCAGCGACAACATGGTATGGACCAAAGGCGATTTGGAGACTCCCCGACACAGACACCGGGCGGTGTCCAGGCTACGTCAGAGCCAGTCGCTGGCCCATCCGGAGCTACCCCTGCAATAGCGGCGCCTGACTTGTCTGCCTTAATGACGCTGCTGCAAGACCAGGCACGTCGTCAGGAGGAGCAGGCTCGTCGTCAAGAGGAGCAGGCTCGTCAGTTGCAGGAACAGATGCAACGGGACAAGGAGGAACAGGCTCGTCGTCAAGAGGAGCAGGCTCGTCGTCAAGAGGAGCAGGCTCGCCAGTTACAGGAACAGCTGCAACGTGATAAGGACGAGCAGGCTCGCCGTCAAGAAGAACAGACGCTCCTGATAAAGGATCTTCACGCATCAGTGGGCAAAGAGCTGAGCGTGATGAAGGAGCAGGTACAGCAGCACGACAACCGTATCGCAAAGGCCGAAATTCAGATCGCCGATGTGAAGAAGGCCTTGAGTGAAATTAAGGTTGGAGACGGGACTGTGGCTTCAGTGATTGCTGCACCTTCGGTGCGCGGGTTTAAAGTGCCGCCATTTGACGGAACATCTTCGTGGTCGGCCTATAAAATCCAATTTGAGGCCGTTATGAAGGCGAATGGGTGGACCAAAGCGCAAGCCACGACAGCGCTCACCTTGGGTCTCCGAGACCAGGCCCTTACCATTCTTGAGGCACTCGGCAAGGATGTGACCTACGAACAGCTGCTGGAAGCGTTAGAGTCTAGATACGGCGACGCGCACCTGGAGCACGTCTTTCGTGCCAAATTAAAGGATCGTGTTCAACGTAGTGCCGAGAACCTACAGCAGTGGGCACTGGAAGTTGAAAAGATAGTTCGGAAAGCATACCGGTCTGCTCCTGCACTCATAGACGTAAATTTGGTACAGGTGTTCATCGACGGAATACGCGACTTGGAAGTGAGAGCCGCTGTGAGACTTGGACATCATGAGACGCTGAAGAACGCCTTAGCACATGCTCTAGAAGTAGAGGCAGTGAGACAGGACCACCGTACGCACCGCGTCAGGGAGGTTGTCGCGTCACCTGTACGCGACCGCCCGCAAAAGTACAGCCCGAAGTGCTACACTTGTGGAGAAAGTGGTCATCTGCGGTCAAACTGTAAAAAGCGACGCTCGACGAGAGATGAACATCAGCAGAGAAAGGCGGCTGAGATGACAGCCCAGCAACAGTGGAGAACTCGCGATAACGAAGACGTACTGGCAAGACCTTGGCGTGAAGACTGTATGCAGAGTTCCAGGCAAGAAACTAAGAGAGTTGTGTCTGTGAGGAGGCTGAGAACAGATCTCAGCGACGAATGGAAGGAAACCATACAGCAGGCTCAGCAAAATGACTTGGACATTAAACCGATCTTTGAGTGGATCAAAGCTGGTGCTCCGAAGCCCAAGTGGAGTGATGTGGCTGCGATGAGTTCCATCACTAAGAGTTATTGGGCACAATGGAACAGCTTGGTGATCCAGGATGGAGTGTTGTGCCGTAAATGGAAAAACGCTCGAGGAGACAGCTGTCATCTGCAAATGGTTGTGCCTAAAGCTAAGGTACCGGATGTTTTACGGTTGTACCATGATGGATGCTCAGGAGGACATATGGGGGTAAAAAGGACTCTACTGAAGATCAGAGAGCGCTTTTACTGGATCCACTGTCGAGATGATGTGGAGGACTGGTGTCGCAAATGTACCAGCTGTGCGGCTGTGAAGGGACCCCACACACGAAGCAGAGGTGCTTTAAAAGTGTACAACGTTGGAGCCCCCTGGGAGCGGATAGCACTGGACGTTGCGGGACCATTTCCAGAAAGTGACAGCGGAAACAAGTACTTCATGGTTGTCATGGACTACTTCACAAAGTGGCCAGAAGTATTCGCCATTCCCAACCAAGAAGCTACAACAGTCGCAGATAAATTAGTTCAGGAAGTCTTCTGTCGTTTTGGAGTACCCTTAGAAATTCACAGCGATCAAGGGAGGAATTTCGAATCGCAAGTTTTTCAGGAGACTTGTCGATTGATGGGTACACACAAAACTAGAACCACCTCTTACCACCCACAATCTGATGGAATGGTGGAAAGATTCAACCAGACGTTGGAGAGATATCTGGCAAAAGTTGTGGAAAGCAGGCAAAAGGATTGGGACAAGCACATACAGCCGTTTCTTCTGTCCTATCGGAGTGCAGTTCACGAAAGTACGACTGTAACTCCAGCCTTCGCGAACTTTGGAAGGGAATTACGGTTGCCTGCAGATTTAATCACTGGAACTCCCCCCGATGTCCCACGCAGTGTAACGGATTACGCAAATGACCTGCGTAACAAGTTAAATGATGTGTATGAGCATATCAGACAATCCGGACAACAGATGTCTGAGAAGATGAAGACCCGTTATGATCGGAAGGCAAACAGTAGGGGTTTCGATGAAAGTTCTCTGGTGTGGTTGCATAACCCAGTGCGGAGCAAGGGAAAGTCCCCGAAATTGCAAGCAAAATGGGATGGACCATACCGAGTTGTGACCAGGATCAACGATGTCACCTACCGAATACAGAAGGGTCCGCGAGGTGCGCCTAAGGTTGTGCATGTAGACCGATTAGCGCGATATCACGGGACTAATGATGCTCGGGACGAGCATGTCTAAGGAGGGGGCAGTGTTACGCCGGGCATCTAGAATCTTCAAGAAACCTCGCTTAATAACTGAGAAGTACGCGTGAATTCTAGTAGGTACCTAATTCTATTCTGTAGGTAACTACTGCGTCCGGCGTCAGCGGTACTTGCATTGTAATTTCAACCGTATACCTACGGCGTAAAGTAACTTCTTCTTTGTTGGTTATTTTATCTTTAAGTTTATTTTTTTGTTAATGTTTTTCTGGATGCTTTTTATGGAATAATAGCGAACTTTCTCGAATATCTATTGTGTGTTTGGGGTATAAAAGGACCGGGAGAGGACGAAGCGAGACAGTCTACTTTTAAGCGAGACAACGAAAGGTTCGAAGAGATATCAAGTGCGCTAAAGTGTTCAGTTGTGATTTGCGATTGTTTATAAGTGTTTTGCGAGTAATAAAGTTATTTCGTGTGTTCATTTGGTAGTGCTTTTGTTTATCCCATACCCAGCTCGTAACAATACGCATTGAATTGCACGCAATCTAAATCTACGTATTGCTTTGGTGTTTGATCAGATGGCGATAATAACCGCTGAGCACTGAGGTTGCAGATTTTGATTTACACTTTCATTAATGTTCAGTTCATGTTCACTCCGAGTCGGGCATAGACTCGGCGTTGGCTGTAAATTTTGAATTACTTCTGTATTAAGTGATTCGTCTTCACGTAGGCACTTGTTGACGACCAAACGTTTTTTCTGTTTTCTGAAACCAATAAACAGAATAAATAGCAGAACAACATAACACCACACCCAAACTCACACCCCCCACGCATCACCCACACTACCACCACCATCCCGTATCACCCACATTACGCAATTCATCAATACAGACAGAAAAATTAACACACATAAAACAACAACAATAGATACACACAAAACATACAATACACACACCCTCACGCCCTGACATACACATACACACATATACATAGGCATACATAAACAAACATTGATTGACAGACAGAATAATTAGCTACTATTATTATGCCTGGAAGTAAATAAGATACTTACATTATTTTTTTCGAATTTTGTGGCAGTAGTGACAGTATGTAGTGGGACCTAGATGTATTTTTCTTCATTAGTAAGCAATACTTGTTCCACACTATGGCGACCAAACGTGCTTCTAGCGGCAGCAACCAAAGCGTGTGAACTTGTGAGCGTAGGGTAGGTAGTTACTTTTTAGTATTTTAAAACTACTTAAGGCACAATACAAGTGGTTTTGCTTTAATTAATGTACTTTAGTTAGATTTTTAGAACGTAATAACCGATAAACACGCGGTTACCTTAATTTATAAATTACTTAAGATCTGTTGGTGACTTTTACCGGACAACAGAATGCATTTCATTCAAAGCTTTTTGTCTGCAAGAAATAACTAAGAGCCATTTAGTGGGTCGCCTCGAATTATATTGTATGCAAAAAGTAACTAAGGTCCGTATTACAGAACGAAACTCAAGTCCAGTTTGATCTTAAATCGCCCAATCATAGTTTAAACATAGAATCTGTACTTGAGGATCCGTCTTATTCCAGAACAGCAATCAAACTACATTCAGCTGAATCGAGATTCAAATCGCTTCTCAAGCAGAGAATATCTTTTGTCTATGCATCAGCCTGTTTTCGTTTACATTTTATTTTTTTCGCCAACTCTGTTTCAAGTTACGCAAAATAAGAATTCAGTTTAAAACCAATTTATTTATGAAATTATGATTTTAATAAAGCATAAGCCTTTTAGATATAAGTTTTAATAAAAAAAAGCGATTTCTTGATAAAAAATGTGTTGAAGGATGAGGCAATCGGATTTATTTTATAAAAAACAGACTAGTGTGTTCGTAGAATGGAGTGTTTCCCATATCTATCTGTGGTGGTAGAGAATATTGACACAATTGACAGATAGTTTCAGATAAACATATTGTGTAAATATTACCAAGCAAACTCTGTCTGTTATTAAACAATGGCTACAAGAAAGAAAAATTTTAGCCTAATAGAGAGAAATTTATTGATTGAAATTATAAAACAACTAGCTTTTGCCCGCGGCTTCGCTCGCGTTGAAGTATTATTATTAATTAGGTATAGTTTTTGCGGCTTCACTTTTGTTTAGCGTGTGTCAAAAATTAGGGCCTACAAAACTTCTTTGTACACAATACTCTAAACTAATCTGTCATTAGGCGCTAAACTATCAAGCTATTGGGTGAACTTACTCGTGAGCGAGCAACATAAAACTGTCCATGAGAGAAGCAATGTTCTCTCAAGTCAATACCCGCAAATTTGAGATTTTGCCCCTGAGACTTGGCTTGTCTTGACTTGGCTTGTCATGGCAAAGCAGACTTTTAGGGGAAGCTGTAATCGTTTAAATTCGAACGGGATATTATTAGGTATTAATGGGATTCGTGGAATAAATACAGTTTCCCCTTTCGCACACCCAGTTAATATAGTGGCTTCCACTATATTGCAATATAACGCTTTCACTTGCAGTCTCGTTACAAAAATTTGGTGGTTTTCAATTTTTCAACAACAAAATTGGAGTGCCCCCCACATGCAGAATAAGCTTATGAAAAGGCAAACCTGGCCGGTTTCAATGAATTTAAAAATTCTACAGGGTAATTAGTAGCGTCATCTGTATTAACCACAGTATCAATTGAAGTATAGACCTTTTCTTCGCCCTCAAACGACATGAGCAGGACATCGTTGATAGCTGCTGCTTGATCGTTCTTTGGCGTAAGTATGGTACGCTCACATAACCATTCAATAGGCTTGTCATTTATATGAATAATGTCTGGATAAACTTTATACAGCAATTCTTGAACCGTAGTAACAACTGTGCACAATTCTTCCGGGATGGTTTTCTATGTTTGTTTTTCTTTTTTTCTAATAATGTCACTGACTCATATTGGGACAATAAACTTCTTATTAAGTTATCATTACAATTTATTGAAGATACAATAGGTGTATGGTCACGCTCTAAAACATGTACCTCCCGACAACCCTTATCGACTTTAAGTTGCGAAGGTGTATCAATTCCAAAATCATGTTCCTATCTACCTCCATACGACGCCGAGTAATTTTCTGTGCCGCTATGGGAAAATACATCAATGCCCACTGGACAAATCTTGGCTGAATCGTAATCGCCTTACCGAATAGTCGTTAGATCCAGATTCCGTATATATATGAGATCGTTTCTATAAACTTCAAACTTAAATGGGAATATTAATCCTGATGCTATTAGCTCACAAAATCCGCCTTTATGTAGCATTTTTCATCATATCGGCAAAATATTCATCAGGTGTTACGTAGTTATCACCATTCCTGTCGTGGGTCATAATTGAAAACTTGCTCCAGTCATTAACCACATATCTGACAATTTCTGAACGCACCTCCATCGCTCTATCTCACGAAACAAACATGCACCGTCACCAACAATAGGGACGACAGTATATTCTTCAACATCTCCATTAACGTTCATATTTTCTTTAGCCATTTTAAAACCTATACTTTTACCAAACGAAAACAAAACAAATGCCAAATACAAAGCAGAGTCTATAACCAAAACTATTTAACCGAAATAAAGCAAATGCAACCCAAAATATGCCAAGAAAAGAAGAACAGCCAAAATCGTTAAATATAATGTAAAGTTTTTTCGTATACGTATACGTCCGTCTTCGATGCGACAACAATAATCCGCTAGAAATATTTAGGTATAGTATGTGGTATTAAATACGGCGGCCACTCAGCATCGGGTTTATGTAACTCAGGGAAAACACAACGATAGCGCGTTTTAAAATACTACTAACGCCATCTATTATGTTTTCTTTCTTTTTCTTTTCTTTATCTATTGTCAACATTAAGAACTAAAAAATATTTTGTTCGTCTTAATTTATTCGTTCCATTAGGTACTGAGCCCCATGGGGGTTGAATTTATCAAACTCTATTTAAGAGGACGTCTGCATCATAGTAGCTCCAATCTTTAATTTCAGTTCAATCAGTCGAAAATCTAAGAAGATTTATACAAACTTTCATCCCCTATTTTATCCCCTTGGGGTAGAATTGATCAAAATCCTTTCTTAGCGGATGCCTACGTCATAACATCTACCTTTTTTTTGGGGGGGTGGGAAATCATCAAATAACCCCTCTCGCTCTTGGGCAGAGCGAAAGGGAGTGTCAGACTTCTACTGACTAAAATCCACCCATGTTCCTTCTTAGCCCTTGTGCCGAGGATGCGGTATCTCTTTTAAACAACCCGCAGCCCCGACGACGGGAATGACGTTACCCTTACTTAAAATACTATATGTCGCCGCGGCGGCTGAGACGTGACGTTCTCTCCCTCTTATGTTCCGCCGCCTCTTTCGCTAGCATCACTGCTTCGCAGAAGGAGGCGACGGCGTCTTATTCCTCCTCGCCCCGGACCATGGCTTGCACCAGGGCCGGATGCGAGAGGTCGCTGCTATCAAAACATCTACCTGCATGCCAAATTTCAGCCAGATCCGTCCAGTGGTTTGGGCTGTGCGTTGATAGATCACTATGTCAGTCAGTCAGTCACCTGTGAGTTATGTATATTTTTCGTACCACTTGCTCAAAAAAGTGACATTCTATGCCACAAAAAGCGAACATAACAATAGTCATTTTTAATCTGTTAAAAACAGGGAAAGAAAATTGTACTATATTCTCTAGGGGGAGAATGTGATTTAAATTTGGAATACTTACCGAAATTTATACTGAACTACATCTGTGTTTACACGATTGAGTTTGTATATAAAGCATTATACATCTTTTTGAAAAAGGAATACGCATTTATTATGTAGTTATGATTATTAAATAAAATTACGAAAACCGACGAGGCCGTATGAGCTTGATGCCTTTGCTTTTCCGACAAAAAAATATTAGTTTGATGATAATTTGCCGCGTTTTTGTTTTCTTCAAATACATAAACGTTCAGTTTATTTTACTTTTAATGGTCATTATCACACTAATATTATAAAGGCGAAAGTTTGTGAGTGTGTGTTTGTTACTTCTTCACGCAAAAACGACTACACGGATTTGGATGAAATTTGGTACACAGATAGTAAATTTATAACCTAGATTAACAAATAGGATAGTTTTTATCCCGATTTTATATTCCCGTGGGTTGTAGCGGGTGAAGCCGCTGGCAACAGCTAGTTTTTAATAAATGCTTATCTCATATTTATTAAAGGCTCATCTCATATTATTATTGTGTTAATTTTTTCGCAAATGGTACGAAAAGTAGAGTATTTTCCTCGGTGATAAAGCTATCTTAGTCTTGGGTGAACTTAAATCCCTCGCTACACTCGCGATTTAAATCGTCACCCGCGACAGAAGACACTGCTTTATCCCCTTGGTTAATAATCTACAATATATACAAACTTTCATCCCCTATTTTATCCCCCTAAGGGTGGAATTTATCAAAATTCTTTCTTAGGGGATGCCTACGTTATAGTAGCTTTATGCATGCAAAGTCTCAGCCCGATCGGCTTAAAATTGACAAAGTTTCATACAAACTTTCATCCCCTATTTTATCTCCTTGTGGGTAGAATTGATCAAAATCCTTTCTTAGCGGATGCCTACGTCATAACATCTACCTGCATGCCAAATTTCAGCCAGATCCGTCTAGTGGTTTGGGTTGTGCGTTGATAGATCACTATGTCAGTCAGTCACCTTTGAATTATATATATTTAGATGTCTGGATAAACTTTATACAGCAATTCTTGAACCGTAGTAACAACTGTGCACAATTCTTCCGGGATGGTTTTCTATGTTTGTTTTTCTTTTTTTCTAATAATGTCACTGACTCATATTGGGACAATAAACTTCTTATTAAGTTATCATTACAATTTATTGAAGATACAATAGGTGTATGGTCACGCTCTAAAACATGTACCTCCCGACAACCCTTATCGACTTTAAGTTGCGAAGGTGTATCAATTCCAAAATCATGTTCCTATCTACCTCCATACGACGCCGAGTAATTTTCTGTGCCGCTATGGGAAAATACATCAATGCCCACTGGACAAATCTTGGCTGAATCGTAATCGCCTTACCGAATAGTCGTTAGATCCAGATTCCGTATATATATGAGATCGTTTCTATAAACTTCAAACTTAAATGGGAATATTAATCCTGATGCTATTAGCTCACAAAATCCGCCTTTATGTAGCATTTTTCATCATATCGGCAAAATATTCATCAGGTGTTACGTAGTTATCACCATTCCTGTCGTGGGTCATAATTGAAAACTTGCTCCAGTCATTAACCACATATCTGACAATTTCTGAACGCACCTCCATCGCTCTATCTCACGAAACAAACATGCACCGTCACCAACAATAGGGACGACAGTATATTCTTCAACATCTCCATTAACGTTCATATTTTCTTTAGCCATTTTAAAACCTATACTTTTACCAAACGAAAACAAAACAAATGCCAAATACAAAGCAGAGTCTATAACCAAAACTATTTAACCGAAATAAAGCAAATGCAACCCAAAATATGCCAAGAAAAGAAGAACAGCCAAAATCGTTAAATATAATGTAAAGTTTTTTCGTATACGTATACGTCCGTCTTCGATGCGACAACAATAATCCGCTAGAAATATTTAGGTATAGTATGTGGTATTAAATACGGCGGCCACTCAGCATCGGGTTTATGTAACTCAGGGAAAACACAACGATAGCGCGTTTTAAAATACTACTAACGCCATCTATTATGTTTTCTTTCTTTTTCTTTTCTTTATCTATTGTCAACATTAAGAACTAAAAAATATTTTGTTCGTCTTAATTTATTCGTTCCATTAGGTACTGAGCCCCATGGGGGTTGAATTTATCAAACTCTATTTAAGAGGACGTCTGCATCATAGTAGCTCCAATCTTTAATTTCAGTTCAATCAGTCGAAAATCTAAGAAGATTTATACAAACTTTCATCCCCTATTTTATCCCCTTGGGGTAGAATTGATCAAAATCCTTTCTTAGCGGATGCCTACGTCATAACATCTACCTTTTTTTTGGGGGGGTGGGAAATCATCAAATAACCCCTCTCGCTCTTGGGCAGAGCGAAAGGGAGTGTCAGACTTCTACTGACTAAAATCCACCCATGTTCCTTCTTAGCCCTTGTGCCGAGGATGCGGTATCTCTTTTAAACAACCCGCAGCCCCGACGACGGGAATGACGTTACCCTTACTTAAAATACTATATGTCGCCGCGGCGGCTGAGACGTGACGTTCTCTCCCTCTTATGTTCCGCCGCCTCTTTCGCTAGCATCACTGCTTCGCAGAAGGAGGCGACGGCGTCTTATTCCTCCTCGCCCCGGACCATGGCTTGCACCAGGGCCGGATGCGAGAGGTCGCTGCTATCAAAACATCTACCTGCATGCCAAATTTCAGCCAGATCCGTCCAGTGGTTTGGGCTGTGCGTTGATAGATCACTATGTCAGTCAGTCAGTCACCTGTGAGTTATGTATATTTTTCGTACCACTTGCTCAAAAAAGTGACATTCTATGCCACAAAAAGCGAACATAACAATAGTCATTTTTAATCTGTTAAAAACAGGGAAAGAAAATTGTACTATATTCTCTAGGGGGAGAATGTGATTTAAATTTGGAATACTTACCGAAATTTATACTGAACTACATCTGTGTTTACACGATTGAGTTTGTATATAAAGCATTATACATCTTTTTGAAAAAGGAATACGCATTTATTATGTAGTTATGATTATTAAATAAAATTACGAAAACCGACGAGGCCGTATGAGCTTGATGCCTTTGCTTTTCCGACAAAAAAATATTAGTTTGATGATAATTTGCCGCGTTTTTGTTTTCTTCAAATACATAAACGTTCAGTTTATTTTACTTTTAATGGTCATTATCACACTAATATTATAAAGGCGAAAGTTTGTGAGTGTGTGTTTGTTACTTCTTCACGCAAAAACGACTACACGGATTTGGATGAAATTTGGTACACAGATAGTAAATTTATAACCTAGATTAACAAATAGGATAGTTTTTATCCCGATTTTATATTCCCGTGGGTTGTAGCGGGTGAAGCCGCTGGCAACAGCTAGTTTTTAATAAATGCTTATCTCATATTTATTAAAGGCTCATCTCATATTATTATTGTGTTAATTTTTTCGCAAATGGTACGAAAAGTAGAGTATTTTCCTCGGTGATAAAGCTATCTTAGTCTTGGGTGAACTTAAATCCCTCGCTACACTCGCGATTTAAATCGTCACCCGCGACAGAAGACACTGCTTTATCCCCTTGGTTAATAATCTACAATATATACAAACTTTCATCCCCTATTTTATCCCCCTAAGGGTGGAATTTATCAAAATTCTTTCTTAGGGGATGCCTACGTTATAGTAGCTTTATGCATGCAAAGTCTCAGCCCGATCGGCTTAAAATTGACAAAGTTTCATACAAACTTTCATCCCCTATTTTATCTCCTTGTGGGTAGAATTGATCAAAATCCTTTCTTAGCGGATGCCTACGTCATAACATCTACCTGCATGCCAAATTTCAGCCAGATCCGTCCAGTGGTTTGGGTTGTGCGTTGATAGATCACTATGTCAGTCAGTCACCTTTGAATTATATATATTTAGATTGTATTGCGAAATGCAAAACCATCAGTAGTCCCTTGATTATCTGATTCACTACTAAAAACATCATCAACTTCATTGGTGTCGCTCTCTTCATCATATGAAGGCATCATGTCGTTAGTGATTGACGATATGTTAAACAGCACAGCACATGCAACAATTATATTTCGTGTACCAACCGAAGACGATTACATATATTACTTGCAGCAGTACATAGATGGTGCTATCCTTGTCACACATTTAGAGCTATAATATTTTAAAAACAGAAACGTACTTCCGTCTACCTCCCATTTCGACCGGCCCACCTGCGCCGGCGCCTTCCTGACCTCATTACATTTTTGTGTGTTATCCGAGTCGCACGAAATTTTAACGTTACAGAATTTATAGGAGTGGAGTGTAGTGTAGTGTAGTGTTGTGTAGTGTCATGGGAAAACGGAAGCGATCCAGGGATCGGGACTATGACCACATAATAAGAAAATTGAAAAAACTATCAAAAAAGCGACGGCGTTCCTTATCGTCATCGGAAAGTGATAACTCAAATTATGAAAATCAACGATATTACGAAACGGAGCATCATTACGACGAGTATCAAGGTAATTTTGCTAACATTTTTACAAGAAAATTATTTTTAATTGTTGTTGGTTGTGTATAATAGTGGTAGGTACTTACGATACCGGTATTTTCAAATGTTCACATCTTAGTACTTACATACAATCATTAAAAATAGTGAGTTTTACGAAGTTAAAGTTACGTGAAAAAAGTAACGATTTTTTTATGCAATTACGAAAACAAAATGTTTATCTATGCATTATAGCTCCACGTAAATTGTGTTGAGGATTTAAAGTATTATCATTCCACGATACAAGAGGTGTTGACATTTTTGTTTACTCCACGCGAGCCGTGTAGAGGATATATCAATGCTTACGTCTACCTACTCCACTTTAACAGTGTCGAGGATTTTATACCTACTCCACGTAAATCGTGTAGAGGATATAGGTTCTAATCAGACCATCTGCTCCACTTTAACAGTGTCGAGGGTTTCAAACTCCACGTAAATCGTGTAGAGGATACATAGGTTCTAATCAGATCATCTGCTCCACTTTAACAGTGTCGAGGGCCGCATATGGATCATTACTGTGCTGGCAAAAACTCCACGCTAGTCGTGTTGAAAATACAATTTTTACATTCAAAGTTTCTTGAAAACCTGTCATATGTTTAATATATCTGAGAGAATATAATTTTCTCGTAGGTAATCATAGCCCTGATATTTACGGGGTCGTGGAGGATGCGCAGCCTGAGTTGGTCGAGCTAGGCAACTCAACAACTGTGCCGGTTGTGTCGCCCGCGCCGAGCGCAACGCTCGCACAGAGTGCTGCGACACAGGAAGGGTTAGGCCTACCGATCGAAGCGCCCACGACACCTGCAGAGGCTGCACTGCCCACCCCCACAACAGAAACCCTGG
Organism: Diarsia rubi; assembly: GCA_932274075.1. NCBI lineage: Eukaryota > Metazoa > Arthropoda > Insecta > Lepidoptera > Noctuidae > Diarsia > Diarsia rubi. The sequence goes on along the minus strand of OW026434.1, from coordinate 4,416,842 downwards.
ATGACGAAACTGTGCCATCATTGGAACCAGAAATATTAGAACTTCTTGGCGAGGACCCAACCAGTAACAAAAAATATGGCGAAAACCTACATAAGGATATTGCGACAAGATGGGCACATATTTTGACAAACGGTTTATCCAAGGATATACAACTGGAACTAGTCAAACGTTATTTACCTCCTGAAAATTGTCCAAATATGAGGGTACCGAAGTTAAACCTAGAAATAAAAGCGGCCCTTTTGGAAATTAATTTAAAAAAGGATCTATACAGCCAAAGTAAGCAAAGCCAGCTGTCCAGTAGTCTCGCTGCAATAGGACAAGTGTTAAATTGGGCGCTGTCGCTTAAGAACGCAGTGCCTCAAGATATATTAAAAACTTTAAGTGACGCCGGCAGGCTTATATGCGACAGTCATTACAGAGAATCTCAGTCACGTCGGTTCGCAGCCCTAAATACACTAAATAAAAATATTAGAGATACCGTCAAAAATACCAAAATTGATGAACATCTTTTTGGCTCAGATTTAGCAGAGCATATAAAGTCTTCAAAGGCGATCATTAAGACCGGTTCAGAAATGAAATCTACAGTTGTGCGTCCTGCGTACAAACCACCAGTACAACAACAACGGGGTACTTTAAACTCGAGGGGGGTGCCGCCACGAGTAGCAGCAGCGGCCGAGCCGCGGCCGCCCCTCGCACCTCGCCGGCCGCCGCGGGACCGTCGCACGGACGCGCCGCCGCCGCGGGGCCGCCGCTCGACCGGCTACACGCGGCCTCACGCGACCACAAGGAGGCGCTACTAGAAGAACCGCAGGTACCCATTGCAGGTCGCTTGTCTTACTTTTATAACCAGTGGTGTCAACTCACTAACGATCAGACTATTTTAAATTGGGTTAAAGGATATAAAATACCCTTTATAGATGAACCCATACAAACCATTGAACCCAAAAATAACGCATGTAATGTTCGATCACAAGTAGATATTATTGACGGATGTGTATCGGACTTGTTGAGTTCTAATTTCATATCACCGTGTACACCTTGTGAAGGACAATTTGTGTCACCTATTTTCACAATACCTAAGCCTAACGGAACCCATCGTTTTATACTAAATTTAAAAGAATTGAACAAATTTATTAGAGTTCAGCACTTTAAGATGGAGGACTATCGCACTGCGCTAAAATTACTCGATGCTAATTACTTTATGGCAACTATAGACCTACAAGATGCATATTTCCTTGTATCTATAGATAAAGCTGATCGCAAACGATTGCGTTTTAAGTGGCGATCACAATTATTTGAGTACAATGTTCTCCCGTTCGGCATCTGCACAGCACCTTTTGTTTATACGAAATTACTAAAACCTATTTTAGAACTCCTACGTTCATCGGGTCTATTGTCAGTTAACTACCTAGATGATTTTTTATGCATAGGTAGATCTTACGATGAATGCCTAGCAAACGTAAATACTACAAAAGAGTTTTTAGAGTCGTTAGGGTTTGTCATCAATAAAAATAAAAGTGTTATGACGCCAAGTAAAATGTGCAAGTTTTTGGGGTTCGTTTTTAATACCATGAATATGACTATCACCTTACCCGACGAAAAGAAACATCATATTAAAAATCGAGCCATAGATCTCATGCACAAGAACAAATGTACAATTCGATATCTTGCTGAATTTATTGGACTTTTGACCTCCGCATGTCCCGCCGTTAATTACGGGTGGATGTATACTAAATTCTTCGAACGGGAGAAGTTTTTAGCATTGGATTATTCGACAAATTACAACAAACACATGAAACTAGATAAATATCTGAGTCAAGATTTCTCATGGTGGATCGATAATATAATGACGTCATTTTCCCCGATTCGCAAAAATACGAGTAATTATATATTGGAAATTTATAGTGATGCATCTATGACTGGTTGGGGTGTGGCATGCGGTGGTCAAAGTGCTAGTGGTAACTGGTCAGCCAGCGAAATGACACTTCATATTAACACGCTGGAACTAATGGCCGCATTTTATGGACTAAAGATATTTACAGCGAACCTTAAAGATTGCAACATTTTATTGAGAATAGACAACACCACTGCCATATGTTATATCAACAGAATGGGCGGAGTGCAACATACCCATTTAAATAAATATGCAAGAAAAATTTGGCAGTGGTGTGAGGCTAAAAACATCTATGTATTTGCCTCTTATATAAAATCTTGCGATAATGCAGTAGCAGATTGGGAGTCTAGGCAAATTAATATAGATACCGAATGGGAAATTTCCGGCCATGTATTTTCACAAATTGTTGATATATTAGGTACACCTGAATTTGACCTTTTTGCCAGTGCTCAAAACTATAAATGCAGAAAATATGCGTCTTGGAAATTAGACCCATATTCTGAAATAATTGATGCCTTTACTTTTAGTTGGAAAAATATTAAATTTTATGCCTTTCCCCCATTCAGTGTAATAAGCAAAGTATTAGAAAAAATCATTTCAGATAAAGCTAGAGGTATTGTAGTAGTACCCTACTGGCCGTCACAAGCATGGTATCCCTTGTGGTCCAGTCTTGTCATATCGGAAAAAATTTTTTTTGGTCCAGACGAATCCTTATTACTCTCTCCTTTCAGAACCTGCCATCCGCTTCATGCGAGCATTATCCTGGTGGCAGCCGAATTATCAGGGATTCGATAATAAAACGTGGCCTACCACAAGGATCCTTAGATATAGTGATGGCCTCGTTAGCAAAAAATACATTAAATCAATATAATAGTTCAATCAAATCCTGGTGGCTTTTCTGTAAATCAAAAAACCTTGATGTGCATGAGGCTAATGTCGCGGACGTATTAACATTTTTGACAGTAAAATTTGAAGAAGGCGCAAGCTACAGTAGTTTGAACACACACAGGTCCGCCTTATCGCTAATTGTTGGTACGAAGGTTACTTCAAATGATTGTGTAAATCGATTCCTTAAAGGCGCCTACAGACTAAAACCCCCAAATCCAAAATATAGACACACATGGGATACAAATGTAGTGCTAAATCATCTCTCAAATATATATCCATATGATAATGTCCCATTAGTTGATTTATCGTATAAGACTTGTGCTCTTGTCGCCATTGCTTCTGCGCAAAGAATGCAGACGATTAGTCTGATAAAATTAGAGAATATTACGATAAATAATGATAAAATTGTAATTAAGATTTCTGATTTAATTAAGACTTCGAGGCCTGGGGCTTGCCAACCACTCATCAGGAGTGCGATTCACTAAGGCAAAACATCTTTACAACCAAGATATCATCGTTGAAACATCTGCTGAAAACTTATCGGTATTCCGTAGTTAAAACTGCGCGATCGTAGCGCCTCAACGATGTCGACGGCGCGACATAGAACTAAAATATGTTTGCGAATGTATGAAAAACGGTATTCAGAAGCACAAAACATCCTCGCCTTCAACGACAACGACGCCTTCGCCTTCGATTTTAACTGTCAAACCGTAAAGCTTGTAAATTGTAGATGTTTCCTTGGATGTAGACCTTAAAGTGTAAGTAAAACAAGTTATTTTTTAATTAAAATGCTTTTTGTCTACCTTACTTTAATTCCTGAAACGTATAATGCCTAATTTTAATGTTTTAGATGGCAGTTCGTCTTTCTTAGTTTCTTGTGTGATGTTTTTGTTGGAAGAAGCTAAGCGTCGAGATAATTTAAAAAAAAGACGTCAGGCACTTAGGATACGTAATATGGATCTTCTCACTACTGATCCAGACTTTATAAGGTATTCAGTTTGACTGAAGAGCTAATTATACAATTGGAAGAAGATATTTCTCCATTCATACCAAAGGCGAAACGTCGAGGAGGAATTAGCAACCGAACCAAGGTAATAAGTACTACAATGTATTAAAATCACCATACTCTGGAAATATGTCTAAAACTTACTCTCATTCCAGGTTTTATGCACTCTCGCATTTTTAGCTAGTGGGAGTTACCAAAAAATAATAAGTGGGAATGCAAGAACCTATATCTCGCAAGCACCGGCCTCGAGGGCTATACGAACCGTAGTAGATGCCATCAATCACCCAGTTATTATTAAGAAGTACCTACATAAGATTTCCTCAAAATACAAACGAAAGGCAAATTCTCAAAGAAAAGTAAGTATTTCATAAGTTTCACTCTTTGGTTTTATTTTATATTAAGTTGAGACTTTCATGAATCAAACTTAGTTAAGATAGTTAATTAAGTAATATTTTTAAATTGTCTGTCTTTTATTTAGATTTTATGAAAAGTTCAAAATGCCTGGAACCATTGGTTGTGTTGATGGTACCTTGGTATCAATGGTTCGACCCAAAGAACATGAAGAAAGATATTGTAGAAAAGGGTATCATGCTCGACATGCTGTTATTGTAAGGTTTTTTTAATATTATTTCATTAAACTTATACCAAAATGTTGACGAAAGGAATGGACTGTATGGGATTCTATGAGGTGAGGTGGAATAAAACTAAAGAATGGCAATAAAAATCTAATATGCAAGCAGAAGTATTCTCAACAACGTGGTGAAACAAAGACAACTGACAAATCACCTTTTTAAACAAAATAACATCAAAAATAGACAACTATAAAATACCAAGGAGATTGTCAACATTAAACCTTACAATAACAGCATTTCGAGCATGATACCCTATCTGATTAAGAACCTATCTGTTTCAAACCATATTTTAATCTTTTATTTTTGCCTTTTAAGATAAATGATCCAAACTTAAATATAATGTATGTGGATGTAACTTTTGGAGGTGCAACACATGACAGCTTTATATTTAATAATTCGATCATAAAAACGCATTTGGAGCAGTTAATATAATACAGGCGAAACAGTGTGTTTGCTTGGTATGTATTTTAAAATGTTTCTTTACTTTTACCATCAGAAATTCAGGTACAATTTCTCCAATTGTACCTGTTTTCGGGGGTATTTAAATATTAATAAAAAATTCAGTTACTTTTAATTATTGTAAAATGAAATGTAATTTATTTCAGGGGACTCCGGTTTCGCTTTTAGGCCATACATGATGGTTCCATGTAGCAACCCTGAGCCTGGATTAAGGGAAGAATACTATACACAACATGTGTGGATACTCTTGCGCCTTCCCATCTTCCTAGTACAGCGTGCTGTGCGGGGGCTGCCGCTGCGGCTGTGGAGAACCTCAAGCGGCGGAAATATAGTAATCTTATTGGTAACTGACTGACTGACTGACCGTGGGGTCCAAGTGCTCACAGACTTTTCAAAACACTTAGTTTATATTATAAGTTAGTTAGTTTATTTTAATGTAAAATTATTTCAATAAGAAAGATAAATAAATGATACATAAAAATTAATAAATAAAACAATCTTTTAACATACATTATATTTTTATTTATTTATTAAATCTCGAATTGCACTACTTAATCTATCTAGTGCCTGCGCCATAGCCTGATGGCCCTCTACTTGCTGACTAATTGCTTGGGCAATCAAGAGTTCTGCTTGTGAGCGCCGTTCTTCGATGGCAATGAAACGCTCTGTGAGGCTCACCATTTCAGACCCGCGTTGTTACGGAGGTGACCTTGTCAATAGTCGCCGGCGCGCTGCAGATTGACGCGGAGATAGCTGATGAGTGCGTCGGCGACCGCGTCGTCGTAATGTCTCTCTATGCACACGCCGAGTAGGAGCTGCAATTAACATATTGTACTTATTATACTTATTCTTGTCTTGAATTCTGGGCAAAACAACATTGAAAAAATTTCCATTGACACGCTAAGAAGCCCATCGTGTCCCACTGCAGGGCAAAGGCCTCCCTTCCCTCTTTCCATTTGTCTCTATCCTATATTAAAGTGCTAATATTATTATTACTTTATAATAAATATTTGGTCAGAGAATGCAACTTAGTTTGACTGCCCCTTTCCAAAACATTTGGCTGTGACGCAGGTCTTGTTGGCTCAGTAAACGAAACCTGAAAATATATGATAGTTGTTGAATTCTTTTTGTTTTTATAGAATAGTTGAAATCATAATTTTCCAAAACCATACCCTGTTTTCTTCAGCTTCTGGACTATGAGCATCTGGTGCTGGTTCAATCACTTGCTGTGTTACTTGCACACTATCCCTATTAAAAGCAGCGAGATTAGACTGAAATAGAATGTTTTGTTCTTTTAATTATTGGAGATAACATTTAAAATAACACTCACAGGCCACTGCAATACCATGTCCAGTATTTAGCAATATAAGTTTGATCCTATTTTTTATTTATTATATACATATATACTTGTATTGATCAGACAAAACAGGCATGACATGGGTGTTGTACACCTTAGTGTAGAGGATTATGAGAGGTATAAGCATAGGTAGTACCTAATGCTTAGTGGCAAAATTCATCATTAAAATAATAAATAAATCTTGTACCCATTGCATTTCATGGCCTGGCTCATTTATAAGAACCACACTTTGGTCAGCTTGCTGCTCATTTGGAGGGACAATATTCTGAAAGAATGTTTACATAATAATATTATATTTAATTTTCTAACAGGTTAACTCATTAAACTGAAAAAAATAAACTTATGAGTAAAATGCTGGGAGACTCTTCACTTTCCACAGTTCTCTCCAATGGCTCTTCCCAAAAATGTAAAAATATTGTATTACTTATTAATTTCAATTAAATCAATATATTTGTTAAAGTATTGAAAATTGAAAATTACAAACCTCAAAAGGATTATTTCTAAGTTCTGATCTCCGCAACCAAACCTTTCTCCTCTCATAATGCTTTGGATTAAAGACTCTATTTCGTTAAGTTCTGGCACATCCTCTATGCCACCACCAGTGCGCCGTCTAGCTGCTGCAATTAAGCTGGACTTCCTCTTCACAGCTCCTTTTTTGTCCTTCCAGTACTGCAACACAAGTAATAATTATATGGTTTGATGTAGGTAATAATAAATAAATAGTAAAACCAAACCGAGCAAACAGGGGTATTTTTGCTCAGTTTGGTTTTACTCTTGGTTAAAATTTTAAATGCTTATAAAATTTCAATTTGAAGCCTAGCTTATAGTTACAGTACATGCCTGTAGTTAATACTAATTTAGTCATAAAGAACATACACAGCTGTCGGCTGTCAATGTAAAAGGCTACTTATTCAATGCAACAGTATGTATACACACACAATACTTATAATTACCAACCTTACACCACTGTTCTGATGTTTTCGTACATCCACTACCATCGCTGTTCAGGGCTGTTGTTATTTCGGACCATGCCTGACGACTGCGAATGCCCGTACGAGCATGGCCCATAGCCAACCATGGTTTGCTTTCCAAAAAGCTTATTAACTTTTCCAGTTGATTTAACGAAGGAGCTGCGTTGCGAGACACTAAAATATAAATATTTTGGTTACATAAATAGTAGTTCTAGAAACTGTGCCGTATATTTATTTAAAAATGTTACTGTCTACTTACTTTCGATATGTTTGGAACCAAACTAAAACACAGAACAAGTAGAACGCCATTGGTTTGGGGTGCAGAATTTTTTTAAAGTCCACTTAGCCACTTAAAACCACTTGAACCTTTGGAATTTCGTATTTTGATAAAAAAAACTACACAATCAAGTTGTTTGTTTTGAAATACGTACACAAACAGTTGCAAATGTCAAAGATTTGGGATTGTTTTATTGCCCTAGTCAAAAATAATTATTTTACAAGTAAAAAATGATCTATTTAATTAAATATTCATTGCATAATAAATATAACGTGTTTTATTCATATGTATTGTGCATTTGTATTAATTTAAATGACGAAATAACTTAAAAATAGGTTAGTCGAGATTTTCTCGATTATACTCTAGATTAAACATAGCAACACTGTTAACATCGTACTCATCATCGTTGTTCGGCAGATCGTCGACGAGCATAGGTAGCTTAGCGAATACGGTTTTTATCAGCGTTGTTTTTAAGAGCGATCTTTACGATGAAACATCAGTGAGCTCGTCGTTGTTAACATCTATGATGTGTCTGTTAGTGAATCGCATTGCAGATTACCCTACATCCGCGAAAATCCAAGTATCTGTCCTGCACTCGCAATCCAAACTTACATCAGTAGAACAAAAGATTTACGATGTCATCAGACTGAAGGACATCTCTTTATCGGAACTAGAAAACCATATAAAAACGTTGGCTCTCAGACTTTAGCACACTGGGTAAAGAAGGCTTTGCGAGACAGTGGCATTGACATAAGCGTTTTCGGCGCTCATAGTACACGGGCAGCATCAACATCTGCCGCGCACCGTGCCGGGGTTAATCTGGAGACGGTTCGCAAGGCCGCAGGCTGGAGTGATCGCTCCAATGTATTTCTTAAGTACTATTGTAGAGACATCCTGGAATCAAACGACAATGATTTTACGGATGCCATATTTAACAGTCGATAAATAGGATTAATTGCACTTATTCCATTAACATTAAAAGGTTAAGAATCTGATAAATGTAAAATTAACCCTTAAATTAGTTAATTAGTATTTGTACTAAATTTCGTAGCTAATTAGCATTATAGTGATTGGAATCACGGTTCTTTATTTTTTATTTTTCTTACACTATTAACTTACATAGCAATGCTCTGAACATCTGCAAGTAATATATGTAATCGTCTTCGGTTGGTACACGAAATATAATTAAGAATCAAACGAACTTACCTTAGTGATGTTTGATTCCAATTATGTGAGTGTCCCAACCGAAGACGATTACATCGTCCCATCCCATCCCAACCCAAAAGGTTAAAATAAAAAATACTACCACTCTGAAAAATAATGAGGTCAGGAAGGCGCCGGCGCAGGTGGGCCGGTCGAAATGGGAGGTAGACGGAAGTACGTTTCTGTTTTTAAAATATTATAGCTCTAAATGTGTGACAAGGATAGCACCATCTATGTACTGCTGCAAGTAATATATGTAATCGTCTTCGGTTGGGACACTCACATAATTGGAATCAAACATCACTAAGGTAAGTTCGTTTGATTCTTAATTATATTTGACACTGTGATCAGTTTGTTGCCCAACCCTCTACTTAGGCATGGAAACCTCCGTTTCCATCTCCCAAATGTTCTTTCCACCACATTTCTTGTTTTTATATGGACTCTATTGTATATTTCTTCGGCATTTGTTGTTGTTGTATTTACTGGTGTTAGAAGAAACCTTAAACAAGGATAGCCACTGTCACCAACAAGATAGCCACTATGTTGTTGCTGAGTGTATTTGGAGCGCAACAAACACATTTGGAAAATTCTGCTGTCATGTGTACTGCCAGCCCATCGTGCCACAATGTCCATAAAATTTCCAAATGGTCCAACAACGGCCTGAAATATGTAAGTGTGAATATACATGAATGTTCGTTGGGTATGTGTTTTACAATCAAGAACAATGATAATTATCATTATTTTGCTGACCTGAACATTTATAGAAAAGTATGATTTTCTATTCCTATAGGCTTCATGGTGTTCCACACCTGGAGTATTTACAATTTTAATATGTGTACAGTCAATTGCCCCATCCACATTTCTAAGGCCTGAGTATTCTCGATACTGGCCAGCCAGCTGTGCAAACTGCGCCCTGTGTGAGATCATGTCTTGAGGATATTTTATATATTGCCTCCGTTGCAGAGCTATCAAGCGTGATACAGTTGCAACTATGTTTGAAGCAGCTGGTTGAGATACATCCAGTAAATCTCCACACACTATCTGAAAAAGTTTAGAAAATATATACTTAAGTAACTATTTTGCCTGACCACTATGAATCTATGATTAACCTTGCCCTTGCTTGAGATATTTTATTTTCTAATATAAGTACCTACATACATAATTGTTATGTGAGTAGAAAAAACTTACTTGAAATGACGCTGTCGCATAAAAACGCAAACACACAAGCATTTGTAATTCTGGGGCTATGGGATGGCCACGGTTGTCTGGTTTCGTCAGACCTTGGTAAATTAATGGCAGAATTACCGATTTTACCACATCTTGTGAAAACCTGTACCTTTTTTTGAAATTGTCACAAGTGTATGGATCCTGCACATCTCTAAGGTATCTGAGAGGAACGCTGAAATTCAACCTTCTGTTCGAATCATCGTTAAATAAATCATCGTAATATTCAAGTTCTTCGAAATTATTCATTTTGTTTGTATCTTAATATAAACTTCAATAACGACAACACAATAATTTGACACAAACTGACAAGGAAATCTCTGCTCAAGCGGGGTGTCGACCACACTTGCGTGATCATAGATCAATCTCTACTTAAACCATAATCTACTACTGAGTAATGATCTAGAATAAAGCTATACTCGGCTGAACTACAATCAATGAATCTATACTTGAGGAACATTCTAAAATCAAAACTCGACTTAAAACTAGTTTTAAACAGAGATCAGTGCTTGAGTTTCGTTCTGTAATACGGACCTAAGTGTTGTTGGTGACTTCTATCGGATATTTAATTTAATTTCATGTAAAGCTTTCGTCTGGAAGAATTAACTAAGAGACATTATCAGTGGTTACCGTCGAATATATTGTATGCAAAAAGTAACTAAGTAACATTAATGACCAGTGCAGCCTGATTAATTGAGAAAACGTATATCAATAAAAATTGCCATAAATTACTCAAGTACCATTAGTTAATTTTCAAGAATGATTTTTTTCCTTAACTAGTAGTTATGTACTTTTGTCATTCTCGTATTATCTAAAATATTTAAAAAAACTGCTTTTTTGCCTTTTCGTAAGGTAGATAATGGGTTTCTAAGCACTTTGACATCATTAACTCATTTTGGCTAAAAATGTCACTTAGTGACTTCTCGCACTACAACGACGACATGAACTTTACATACACGCACTGTATGTAAAGTTCATGTGTAGTGCGTGTGTGTTATACTTCTCTATATCTGGATAACAATTTCTCCGTATCGTCGTAGGTCAGTGTTAGGAGCCATTTTGACACTTTATGCTTGCATTCAATTTTTGTTAGTGGATAAATTGTAAGTAGTTTATTTGCCATATTATACAAACGTGGCCCTTGATAGAAAAAGAAATATCGGCTGAAACTCGTCCTAGCCGGCCTAGCTTGGCAGACTTGATGAAAACGCCTGCTTTTTAGGACTGGATTAAGACTACAGAAGTTTAGAGATGCATGTTGCCTAAGTATAGAAGCGAGGACATACAATTGTCTTATCGTTAAAACTTCAGCTAGTTGATAAAGACCTGTCGTAGGAAAAAGACGCGGTTTAAATAGGCTGATTTTAAGAATGAGTATTTGAGCTCTTTCTAGTTCAAGAAGGTGTGTCTTGGCTGCTCCACCCCATGAAGAGATGCAGTAGGTGAGGACAGACTGACATAACGCCAGGTAGACAGTTCGCATAACTTTAGAGTCCGCTACGTGCCGAAGATTTTTAAAGACGTATGTGAGCTTACGGATTCTCTGGGAGACATTACAAATATGTTCGTTGAAATTTAAGTTGTCGTCTATTATTACACCCAGGTATTTAACGAATTTAGATTTATTTATATGTTGACAGTTGCAGTTTGAGGCTATTTGTTGAGTACATGAATGTGCGATTATCGTGTGAGATGGGATAGAAGTGCTTCGTAATGAAAAAGCTAGATAGAAGGTTTTAGTGGTATTTAGAGAAAGCAGGTTTGAGGCAAGCCATTTGCAAACCGTATTGAAGCCTTCTTGGGCATATTTAAAGACTTCGTCCCAGGTATCTCCATAGAAGGTGAGGGTTGTGTCATCAGCGTTTGAAGTAATTTTGCAGTTTTGGAGATCAAGTTTGCAGAGGTTATTTATATAGCACAGGAAAAGCAAAGGGCCCAAAATACTGCCCTGAGGAACTTCGAAGCTCACAAAGCTCTCTTCGCTAACAGTTTCACCTATCCTTACCCTTTGCGTGCGGTTTTGAAGATAGTCTTTAAAAAGGAGCAGTTCCGCTCCTCTTATACCCATGTGTTCCAGCTTTGCCAAAAGTTTATCCGAAGAGACTGTGTCAAAGGCCTTTACAAGGTCTAGGAAAATTGTAAGGCATTTCTTTTTCTCATCCAATTTCATTGCGATGAATTCGGTAAAGTTGTGTACAGCATCGTCTGTCGATTTTCCCGGTCTAAAGCCATACTGTGAATCCGCAAGTAAGTTTTTACTTTCCAAATTTACGAGCCTCTTATTAATAATCTTTTCCAAGATTTTAGACAGCGACGGTAGGAGTGAAATTGGACGATAATTATTGACACAGTCTCTTCTACCACTCTTGTGTATGGGAATCACTATAGATTGCTTGAGAACATCGGGAAACACACTCTGCCTAAGACAGTTATTAAAGAGTTGTGTGAGTGGGGGCGTTATGTATTCCTTAATTAGTTTTAAAACTCTATTCGAGATGCCATCCCAGCCTGTACTGCAGTCCGATTTCAGGTTCTCAATTATACAGGCAACCTCCTCACAGTCAGTGTCAAAGAGAACAAAGGTCGAACAGGGAGCACTGTGAGAATCACTGTCGGAAATCGGTCGAGTCGTTGGTATGGTATTGGCTAAGTGGGCGCCTATATTTGCGAAGAAGCTATTTATTGCGTTACTAGATTGGATAGGCGTTTGTTCTAACGTAAGTAGTTCGTGGTGCATTTGTTTTGTTTTGTTTAAGTTAGTTATTTTTTTAATACTACTCCAGAGCTTCTTGGTGTTATTTTTGGCCAGCTCAAGTTCACATTTTTCGTATTGTCTTCTACATTGCTTTATAATACGGTTGCAAAAGTTTCTATATCTCTTATAAGTAGTTACAAGTATTTGATTACTTGGTTCTTTTTTTAGTTTAAAATGCATCCTATCACGGTTTCTTATACATCTGAGTAAACCTACTGTAATCCAAGGCTTTAATGTTATTTTGTTACGAGGAATTTTGGTTTTGATTGAATTGGTCTGTATTAAATGTTGAATTTGTTGTATAAATAACGCAAAAGAGATATTTGGATCACGACTTGTCAGTATTTGAGAAAAATCTATATTTTTACAATCCTCAATGATATTATTGTAGTTTACTTTATCAAAACATTTTTTGTTCGACATACTGTTGTTATTTTTTGTTTTGAGACAGAAAAGTACTGCTTCATGGTCGGTTATGGCCGAGTTAAGTATAAGCGATAGTGAGGGTAATTTTGTTTTAATAATGACGTGATCAATACAGCTTTTAGATCTAGTTGGAATCTCATAGGCAGGGATTAAGCCGTGGAATGTCAGTAGTTCGAGGTATCGGGATACGTTTGGATTTGAGTCAAGTATATTTATGTTTGTGTCACCAACGATAAGGATATTTTTAAAAGATGATAATTTAGATATTAGATTGTCCAATGAATTTAGGAAAATCTCAATATATTTGAAGCAGTGCGGTCTGTATAATGCAATTATAGCAGTGTCATTGATGCCTTTTTTAATTACCATACAGTTAGCTTCACTGAAAGACGGTTCGTCTACCTGATAATTCAGGTTTTTTTTAGTATAGATAACTAATCCGTCATTTTGGTTGTAGTGTTTAGTGGTGCTAAAAGAATCGTATTCATCTATAGAAGGCAAGTTATGTGCACAGGACATCCAACATTCTGATAGGATGATAATATCACAGTTTACCTTGATTCGTTTTAGTAGGATACATAGGTAAGTTATCATAATTTTTGTTGATACTGCGAATGTTTTGATGGAGAATTTTGGTATAAAACTGGGGATTTTTAATTATGTTTAGACTTTGTTCAGGCTGACAAGTTACTGGTTCGCTTATATTAAAGTTATCTAGGTTATTAATTATCGTGTTTACGTCCGAGAATTTTAATTAAGGAAAATATTAGAATCGGTTGTGATGTGGGTGTATGGTATAAAAAGAAGTATGATTGCCTGTTGGATCAAAATTGAGCCGCGTACAAAACATTGGTATTTCAACATTCTTTTACTTTTGACGATATTGTAAAGCATAGTTAATTCAGTAAATTGGTTTGACATAGAAGTATTATGTTGTATTAGTGTAACTGTGTAGTATATGGCAGGTTGTAGGTGTGAGTTTGAGTAAAATGTCTTAAAAATTAGGTGACATACAGAGATTTTTTACCTTTAGACAAATTTCAACATACATTACTGAGCTGTAATATGCATAAAAATACGGAAATTTGATCAATCGGAAGCAAGTTGTTAAAAATAGTCATATAATATTTTGTTTACGCAAATTAGTAAGATCTTGTTCGTTTTTTAGTTTTATAGATGGTTCGCCTTCTTTCTTCCGTAGGTATAATGTACCAGGGGTAGACCAACAATACTTAAACCCGTTTGTTGATGCAAAGTCTCTTGCGAGGAAATGTAGTTTTTTCATTTTAGGGGTCAGGTAGTCCGATAAATATATACTTGCTGATGGGCCGTCGATCTTGATGTGGCTGGTGTTTAATTTATTATTAGTGTTGTCTCTATTATATGCCTTCTACGATGCAATCAGTTTGTTTTTAATCGGAACAGAAACAAAATCCACTATAATTGGTTTTTTTCGGTTTTAGAAAAGCCTCTGTAATATTTCTGATATCACTGGCCTGAATAGAAGCATCTAGTGCTTCGCTTAAGCTCAAGGCCGTGGAATACAAGTCGTCCAAGTTTTCGTTTTTTGAGTATGGTATATTTCTAATTTCCACGCATGCAATCCTATTATTCCTCTCCAGTAACTCGAATTTTTGTTCAAGTGACTGGATATAGGCCAAGTCTGACTTTTTGTCCTGCTCTAATTGATCCATTTTCGACCTGATCTCATCGTATTGTTTCGAAATCGTATCCATGCTATAAAGTAATCTAGAAGTTTTTGGTATTTGGCGTCCTGGTTATCGGCCCAGGTGTTAAACATGCATTCCATTTTTTTCATGAAAAAATCTAGATCGTCTCCCTGTCTTCTCTTTTGAGGTCTCTGAGTTAAATTACTGGGAGCAACTTTATTTTCGGTCAATGAAAATGAATTATTACTGGAGCTTGCTATCGGGGTTGTTGGTAGAGATTTGGTTAGTGAAAGTTGTTGTTATTGTAGCGGCATTGTTCGATGGCGTGAGATAAATGCAATGTGGGTAGTTTACTCACAGTTTGTTTGAGTACTTAGTTTGCTAAGCGGCGCGGAGTTGTCAAGTGTTCAGAGCGAGCAGAACGATACGGCTAGGAGAACGGGTTAGCAATAGGATCGATCGCGCTAAGCCAATCGTAGCTCGTAGAGGTGACACGTACGGTGCACGTGCGACGTAGCGGCTGCCGTAGTGACTTCTTCGTCGTCTGTAGTCCTGGTACTCACTACTGTTTTACTGTATTTTATTTATTGAAATTAAGCTATTTTGGTAAAAAATGAAATTGCAAAGTAGCTAGTAAAAACATGTCTGCACTGGGTGCGATTCGATGGAGGAGTGTATAAATCGTGTGTGTAAACCTGTGCAAAACATAAAAAAACATGCCGTCGTGTGTTTTCTTACGATTTACAAATTATACTCCAAAAGTTATAGATAAAAATGTGTCATTTCAAGCGTAAGTTCACAAAACTACCTATTTTTTATTTTATTTTGTTCGACGCCGCCGTGTAATGGCGGCCGGCGCATGAAGTTACGAGTAGTAGTCACGTGCCGATAGGGGAGGTTGGGACACTTCTATACTAGTGTTAATAGAATAAGGGAATTATTAGTTATTTTAAGGTAATAAGTGAATTGGAAATAGATAAACAAAAAATCACAGATCCTCAACGAATCGCTGAATTATTTAATGATTATTATGCTGAAATGGTTAAACCTCAGACTAGCACTACGGATAATAATATCCGAACATCATCTACATGCACGTATAATTCACCAAAATCTTTTTTCTAAATCCCACTAGTCCTTTAGAAATCGAAACAATTATAAAAAAAAATTAAATAACACTAAGAGCACAGGTTTTGATGACATATGTGTGTTAGTAATAAAATTCGTATCTCACATAATTGCACCTATATTGAGCTATGTTGTAAACATGTGTTTCGAACAGGGAGTCTTTCCATCTATTTTAAAACAAACTATAATTAAACCGCTTCATAAAAAGGATTTAAAATCGGATATTAAGAATTACAGGCCTATAGCCCTAACTCCAACATTTTCCAAAATAATAGAAAAAGCTATATATAATAGCTTGTACGACTATTTTGACAGAAACAATATCTTTACACCGGAGCAGAAAGGCTTCCGTAAAAATATGTCCATAAATTTAGCTATTTATGATTTCTTGAGTTTGGTATATCCTAGAGTTGACAAAAGACAGCCTGTCTATGCTTTGTATATGGATATGTCAAAAGCCTTTGACTACGTGGATCATAATATACTACTGAGTAAGCTTGAAACCTACGGTGTGAGAGGTAACACATTAGACTTGCTAAAATCTTACATCAGTAATAGAACTTAGACTACGAATATTATAAAAATATCTGCTGATACAAAGCATGAAGTTATTTATAAGTCCAGGAGTAGAAAAATAAAATATGGAGTTCCACAAGGTAGTGTTTTGGGCCCACTACTTTTTATCATTTATATTAATGATCTGCCAAAATCTACTACAGATCGTATGGTACTATTTGCCGATGATTGTACTGTTTTATACAATGACGAAAATATTATAAATAGAAGTTTAAATTTGATTACTCAATGGTTACAAAATAATAATTTATTGATTAATATCGACAAAACTACCAACTGGGATAAATTTTTGTAGATGTCAAAAAAGGTGCGTGCGAGCTATGTGTGGTCTCAAAAGAACTGACAGTTGCAAGGACTACTTTGATTTCGTCCCATCCTTGTATTATTTTTGAAATGGCTTTGTTCATTAGACATCATCCATCGCCATTTACTTTGCAGCTCAGATCACGAAATAGGAGTCATTTGAATAATTACCTTACTAGGCAATATAGAACTACCCTCTTTGGGAAAAGTATGTTTGCTATGGCCACAAAGATCTACAATAAGATTCCGAATGACATAAAGGGATGTAGCAATATTCATGTCTTTAAAAATAAATTGTTCAAATTTCTTACAGCAAAATCGTATTACTCTGTTGATGATTTTTTATCGACTAAGAAATTTTAATTGTTTCATGTCCGCTTGACGATATCCTTAGGTTATTTATTGTATTGTCTGTCTGAATTTTAATGATAATTATGTAATTAATGTCAATTTCTTATAACTTTGATTATTTAATCATTTGTATGCCCAAGTGGCTGATCATGGTATTGAACCTTAGAAATTTAAAATGAATGTAATGAACACCTGCATGTAACCCATGTATCACAAATAAACGATTTGATTTGATTTGATTTGATTTGATTTAATAATAATAATATTTTTTTTATTGCAGATCATGTCCATAGATTTTAAATTTAGTGTTACACAATTTGGGCACGTATAAATGTTTTCAGGATGTTTGCGTCCTGTTTATCTGCAATGACCTGTAGGATGCTGTTAGTGCTACCCCGGACTCTGCTTAGAAAGGAAGCGAGCCGCTTGCGCATGATGGCATGAAAGCCATCTACCCGGGCCTCCACAAACATACCAGATGCACTACAAAACAGGGGCAACCCTAACAACATCCTAAATCCATTGTTATATTGGACACGTATTTTAAAGATTAATATTTGGATTACTTACAATATTTAATACAATATTTTAAAGATTAACATTTTTATTACTTTATTCGTAAAGTAGGTCATACGATAAATCAACTATTTTATTAACTCAAGAAAATCGAATGTCCTTTTTTCCCCATATGCCTCTGATACCTACGTCACTCATGCGCTCGACCAATGAGCAAGTAATTAGACTATTACTTATCCTGTGACGTAACTGAAGATGTATACAAGGTGTTGATTTGCATCCTCGTCAAATTTCAGGAGGTTGTCATAAAAGACATAAAAAATCAATTGAAGTACGGTAGCGGGTAATAACTAATAAGCGCTGCTTTTTTTTTGTTGTTGAAATTTAACAGTATTTCAGAATTAAACCCTTAATTCAATACAAATAAAACAGAATCACCCGACTACGCACACAGCTACAATGCAGCTGAGCTGTGTGCGTGAGTGTCGACGTTTTACCTACGAAATGCAAGCCGCGTGCGCTCGAGCGCGACCGAGCCATGACCGGTAGCAATAATTTTACCTAATTTTATTTCGAAAACCACCTACATTATTGTCATAAATTTCGCTTAATAACTAACTCATTTTTGAGCATCATTGGAATACGGATTAATCTTACTAATGACAGTAATACTAGTCGCCAAAGAAAAGTTCACTGACCTGATATCAGATGATTAATAAAATGTTAGTTTTGCTTTATCCTTCAACCTAAAGTTTTCGTAGTGATTTTGTTTTTATTTGTGGATTAACTCATTTTTGAGCATCATTGGAATACGGAAATCTTACTAATGACAGTAATACTAGTGCGCCAAAGAAAAGTTCACTGACCTGATAACAGATGATTAATAAAACGTTAGTTTTGCTTTATCCTTCAACCTAAAGTTTTCGTAGTGATTTTGTTTTTATTTGTGGATTAAATTGGTTGATTTGAAATTTTCTTTCCTACTTAACGGGCTTAGGACCGGCAATAATACCTACCTTAGTTGGTGTACCGATCCACTAAGTCTAAAAATGTTTTCTACGTTTGATGGAAATGGAAAGACGTGCTAATTAAGTGTATGTACCTACGTGGTGATACTTTCGACTCTTAGGTATTATTGGCGTAGTTAAAAATTTGAAATCAACTTATTTACACTAATAAAATTGATTAAGCTAACAACGTATTTACAAAATGTACAAATAAATAAATTACCTACTTAAGTTACCCGGAGGTATTGTTCAAAGTGGCCACCATCACACTCCTCGCACAATCGAGCACGACGTAGCTGGTTTTCCTTCACCTTACGTAACACTAACACATTCGTTTTTAAAGTGTCGAAAGCACTAATGATCCTTGCACGTAATTCTGTTACACTTGTCACTTCCTCCGTGTAAACCGAACATATCCTCGACAACGTGACGCAACAGCTCCAGGTATTTGGCACTGTTGAGGTACCCATCAATGAAGTAGGGTCCAAGCACATGTTCCCCTATTATGCCAGCCCACACATTCAGTCCAAACCGCACTTGGAACGCATGCCGTTTGGTTACGTGCGGGTTATGGTAGCGGTGAGCCCACCAATGTTCGTTATGAACATTGTAGACGCCAACTCGAGTAAATAAACACTCGTCCGTCCACAGGATGTTGGCGTCTTGGTGTTCCAGCAACCAGCGACAAAATTATCACCTGGGTGAATGTCTTGTGCCTTGCGGTAGTGGAACGGGTGTTGCAGTTCACGCTTCAGTAGGCGCCACACTGTGGTGTGGTGCACTCCAAAGTGTTGACCAGCCTCCCGCGTGCTTGCCCGTGGGTCTCGCTGGAAGTACTCCAGGATATCTTCTTGCAAGGCGACAGGCAGGCCTACGCTGCCGCGAGCTTGAGCATGCCGGGGAACGTCAAACTGCCGATGATCCCGCAGTCTTTGCGTAGCAGCCAGCATGACGCTCTGTGATGGGGGTTCCCGATCGGGAAACATTTCGGTGAACATCTGGATGGCTCGTCGTAGGCTGTCTCCACTGATGGCATACAGACGGACCATCTCCACCAACTCGACATTTGAATAGTTGTCCGTCATCTTGCACTTTGTACCTACGTCTCAACGATGTACCGAGAAGCGAAATTCGCAAAGCACCCGCACGCTTCGGCGACATCAAACACACTGTTAGTTCCAGAGCCGCGGGGGCGCGGCTAGGAGCGTGCGCGCACCGTGATTGGGGTAGGATTGATTACCTACGAATTTATTGAATGAACGTTGCGTATGCGTTGTGTATGTATTGTTTGCTTTTGTTTGTGTGTAAAAGCGCGGTTATAGGGCTAGTAACAGACAGGCCGCGTTTAAATACGGCTGGTTTACACTTACGGATTTCCGCAAATAAGAAAAATAAATAAAAAAAAACCTACCCATTTTATTGTTGATTTGGGTCGAGAATCATTAGCATAATTACGTCCTTGAATTTGACTAGGATGCAAATCAACACCTTGTATTTATCTCTCTCTAGCAACAGGCATCCCGCTGTACGGTGTCATATCTGTCACTTTTGCAAAAAATGCAAAAATGAGTTAATTATCTAAAAATTATCCTAAAGCACCCCTTTACTTGGTGCGACAACGTTACTTTTGTAGTACGCATAGTTTCCGTATGAGGGCGTGAGTGTCATTGCCGTTTTGGCACGAATCACGCGTCCCTGGGAGCAACATCGTTTCATTGGTCAGTAGTGCGCGGCCCCCCCGCCAGTGCAAGTGCGTCTTGTCTACACTGTTAGGTACTAAGGTAATTGCGACATAATGTTTTTTTGATTCTGGAGCAATAGTGACCTAAGATACAGTTGTGACATTATTGCCCCAATATTTAAACATCTTTAAGGGTTTAGTTTTGTACTACAATGACATTTGTTGATAAATGACTTTGTTTCTGCAATCCTTTGCGTTTATAAATAAATGTGCCGCATAATTCACAAAAATCACGTGATCTCAAACTACGGTTTTTCTTTGTACTATGAGAGCCATTGTGACAAATAGGTCATAATAATATTGCTTGTAAAGTGTCATATATTTATTTATTAAAGCTCGAATTAGTTTTGGGTTAACTAGCCTGTGGTGATTGTATGAACAATGTATTTATTTCTATATTTTATATTTATTTTCGGTTGTTTCTTGAATTAAATAAAATGCTGTCTCGGGGAAAAAAACTCGTATTACTGACACATCTAACATCATCCGTTAAAAGAAATGAACCCGACGAATCTTCAGTTCCACCTCCTGAAATCAATCAAGATGGCAGTAACTCTGTTTTACCACCTAGTAATGCTGTTATCGACGTCGAAAATTCTACAGAAGAACAAGAACCTGGATGTCCAACTGGTGACTACTCTGGTACCGATTCAGGTGACGATTTCAAGCCTTCGTCTAGTTATTTATTTATTTATTTATTTAAACTTTATGCACAATAGTGATACATAGGCGGACTTAATACCACAAGGCATTCTCTACCAGTCAACCTTAGGGTCAAACAAGACAACATTGTGGTAGGCTACAAACTAACTAGAAAAAAAAAAAACAGTATCAATTAAAATATATATGTAGGATCAGGATTGCCGAGCGGTATATCGTCAGGGTTTGGAGTTCCCATTTTGGGAAAAACAACACTGTTTCAGAATCACAGAATTTATTCAGTGGGCACACAACACACAATAATTAAATTTCACTTTAACACACAATAATAAACTGGTACACAATAGAAAATAAAATGAATAAGGCGAACAGACTTTTTAAGGTCAAAGTTCGTACAGTGGTCTAGCCACCCAAACGCACAGTGCAGGTAAGTAAACCGACAGTTTTGTCGGGAGCAGGGAGCTCTTTACTGAGTCGAATCCGAGGACCGACTGACTAGCTCTCTACGAGGATTTCGCTGCGTCCCCGCAAGGGGACGCGGCAAAGCGGTCTCGGGGCTTCGCCCCCTTCCCGCGGAGGCAAACCGCAGCCCGTAAATACGGACCGGTCCTTGTGTTGCCTTTAATAGGCTAGGCCTATAGGACACGCGACAACAATGCGTGCCCTTGTGAGTAGATGTTGTGCGAGTGACTGTAGGCGCGCCACAGCGCCGGTTGCACGGCGCTGCTATCTTCACAGCATCCCGGCGGTCCATCCCCACCAGGTGAGACCCCCGGTTTCCCGGAGGAGGCCCAGCGGAGGACGACCAGCGACGGAGATGCCGACTTACGACGCACCTACAGTGAATGTGTGGCTCCCGTCCGTCCCGTTTCCAGAGCTAGCCGGGTGCGGACCGGACTAAGGGGCCGTGGTGTGTGTGTGGGCGGTATTGTACTGTGTCACACCGCCCAGTGTGGCGTGCCGCCGCGACCAGTCGCGACCCACGCGTGAGTCTACGTGTGTGTAGAGGAGTGTCTGTCTGTGTTAGTTGTGTGTCGTGCCTATATTAACTTAGAACACGGCACATAACTGGATGCGAGTATTATGTGGAGTCTTTTTGTTCAGGTAAGCTGTGTGTAGCCTGGTACAGCTTACCTGGGAATCGGCAGCCGGCGTGGGTCCACCGTCCGCAATCAGGATATGGCAACGGGGCCTCGCGCCGGAGGAGGGGCGCGCATGCCAAGGGCACAGTGAGCTTGCCGTACGGCTAAGCATGTGTGCCGGCACGCGCGACCGTTTCCGGCGCA
This sequence comes from Diarsia rubi, assembly GCA_932274075.1. Taxonomy (NCBI): domain Eukaryota; kingdom Metazoa; phylum Arthropoda; class Insecta; order Lepidoptera; family Noctuidae; genus Diarsia; species Diarsia rubi. The sequence goes on along the minus strand of OW026434.1, from coordinate 4,394,512 downwards.
AGGCGGCGCCCGGGTGGCAACCCGGGTCCGTGCCACTGCCTGGCGGACTTGTGAACCCAAGGAGAGTCGTTGGAGGAGACGGCGGAGGGGGGCGACCTTACCTCTAAGGCCGCGGGCAGCCCAGTGAGTCATCCCCAGCGGCCGAGCCGAAATATAGGGCGGTAAGTTCGGCCAGGCCGTCGAGGACGGTCAGCCCGGGGTCTTGGCCTTCCCTGATGGCCTTTATCAGGCCCATCAGGATCTTGATGGCGCAGGCCATGAATTCCTTGTCGGAGGAGCCGGCGCCGGACGGTCTGGCAGCGCTTGGCGTCGCCCCATGAGTAGGGGGCGGGGCCAGCGGCTGCGCTTTGCCGGCACCGGCTACTGGACTCGGAACGGGTTTGTGAGCGGTCTCAGTTGCCGCCTCACTTGGAGTTGGGACTCCGGCCTGCGCCACGGAGGCAGGGTCGGCCCGTTGGTGTTCTTCTGTAGCGGGAGGGGGCGCGGGTTTTTTCCCCTTGCGCCCGCGCTTCTTTCTCCGCTTCCTCCGCCTAGAGGAGGGAGGGGGGGCTTCTCCCCTGTTGGTGGGCCCGTTAGCCGGCGCCATGAGCGACTCGCCTTGGGCCTCAGTGGAGGTCACTTCCTTCGGCCTCTCGGTGACCGTGTCCGGTCGGCGTGAGGCGGTCGTGGCGGCGACTGTGCCCGCTCGCCTGTGCCGTAATTCCGACTGGAAGACGGGACACTTGATGTTGCTGGCGGGGTGATCACCCCCGCAATTGGCGCACGTCGCCGGTTCCTCTCGTGGGCGGGGGCAATCACGCGCAGTGTGTCCCTCTCCACAGCGAACACAGGCGAGCGGCCGGTGGCAGTGGTGCGATGAGTGCCTAAATTTCTGGCACCGGTGGCATTGGGCGGGCCCACGCTTTCCCCGCCAGGGCTCAACCTTGACACCACGCATGAGCATGAACTCGGTGGTGTCATAGAGAGTCCTTGAGCCCTGTGTCCTCTTCAGGACAGCGTGGAACACGCAGCCGGGTCTTCCTAGGCGCGCCTTAATATGGCGCACGTACTCCGGCTCGTGCCCTAGCGCGCGGAGCTCCTCTTCAATCTCCTCTGGAGTGGTGTCGACAGGCAGCCCCGTGATGGCCACCTTGAAGCTGCGCTCCGCTGGGGGTGAGTAGGCGAACCAGGATGTGCCGCACTCCTTTTCCAGGCCCGTCAGGTACCTCTGGACCACCCTGAATTCGTTCTCGCTTTCGGGCAAGAAACGAACCCCAACGCCGTACGGTCGGGCGTTGGGGGGGTGCCCCAGCTTTTCCCTGAGGGCCCTGAAGTGAGTGGCCCATCCTGGTAGCCTCATCACCACCAGCGGAGGATACTTCGACCGCTTGAGCGGCTTCGGCTTTAGCTGCTCGGTGGCCACTCCTTGCTCGTTCCGCGAGGGGGGGGCCGCCGGTTTAGGGGGGGGGGACCGTAGGAGTCTGAGACACTCACCCCTTGTGTCTCCTCTCGTCCTTGTGCAGGTGTCGGTGATAGCGACGCGGGAGGCGTCCGGGTCATCTCCGCGTAGGTCGGAGATGCGCTGGCTTCCTGGCCGCGCGGCGGCGTGTGCTCACGCTCACGCTGCGGCCGCGGTGGGTCGAGGCAGTGCCGCTTGGCCTCCTCTTCGGCTTCATCCGTGCTTCGGCGCCGTCGCTGTGGCCGTGGCTCCAACTGGAATTCATAATTGAATCCCAGCGACGGCGTCGGAGATGCTGGAGTGGCTCGCCGCGTCCTCGGGTCCCCCGGCCCAGAGTCAACCGAGCCAACGGACATGATCGACATGCTCGAGCCAGTGCGTGACGAGCATGCCGATAGCCCGGCCGGCGAGTCATAGGCCGAGGCGCGAGGTGGTGCCGGCGCGTACGGCATCTGTTTGGTGCGTGGCCGGTCGTTGCCGACGCGGACACAGCCCCGGGGGGCGCAGTCGACGCGACGGGTCGTGGCGCAGCTTTTGGTTGCGTCGGTGCCTGCATGCTCTTACGAGCAGGCGGCGCCGGCGCTGTGGGCGCGGGGGTGCGGGCAGAAGCCGCAGGGGGGCGCTGTGTAGGCGCGGATGTCGGCGCGGGTGTCCGCGTGGGTGGCACGGTTGTGCGTGCAGTTAAGGGCGGGCGTGCGAGCGGCGCGGCTGGCACTCGCGCCTTAGGCGCGGTGCTGTGCGCTTGCTGCGCGCGGCCTGGGTAGGCGGAGGCAGGCTCGGGTGCCTGAGTCGGCACCGGGCGGAAAGCGGGCGGGCGCACGGCAACGGCGTGCGAGTGGCTCGGCGAGGGCGACGGCGCAACGCGCGCAGGCGCCGCTGGCGTCGGCGTTCCACGCGCAGCCGCCGCCGCCGTGCTTGGTCCCGCGTCTCCTCTCCCTGGCTTCCTTGCCTTGCCGGGACTCTTCCTCTCTTCACTACGAGGAGGGGGGGTTCCGGCCGGCGCCGGACCGGCCGACTCGAAGCCGATGTTCGGCATCGACGTCGTCCGGTCCAGCCCCGGACAAGGATCTGTCCTGTAGCCGGCGTCGCCGCGGCCAGAATGACCGCGGGCGCCAGGCTTCGGCATCTTCTTCTGGTGCAGTTTTGTCGCGACCACAACAGTGCACAAGGCACCGGGCAGCACGAAGGCTCCCCCTGTGCTCGCACCAGTGCTAGGCACCCGCGCGAACACAGGGAAAGGGGTAAAAGTGGTCCGAGCGAGGCGGCAAAGTTCCACGGCGCGCCTCCAGATGGCAGCACACGCGTAGAAACTTTGGTGTCACCCGAGATATCGCAGCACGATGGGCGACCTCTCGAGTGGACTGCAGGCGAATCCTCGACTGACTAGCTTACCGAGCGCTCGCCGTTTTATAGGACGACGCCGCTCGCTTTCTAATAAGTTCCCGCCACAACAACTCTGTCCACTGACGCACGGAAGTACGTCACGTGTTTACAAGTTACACAAAATGTGCTAAATCAAATAAGATTATTCGTTATTGAATAATCAAATAATACAAGAATAATTGTTGATAATAAAAAACGCTGAATTAACAAAGTAAATCATTTTAAAATAAAAGCAAGGTCAACATTTGTTTTGAACAAAACTATTAGTCACACTTATCGAAATAAGTTGCCAAAAATCAAATAGTGTGTACACTAGGTACTTAATAAATTATGTTATGATTTATTAGACAATAATTGATAGTAAAAAAGACACTTGAACTAATAATTGCTAAATAAACTGGCAAGAAAAAATTGAATTACCCACATTGTAATTGACAACCAACTCCGACACGGCCAGAACTGACGTTCTACACGACCTCGTGTGATCCTGAAAAAGAAAACCTCATGTGAATATCGATCGGCCTTTCTGACAACAGAAAAAAAACTTAACAAAATGGATGATGAAATGAAAAATCCTGAGTTGGTCTAATCAAATTGATATCCAAAGCAGTTGCATCGCAACTATTAAAATCATCAAACTGTTACTGACAATACATAGCTCAACTAAAGAAGAGACATAGTCTCCCAGCCGAAATCACACCATGGGATTCGACAAGTAATCTGGAGTAGAATAGACAACCCGCATAGGCGTCAACATAGACAACCCGCATAAGCGTCAAGTTCAACATCCAAATCCAGGAGTCAACATAGACATCCGAACAAGAGTCAACATAGAACATCTTGTAGATTCAGCTATATGTCAGCAGCAGATGAATCATCATCAGTGTCAGTATTGACATCATCACTAACAGTAACAGGACATTCAGGCATTTTTCGTACACGATCATGGGCATATTTGTAAATTCTATTGCTATTCAAAGCTTTTAACAAATATCTGTCACCATCTAATAGTTCCAAAATTCTATAGGGACCTTTAAATTTAGGATCTAATTTAGTTTGGTTTCGTTCCTCATTAGCAATAAGAACAAAGTCTCCAACTTGAAACTTTTTCAAAATAGCTTTAGACTTATCATAACGGACTTTATCGTATTCTGCATTTTTAGTTATACCCAGGGCTGCTTGTTCTCTTACACGGGACAGATTTACTGTCATCTCATCACTGTCAACAGTCATCAAACCTAAAGGTCTAGCAACTCGACCAATCAATAATTCTAAAGGACTAGATTTAGTAACCCGATTAACTGTGCAATTAAGAGCAATTTGAACGTCTTCAATGGCATCTTGCCATGAGCGCTCACTGGTCTCAACGGCGGTAAGCATACTCTTTAATGTTTTCATTATGCGTTCAACCTGCCCATTAGCCCTACTTGCACCGGTAGCTATTAAATGCAAAGCAATATTATGGGAATCGCAAAAATCTTTGAAGTGTTTGCTAGCAAAACAACGACCTTGGTCAGCTATAACCCGAGAAGGTGCTCCAAATAAAGAGACACTAGACTTAAGGGTTTTAATGCAATTTGCTGCGTCAATCTGGTTGGTATGGTACAGTAAAACATACTTTGTAAAAGAATCAATTAAAACAATGATATACTCCTTGAGATCACTCTTACCACTTAGTTTCCCCGTAACATCTATATGCACCGTGTGCCAAGGTATACTGACTTTAGGTATAGGGTGTAATTCTGCTTGAATTTTACCCGAGTTAGATTGAGAGACTTTACACGTGATACAGTTATCTACGAATTTTCTAACATACCTAACCATTTTATCAAACCAGTAATGCTCATAGACCTTTTCAAGTGTTTTATCCCAACCTAAATGCATGATTGTTTCATGGATGTGGTTTATAACAGACCATCTAAAAGCTCTTGGGACAATAGGTAAACAACGAGTTTGACCATTGCGTTGTATTTTACGGTACAGAGTTCCTGATCGCAATTCATAACTTTGGGCAATATCAGAAGCTAGAGAGTTATTTTTCAGATTAGAAACGATTGCTAAAATTTCAGAATCACGCTGTTGTTCAGCTAAAAGTCAATTATTAGACAGAGTTGTAATATCAACACGTTTTTGTTCAATTTTGTTAATTGATTCTGAAAGGGGGTTTCTAGAAAGAAAGTCTACGTGGTTCATAAATCTGCCTTCTCTATACATAATATCAAAATCATAGGCTTGTAGAAAGGCCCACCATCTATTTCTACTTCACTCAGAATTTGCTCGGTACATATTATTATGCTAGAATTTCCTATTCCCATTATATTGACCATACAAGAAATACGTTTGCCACACAACTTTTCAGCACATGTTTCAGTAATAAGAGAACATTCAGCACCAGAGTCATAACAAAATGCAAACGACTCACCAGATTGCTGTAGCACACCAGTAGTAGGTCGTACATCACAAGCTTTAACTCGCTTCACGGCTGGTTGGCTGCTCGTAGGCCGACTCCCGGTGTTTTCACTCGAACCTCCCGGCTGCCTTCCAGTCGCTTTTGGGCAACGAGGAGCAACATGTCCCGCCTCCCCACAGCGGTAACAGACTATCTTCTTAGACGTCGCCTTATGAGAAGAGCTGGTTGGTCCAGAAGGCTTGTTTGATTTCTCGGCCTTCTTACGACAGTTTGTAGATTTATGTCCCACTATACCACAAAAGTGACACACTATTGCACCTGGTTTGACCTTCTTAGATTGAGAAGAATCTTGCTGGTCTGAGGAAGACTGAGACTTTCTCTTAAGGTGGGACAAGACACTCAATTCTTGTTGAAGTTTATGCCTTGTAGGTACTTCGGTAGTAAATGCTAGTCGATAAGCACGAGAATCAAATTTGGAGACATGGGCCAGTACAGTAGAAACAGCAATGTGTTCGACATTCAGGCTATTCCATTTAGATGTCAGTGAAGTGACCTGCCGACTGGCATATGCGGCTAAAGATTCTCCTTCCTTTGGTTGACTACTATGAAGATTGACGAGGGTAGCAGCTACAGTTTCCGAAATGGCATAGCGAGAGAGGAAGAGACTTTTAAAGTCTGTCCAGGTCATCCCTGCGTATGAAACTTGGGAGAGCCATACATTAGCACTGCCCTTTAAGGCTTTAGTGAGGGCGATAATAAGAGTGCCACCTTGAAGAGGTTTTTCCGACAGGCATATATCTGCCGTTGTACTCCAAGCTTGAGCATCGGAATCGGGTAGGTCTGGGTCAAAATCGGGCAGAGCAATGACAGCAGACGAAGAGGACTGCGTCTTAATTGCTTCAATTAATTGAGTCATATTTTGATTCTGAAGCTCTAGCATAGCTCGCCATGGATCACCAACACCTTCCGATTCCCGGGCTAAACCTAATCCCACTTCTGATGTAGGATCAGGATTGCCGAGCGGTATATCGTCAGGGTTTGGAGTTCCCATTTTGGGAAAAACAACACTGTATCAGAATCACAGAATTTATTCAGTGGGCACACAACACACAATAATTAAATTTCACTTTAACACACAATAATAAACTGGTACACAATAGAAAATAAAATGAATAAGGCGAACAGACTTTTTAAGGTCAAAGTTCGTACAGTGGTCTAGCCACCCAAACGCACAGTGCAGGTAAGTAAACCGACAGTTTTGTCGGGAGCAGGGAGCTCTTTACTGAGTCGAATCCGAGGACCGACTGACTAGCTTACCGAGCGCTCGCCGTTTTATAGGACGACGCCGCTCGCTTTCTAATAAGTTCCCGCCACAACAACTCTGTCCACTGACGCACGGAAGTACGTCACGTGTTTACAAGTTACACAAAATGTGCTAAATCAAATAAGATTATTCGTTATTGAATAATCAAATAATACAAGAATAATTGTTGATAATAAAAAACGCTGAATTAACAAAGTAAATCATTTTAAAATAAAAGCAAGGTCAACATTTGTTTTGAACAAAACTATTAGTCACACTTATCGAAATAAGTTGCCAAAAATCAAATAGTGTGTACACTAGGTACTTAATAAATTATGTTATGATTTATTAGACAATAATTGATAGTAAAAAAGACACTTGAACTAATAATTGCAAAATAAACTGGCAAGAAAAAATTGAATTACCCACATTGTAATTGACAACCAACTCCGACATATATATACTTATATTAATACTAATACACATATAAAAATAACATAAACTAATAAATATTGCAAGAAATACCAAAATAAAACATAACTGGTAATTACCATGACTAACTTGTAAAATAGCTATTTGGTCTGATTTAAATAGTGGGAACGTACTTTCCTTTTAAAAGTGAATTTGCTTTCAGCTTTTTTAATTCCCAGGGGTAGCGTGTTCCAGAGTTTAAAAAGGGCTATGTTTGGGCTTCAAATGGTAAAAACCTGTAAACCTTTTTTAACCGTCGGTGAAAAAGCTAAAAGAACTTTTATGCCTTAACGAGAATATCTAAATCTACGTGGGGTTTATCATTTTTAACTTTAAAGACGATCTATGGGGCTACTTACTTGGGGTGTATGTGCTATGGGACACCAGTTTGGGCCGATAGGGCCACTATAGGAGCGGCACGACGTAAATTACTTCAAAGCCAGCGGTTGGCCTTGATTTTCTTTTGTAAAGCGTATAGGACGGTTAGTACTGAAGCCTTACCGGTACTGGCAGGAGTACTTCCAGTCGATCTTGAAGTGCAGCGCCGTGCTTCAATGTACTACTGCGCACGAGAGACCGCGGACGCAGACTTTTTAACAGTCTGGGAGGAACTTTTGTCTGAATGGCAATGTAGGTGGGATAATTCCATCAAAGGCCGACACCTCCACCAGTTCTTTCCATCCGTTCGTGAGCGGCTGGCCAGGACATGGCTGCAGGTGGATCACTGTGTTGCCCAATTTCTCACAGGTCATGGTAACTTTAAGAGTAAATTATTTTCCTTCAAGCTTGTTGCCTCGCCTTTCTGTCAATGTTCTACATCTGACTGCGAATATGAACAATCTGCACATCACATCTTATGGGAGTGTAGTCTTTGGGAGAATGAACGTAATATTATGTTAAATAGTGTACAGGTTACTTCCGGAGTTATTTATTACACGGACCTTGTAGAAACTAGAACAAAATTTCCGTGCGTTCAAGCATTTTTGTCATACCTATTATTGGAATCAATTATAACAGCTCACAACTTAGGACCCAGTAATATTAATGACAATAATATCCGTGGTGCTAGGCAACTGGGCTTATTCCAGTTGTATACGTCCCTGTGTGCCTATTGGCCTTGTTCAGTTCTGTCTCCTGCTGATATGGAGGGAAGTGAAAATTATGTTTTTCCTACTCCTCCGCTATTCTTTTCTGATTAATTTCGTTGCGGGATCCAAGACAGTTAAATCGTTTCTCTGGGACTTCGTCGGGCTTCATTGTCTCTCCGATTTTCTTGTGGTCGCCACTGTTGATTCTGGCTTACAGGAGTTACAGTGGTTTGGGAATAGTGTGGCGGGCTTGTCCCAATAAAAAAAAACCTTTTTTCCAGGAGTACAACATTCTGACTCTCCCAAGTCTGTATATCTATGAGGTCTCAATATTTGTGAAAACCAACAAAAACCTATTTAAATTAGCATCAGAAATAACACTTCCCTTCCAGCGATGGAACAGTGCGCAGCTAATTATTTCGCTCGCGATTAAAATTACGATTCTCGTGTTCCGCGCTCGATTCCTGGCTCGTGAATTGTCCCTGAGTTTGTGATTTTGTGTGGAGTGCTGGTATTGTATAGTTTTGTAACGATTTTGCGTCGGTTTTAAGGTAATAAGTTAATTTCGTTGGCTATCGGTGAGTACAGTTACTTTATTTTTTTATTTTTTTGGGTGTGTGGGTAGGTACCTCGAATAAGTTTCATCATAGTTTAATTTTGTTTTTTTGTTTTACTATTTAATACGTTTGTGTTTTAAGTCCCATAATCTACAACATGTTGTCAATTAATGAAGACCCTCCAGATAGGGGAAAAGACCCACCGCGCCGTTATAATAGTACAAGCAGGTCACCAACTACCTCCGCTAGTTCGAAACGGTTGTTCAGCGAAATGTCTCCTTCTTATATTTCGCCCGAGGATAGATCGAAACGGCTTCAAACATCTGATTCGATTGAAAAATCGTCGCCGATATTAAATGTCAGTCCGACCGCGAGCAATAACGACTTTAATTATTGTGATTTAGTCTCACAGGCGTCTGCATACCTAAGCAACATTAACGAACTTGTCAGTGATCTAGGTTCCCGCATTAATGTAGCAAATAAATCCGCTATCATGGACATGACTCAGCGCGTAACGACCATAATTTCGCTGTTGGCCATAAAGTCATCCTCCAACGAAACAAAACTAGCCAAAACGGAACGCGAATTGGATAAATTTAAATTAAATCCAAATCCAAATATCAATACAAGTGAGTGTAAAAAACGTTCGTATTCGGATTCATTAAAACTTCGCCTACCAAAGGTTGTGCCTGCTGTAGAATCACGTGCTCCGTTACCGTGTGTTGTCGCGTATCCTATCCCGGAGCGGGAGGCGGAGTACTCATCGTCATCCGCTACTAAAAATGCGCTTATGAAGGTTATTAAACCTAGTGACGACGGGTTTCAAATTGTAGGCGTAAAAAAAACCGCGAAATCTGGTATTGTACTACGTGTCGCTAATGATAACCAAATTAAAAAATTACAATCGGTCGATGCCATTAAGTCCGCGGGCTTGCGACTTGAAAAACCGAAAGGCCGACGGCCACGTAAGACAATGCTTTTTTGCACGCGTTATACTGTCAAAACATCAAAGACGAGCTGCAAATGAGGATGATTTTATTAAAACAACCAAAATTTATCGTAAGCGTTCTTTGGACAACGGTCGCAAGTGGATAGGCGTTGAAATCGAGCCCACCGTACGTAAACATTTAGTGTCCACTAAGGAAAAGTTATTTATTGATTGGGCGACTTGTCGGTTTATTGATGATATCGATATAGTTCGTTGTTTAAATTGTCAACAGTTCGGTCACGTTAAGAAGTACTGCGATAACAAGTCACCTACCTGTGCTAATTGTTCCGAAGCACATGGAACAAATGACTGCCCGCATAAAGACAAATTAAATTTTATACCAACTTGCGTGGCGTGTAAGCGTTTTAAAAAACCATTTGACCATCGTTGCGGGTCACCCGAGTGTCAAACCTACAAACTGAAGCTCGAACAGTTAATCCTCAACACAAACTCCGGCTCCGAAAAGCCGACCCTAAGGAGGTCCCTCAAAAGGGGCGCGAGCGCGGGCAAAGCCAGCCCAGCCAGGGCCAGCTAATAAGACGGCGGCCCCGCAGACGGGCAAGGCGGAACCCCCCCGTCCGAAGGGCAAGATGCCTGCGCAGAAAAAGAGCAAGGCGGCAGTGGCAAAGGAGCCGGTGCCAGAAGCCGACCCGCCACCCACACCCTCTTCGCCCCCAAAGCCTCCCGAGACCGAGGACGGTTGGCTGGTGGCCGGGGATAAGCGAAAGGGGCGAAAGGCGGCCCAAAAGGCGAGGCGGGCCGAGCGTAAGCGCCGGCAAAAGAAGCGAAGCGTCGCGCCGAAACTTCGTGCCCCTAAAACCGCAGCTGTAGTGGTAACGCTACAGCCGGATGCGGAGAAGAGGGGCATGACGTACCGCCAGCTTATTACGCAAGCGAAGGTGATGGAAACCTCGAAGAGCTGGGGATCACCGGGGGCCTCCGGCTTCGAGTCACCGCGACAGGGGCTCGAATGCTGGAGATCCCCGCGGACTCCAGCGCCTCGGCTGCAGACGCTCTGGCTGAAAAGCTCAGAGCGTCTTTGAATGCGGACGAGGTCCAAGTGTCCAGGCCCGTTAAGTGCGCAAGTCTGCGCATTATGGGTTTGGATGACTCGGTCTTCGAGGAAGAGGTGGTGGCCGCAGTCACTGCGGCCGGCGGGTGCTCTGCCGAGCAAGTTAAGGCGGGCACCTTACGTCCGGACCGTGGGGGCATGCTTACCGTAACGGTTAGCTGCCCTGTGACGGCGGCGAAGAAAATTGCGGAGGGCCACACCCTGAAGGTTGGCTGGTCGAGGGCGCAGGTCAAGCTGCTTGAGCCCAGACCCCTGAGGTGCTTCCGGTGCCACGTGGGGCACCATGTAGGGCGCCGTTGCACCTCGAAGGTGGACCGCAACATCGCCGTGGTCGCTGAGCCCTATTTTATCGCGCCCAGGCCAGACAGGGTGGAGGACCTTAGTGGCTCAGTGGCCATTTTTGCGTCGGCCGCCGCTGGTACCCCGGCCCTTGAGATGGTCAGGAAGGGTCAGGGGTGCGTAGCAGCACGGTTCGGGGAGATCGTAGTAGCGGGAGTCTACTTCTCTCCGAGCCGAACTCTCGCCGAGTTCCAAAACTCCCTCAGGGAGTTAAGTGTCGTCATCGGAGGCTATTCCCTCCCCGTACTAGTGCTCGGGGACTTCAACGCTAAAAGCTTGGCTTGGGGTTCTCGTTACACAGATGTGCCCCGGGACCCGATGGCTTGCCTGGCAAAGCCTGGGTCCTGGCCTCAGAGGCTCTTGGGCCCCGACTTGAGGGGTTCTTAAGCGCATGCATGGAAAGAGGCCAGTTCCCGCTTCGTTGGAAGACGGGGAAGCTGGTCCTCATCCAAAAGCCGGGGCACCCTGCGGACTCGCCGTCCGCATACCGGCCCATTGTGCTGCTCGACGAGGTGGGCAAGCTCTTTGAAAGAGTAATTGCAAACCGCACAGACACTTTCACTTACTGTGCTGACATTGCCATTGGTCGCGGATCTATGACCAACATACGTAGATGTGATTGGTGGTGTGACTACTTAATTGAACAACGTAAAAGTTATCGCCGAGCGCGTAGACATTTGAATAAGCTTAAAAAACGGACGGTCACCGGAGACCCACTTACCTCTGCTTTAAATGCGTTTAGAGTTGCCAAGTCCCGCTACAGAGCATCGGTAGAAAAATCTAAAGGTAATTTACTGCGGAAAATAGTAGAAAAATTGGATAAAGAAGGTCCGTGGTGTCCTTTGTATCACGAGTACAAAGCAAATCGATCAGTGGATCTTGCGTTCGTAGAAAACATTAAAGTAAACAACAAACACACTACCGGTATTGAGGAGACAACCGAAGTTCTATTAAATACTTTGATACCTGATGATTCACCTGATAATGACAATGACTACCACCAGCAGATCAGGGCGTGGGTGGCTGTGCCACCTTAATCACCAGCGTCAGACCTTCCATCCATTGACGAATTTATTAACGTTGTCAGGAAGCTTCCACTTAACAAATCGTCAGGTGAAGATAAAATATCGAATCGGATGATAATAAAAGCATGTAAAACAGCGGCCGACGCAATTTTAAGGGTTTACAACAGTTGTATTGCAGAAGGCGTTTTTCCTCGTGTATGGCGTCGCGGCTTCATACGAATAATTCCGAAAAGCGGCGACAAGCCACCGGACGACCCTAAGTCTTATCGCCCTATAACACTACTACCATCCTTGGGGAAACTCCTGGAGCGCCTTATCGTTCCACGTTTACTACCAGACGGTCCAAAATTTCACAACAACCAATTCGGTTTTACCGTTGGAAAATCTACCGTAGACGCGGCTCTGTCTGTCAGGAAAATTGTCAATACATCTCAACACAAGTACGTAGTTGGGATCTTTCTTGATATTTCTGGGGCTTTTGATAACGCATGGTGGCCGATGCTACTCCTAAAACTGAAAACTCGTGGTTGCCCTAAAAACATATACAATCTTGTTTATTCGTACTTCTTGAATGGTTCCGCGAAACTCAAGCTCGGACATCATTCTATGTCAAAGTCCCTCACCATGGAATGCCCTCAGGGTTCGGTTATGGGTCCGTATGTATGGAACGTAGGCTTCGATGACTTCCTCGCGATTCCGCTTCCATGTGGCTGTTCATTAACCGGTTACGCGGATGACGGCCTGCTGCTCGTGCAGTCAAGTACTCGGGCTGGACTCGAAAATTTGGCCGACACTTGCCTAAAATTAATATCCCAGTGGGGCGCTCGTAACCGTTTGACCTTTGCACCACACAAAACGTTTCAACTTCTTTTAAAAGGTAATCTTAAATCATGTCCTAGTATTAAATTTAATAACGTTCCCGTGAAAAGGAAGCAGTCCGTGTGTTACCTTGGGTTTGTCTTAGAGAGGAATTTTTCATTCATTGAACACATAAAAACCGTCGGTGAAAAAGCTAAAAAGAACTTTTATGCCTTAACGAGAATATCTAAATCTACGTGGGGTTTATCATTTTTAACTCTAAAGACGATCTATGGGGCTACTTACTTGGGGTGTATGTGCTATGGGGCACCAGTTTGGGCCGATAGGGCCACCATAGGAGCGGCACGACGTAAATTACTTCAAAGCCAGCGGTTGGCCTTGATTTTCTTGTGTAAAGCGTATAGGACGGTTAGTACTGAAGCCTTACCGGTACTGGCAGGAGTACTTCCAGTCGATCTTGAAGTGCAGCGCCGTGCTTCAATGTACTACTGCGCACGAGAGACCGCGCACGCAAACTTTTTAACACAACGTGACCGTACTAAAATAGCTAGATTACTTAAACCACAGACTGACGTCTGGGAGGAACTTTTGTCTGAATGGCAATGTAGGTGGGATAATTCCATCAAAGGCCGACACCTCCACCAGTTCTTTCCATCCGTTCGTGAGCGGCTGGCCAGGACATGGCTGCAGGTGGATCACTGTGTTGCCCAATTTCTCACAGGTCATGGTAACTTTAAGAGTAAATTATTTTCCTTCAAGCTTGTTGCCTCGCCTTTCTGTCAATGTTCTACATCTGACTGCGAATATGAACAATCTGCACATCACATCTTATGGGAGTGTAGTCTTTGGGAGAATGAACGTAATATTATGTTAAATAGTGTACAGGTTACTTCCGGCGTTATTTATTACACGAACCTTGTAGAAACTAGAACAAATTTCCGTGCGTTCAAGCATTTTTGTCATACCTATTATTGGAATCAAATATAACAGCTCACAACTTAGGACCCAGTAATATTAATGACAATAATATCCGTGGTGCTAGGCAACTGGGCTTATCCCAGTTGTATACGTCCCTGTGTGCCTATTGGCCTTGTTCAGTTCTGTCTCCTGCTGATATGGAGGGAAGTGAAAATTATGTTTTTCCTACTCCTCCGCTATTCTTTTCTGATTAATTTCGTTGCGGGATCCAAGACAGTTAAATCGTTTCTCTGGGACTTCGTCGGGCTTCATTGTCTCGGCGCTTTTCTTGTGGTCGCCACTGTTGATTCTGACTTACAGGAGTTACAGTGGTTTGGGAATAGTGTGGCGGGCTTATCCCATAAAAAAAAAACAGAAATAAATAATAGGTAACAACGGGACGCACTTCGCCTCTATGTACCCCGAACATGTACCTTTTTAATGTACAAGAGTGTGTTCCATATGGCTCCTGTAATCTTCAATAAATTACCTAAAGCATAAAGGGCAATGAATACGGCCCTATTTAAGAAAAGTCTGAAAAAAAATCTGGTAAACAAATGCTACTATAACTTGAATGACTTCCTCAATGATAATTTTGACAAACTAAAGACCTCACAGTGACATCAAGTAAAATCAATTATATGAATTATGCATGTACCTATCTCTTAATAACTAATCCGTTAATGTACTTTAATAATTCTAGGAATGACATTGATATATTTTTATTATTTAAAAAATAATTTATTCTCCACTATGACTTCAACTTATTATAATTGTATCGTGCTTATTTCGTTTAATTTTATTTCATTTAGTTTTATTTATTCCAATGTCTATTTTGATTAATTTATGAATAACTATGACTGTTTAAATTTTGCATGCCTTACGGTAGAATCACTTGTGTAGTATTTCCCTCTATATTATCGGCTCTGAGACGCGCGTGCCCTCTCACTCCCGCCGCTCACAGCTGACTGACTGCTATACGGCCGCACGAGCGTTAGAGATGACACAATGCTTCCTTCTCTTTCACTCACAGACACTACATCCCTTCCTTATTTTATTATTTTTGTTTAATGAGACAATTTTAAGATTCTTACTTAATCAATTTATAATCACCATAACTTCAGATTACATGATTAGAAATAAACTATAATTTTATATATTTCTTAAATATCCTGATTATCTTCAATCTCCTCTTCTGAACTTACTTCTACTGCCATTTCTAAATTATATCCATCGATTTCTTTGTTCACGGATTTCCATTCTCCCTCCACTTTTTTTAAATGCAATATGTTGCGTCTTAACTGCTGTCCTGTTTCGTCATTCTGTACTTCCACATCTCCCCCGTTTCTTGATTTAACCGTATGCGTGGCTGTATCAAAATTAAGACTAAGTTTATTCGTTTTATTGGCATTCTTCACATACACTTTATCTCCCACTTGTAAGTCAACATCACGTGCTCTTCGTCTTTTATCTGTATACTCTCTCCCTTTTTCTTTTTGTTCTTTGTCTTTATCTCTTACATCCATGTCTCCAAAACTTTGTTCTGCAATATCTATCATCGGAATCTTGTCCCTAAATTTCCTTTGAAAGAATAACTCTGCCGGTGTTTTCCCAGTCACACTATGTGGGGTACTGTTGTACATTGTCAAATACTCCGTCAATGCTTCTTTCCAGCTTTTTCTCTCTACCTGGCATATTTTGAGACGTTTAATGATATCCCTGTTCTGTCGTTCCACCTCTCCATTCTGTTGCGGCCAGTAAGGTATTGAATTAAATAGTTTGATATCATTTTCATGGCAATAAGTCTTGAACTCTGTACTAATGAATTGTTTGCCGTTATCGGAAGTTATGGAAACCGGATGTCCTAAACGGCTAAAAATCTCTTTAAGTAAGCGAATCATTTCCTTACTGCTTATGTCTCGACACGCTTTGATCTCCTTGTACCTAGAATAGTAATCGATCACCACCAAAAGGTAATCACCACTTGGTAACGGACCTAATAGGTCTATGGCAATATCAACCCAGGATTGGGTTGGTAATTCTCTCCTCTTGAGTGGATGTGGTAGATTTGGTGCCGATACCAGTGTGCATCCTTTACAGGCCCGTACTAAATTTTCCACGTCCTTATCATAGTTAGGCCACCAAACCTTCGCTCTAAGTCTCAACTTCATCGCGACCATTCCTGGATGGCCCTCGTGAGCAGCATCTAAAACAAGTCGTCGTAATTGTGTCGGGATGACTATTTTGGTCCCTCTTAACAATATGTCACCAAAGAAACATAGCTCGTTCTCAAATAGCTTATAACCCTTTACTACGTCATCCCACTTTTTGTTAAATACGCCCTGTTTTACTTGTTGTATGCCAATGTCAATCTTTGAATGTTCTTCAATATCTTTTAGTGATACAGCTATTGGTCTAGCATGGTCAATAACATCCTGAACGTAATCTCTGCACTGAGTCTTAACATGGTTATAGGTACATAGTCTAGACAAAGGATCGGCTATATTATTTTTTCCAGGACGATAAATGACATTATATTTATAAGATTGAAGTCTCAGTATCCAACGCTCAATCCGTGCACAGGGTTTGGACTTTGGACCGAATATGACTTCAAGAGGTTTATGGTCGGTTATTAAGTCAAATTCCTTGCCGTACAAAAACATGTGAAAGTGCTCCACAGCCCACACCAGTGCCAAAGCCTCCTTTTCAGTTTGGCAATACCGACGTTCATAATCACTGAGAGTTTTGTTTCCAAACCCAATAATGCGTGGACCACTTTCATTTGTCTGTACTAAGATTGCTCCAAGACCGACCGGGCTTGCGTCTGCAAATACCATCGTTTTATCGTCCACATTGTAGTACCCCAAATTTGGTATGTCACTCAATGCAGCCTTTAAAGCACAAAAGGTTGTTTGTTGACTTTTCCCCCAAGAATCCCTAATATCAGCATTTCTGGCTGATTTTTGACGAAGCAATTGCTTCAACGGTTCTGTAAGGGTGGCCATATTAGGAATCCATTTCCCAATATAGTTAATAAGCCCTAAAAAGCTTTGTAGTTCCGAAATGTTAATCGGGGTCCTAAAATCTTTTATGGCTGATACATATTTGTCGAGTGGTCGAATTCCTTGATCTGACAACTCATGTCCTGGAAATTGAACTTTGGTTGTTCCGTAGATACATTTATCTTCTCATATCATGATGTCATTCGTCTTTAATGTTTCTATTACTTTTTGTAACCGTTTGTCATGTTCTTGCATGTCCTTTCCATAGACTAAAATGTCATCGATAAAATTGACTACCCCTTCGCATTCAATTAACACCCTCTCGAGTGTTTTCTGAAACATTTCCGGCGCACAGGTGATTCCAAACATTAACCTCTTAAAACGATATAATCCTTTACCAGATATGAATGTTGTAATATGTCTTGAGTCGTGTACAAGTTCCAATTGATGAAATGCGTCTTTTATATCTAATTTACTAAACATTTTAGCATTTTGGATCTTTGGTAGTAGCTGTTCCATCGTTGGTAGCGGGTGATTTTCTCGCTTGATGGCCAAATTTGCACGCCTCATATCAATACAGAGACGAACATCCCCGTCTGCTTTCAGAATCGGTACTACCGGCGATATCCAGTCAGACGGTCCTTCTACTTTTTCTATTATATCTTTTTGCAGTAGTTCGTCTATTTTAGAATTGATTTTTTCTTCCAGTGGAATCGGTATTCGTCTGTAAGGTTGTGCGACCGGTTTTACCTCAGTATTAATTGGTATTTGTATTTGAATGTTTCTGAATTTAGGGAAAGGTGTCATCTCAACTTGATTTATGTCTAATCCAAGTTTTAGTACGCCCAATGCTATTGCCGTTGTTTTGCCTAGTAGATTACGGGTCCCTTTGTCTATTACATAAAAGGTAGCGTTTTGCGTTTTAGATCCCACACGGATATCTGCAGTAAAAGACGTTAATAACTTGAGAGGGATTTCACTTCCATAAGCAACAAATGTTTTTCCTGGATTTTTTACTTCTTTTCCTGTCTTCAATATTTTTTCTCTAGTTTATTTATTTATTTATTTATTCAAATCTCCCTTACAACTATCATTACAGGAATGTTCAGGAATGGTATGTTGTTTCTAACCATGTCTTGTCTGTTATTAAGTTGTGTTGACATCCTGAATCAATCAGCATCTCTATTTGAGTTCCACCTACTAAACAAGCGAGTGTATCATTATGGAGAACATTAAAAACATAATCAATTTTATCTTCTATCGCGTTCGCCTGCTTTATATTTTCAACTCTTTGGCTCGACTTCTTAGATCTTTTCGCGTCTTCACCCCTTTCTGTTTTGTTATCTTCATGGCTTCGTTTTAGGCTTGTTCCTCTGCCTCTGTTCCCTGAGCTTGAAAATGCCCCACCTTCTTGCATTTGTTACATATTTTTCCTTTAGCTGGACACTTCTCATCATAAGCTAGATGATTCCAGCTACCACATCTAAAACACGCCTTTTTACTATTATTTATGGATGTCTTTTCCTTCACTTGTGTATTGATTTTATTAACAGTTTGATCTTTTCCTTTCTGACTGAAATCACCTAATTGACGTTCCACCACCTCTAGAGTATTTGCTTCGGTTATTACTTCAGTTAAGGTAATTTTTTCACCTGCGCGAAGTAATTTCTTCCTGAGTTCTTCTGACGAACACTTTTCAATTATCTGGTCAATCAAACTGTCATCCACATCCGTAAATTGGCATTTCAAAGCTTGTTGTCTTAGTCGAACTAAATATCTTTCAAACTTCTCGTTTTCTTCTTGTTTCATTTGTCTGAATATGTGTCTCTCAAACCGTTTATTTTGCTTAGGTGCAAAATATTCATCTAACTTCTTTATTGCTACCTCAAATACGTCTATGTCACGATCATCTCCTTCAGTCGCCTTAACGTAGCCACCCGGTATATTAAACAGTATTTCTTGAAGTTCTTGTCCTCCCCAATGTAACAGGCTTGCGCGTTTTTTAGAACTAATATTACCATCAGCAGCTTCCAGGTAAATATATAAACTCCTTTTCCAACGTTCCCATCTAGCTCCAACAGATCCTGCATCACCATCGCACTCAAATTTTTCTAAGGTAAGACTTGACATCATATTTTAATCTGTGGACAATGAAACAAATAAAGAATGGCTAATTTAGGTCACCAAATGGGCATCATCCTTTTAACAACCTGACACATTCATTATTTATTTCATACAGCATTAATTTACACCATAGTCCAAATTAAACTAATAACGTTGTTTAAATTGTCTTCAAACTTCAGTAAACGGGAGTTATCCGTTCACAAAGCTTCATATTACGGGCATCACCCGAATAAAACTTCCATGTATCATACTCTGACATACCTACGTCGCATCGCATCATGTACTTACAGGCATCACCTGTACTAAATTACATTACGCAGTCCTTGCAGGCGTCACCTGTTCCCGGACTACCAGGCATCATCTGGTAACATCATCAGGCTGATATTGTACATCATTAATTCATTACATTAAAACTTATGTAACAACTCTCTTGTATGTGTATCATTACTTGATACAATAATGTAATATTGGTCTAGTCTAGTACTAGATAACGAAGTCAATCATGCACTCAACAGTATGTACGCATTTTATATATATTTATAGTCTGAAAAATACATTCAATTCTGAGCCGACCGGGAATCAAACCCGGCAAGTTTTTTACTTCTATAAATAAATCATGCATAAGTGACACCATAAGTGGGTACTTACTTATTTTAGTTAGCAATGAGAAATGTAAACAACCTAAAACACCAACAAAACAACGGTGTCGTCTCGCATCATAGGTGACTAGATAAAAAATATGATATCTAAACGAATAGAATGTTTACTTTCACCGTGATTTGTACTGCAAGTTTAATTAGTTTGAGCAATCTTAGTCTCAAATGTCAAAACACCGTACATTTTTTTTTTTTTTTTTTTTAAGTAGGTAACTATTTAACTCACAGTAGTCCTGTTAATCCTCGTCGCCAAAATGTAGTATTTCCCTCTATATTATCGGCTCTGAGACGCGCGTGCCCTCTCACTCCCGCCGCTCACAGCTGACTGACTGCTATACGGCCGCACGTGCGCTAGAGATGACACAATGCTTCCTTCTCTTTCACTCACAGACACCACAACTTGAAACATGTAATTCTTATAACACCATTGTAACAGTGTATTCAGCAAAAAATAAATGATTTGATTTGATTTTGATTTGAATTGATTCATTCATCCTCTAGGGGGAGAATGTGATTTAAATTTGGAATACTTACCGAAATTCGTACTGAACTACATCTGTGTTTACACCATTGAGTTTGTATATAAAGCATTATACAGGGTGTTTGGAAGGGAGCTGTACATACGCCTAGGGTAGAAACTAGGGATAGTCTGCTACCTACCCCCGCCCATTATATTGACCTTGGCCTCAAGGTTTTTTTTTAATTTAAAATTATTTCTTTACCTTACTACGGTACTTCAGGCCCCATAACTTTTCTTCTCCACAATTTTCTGGTGTAAAATAATTTTTTGCAGGACCCTAAGACTCTAACGATTAAAACAAGACCATTAGCCGACCGGTCCCATGGATAGATTTTGAGCTACAGGTAGTTTTAGTCAAAAAATCATAAAAAAGTCAAATAAAAAATAATAATAAATTAAAAAAAAACCTTGAGGCCAAGGTCAATATAATGGGCGGGGGTAGGTAGCAGACTATCCCTAGTTTCTACCCTAGGCGTATGTACAGCTCCCTTCCAAACACCCTGTACATCTTTTTGAAAAAGGAATACGCATTTAATTTATTATGTAGTGTAGCGTAGTGCTTTTAGAGGGTAGAGAAATGAGACAAGGAAGACTTAGTTATACATTTACTTAGCACTACACATACAAAATAGGGGTTCTAGAGTCTAAGGTCACGCACTGTCACTGAAGGTAGGAAAACGGTACTGCCCTGAGCAACCAGAAGACGTCGATCGCCACGCACGGTAGGTAGGCCGGGTCAGGCGGCCTCACGCGTCGGTAGGGACGCGCGGCAGGGCGGTCGACCAGGTGGGCAGCGGGCTCAGGGCAACTAGCCCTAGGCAGCGTTGGTGGTAGGCAGGTAGCGGCAGCGCAGACGGCCAGTAGGTAGTAGCGGCAGGCCGCTGTCTACACGGCCACGCCGTCGTCTGGTGCCGGACGCGTAGGCGTCACAGTTTAAAGGCGGCTCGCGGCAGGGCGGCCGTGCAGATGCGTGCTTCTCACCGCGTTGGTAGATGCGCGGGAGCACAGCAGAGCAGCAGAACAGTGCAGCGTGAGCGAAGCAGCCCTAGTTGGCTAGCCAGCGCTAGGAACCCTGAAACAGCGCCAAGGGGACGCTTGAGCTCCAAGATGGTTCCTGTAAGCCCCTACGATGTGCGTGTCCCAGCCATGCGTTAGATGCGGCAAGCTCAAGGCAGTGAAGAAGATGGAAGATGGGTACTCACACATCGCAGTGGTTTACAGTGATTAGTTGATAGGTGAATAGTTTATAGACTAAAGGCAAGGCGTGGCGTCACATCGCCACGTGGTTCTCATACAATTATTTATATAAGCTGTTATCAATAAATCTAAAACGTGCTTACCACATGAAAAAATTATGACTATAAATAGAGACAATTTGACTTTTACACGCCCTACTGACATTGCTAATGAATTTAATAATTACTTTATTGACACAATTGAAAATAATATTAATTCTGATAAGATTGATGGTAATGTTTTTGATAATCATTCATCACAATCTTTATTTATGTTACCGGTTTCGGAAAATGACATTATAAAAATGATCTGTAATCTAACAAATACGAATACTGTTGGTTGGGATGGCGTTTGTACTAAGGTTCTAAAGTATGTAAAGGAAGATATTGCGCAGCCATTAGCTCACATTATTAACCTCTGTATTGCTGACGGCATATTTCCAAACAGCTTAAAAAAAGTTATTATTAAACCTTTACTTATAAAAGGTGACAAAACAAATATGAAAAACTATAGACCCATTGCAAAAAATTCCGTCTTGTCCAAAATTTTTGAGAACGTTATATACAACTCCATGTACACATATTTTGAAAAATATAACTTATTTTGCATTGAACAGAAAGGTTTTCGTAAAAATATAAATATTAACTTGGCACTGTTTGATTTAATTAATAGTATTATGACATCAGTTGATAAAAATAATCCAATTTGTACAATTTTTACTGATATGACGAAAGCTTTTGATTATGTTGACCATGGGATATTGCTACAAAAGCTATATGGCTACGGCGTAAGGGGAAATATCCTAAAATTAATAGAGTCGTATTTAACTGATCAATGCACTGAAGTTTCTCGGTTGCGTCCCAAAACCAAATTAGAAACTATTTATTACTCAAAACAAAGATCCATAAAATACGGCGTACCACAAGGTGGCGTGCTGGCACCACCTCTATTTCTGATTTACATCAATGATCTCCCAAAAATAATTCAACATAAGATGGTTTTTTTGCAGACGACAGCACCGCTATAATAGAATGCAATGACATTAAAAACTATGAAAATGAGATTAATGAATCTTTAACTAAAATAATAAACTGGCTTAATGATAATAATTTAAAAATTAACCTAAGCAAAACCAACATCATGCAATACCATCAGCGTCGGGAAAATATTAACATTAATGTAACATATAAAGCCCATAAAATTCAGGAAGTTGATAGTGCTAAATTTTTAGGAATGACTATAGATAATAAATTGCCATGGAACACTCATACTCATTTATTCATTCATATAACAATTCACATTGTGTTTGAAATATAATAGTACAGTAATTAATTTATCTAAGTTAAAACAATAAAGTATAAGAATCAAACAGTAAACATTAAAAATAAAATTTATGTCAATAGAAAGTTAATAAAATGTCAATAGAATTTTAACAAATATATAAAAAATGTAAAATGTCAATAGAATTTAAACAATTATTTGTAACATGTAAATATTTATCATTTCAAAATTATGTATTATATAAATCTATTCTTAAAAATCAGTATTATAAAAATAAATAATAATCTAAAAAAAAAGTCGTAAATAACGGTAGGTAAGTATAAAAAGGTAAATTATTAAAAATATAAAAACTACTTATCATCATTTGTAATCAATTGGGATATGGAGTATAAACATTTATTTAACAGGAATGCTTTAAGTTTGGCTTTGAATAGAGTACCTTTGTAAATTAATGATCTTAATTCAGTGGGCAACCCATTAAATAATTCTACTGCTTGGTATTTGGAGCAATGTTTAACAATACCAAGCTTAGGTGCAATTTTATTTTTTATAACTTTTCTTCTAGCTTTCTCTCTAAGTTCACGTTCTTCTTGTGATTCATATTCGTGTATGTATTTCGCAAAGTGGCTGAGTAATACTAAAATATACAAACTTGGAACAGTTAAAATATCTAATTTTTTAAAATACTCTTTACAGGACTCCCATTGTGGGATTCTGACAATCGTTCTTAACGCACGTTTCTGCAGTATGAATGCTCTTTGACAATTATACTCGTAACTGCTCCCCCAAAACATAATGCTGTATCGTAACCTGGATTCCACCAATGCATAATATACCGATTTTAGTTGTTTTATATCAATATCGTCCCTGAGGCTTCTTAGCGCATAACAAGCTGAAGATATTGAGGAATCAATGGCGGTGAGCTCTTTTTTCCAATTTAATAGGGAATCTATGTAAACTCCTAAAAATTTCACTTCCTGTACTAGTTCAATATTTTCCTATTACTGACATAATATGTAAAAAACTAAGTAAGTCTGCGTATGCACTATTCCAACTTTCAAAAAAGATTAATATTGAGACTTTGTTAGTAGCATACCACGGACTCGTAGCTTCTGTTTTACGGTACGGAATTATTTTCTGGGGACAGTCGGCTAATAGGGAAGTTGTATTTAGGATGCAGAAACGCTGTGTGAGGTCTATGTGTGGTCTAAAAACGACAGATAGTTGTATTCCATATTTCAAAAAACTAAAAATATTGACACTGCCAGCAATGTATATAATGGAAACTGCATCGTTTGTAAAAAAAACCCGCATTTATTTGTCAGCTTATCGGCAGTCAGAAGAAATCCATTGCGTACTCAATATTGTAACAAACTATGTCACGTTAAATGTAAAACAGCCTTAATGCGTAAAAGCCTTTTCGGAAACGCTCCTAAAATTTATAATAAAATACCCGATGCCATTAAAAACATGCCATTAATAAAATTCAAAAAGGCACTTAATAGTTTGCTTAGTGACAAATGTTACTACACATTGGAGGAATTTTTCAATGATGGCTCAATTTAATGCTGTTTTTAGGAAAAATACAACTTAAATGATGAATTAATTTGGAGTTAAAAATTGATTATTAATATTGACATATTTTTGTTGTTTATTTATTTTTATTTTTTTGACATAACAATTATTCTGACTTAATTTTTTTATTTCTTGACATTTATGACTAAATAATTCATCTTTTAAATCTGACATCACACAATTTTTTTTTTATAATATTATGTACTTAATTGTTTTATTTTATTTCGAAAGTCTAATTATCCATGAAATCAACATCTTTTTTTTATTTTAATTCTTATTATTTGAGCTAGATGCACACCATATTTGTACACCTCCTGGCATAACATAGCGCTCTGTACACCAAACTCAAGATCTGTATTTCTTTACCTATGTTAACAAATAAAAGTGATTTTATTTGATTTGAACTTTGAAAGTGTATGGAGCTCTAAAAGACATGTGTAAGTACAGTGAATCTATCTTCTATCTAAATCTAAATATATATATCGACGGTTAAAAGCAAATAGGGTTTAGGTGACAAATAAGGAAATGTTCAGGAGAGCCGTTTAAAGTTTTAAATTTTAGAAAAACTGACGTATTTTTGTCATTTATTAAAATATCGTGAAAACTAAAACACTTATAAAATCAGAAAAAAATGTGGCAGTTACCGGTATTTTTAGTTTTAATCATTTGACGCTATTTAAAGTGGTTTTTGTCGCTTATAACAATTGCTTTTAATTTTCCAATGAGAAAATATGGCATAAGATACAAATGACAAAATAAAATATTAAAGGATAAGAAGCCTAAGCGACATACCGATTTCTCAGAACGCAAGGTAAAAGGGTAGACTAGACAGTTCAATAAGTGTTATAGGAAAAGAAGGATAAGGTACTTTTCGCAGTGGTTGTATAAAAGATAATAGAGCACAAGAAACAGTCAGCTTTCAAAACAAGAAAGGTTAAAAGACATTATTGACACACAATGTCGCTTGAAAGCAAAGGAAAAGAAGGATAATCAACATTTGGCATTGCGTGAGTCTACGGAAATATGGATGAAAAGACACCCCAAAAATAATGAAGACAACCAACCAATACGATCCTTCATCAGTATAGTAGGATGTTTTTAAATAAAAAAGACATTTTTGTTAATAATATTTTTTAATCAAGAAAAATCAAAGCTAAAGAGTGGGTAGGTATCAACCTGCTAATCATTTTTGGAAACAATAATACTGCAGCTAGTAGGTAGGTAACTTAAGAATCAATTACGAAAACTTGGTATGTATCCGTAATATTAAACATTTAAAAAAGTAACAAACATTTTAAAAAATAATAAAAAGCATCGAAACTTAAGACTTATTTGGCATTGTTAAACATAACATGGTATCTATGTCAAACAACAACGTTCAAAGAAACATAGGAATAAAGAAATAAAATTTTTTTTTTTACTTACAACTAAGTACGTTTAAATTTTTAAACATTAATGATTCGTTCCAAATAAAAAGACAAAGTCTCACTACAATACCTAAATAATCAGTCAAAAAGCGAATGAAGTGGAGACATAAGTACTAGTAGGTAATAACAATTACTATCTTTAACAATTACTAAAAGGAACAGCTTAATGGAACAAAATGTTTACTTTATGGATAAAAATACAGCACACACAGATATGCACAAAAGATTAATGTATAAAAATTGTTATCAAAAGTGACATTCCTATTTTGTATTTTCCTGCTCTGCAGAAGTTGGTAGGTACCTACTTAGTATATCACATTAAATAGGACAGTCTTAGATCAATTATCATTACTAATAATTTCTTACTTTATAGCTATTGAGATCAACATTAGAAATCACAACTACTTATTTCTTAACATCAATAATCACACCTTTTTCTTAACATTAGAGAACACAACTTTTTCTTAATCAGTCTTGATTCGAAACCTACTATCTAAATATTCTTAGAAAAAATAACATAAAAAATTATCAAAAATTGTTTTTAAAATACTATTGATCTCCATCATCTTCGATATCAGATTCGGCCAAACAGTCTTTTGCCTTTTTGCTGAAAGTTAAATCAAAGTACTCTGCCTGAAACTGTTGAGGTATAACTTTGTCCGAACAAAGTTTCATCAAATCTTTGTGCTTACGCTCAGAAATTTGCAGGCGCGTGGGATAGCAGTCCGGTAAATCAAGAAACTTCGTTTTTGATACGATTTCTATACGAAACTCGGGTGCCTCCGGGTCCATCGAGTATTTGACCGTTGCTGATGTGCGGTTCTTTTTAAAAGTAGCGACTCGTATTTTACTAATCTTGCCGACAAGATTACCCACGAAGTATTTATCAGCGAGAAGGTCCCATCTCTTCAAAGTCTGTGTGATTTAACTTCTCAACATCAAAAGGCTTTGGATTTTGTCTGGCCGTCTGAAAAACCGTATACCATTGCGAAGGAGCCCAGATAGTAGTATTTTTAACTTGGTTTTCAATTGTTGCGTGCGCAGAATCGACTGTCATATACAGTATGGAATTCACATCTTGGCAATAATTGGGCATGCCTAATTTTTTTTTTCAAGCGCTGTCTTAAAACCATTTCGAGGGTTAGCTTAGGTGAATTCATGCCTGTTACCAGATTTGAAAAATACATACTATTTCTTTTTTTTTTTTTTTTTTTTTTTTTCTTTATTTATTTAGGGACATTTATAATCGCAATGCGTATGTCAGTCCCATCATACCCTAAATATACATGTAATAAGGTTATTATATACCACTCCTTCTCGAAATAAAAACTCAGTTGGGTTTCTGCAATAAAAACAGATTCACTTATTTATTTTCTGTTTACAAGATAAAATTACAAAAGACAGTTAGAGATAGTCTTACCTGCAATAAAAACAGAAAACAACATTAAAAGTTTTTACTCCAGGTGATTTACTTATTATTCCTTATTTAAATTAATTACTTTTAAAACAATAATTGAAATCTTCAATGTTCGATTCATGTTTTACCATCGATAACCCGAGTCTATAACTCTGTGCAAAACGCGGCAAATTCAAACTTAAAGAAAATTACGTCTCATATTAATTAGTATCGTTATTTTCTTTATATCTCCCCCCCCTCGAAGGAGAACAATCACATGACATTATAATATGTGATTGTTCGTCAAGTCGTGTCATCAGCCACCGGAATTAATTTTGTTATATGAAAAAGGTTTGATTCTATTTTCTTGTGTCCGGTATCAACCTCGTAGATTGAATTTGAGATTTTCTTTAGTATTTTGTATGGTCCGATTCTTATTTCGTCCAGCTTTTTCCTATTGAGGCGGTTTCCATTTTCCACATACACCAAGTCTCCGGTATCCAATGTAATTTTTTTCCTGTGTTTGTTGTATCGTTCTGCATTTTGATTATGGGACTTTTTGGTGTTTTCATATGCCAATTGTCGATCTCTTCCTAGGTCTTCCTTTGTACAATTTGTATTCAATTCGTGGGGCAAAATATTGACACTTTCACCTTCCATTAAGTATTTCGGCGCAAATCCAGTAACTGTATGTTCCGTTTCATTGTATCTTCTAACACATTCTTGAGCTATTGATGACCATGTCTTTTTATTTTCGTTTTCATTTATTTTGCATCTTATTTTATTTACGAGGGTTTGATTTAATCTTTCATTAAGCCCATTTGAAAATGGGGCATCTACGGCAGTAGAAATCATTTTTATGTTCTTCTGCTTTAGAAAATTTTTATACTCCTTCGAATTTATGCCAGGGTATTGATCTGTTAGTATTGTTCCTATATCGTTACTTTCTGTCACTTTCGTTGTTAATTTTATAAAGTCATTGGCCGTTTGGTTTTTCGACGTTAAAATATAAGCGTATCTAGTAAAGTGATCGACCAAAAGGTGTAAATATTTTTTTGTTGATCGCGAACCCCCAAATCCACCAATGGTATCGATGGACATAATTTCGAATGGGTAGGTAGCTGGGCCTAAATGTGATAGGAACCCATATTTTGATTTTTTTCTTGATTTGTTTTTTTGACATATAGAACAATTATCGCAATTTTTTTTAATATTCATTATTATGTTGGTCGCTGAATAAAATGGAGTTATCTTATTGATCATTTGCGATCTTCCTAAATGACAGTAGGTGTCGTGTATTTCTTTTATCAATATTTTACTGAGGTTTTCAGACAATAGTATTTTGTCTTTTCCTTTTGACTTTTTGTAATAAATGCCATTTTTTAATACAATGTCTTTCTTCTTTTCTTTAAAGGACATGTTCTCATTTTGGTCCTTCTTTATGTCTTCGAGACTTATTAGATTTACGACTTCCAGGATGTCCTCTGTGTTATCATTTGGTTCTAAAACTGGATTCCTGCTTAGGCAGTCTGCTTCTTGATTTGATTTTCCTGGATTGTATTTTATCGTGAAATCATATTGAGATAAGTAATATGTTAAGTCTCCTAACTCTTCGTCTGTCCTAGATTTTATGTTCAAGTTTTCTAGAGGTTTGTGATCCGTGTATACCGTGAATTGTTTCCCAAGCAGCCAGTGTTGCCAATATTTCAATGCTTCTTTTATGGCTATACATTCTAGGTATATCGCTTTTTTTTTCTTTTGTGCCTCATTCAATTTTTTTGAAAAATAGGCTACAGGTTTATAATTTTTATTTTCATCTTCTTGCTTCAACACAGCTCCAACTCCTTTGATACTTGCATCAGTATAAATTTTAATTGGTGAATTCGGATCAAAAATTTTTAGAACTGGTTCCGAACAAAGCAATGTTTTAATTTTCTCAAATGAATCTTGACATTCTTTCGACCAAACAAATCTTACATTTTTCCTCAGAAGATTATGTAATGGGTCTGAGATTTGTGCCATGCCTGGGATGAATTTATGGTGGTAATTTATTTTCCCAAGGAATTGTCTTACATTTGTTCTTGTTTCTGGAACTGGGAAGTTTCTCACTGCAATTAAGTAATCTTCCTGTGGTTTTACTGAGTTCTTTTCAATAATATGACCTAAGTATTTTGCATGATTCTTCGCAAAGGAGCATTTTGAAAATTTTAATCTAAATCCCTCTTTGTGAATTGCTTCCAATAGTCTTGAAAGATGTTGTATATGCTGTGTAAAATTTTGTGAGAAGATTAATATATCATCGATGAAAGTCACTGCAAAATCTGTAAGTTTGTATTTTCTTATTATATTATTTAATATCCTTTGAAAAATTGCGGGTGCTGTTTTCAAACCAAAAGGAAGGCAGGTCCATTGATAGTGTCCTTCCTGTGTTACAAATGCGGTTTTAGGTCTGTCTTGAATCCTTAGGGGAATTGACCAAAATGCAGAATTTATATCCAAAGTTGTAAAATATTCGCAGTTCACACTTTTTACTATCAAATCTTCAATCAGTGGAAATGGCTGTGCTTGAGGAGTTATAATTTTATTTAAATCTCTGAAGTCTATACACATTCTTGATTTTTTATTTTCTTCTTTCTTAAATGCTAGAGTAACTGGAGCAGCAAAAGGGCTGTATGACTCCTCAATAAGGCCTTTCTCCAATAACTTAGCTACTTGACTTTCTATCTCTTTCCTATCTTCGAATGTGCACCTGTATGGTCGTTTGAAACAGTATTTTTCTTCCATTAGGTCAATATGAGCCTCATAGTCCTTAACAGTACCAATGTCATATTTATCTCTGGCGAATACAGATTTATATTTGTTTATCAACTTGTCGATTTCTGACTGTTCATACATATCCAAATGATTCACAATTATCTCAAATTCATCAGTATTTAGATGATTGTTGAAGTTTATGTCATATTTTGTTGGTTTGTATGTTTTTTTTTTTATGTCACCTGTCAAATCTGGAATATTGACATTTGTGTGATTCTCAGCCTCTTTAATTAAGTAAATTTCATTTTGTTGTTTTTGAAAATCTTTGTTCTGAATAATCCTTAGATCTTCAGTCTGGATTAATTTAAAATTTTCAATACTGTCTAAACCAACCAAAAAATCATAACTGAAACTCTCACTGTCCACAATAAACACATTGATCATTTTTTCAATATTGTAAATTTTCACTTTTAGGGTTATCATACCTTTTGTTTTTCCTGCACCGTTAATTGTTTTCAAGCTTATTTTTTTTGAATTTTCCATATTTTCTTCTTTAATTTTTAATAATTTTGCATTTATCAATGACACGTTTGAACCTGAGTCGTAAATACCAGAAATTTGTAATGTATCATTTAGTAATAGCTTGATTTTTATTAACGGTGGTACTTTTAGTTTTTTGGATCTTCTGTATTTAATTCCACCTCCAGTTCTGAATTGTTAACTGATTTAAATGATCCTATTTTTTTGTTTTTGTCTTCTTTTTCTCTAAACCAGCAAATTGATTCAGAATGAAAACGCTTCCCTTTGTTTGCCTTTTCACATATTTCACATGGATTTTTGTCTTCACTTTTCTTTTGTTTGTTATCCCAGAAAGGTTTTCCTTTTTTTTCATGTATATTTTTCTTCACTAGGTGTTCTAATTTAGATATTTCATTATAAAGATCTTGAGTTTCTTGAAGTGTTTCTCTGTCAATCTTGTCGGATACATAATTTGGTAAACCGATAGCAATAAGATCAATCAATGTTTCCGTATCCATGGATTTTCTGATTTGAAGTAGTAACTTCTCTTTTTTCAGGGCATATTCAAGCAAGGAACCTGATTGATATTTGAAGTTAAAAGCATATCTAATAGGAGACCAACCTTTATTCCCAAATGTTTCAATAAATTTTTTTTTCCAGTTGTTCCATTCTGATTCTATAGAGTATTTTAAAATCATGCAAGTGTACCAGTCAGCACTACCTTTTTCAAGGAAAAACTTCAAAATCTCAATTTTTTTCCTATCTTCTGCCACTACACAGCGAACACATTCTTTTTCAAATTGATCAATCCATTGGCTGGCATTGGACGTTTTTTCATCAAATTTTTCAATCATGAAATCTTTTGCAATTTTGTTTAGGTTTTTAACTTCAGAAGTTTGTTCTTTGGATTCTAGAACTTTTTCTAGCAACTTCTTTATTGTGTCCTCTGACGTGCTTGTGGTAGATATTTCAGCAACCTTGTCTGGAATCTCCTCTAAATAAAAATTTTCAAACAATAAGTTACCTTCCTCATCTAAATAAGCTTTTTTCATATTTTCAGTTAAAGTTATCCAAACTTTCCTGAATTGATTTCTTTTTCCCAACGTGTTTTTCACTCTGCCATACACTTGTGACGTTATCAATTCTTTGTGTAAACTTGTTGGCTGGTATTCATCCGGTATTGCAAAAGAACGACCATCTGGTGTGCCGATTGAGGTTAGGCACAGTATTGTAGTTTTCCCATCTGACGCTCCTCGCATTTTAAAGTCAAACCTTAGTTTCTCCATTTTTCACGAAGTACTCACAATAATGTTGTTTTGTAATAAGGTTATTATATACCACTCCTTCTCGAAATAAAAACTCAGTTGGGTTTCTGCAATAAAAACAGATTCACTTATTTATTTTCTGTTTACAAGATAAAATTACAAAAGACAGTTAGAGATAGTCTTACCTGCAATAAAAACAGAAAACAACATTAAAAGTTTTTACTCCAGGTGATTTACTTATTATTCCTTATTTAAATTAATTACTTTTAAAACAATAATTGAAATCTTCAATGTTCGATTCATGTTTTACCATCGATAACCCGAGTCTATAACTCTGTGCAAAACGCGGCAAATTCAAACTTAAAGAAAATTACGTCTCATATTAATTAGTATCGTTATTTTCTTTATATACATTTGTCATATGTGGGCCATGAACCTAAACAGACTCTTCGCATCATCACCATTTGGTTGAGCCAGGATTTTGTGGAATGTGCCTACTTCAAGTCTGTTCAACCTCAATACCCTAAACAGTTCATTTCTCCCAGACTCATATCGGACACAGTCCATCAATAAGTGGTGTAAGTCTTCAACAACTCCACACTCCGCACAATTAGGCGAGTCCGTTTTTTTCATCAAGTGCGCAAACTTATTACATGGAATGTGACATACTATTTCAAAAGTTATAGGTGTTTTAACGAATGACTTTCATTTGACCTTTCAGACCCTCCAACAAAACATAATAGAACATTCCTTTGTCATTCTATCATTCTTGAAAAAAAAAACATTCGGTTGCGAGACTGTCAATATCATCATTTTGTAGGTTATGTTTAGCCAGCTTTGTTGAAGTTTGTTTTTGTGAAATATTGTGAATTGTTGTAATGGCTTCTTTAAATTATACTAAGGCGGATTCCCGTAACATACCTACGGTCAATAATGCTATGATTGTTGAGTATATGATGTTGTCCACTCAACATAATATAGCGGAAATACGAGGAGCAAAGGCTCTAATGTAAGTATTCTATATCATTGTTTTGATTTATATAAGATTGGTTTATCTCTTGTCATCAATGAACTTATTATATACTAGCGACCCGCCCCGGCTTCGCACAGGTGTTTTTCTCTACTATATTATGCATGTATTATACATTTAAACCTTCCTCTTGAATCACTGTATCAATCTCAACTGTCAAGCATATGTCACTGGATTTAGATTGACATTGTATTCTTTTTTAATTTGTCTGTGGCACAACACCGCACTACATACAGCCTCATAGTGATATTGAGAGCCCTCGAATTTAAAAAATCCTAAAAAAATGTACAACCCCTAAAAAAATAAAATAAGCAAATTAGTTCCTTGAAATGGTCTATATTTTGTAAAAAAAAATAAAAAAAAAAAAAAAAAAATCAAGTCATGGCCAATTGAAACCTCAAGGAATATTGCTACATTGAAGTATAGAAAAATTAAATAAAAAATAAAAAACCGAAAATGAAAAAAGTTAAATTTTCAAACAAAATAAATATCAAAATAAATTCACTTAAAGTAAACACTCTGTTTAGACAACGTACCTTGACCCCAGGGCCTGCAGTCTGTACAAAGATAGCGATCGCTTTACGACAAAATTCGGTCGCAAAGCTATAACGATGCGGATTTAAGGTGGACGTGAGCCGGACGCGACCCGCCGTTATTAGCTACCAACTTAAATCCGCATCGTTATAGCTTTGCGACCGAATTTTGTCGTAAAGCGATCGCAATCTTTGTACAGACTGCAGGCCCTGGAGCGAAGAGTGGCAACGGTGCACGCGGGCGGCATGGCGGCTTTTTTGTCGGCACTTTGATTCGTTTGACAATGTGCGACGAAAATAAAATCCACTAAGTTCATTTGTACCGCCACGTGTTTATTTCGCGATAACTGAACTGAACTAAATACTTCAATATTACACATTAGTTCCAAAAAGAATAAACTTAAATTTTCTCATTTTCAAATTGTCCACCACGTTTTTGAATGCACAAGTTACATCGCCGCACAATGTTATCCCGAAGCCTGCTCAGCAAATTTCGTTCAGGATCCAGAGCCATGGTTTTTAATTTGTCAAAGGCGGCGACAATACGATTGCGCAGTTCATCTTCGGTTTCGGAGACACGCGAATAAACTTCATTTTTAATAAAGCCCCATAAAAAGAAGTCGAGAGCAAAGTGTATACAAAATACTTAAAAGCACAATTTACACACACACAAAGTCAAATAAATACTAAACTAATAAGTGTCCATTCCACTGATAAAAAATTAAACTAACTAAGCACTAAATTTACTGGTATTTGCTAATCACGTTTTGAAGCAATGCGCGGAAGTAGACTCTGAGTAGACGAAATCTCTGCGAAAGGCACACACACTATCCCGGAAGACTAGCGGTGAACTGACAAAGCGGAACGCAACTTCCGAGATGGCGAAAAATATTATAATGTAGGGCACATGGTGCAATTATCGTAATTAACGCTTATCGATAACTTTTTACACATAATTACTTACTACCGAAACAAGGCATTAGAATACAAGTATCTTTGTGTAATTTGAATATTTATTTTTAACAATAAAAAAATATTAATTGGACATTAAAAATACGATTGAACAGTTTACGAAACTACCGTTAAGTTAGTGACTTCCTGAGTAATCCTGAGTATCAATTGGGTCTTTCGATCGACCGGGAGCCGGTCGGTAACTAACTATGTAACATGCGAAAACAATTCATAAATTGTTGTTGTTTACTTTATGCATTTTATCTCTAAATCTACTTAATAATATTTAATAAGAACACACATAAACAAAAAAGCTGTTTAGATTTAAATACTCAGGGCATAGTGGTTTCTAGAATCATGACAATAATTCTTAAAACACCATAGCACCACCTAAGTATTTAAAGCTAAACAGCTTTTTTTTATTATCTATCTTTATTCCTTTTAACAGAAGCTAATAGTCAATAACAGGTGTGCTTCCCTACGTGGCGCGAGCGCACCCCGCACCCGCGCGCCCCTCTCCCTCCCTGCCGGCCTGCCACGCGCCGCGCCGCCCGCAATATTATTTCGCTCAATCGCCTTTGAAGAAAGCCGCGTGGCTCGTGTCGCCCTGTTTAAAGAAGCCGCCAAAAGACACCGCTGCCGATGTACACCCGCAGGAAATGTAGGCGCGTCCCAGTGATAGATTATGTTTGTGTAAACAAAACAAAGTTTCGACCATGGCAGGCCAAGGAAGTTGTTCAATAGGAAATTCCAAGTACTAGTATACCGAAAAAAAAACCACATTAACATTAAATTTCATAGTCAGTCTGTACTGGTCTTGTGTCTGTGAGAGGTAGTGGGCCGTACCGTCACAGTATTAATCGAATGTGGGTGTCGTCGGGCGGCGCGGTCCACGGCTGCGTCTCCCGTACACGCTTAGTTTTGCGCACGCACTCAAACGTTGAATTGTTTTTTTTTACATTAAATTCCAGCCTGTCGTGCAGGTGTACCGATTTTACATTTCGGCAAATAAGTAGAATAGGTACGTAACAGCGTCGTGATAGTTTGCACTGAGTGGCAACTTCGCATTTTAAAGGGTTCATTGAATCATTGACCTAGTGACCCAATTCTACAGTGTTTAAATTTGTTCAAAATGAAAACTCTACTTTTTGACCTAATTACTGGACCGATTTCGTTAATTTTTTGTATATCGTCAGAAAAGGCGATACCAAGTGTGCCCTAGAAATTATTGCACATAAGCGGTCCCCATACTGTAGGTGTGCGGTGTGGGTGTGTGGTGTGGTGTGTGGTGAGTAAAAAATTAATTTGAATAGATTTAATGTTTTTGCAACGTTGAACAGTATCGTTGAGCATTGCCAGAACAATTTTGTTACGGTTCTGACCGGAACAGCAGTCACAATAGAGAAGAAGTCGTTTTATGTTCCCACGTTCGTCAAGATCAGTTATATATTTCCTCAAAATGGTAGCCATTTCTTTAGCACCGCGGTTACCTTGGCTTTCGTCCCAATAGTAGCAAAAGACATTTCGTGTACCGTTTTCGTATACAACTGCGTTATAAACGCTTAGCTTCCGTGAGTAAAATAACAACATACTGCCACCGTATGGTGTGTTGAGAACTTTCTGCAAGTCAAAACTTATACAAATAGATGCTGGATCAGTTTTATGAATACTTTTGAGCATCTAGAAGCGGTTGTATGTATGTTCTTTTTCAACAAGGTGTTCTTCGTGAGCTAGTCTTTCTTCGGATGTAGGGTCCGACAGATTTTCAAAACGAGAGCATTTGAGGCATTTATCTTTTTTGGGAACGTGGAATGCTATATTAAAATTTTCTTTAATTTTTTTCAGGAAAACGCATTCTGAAACAAAATTCAGTGCTTGGAAACTACGATGTTCTTTATATTTTCTATACAAATTGGCCAAATTTTTGTACTCAGCTGGAAGGTATACTCGGGTACTGTCCTTCCTACAGTAATGTGAAGGCACCGCGGGTAATGATTTAATGTAATTTTCAACCGCTACTAAATCATCATTACTGGTTTTATTAGGCGGTACACTTTTACCTCTTTCCGATTCCTTGGCACTACCAAACTGATCAGCAGTTGAAACAGTGTAATAGATATATTTGTGTGTGACGTCAAGTGTATGGCACAAGAATTGCAGACAGACTTGTTTACGAGTTTCACCATCTGTTATATTGTATTTGTACGTGGTGTTGCGTTTTTCTGAGTCCTTGCTCCTTTTTCTCTTAATACAAGTTTTTTGAGTTAGGCTTATAATCCAATCCCTTCTTCGTTGCTCTGCTAGGCTCCAAAAATGTTTGAAAATGCTGAGTCTCCTTTCTTCTGTAATATCGCCGCAGCTGTGCCCACATTTTTTACCAGCACAAGGATTTGGTTGAACTTTTTTTTCTTCACAAACTTTTCCATTTGATTTTGTGTAACTTTGTCCAGATATTCGCTTTTGAGAAGTGTCTTTTCTCTTATTCACCTTTTTTTTCTTTTCTGTTCTATCACCTACAGTCTCTTCTTCGGGGTCAACTGACAATTTCTTCTTTTTCTTGCCACTTACTTCCGGTTCCCACTCGTCAGAGCTTCCAACATCGCCAAAGGCACTTAACAGAGCTAACTCATCATCGGACATGTAGTATAAATAAGCGGACATCTTTGTAGGATGGACTGTTCAATCATCAGTTGCCGATGATGTACTGGGACGAACGTCAACGGATTGCTTCCATTTTCGAGTTTTTTTTTTTTTTTAGACAACTTTAATGAAGGTGAATTATTTTTACTTCGAGACAATTCCGATGTAGGAGGCAGACTTATTTCTGAAACTGTTGGCGTAGAATTTTCATTGGTGGCAGATGTAACGTCCATCTCGTTGCCCGTTGCAGGACTAGAACGATGATTTGACTCATCTTCTGGGGCAGAATGGGTGAGGGGAGTTGTTACAGCATCAGGCGCAGAGCAGGTAAGATCGTCTATCAAAGTATCCAGTGCAGAACAGTTAAAATGTTCCGATATTATAGCATCTGGAGCAGAACTGGTGGGGATGTCTGATGCAGCTTCCGGTATATCGTTGGTCAATAAAGCAGACTCAGGCTCAGGGCTATTGAACAGGTATGTCTCTGTATTTGGTTCAGGGCTGGCATGTACGGCTGTCGCAGCATCGGCTATTGAGCTGGAGAAGAGGTCTGATGTAGCATCTGTTGACGATTTTGTGAGGATATTATTAAGTGTAGGCTGGGTAAGGTGGGCTGGCGCAGCATCCGTTTCACAGCTTCTGAGGTCTGACGCCACGTCCGGTACAGAGCTGGTGAAAAGCTGGACATCTGGGTCAGAAAACGGCGTGCGCTGCTGCGGAAGAATAGAGATTATCTGAATGAAATAATAGAAGGTAAGGAAAAAAAAAATAAGTACCTATCTTTAATGTTTGTGACAATTAACAAGTGCAAACACATTGATAGTTATTGAACATCGAGAGATGATGTCGAAAATAATATTGACAGAAAATATATTTTTTTAATAAGAGTAAAATTAAAATACCCTATAAATCGTCATCGTCAGTCAGTTTGCTGTTAGGTATTTCTTGGATCAAGTGTGTTATCACTTGCATGCTACGCTTATCACAAGCGGGATCATACTCTCCGACGGCTAACTTGTAGGATATTATAGATGTACCTAGGTACCTATAATAAGACCTAGATTGGAAGTATGAATGTAGATACCTACCGGTTTGGTACATAGTTAGTAATCAATAAACTTACTCTGTAACTGCAGTCTTCTTCCTCAATATTTTCTTGGCTTTGGACAACCACTTGGTTTGATAAAATAACAAGCTTATTAGGTTCACCAGGACACTAAAAGAGAAAGAAGGTTCGAAACATTAGGCATCTATCAAAATAAGTAATCCATCTATAATACAATGTTTTTGAATTAAGATAGAGAATTAAATAACTACTTATTTACCTTTTTCAATGCAGAGTTAAAATTTCTGTGGATTTGTTTAGGTTTTTGTAAACCTGATGACAAATCAAATCAAAATCATTTATTTCAAGTTGGCCAGTTACAGGCTCTTTTGAATAGTCGAACAAATACTAAATTTTAATAAGCTAATAAACTAAGCTACAGTCCCACTCACAAGGCATAATAACTGTCAGTGTACTGTAGTTGCCGATTCCAAAGCGTTGGTCTCATGAGACGAATGGCAAGAAACTTCATGGATACTCTTTTAAATCATAATATTGTTACAAAACTTTGGTTACATCATTCAAAGTCAAAAGTCAAAGTCAAAATATTTTATTTCACATAGGCCTACATGGGCACTTGTAAAACGTCGACATAAAAAAGGGGCACGGTTCGGTGCATTGGTCGATTCCTAAGGAGAAGAACCGGCAAGAAACTCCAAAGGTTACTCTTTTAATCTTTTAAAATGGTTTTAAATGGTTAACAATAAGTTTAAGGTCCAGACATAATCTTGGGACACACATGAGGGCTATGCAGATTAGTGTCTGAGATGGTCTTTTGAAGAAAGCACCACACAGATTTGAGTGGACCCGTCCAGTCAGTGCAAGCATTTGTCAGTTATTGTCGAGCTCGACTTTTAACTCAAGGAGCTCGACGTCACGACGAACAATACCAAGGAAAGGACATTTGGGTAGGTCGCTTATAGTACTCAAACTGCCAGACAATCGTTAAAATTAAAGAAAGACCCACATAGTCCTCATATTCACAATATAAAAATAATAAAATATTTATCATATTAAATAAGTCAAGTTATTAAATGTCAAAAAAAAAACACAAAACTAAATCAAAAACAAAAAAAAAATTAAAATATTTAACAAGTAAATATTGGTCAAAAAATAATATCATACTTGAAAAAGTAAACAATGTCATTGTGTATAAAGAAAATTAATAAAATGTCAAATTGTAAAAGAAAAATAAAATATATATAAAAAAAACAATTCAAATTGGAGCAGTTCAATCCCAAGCTTTTTTGTCCTCTATATAATCTTTAACAGCATAAAAAGCTTTCTGGCAAAGTTTACGTTTAATAAAAGATTTAAATTTATTAAGGCTTAAATTTTGAATGTGGCTTGGTAGTTTATTATAAAAGCGAATACATTGGCATCTAAATGATCCACCTATTTTCTTGAGCCTTGTTGTGGGTACAATATATTTATGTCTATTTCTTGTATTTATATTGTGAGTATCACTATATTTCTTAAACAGCTTTATATTTTTGTGAGCATACAAAAGATTTTCATAAATATACTGAGAGGGAACAGTCATTACATTAATTTCCTTAAATTTTTCTCTCAGAGAGTGTCTCGGACTTAATTTATAAATAGATCTAACCGCCCGTTTTTGCAAAACAAAAATGGTCTGAATATCAGCGGCATTCCCCCACAATAGAATGCCGTACGACATTACGCTATGAAAATAACTGAAGTACACTAATCGGGCTGTCTCTACATCGGTTAAATTACGAATTTTTCTAACTGCGTATGCTGCAGAGCTCAGCTTTTTCGAACACCGTGCTATCTTCAGGATTCAACTCTTCGCCCTTTACCAACACACAAGTTTTCACCTGCCTAACGTGAGGTAGTGTAAACTTAATGCATTTGGTTTTTTTTCTTTAAGCAGCAAATTATTAGCGTTAAACCAATGCACTACGTTCGAAATCGCGCTATTTATGTCGTCTACAACGGGTTGTTGTCGTTTAAGTTTAAAAAAAAGCGAAGTGTCATCCGCAAATAACACTATATCGTGGTTATCCTTTATGAGGTGAGGCAAATCATTAATATAAATAAGAAACAAGAAAGGGCCAAGAATCGAGCCCTGTGGGACTCCCATTATTACACTAGATCCGGGAGATCTTTCTCCGTTGATGTCAACTCTTTGGATCCTATCACTCAGGTATGAGATAAGAAGATCCAGAGCGCTGTTTCGTATTCCGTAGTGGCGGAGTTTCCTGATTAAGGTCTCATGAAGGACGCAATCAAATGCCTTGGACAAATCGCAAAAAATGCCCAAAGCATCGCATTGATCTTCCCATGCACTATAAATATGTCCTAAAAGTTCGACACCGGCATCGGTAGTTGAGCGACCCTTCGTAAAACCGAACTGTTTGCTATGTAATAATTTATGTTTATTAAAAAATCTTTGCAATTGGTCTAAAATTAATTTCTCAAAAACTTTACTAAAAGTAGGCAGTACTGAAATAGGTCTATAATTTGTGGGGTCTGCTGTACTACCTGCCTTGAATAAAGGAATAATTTTACTAATTTTCATAAGGTCAGGAAACTCTCCACAATCAATACAATTATTAAAAATAGAAGCTAAGGTAGGTGCCACAATATCAATAATAGACTTGGCAACTTCTACAGAATTACCCCACAGATCCGCAGTCTTCTTAACATTTAAGGTTTGAAATGTTTTTAATATATCTCTATATGTGACATGTTCAAAATGAAATTCTGAGTCGCAAGCTTTAACATTTTCCTTTAGCAAAGATTCGGCAACAGTAGGTGACGAGTTTAGGGATTTTGTCGTTGAAACGGAAATGTCAGAAAAGAAACTTTCGAAAGCCGCAGCGACATCCGCATCTGATTTAATTACTTTGTCATTAATTGTTAAGCTGTAGTCATAACTACGTTTACTAGACTTTCCCGTTTCATTATTAATAATATTCCAAGTAGTTTTAACAATATTATTGCTGTTTCTAATTTTCGAGCTCAAATAATGTGACTTAGCAATATGACACACTTTTTTAAACAGTTTTGAATATTTTTTAACATATAAATTAAATTCGGCAGTATTTACAAAAACTCTTTCATTATACAGCTCATAAAGCCTTGTTCTACTCTTTTCACAAGAGTAGAACACCCCATGGTAGCCCAGTCACTAAAAGATGCGTTACAATTTTGGAGGAGGAGGGTAGGGCGTGCGCAAAGTAAACATTAGCTGTGTACTTTTAATTATCTAAAAATAGAAATAAGTTAAAATTTTGTGTAGTAAATCAATTAAAGTTGTAGTAAATGTAAAGTAGAAGAGATTCACGATAAAGTTTACAAGTTTCCACCCGCCTTCAGTGAATTAAAACAAAATTGTGCAGTGTAACGGAAAAGTGTTTTGGATTTCACCAAAACAATCAACAAACATTTTGGTGTACGAACAACTTCAAGAACACCCAAACCTTCACAAGGTAGGATTATAAGCTTTAATTCAGTGAAAAAAAGCCATTTTGCACCATACGGTTGCAAACAAAACATCAAAAAAATGCACAATCTTGTTAAATAAATTGAAGAAAACGCCATCTATAATTATTGCGCGCAACCACTAAGCAAATTAATGAACTAGCTCTGCTGTCATTTATGAGTATCGACCTCCTGAGTTAGTTACGTCTTATCACAAAAGAGGGCGCTATAACCAAGAGTTATAAAGGAACAGGTGAAAATGGAACCGTCTAAAAAGGAACCACAATGCGCAGGATGTCTTCAGAAACTACCTAACAAGGAAAAGCTTACTTGTAAACTATGCAACAAGGGGTACGATTTACAATGTGCAAATATCACTATTACACGTTTCAACAAAACAATGACACTAGCGCAAAAGAAAACGTGGATCTGCCAAGATTGCAGTTGTAAGATACCAAAAACTGGGAATGTAAACACCCCTATACGTGCGCCTACTAATAATGAAATACAAGAAATTAATTCACCTCCCGAGGAAAACAATGTTACTTTTAGAAAAAGGGCTACTAACTCCAGCCCTAATTCACCCTTCTCGCAAAGTTTAAGCATATTGGGTGATACACAATTCACAGAAAACAAAGACCCACCCATAAGTGCAATTATACAACAGGAACTTACATTAAATAATCTGAACGATATAATAATTCTCCGTTTACGAGAAAATAATAAAGCAATAATAGTAGATTTACAAAACACAATTCAGATTGAAATTAATAAGGCGATTAACAAAGTAAGGGAAGACTTTGAGAGGCCGGGGCGCCCGGCGGACTCGCCGTCCGCATACCGGCCCATTGTGCTGCTCGACGAGGTGGGCAAGCTCTTTGAAAGAGTAATTGCAAACCGCCTCGCCGAGCACCTGGAGGGAATGGGTCCGGATCTTGCGGAACACCAGTTTGGTTTCCGCAAGAGGCGCTCGACGGTGGACGCCATCATGCGCGTGAGAGCCCTCACGACGGGGGCTGCGGTCTCTCGGGGCGGTGTGGTCTTGGCGGTGTCTCTCGACATCGCCAACGCCTTTAACACTATGCCCTGGAGCTGCATTGGGGAGGCACTCCGGTATCACCGGGTGCCGACCTACCTTCGTCGTGTGGTCGGGGACTATTTGACCGACAGGGCTGTCATCTACCCTGGTCAGGACGGACAGTGGAACCGGCGAGAGATGTCGTGCGGTGTTCCACAGGGATCGGTTCTGGGGCCGCCCTTGTGGAACATCGGTTACGACTGGGTGCTGCGCGCCGACCTCCCTAGCGGCGTCAGCGTAGTCTGCTATGCGGACGATACGCTGGTGCTAGCTCAGGGTGGGTCGTACGAGGCGGCGGCCGACAGTTTGACACGCGGGGTTGCGATAGTCGTAGAGAGGATCCGGCAGCTGGGTCTCGAGGTGGCGCTTCACAAGTCGGAGGCCATGGGCTTCCATGGACGTGGGAATGCGCTGCCGTTGGGATCCCAGTTAATGGTGGGAGGGGTTCCCATCGGCGTCGAGTGTACCTTGAAGTACCTAGGACTCGTCCTCGACAGCCGGTGGAACTTCGTGGAGCACTTCCGACGTTTGGCTCCCAGACTGGAGCGGGGCGGGGCTGCCTTTAGGTGGCTCTTGCCCAATCTAGGGGGGCCAAACGCCTCCTGCCGGAGGCTCTACGCGGGGATCGTGCGGTCCATGGCCCTTTACGGGGCGCCGGTGTGGGTGCCTGCTTTGAGGAAGCGGGCCGCCCACTACCTGAACGTGCCCCAAAAGGTCATGGCCGTAAGGACGGTACGGGGGTACCGCACGATCTCCCGCGAAGCGGCGAACCTCCTTGCCGGATTGCCGCCGTGGGATCTGGAGGCGATAGTCCTCGCGCGCCTGCATCAATGGCGCGCGGAGGCGCTGCGCCGGGGGGTCACTCCGCTGCCGCGGCAAATTGCTGCGCGGCGGACAGACCTCCGGTGCGATCTCATGGCGACATGGAGACAGCGACTGTCGCAACCCCGTGCAGGGCACGCCACGATAGTGGCGGTAAGTCCCCTCTTTGAGGAGTGGCTTGAGAGGCGCCACGGCGCCCTTACCTTCCGTCTGACGCAGGTCCTCACCGGACACGGTTGTTTCGGGAGGTACCTGCACCGAATCAGGCGGGAGGAAACGCCCGGATGCCACCATTGCGAGGATCGGCCGGAGGACACGGTGGAGCACACAGTGGATGTGTGCCCCGCTTGGGCGGAGCCCCGCCGTGTTCTCGTAGCGGCGATCGGCGGCGGCGACCTCTCGCGCCCGGCCCTGGTGCAAGCCATGGTCCGGGGCGAGGAGGAATGGGACGCCGTCGCCTCCTTCTGCGAAGCAGTGATGCTGGCGAAAGAGGTGGCGGAACGCGAGAGGGAGAGAACCTCTCGTCCCAGCCGCCGCGGGAGGCGCTCCGGGCGTCGGGGGTCCCGCGATGACCTCCGGCCACCGTAGACGCGGGCCTGTGGACAGTGAGTGATGGGCTAACTCGCCGTCCGTCCGTCTCACGACGAAAACAGGCCGTGTCGACGGCGCGTTCGTGTTCCACGCGCGCCTCAAAGAGATGTCAGCAACATGGGAGGGGCCCGAAAGGGCCGACGCCTGTCGGGGCCGCGGGTAGTCCAACGGTTATCGCGGCCTCGACATAGAGGGCGAAGAAGGAACATGGGTGGTTTTTAGTCAGTAGAAGTCTGACACTCCCTTTCGCTCTGCCCAAGAGCGGGAGGGGTTATTCGATGATTTTACACACACCAATAAAAAAAAAAAAAAAAAGGGAAGACTTTGAGAGTAAAACAGACACATTATCCAAAGTAAATGAGCAACAACAAGAAGACATAGCAACATTATGCAAGAAAATAGATATGTTAACCATAGAAAACGAGAAAATAAAGACTGAAATTAAAAACTTAACAACACTAAAATCGGAAAAAAGCTTGCAGTGCACTGAGAACAACCGCAGGAAAATAGTACTATACGGTTTTCCCGAATATTATGGGGAACCAGATTATGACCAGCAATATAGACTAATTGATCTTCTGTATGAAAAAATGGATATTGACCTCACAGGGTACATTGAGGA
The DNA here is from genome assembly GCA_932274075.1 of Diarsia rubi. NCBI lineage: Eukaryota > Metazoa > Arthropoda > Insecta > Lepidoptera > Noctuidae > Diarsia > Diarsia rubi. The sequence continues at coordinate 4,350,085 of OW026434.1, read as the reverse complement.
AACTTATCGACTGGGTAGAAAACACAATAAAAATCGAACTCTAGTTATTGAATTGATTAGCAAAAGAATGGCCAAATATATTATAGAAAATAAACATTGTCTACAAGGAACCAGATTGTATATATCTGAATTTTTAGATGAAAATTCAAGATCACAAAGAAAAGAGATGCTAAAAGCTAGGAAAAAAGGATTGTATGCAATAATAAGAAATAACCAGTTGTTCATAGAGGGTAAACGAACAGAGATACAAAAGCAGAATTTACACATTAACAATACACCAACGCAAAGCGAACAAAACCAAACTCAACACTACATAGATAAAGTTAGCGACAATCATACCCATTCATTTCGAAACCCCAGACCAACAATCTAAAAAAAACAATTTACAATTTAAAATTTTGTTCCAAAATATCCAAAGCATTTGTAATAAGCAACACCTTCTAGAAGCGTTCATCGTCGATAATCCCGCCTTTAAAGCGATATGCATGTGTGATACCTGGCTTACCAAAGCTAAATTAGAAACCTTGCAATTGAGTGGATACAACTGCAGCATCGTTTAGTCGCCGCTCACGAAGTGGTGGTGGTGTCTGCATCATGTTAAAGGACGATATTATATGTATAGAATGTTGTGACATTAGAGATCTAACCATTGAATATTGTATAGAAGTATGTGCATGTACGCTACCAGAACAAAACCTTTTAATTATCATTATGTACTGGAATAGAAGAGAGGAAGAAATTTTTCTTAGCCAATTAAAACAAATAATGAAAATAATAAATAACAAGTATAAAAATTTAACGTCGTAATCGGAGGCGATTTTAACATAAATATTTTGGAAAATAACACAAAAACTAACCAATTTATAAATCTCATGCTAGAGTATAAATTTGAAAAACACATAAGGGAACCTACGCGTATCTCACAGACCACGTCAACATGTCTTGATCTGATTTTTACAAACTTTAATGACAACAAAATGTACATAACCGTAGATGAATTAGGTTTTTCCGACCACTGTGGGACAATATTGCATATGACATTTAAAGAAGAAACTAGTGATCCCGAATGGTTTACCAAGAAAAGATTATTTAACAAAAGTAACATACAAAAATTCAAATCAAAACTAAACACACAAAACTGGAATAATATAATACAACCGAATAAAAATTTGAACGAAAACTATCAGTCGTTTCACGACACATTAACAAATATCTTAAATGAATGTATCCCTACACGTAAAATTAAATTAAGAACGAGACATCAAAATCCTTGGCTAACCGTTGGTATAAAACAATCCTGTAAAAATAAAAGGCTATTAAAAATACTATCCCTAAAAATTTAAAATATTACATTAACGAAATACTACAAAAAATATGAAAAAATCCTTAAAAAATCAGTAACAATAGCAAGAAAATTACACTATATAAATAAAATGAATAAATCGACAAACAAAGTCAAAACTATGTGGAATATTGTAAAAGAACGAACAAACAAGGCAATAAAACGAGATAAACAGAATATAACACTACAAACAAAAAACCTAGTAAGTGACCCAAAACAAGTGGCTAATATCTTCAACGATTTCTTCGCATCCATTGGGGAAAGCACTTCCCAAACACCTGGTTTTGCAGGAACGAAAACATCGGTGATTAACCCCACTCAAAACACGATGTTCCTTAGCCCAGTTGATGGATACGAAGTTAATAACATCTTAAAAAATCTAAAAAATAAAAGTAGCCACGGAATAGATGAACTCCCACCAATTCTTTTTAGACAGTGTGCCGATGATCTAACCTTACCATTTTTTAGACTGATTAATCAATCATTTGAGGAAGGTAAGTTTCCAGATAAATTAAAAAAGGCTTTAATAAAACCAATCCACAAAAAGAATGCAAAAACAGACCCTAATAATTATAGACCAATCGCCCTTCTTCCTACTGCGTCCAAAGTCTTTGAAAAAGCAATGTGCGATCGCGTATATTCTTTTTGTGAAAAATTTAAGATATTTAATGACTGCCAAAACGGGTTCCGCAAAAATAGATCAACAACGTTAGCGGTATATAAGTATATTCAAGCAGCTTTAAACATAATTAATAATAAACAATACGCAATAGGAATATTACTTGACATGACGAAAGCTTACGACAAAGTGCAATTTCAAATCCTGTTAAATAAATTATACGTTATAGGAATACGTGGAAAAGCCCACGACTGGTTTGCGTCATATCTGGACAGTAGAGAGCAATTGGTTGAGGTAGAATTCTATAATAAAAAAACAAAAGAAGCACAGCTCATACGATCAGATGTCAGACCAATACAAGCTTCAATTCCCCAGGGAAGCGTTATAGGATGTCAAACAAATATAAATCTAAATGAAAAATTAAGTAACATTTTTAATAATATGTATAATTAATTGGATGAAAGATCATAATCTCGAAATAAACTTTACAAAAACCAAATTAATAACATTCCATCCACGCCAAAAAAATCAGATAAATATAAATTTTACAATTAATCAAATTAAATTAGAAACAGTTACTGAATTCACCCTCTTAGGTTTGACTATAGATAGGCACTGGAGCGTATAACCTGCAGAAGTTGTAAATTTCTGCTAAAATCACACGCGGATGGAGCCTAGGTTATTAGAGCAACCTAGGCTATAATTGCTGATTCTGTCGCCAGAAGTTGAAGGCAAAAAATACGCAATCGGGAAGAAAGGCACAAGAGATCGTTCAATTCATTAATTGTACCACATACCTTGACCAGCGATTCCACGCGCGCGCGCAGGCGACGGCCACGTGTTCGCTTTCGGGAGGAGCAGCTTACAGGTCTTTTCTGGATACACTAAGCTGGCCAGCAGTACACAACACACTAACATAGGTCTGGAGTAGGTTGATAACAGTTCGTATAGGTTCAGTTCAGGGGGTTTTAGGGCGCGATGGGACTAGTTAGTGTCACACATAGCATGCGCATCCACACGATCCCAAGGTTAGAGCGAGACTAACGCGTCGGTGCGGCGCGGCATGGCGCGCGCGCTGCTCGGCGCGAGCAAATCACCCAATCACGATATGGGGCACATATTCAATAAATTAGACGAAAACCAATGCCTTTCAATCGCCATAGGTGATATAGAAAAAATATAAAAACTATAAGTTACGAAGCGTAACCATTTTCCCCGGCTTGAAAGTTCCCACTTTCGAAACACTAAGGAGAAGTAAATACAAAATTGCATATCATCACAACTCCACAAAAAGCTATAAGAACTCTAGAGTTGCGACTCTATATAACAAATGAGGATACTTAACTAACTATTCTACGCGGTAACTAAATCTAATACTGCACATTGGTGCAAGGTAAGAATTAATATTAAGGTAACTAAACTTATTGCGTTGGCAAAGGGCACAACTTTACTACCGGGCGACTCTGAAGGATCCCGCTTTGAGTCTACAAACTCCGTTTTTATCTGGAAATGTTTCGTGAATTACTCCTAACGGCCAATGCAGAGGCATCACATTGTCCTGCATGGAGACGACAACCATCCCGACCCGTATTGGATTGGCAGTAGTGTTCCATTTCTGTTTGGATTGTAGGGTGTGCAAGTACTCTTGGCGCCACCGCTTCCAAAAAGATTGAACCATCTGATCAGTCAATTCATATCGCGAAATAAGATGTAAGCGCGTTTCATTGACTTCGTGAGCGGGAAGAAATAAAAGAGGTTTCGTATGCAAGAAGTGCGCCGGTGATAATGAAGTGGGCTCTGACGGATCCGAGCTGATCGCATACAGATGCCTCGAGTTTAGTAAAGCTTCTACTTGAGTTAGCATAGTGTTAAACTCGTCAAAGCTAAGAATTTGCTGACCGATGACTTTGCAGAGATGCGTTTTGACACTCTTCACTTCACTTTCCAAACAACCACCAAAATGTGGAGCTCTACAGGGGATGTTTTTGAGTGTGATTCGATGCTCTGCAAGTTCTCTTTCCCACAAGGGGTGATACTCTTTAGCCAAGAATTGGTAGAGATCTCGGAGATAGGATTTGGCTCCAATAAAATTGGTAGCATTATCCGTGTACAGACACTGAACCGGACCTCTACGCGCCAGGAAGCGTTTCAACGCTGACAGAAAGCTCGCAGTGCTAAGATCAGAGGCAATCTCAAGATGTAGAGCGCGAGTGGTCAAGCATGTAAAAAGGCAGATGTACGCTTTCCTGGCCCTTTGGCCTCTAGCACGCACCGACGTGACCAAGAAGGGTCCCGCGTAGTCGCAACCTGTATTAGAGAAAGCCTTAGGAGCCGACTCAACGCGTCAACGTGGTAAATCCGCCATTATAGGAAAGGTAGGTCGTGGCTTTGCTCGAAAGCAAATGTTACATTTAAAGGTAATGTGACGTGCAATACGTCGCGCGGACAGGATCCAATACCTTTGTCGTAATAGAGATACGAGTAAGGTTGGTCCTGTGTGGAAATTAGTCACATGATAGTGGGAAACTAAAAGCTCCACTATATGATCTTGACGCGGAAGGAGGATCTGATGACGAGAGTCAAAATCTAGCTCAGAGTTTGCTAGGCGACCTCCAACGTGGATAAGTCCTTCGTGAAGGAAGGGGCTTAACCGTTGTACTGGCTTAGAGCACAACTCATTGCGGGCTAAACGATCGAGATCAGATTCAAAGTGAATCCTCTGCACTGATCGCCACACAAAAGATTCAGCGAACTCTAAATCAGACGCGGTAACGGGCCCTCTAGGGAGCCGTTTGATGAACTTATAAACTAAGCAAATAGTTTTTAAATATTTAAACCAGGACGAGAACCTGGTAGAGCGAACGTACAAAATGTTGTCAGAAGGAGGACTTCTGTCAGAGCATTCGTGCGAGAGCACAGGTAAAGCCACGGGTTTCATTTCAGGAAGCTCTTGCGACTCGCCTGAAACGAAGGGTTTTACCGGCCATTCAGCGCGGGGAAGTTTAAGCCATGGCGGCCCATTTAGCCACAACGGATGATGAACTAATTGGGCAGGCGTTAAACCGCGAGAGAGGCAATCACTGGGATTTTCAGACCCTTTCACATGGAAGAAGTGATCTGCCGAGAGATTCTCATGAATCTTAGCGATACGATTGGCTACGAAGGTGTGCCATCGATGCGGTGCAGAGTGAATCCAACTCAAGGTTACAGTTGAATCCGAAAAAGCTACGACTACCTCAATGGCGTGTCGAGCTGCGAAAAGATTATATACTCGCTTTATCACAGTTGATAAGAGGAGTGCGGCGCATAACTCGAGACGAGCTAGCGAAACTACTTTCAGTGGCGCGACTTTAGATTTCGCACACACCAGCGAGACCACGACACTACCGTCAGGTCTGACAACGTGGGCATAAACCGAACCACCGTAAGCCTTCTCACTAGCGTCGGCAAAACCGACGAGTGAGAGTCTACAGCGTTCTACGACGCCAACATGTCTCAAAAATCTCAATTCAGAGATAATTGGCAGTTCAGATTGAAACTGTTCCCACAGACGAACAATGCGAGGTGGTGGGACGTCATCCCATCCAAGTTTGACAAGCCAAAGCTCTTTGATAAGAAGCTTGGCGTATAAAATTATCGGTGCAACGAGGCCTAAAACGTCGAAAAGACGTGCGATGGAAGAAAGAATATTCCGTTTAGTGCAAGTGCGAACATCAGGGTTAACCTGGAACACGAAACAATCCTCGTCAGGGAACCAACGAAGTCCCAGTATTTTCTGAGTCGGATCTTTACTTAGGTCCACGCTCTGTGAAAGTCGTAATGACTCTGGAATAGTCCGAAGAACATCGACACTGTTGCTAGACCACTTCGTCAATTGAAAATCGCCGAGAGAGAATATTTTTATAAGTTCACGAGCCGAGTCTATAGCTAGCGCACTGCTAGGTATAGAACTAACTATGTCATCCATATAAACATCTCGTTGCAAAATGTCCCTGGCGAGAGGCAACTGTGTTCCTTCATCCTGACATAACTGTTGGATAGTGCGAATAGCTATAAAAGGACTACACTTTAAACCAAAGGGAAGCACTGAAAACTGATAAATTTGAAGTTCCTCTTCCTCATTAAACCGATATAAGATACGTTGTAGTGAACGATCTTGTGCACGTATACCTATACGTAGGTACATAGATTTGACATCTGCGGAAACAGCGACACTAAAAAGCCTAAAAAACAAAATGTTGAAAAGGTCAGCCTGAAGGGCTGGACCTGCGTACAGGATATCATTGAGCGAGGTACCGTTATCTGTACATGCACTGGCGTCTAGGACCACACGCAACTTGGTGGTCACCTTATCCTCTCGAATGACAGCATGGTGAGGAATATAGTATTCCATTTCTCGCTCTTTACAATTTCGTTTGGGCAACATACATTCAGGTACGATATTCTGCACCCAAGAAATATAATAATTGTTTTTTAGATAATCCCGTATGACGTCATCATACAGAAGTTTGACGTTAGGAAGTGATTTAAGTTTACGTTCAAGACTATAGAACCTCTTGCGAGCCATATTATAAGAATTTCCTAATGCTGACGCGTCTGTTTTCAGTGGTAAAGCTGCAACATACTTGCCATTTGGAGCGCGGGTAATTGTGTCACAGTAAAACTCTTCACATTGTTTATCATCCACACTCCCAATGGATGAAGCAGTAACATCTTCAATCTCCCAAAACTTACGAAGATCGAAGTTATCGAACGAACTCGCAAAGAAAGACAGAGTGTCAGTTGGAGGTTTGATAATGGGTGCTTCTCCTAGAAGTATGTAGCCGAGCACAGTCTCCAATGCGTCGGGACAACCGGGTACGCTGGTCACGTGACCAGGTCGCAATAACTTAGCGAACAACTTGACCCCAAGTAACATGTCAATATTACCTGGCACACCCCAGCTGTCATCCGCGAGTAGTTTAGGATCAATATGATTTAATACGGACGTATCTATAGCACCCAGTGGAAGCTGTCCGGTTATTTGATCCAAAACTAAAGCGTCTATTTCATACCTAGGCTGCGAGCAAAACCGTGAGCTGAACGTAAGATTCACCGAGCCGCGAACGGGCTGCGACGTGCCACCAATACCACGAACGGTAGTTATCGAGTCAGTATGTATAGTTAGACCGAGCATACGGCAGCAACGCGATGTCATATAATTCTTTTGCGACCCAGGGTCCAAGAGACATCTAACCATCACGGCCTTACCCTTCCTACCCGCCACCAGCACCTTGGCAGTAGCCAGCACTTCCGTACTACGTGTGGCCTGGACTTGAGCAGAAGAATGCGTACACAACGCCACACGATCGGAAGTAGCTGGGTCGGCCGCAGAAGCGGAGGCGGGGGCGCTAGCGGGCGTCGGCGCAGGTGCTTGCGTCGATTGCTCAAAATGCAATAAGGAATGATGCTTACCGTTACATTTCCTACATGTTGACTTCGATAGGCACTTAGAGACAGTATGTTTGCTACTTAGGCAATTACCACATCTGTTATTGTCTTTTATAAACTTAAATCTATTATCTACGCTCAACCTTTGAAACGCTTTGCACATAAACAAGGTTTTATGCGTGGAATGAAAAAACTCGTCGTTCGTCACTACCCAGAGCAGACGTGTATCGTTTTTGTTAAAAAATATTCAAATCAGTGTCCTTCAAAAATAACTCATAACTAAGTACAGTCAGAACTTAAATTGTGCAAACAGTGTTTGTTAATTACATCGCTTTGTTCCTGCGCACACTCCGCGTTCACAGTGCCTCAACGAAGACGGGCTATCTCCGTCTCGCTTGCACAGTGACTCCGCGTTCGAGCATAACGTGCTTCACCCCCGCGAGAACAGAACATTGGATATCTACTCCTCTTTCGCACAGTGACTCTGCGTTCACGGAATACATCACGCTAAGACAACAAGGTATCAATAACTATTAACTATAACACGAAAACAAAGTTTTGCTCGATTACCTGCTCGTGCTAATTATTAAAGCGAAATATTAGAATGAATCCTCAAAGATCACCACCATCACGGAATCTCACCGGCACGGGTGTGAGCAGCGCTGCAAATACCGGTCACAGTTCACACCCCGATTTATCGAAGTTAAGTGCGCTTGCGGCAGAGTCACAAATTACCTTCCGCAAACGTAAACAACTGATGGACAATAATTGTGAATGCTCAAATGAAATTAAAGAAATGCGTTCGGAATTGAGTCGTATCGGCTCACTACTTGAAAAATATGTTGGTTCGAGCGAACAGATCATGAATAATATGCAAGAAAATATAACTGAGATTAAATCACAAATGTCTGAGTTAAAATCATCTAATGAACAAACTGTACAGTTGATTCGACAAAATACTGCTCAGATTAACGAGATCAAATCTTCTACATCTAACATCGCAATGGAACAAAAATCGTTAAATCTAACTGTGTCGCAATTAGAAAAGCAAATCTTTCAAGGGGAACAAAAGATAATTTCTCTTGAGTCAGACCTGAATAACCTCAAGCTGTCTACTGTCCAGCCCTCTGTGTCTAAATCAGACAATCAGTCATCTTCGAACGAGCAAGTGATTAAGGAGATAATGGATCGTAACAACAGAGAAAAAAATATTGTTTTCGCTGGATTGCCGGAGCAGACTTCCACCACCGCGGAAGAGAGGATATCTGGAGACGAAAGAGATATTTTAAATATTACTTCACAAGTGTGCCAAAATCCACCAAAGCCTATCAAGATCTTCAGAATCGGTAAATACGTACCTGGAAAATACCGCCGAGTTAAGGTCTGTTTTGATACTGCCATTACCGCAAAGTATTTCCTACGCCACAAAGACAAATTACCTGAAAATGTTAAAATATTCTCTGATCAAACTCCTGCGCAGCAGCAATATCTAAAGAGCCTGAAAGAAGAATTAGCACGTCGCCAAAATGATGGCGAGAATGAGCTTACAATTAAATACATCCACGGTACACCTACGATAGTAAAAAACCCTCCAAAAAACTACAATTAACTACAGACACTAAGCCCACCTATACAAATTGCAACACGTATCAAGTACTCAATGACTACCGCTATATTAATGCCACCAAATCACGCCTCAGGTTCTTATACCTCAATGCTAGAAGTATTCGTAAAAAGGGAAAGTTTGATGAATTAAAATGCGTCTTAAGATCATTACCGAAAACAGCACATATCATACTTGTAACAGAAACCTGGATTCGCTCGGAGGCTCAAGCTTTGGCACTACAAATAGACAATTACACCCACTATTATAATTACAGGACCGACTCTAGAGGAGGGGGAGTCTCAGCCTATGTACACAATGATTTGAGACATAATCTATCAGAGTCCAAGTATTCAAATGGAAACAACTACCTATGGATAAATCTCGAACGGTACGCGCTTGAAATAGGGGTCATATATTACCCTGGAAACACTAACTACAAAGAATTTCTCCAGGAGTATGACTCGCAGCTACAACAAAGGAAAAGAACAATTGTTTTTGGAGACTTCAACGTCAAAATAAAACAGAGCTGTGTTCCTCCAAAATTAGTAGTAAACAACGATAACATTACCGAGCCAAATCATATTTGCCAAATATTTAACGAATACTTTGCTACAATTGGACCACTCCTAGCGAACGAAATACCTAGTTCATTTCATCACGATCATGACTGCGCTTTACCAAATTCTATAACCCAAAACGTTGAAAATCTCTCCAGTTTCAGCCCGTGTTCTGCTAATGAAATAGCAACCCTTATAGCTAAACTCGATCCAAATTGCAGCACTGGCCTAGACGGAATAAATACCAAAGTAATTAAAACAGTTAAAAGTTTAATCGCAAACGATCTGAGCAAGTGTTTGAATAAATTACTGGATGACGGGAACTTCTCTGATACACTAAAAATAGCAAAAGTAACACCAATCTATAAATCAGGCCCTACCACAGATGCAGGAAATTATCGACCTATCTCAGTGTTGCCTGTAATGTCAAAAATATTAGAAAAAATTATTCACAAGCGATTAGAAAAGTATCTTAATTCTATTAACTTCATCACCGATCGACAATATGGATTTAGACCCAGAAGTAATACTACTACAGCCACTATTGATCTCATCACTAAAATTAAACAAAACATAGACAGAAAAAACATAGCCCTGGGTATTTTTATTGATTTAAAAAAGGCCTTTGATACAGTTAGCCACAAACTACTCCTAAAAAAACTGGAATCAATAAAAATCACGGGAAAAGCTCTAAAAATGCTCGAGTCTTACTTAAAAAATCGTTCGCAAGTGGTCAAACTTGGTAATCACTAAAGTGATGCACTACCTATTACATGTGGCGTCTCACAGGGATCTATCTTGGGACCCTTACTTTTTTTAATATATATAAATAATATAAGCGAAATTAAACTACATGGTCACCTTACCTTATACGCCGACGACACTTGTTTATTTTACTTCGGATCTTCCATCCATCACATTATCTCACAAGCACAAGAAGATTTAAATACCCTATTCGCATGGTTTCAGTTCAATCTCCTAACAATAAATATCTCTAAAACAAGTTTTATAATATTTAAGGCTAAAAATAAATCGATTCCACCCTATGACCCTCTAACAATTAATGATATCCCGCTACAGCAAAAACCATGTGAAAAATACCTCGGTCTAAGAATGGACAGCTCACTAACGTGGAATGCTCACATAGATCACATAAAGAGTAAACTTTCGGCACTCTCCGGGTCATTGCGTAGCATTGTTCGTTGTATTCCACCAAAACTGCGGTATACTATTTACAACTCCCTAGTAAAGCCACATCTACTTAACTTAATCGAAATTTGGGGCAGTGCTGCTAAAACAAAATTATCTGAACTTCAAATTACTCAAAATAAAATCATAAAAATACTATTTAACTACCCATATCTAACATCTACCAGCAAAATTTATCAAGACACAAAAATAATGAACATAAAACAACTTTACATTTACAACACATGCATTTTCATCAGAAATATTCTTAACAAAAGCGTTCACTCAAACATAACACTCACTCAATATAAACAAGTTAGTCAACGCAGTACACGGCGAGCAAGCTTGCTAGTTTTACCGAAAACAAGAACTAACTATGGCAAAAAAATGCTAACTTTTGAAGGAGCACAGCTTTATAACAAATTACCGTCCTGTATAAGAAATGTACACTCTTTCAATGCATTCAAAACTCAACTTAGCCAGCACATAATTGCGGATCGATCACTTCTGGAGAAATGAATGCATTGGAAGGGTAACTATTAAGTTGTAATACTGATGACGAACTTATTGTAATCTATATTTTTAGTATTGTTCTCAAGTAAGTGACTAATGTTTTTATTGAGAATAAAGTTTCTTTAAACCGAATGACAAAGTGAACATTTAGATTCAGTAGCCACAAACACCTGCGATTCCTTAGATGAGGCGCGGGGGCTACCTGCGGGGGCGGACTTACTAGCCGCAGGAGAGGTGCGATACAAGATTTTTACTTGTTCACGAACAAACTTTACGAAATAATCATAATCTAACTCTTGTTGATTACGAAGCGACATTTCAAAATGTTTTGCAATATCAGAGTCTATTAACTTAAGACCCCAATGAATAAATATAAAATCATCTAACTTATTTATTTTCAATTGTTTGAGTCCCGCAACCGTAGAAGTTAATTTATCGAAACCCTTTTCAATATTAGCGGGAGTCGATCCGAACGATTTCAAGGAGAACAGCTGATTTAGATAATTAGTAGCGAGCGCGCGAGTATGTACTTGGCGATGAGCGCCTCCCAGACAAGAAGGTAATTATCGCCAGAAGGTACAATACCTTCAGTCACATTCCTAGCCTTTCCTTTTAAACAACTCAACAGATAATGAATGCGATCAGAATCTGTTAAATCTACGTTAGTATGTATAATACGTTTGAAAGTCTCGTAAAAGAACGGAAAGCTCTGTATATCACCGTCAAAGGTAGGCAGTTCGATTTTAGGAACCTGTATATGGTGAGCATTTGGGCTCGCTGACGGGCTAGGTTTCTGGAAATCACCTGACTCAGTTAATGAAGATAAACTAAACCTTATTTCGCCGACCAACTCATCAAATGAATGCAATGCGCCATAGCTTACTTCACAGGTTGGATCCAATGTCAAATTGAGCATATTTATGTCGTCCATTAGTCCATTGAATTCACTACGCAATCCATCAATTTGTTTTGCCTGAGCGATGAAAGCCTTGCGTAATCTTTCGGTAGTTAAAGATTTAGTTGAATCCAAAATCCTTTGAACCCGCGCAAAATATGCGTCACGTTTACCTTCCAATAATCGAAGTTTAACCTTGTCACTCATTGTTAACAGAAGTCAAATATGCCGCAAAAATAATTATATTAAATCAACCTTTATCTTCTACGGAACCCCAGTGAGTGAGGTTAGGGGCTAATCAAACCGATAAGCCAATGAAAGATTTTATAACTTAAGACGACGTACGGAACGAAGTTTCCGTACACGCGAAACCCTAACAATATTAAATTGAAAAGTAAAACAAATATAAACTACCGACGCTTTAACCAAGTGCACGTAACAAAATCTAATATAAATTAAAATAGTAAGCACGCCAAATATCTTATGAACGTACCCATCTATATACTATATTTATGATTAGCTCAGATATACCTACAACCCGATAAAAACATTTATGTCGGATGCGACGCGATAAACTTGTCTGCACTAACTTCCACTTGAATGAGATTAACTTACTCAATACAAGTAATATGAAGGTACAGATTCTTAACTAACAATAAGTTAAGTGTTGAACTTAGAAAAAAGTATAAACTTATTTTCGTAAGCGATGCGAGTGTATTCTTAACGAAATAACTTCGTAAAAAACAGTAAATTTCTTCACGAGTAGACGCGTAGATGACTGTTTGAAATAAGTTATCTAGTAAGTACATACTACGTTTGCAAACGTGAAGTGCGGGTGTGATATGTATAAATATACGGCTGTTTCCATTGAGGAGAATTAACGCGTAAAGTTTATACACATCTGTTATTTTACCTGAAGGTGTCTGTCAAGAAATCAAGTCACCTTCCTACAAAACAAAATAACAAGCGACGCGATGATAATATGGTTAATTGCAATAATTAATCATATGCGGTTGAGTCTCGCTATATAAAGCATACCTGCTCGTGCAATACGAATATAACAGGCGTAAACCTAACGAACCTATACAAGTGTATCATACAATAACAATCAATGTTATTCATTTAGCAATTTCGATTAGTACCAACATAATAAGTATGTAAAAGTTTCTAATGCGTAACTAAATTTAACCGTGGGTACGCGAACAAAGTTTAGACCTGGAACATTCCACAGTCAACGTACGACGATTTATACCCACTACCCACAATTTTTACAACCGAACAAAAAATATGTAATTACGCCGAAAACTAACAGATTTATTAAATAAACGTATTTAGCGATATGAATCAACGTTGATATTCAATTAACTGTATTCTTCGGAGCTTTAAATAGTGAACTTATTGATTTAAATTAAGAATTGATTTGACGGTTGACCTATTGCAAACGCAAGGCAGTTTGAACCTTATTAATAAAGCAATAGAGTTGAGAGTTGTGTGATGATATGCAATTAATATTGAAAATTCCTAAGTTTTTTGCTCAAAATCAGACTTTTAGGACTTAAATATAGGCCGTAAAAAGGCCCAAAATTAATTGTCCGGTTCGAAGGACCAAAGTGGAGCGTATAACCTGCAGAAGTTGTAAATTTCTGCTAAAATCACACGCGGATGGAGCCTAGGTTATTAGAGCAACCTAGGCTATAATTGCTGATTCTGTCGCCAGAAGTTGAAGGCAAAAAATACGCAATCGGGAAGAAAGGCACAAGAGATCGTTCAATTCATTAATTGTACCACATACCTTGACCAGCGATTCCACGCGCGCGCGCAGGCGACGGCCACGTGTTCGCTTTCGGGAGGAGCAGCTTACAGGTCTTTTCTGGATACACTAAGCTGGCCAGCAGTACACAACACACTAACATAGGTCTGGAGTAGGTTGATAACAGTTCGTATAGGTTCAGTTCAGGGGGTTTTAGGGCGCGATGGGACTAGTTAGTGTCACACATAGCATGCGCATCCACACGATCCCAAGGTTAGAGCGAGACTAACGCGTCGGTGCGGCGCGGCATGGCGCGCGCGCTGCTCGGCGCGAGCAAATCACCCAATCACGATATGGGGCACATATTCAATAAATTAGACGAAAACCAATGCCTTTCAATCGCCATAGGTGATGTAGAAAAAATATAAAAACTATAAGTTACGAAGCGTAACCAGATACAAATATTAATTGGAAATCGCACGTGCTTAAATTGAATTCAAAAATTTCAAAGTTTTCATATCCGGGAGATTAAAAAGACTACCAATCTACAAACCGCAATAGTCACATATTATGCATATGCCCATGCTTGGTTCACTTATGGTATCATTCTATGGGGAAATAGCACGGACGCTTCTTCCGTATTTATTCTACAAAAACGTCTAATAAGAATAATAACGAACATACAACAAACCGACAGTTGCAAACCATATTTTAAAGAACATAAAATCCTCACCTTGATTGGTATTTATATTTTGGAATTGTGTAAATTGGTGCGCAAACATCCTGATACATACAAAACTCGAGGAGATACACAAACAAGCCATTCGTTCCGTCATAAGAACAGATTAAATTTACCTCGGTCCCATCTTAAAATGCACTCTTCTAGTCCTTATTCAATGTCAATTAAAATTTACAATAAATTACCAAAGAACTTAAAACAAATAGAAAAAAACAAATATATTTTTAAGCAAAGTAAAACAATTTTTAATTAATAAAAGCTACTACTCATTAGACGAATTTTTAAATGATAAAACTTAACTATTTTTTGACTAATAATTTGACTATTTTGACTGGAGGAATACCTCCTTTTTACCTGGTTTTGTCTTTTCATTAATATTGTATATTAAATAAACTATAAATTATTTAGTAAATATATGACATTTTAAAATAATAAATATTGAAAGGGGAACTCAGTAATTAAAGTCGTTTTAATTAAGATCGCGTATAATCAGGAATCAGTATTGCACTCGCGAGAGGAACCGTCGGCGTCGGTCGGAATACAAACGGACGTGCTCTTGTTTCAACTAGCTTTTCCTGACTGCCGAAGGGGTTGCGCGGGAGACAAGACGGCACGCTCGCAACGGCGCCGTCCCTCACCCCGCACACCTCGCGCGCCCGCGCGCCCGCGCAGCGGTAGGCATCCCTTCGCTCTTTCAGTCGGCCTTTCCTGATGAAGCTGCCCGCCCCGGGTAGCCTATCCTGGAACTAATAATACCGACCCTCGCTCTAGGTCAGCTGGTTAAGGTGAGTTCTTAATCTCACGAACAAAAGAATTGAAGAGCGTATATGTGTATCTATACGTCTGATAGACGTGGTCTGACTATGAGACACTGTCGTGACACTTCTGAATGTGTCTGGCACTATAAAATAATGAGGACACTTATGAATGTGTCTGTCAGACGACGACGAGCTGAGCATCTATCGTGGTTATATCAGACGACACCTTATGAATGTGTCTATCAGATGATGACACTGGAAGTGCCGACCCTGTTGTCTATCATCTGCGGATGACACTTTACCAATGTGTCTATCGACGGTGACGACACTGCGTATCTGTTGCAAGTGACTGACACTTTATAAATGTGCCCATCGACAGGAACGACACTCTGTATCTACCACCAGTCTAAGGAGGCCTTCGTTAAACGACGACACCAATGCGGTATCTGTCTTTCATGCATGTTCAATTTAGCGCTTAATATTTAGAGGGTACCCTTGTGTTATAACCAGATCATCGATTTTAGCGGTCACAGTTTTCGTGACTCACAACATTAACAGTATTTACATTAGGTAAATGAATATATAATAAGTGAACAGTTGCAGCGGCCACAAAGTAGTGGCTCACAACATTAATAGTATTTACATTAAGTAAATGAATATATTGTAATAATTGAACAGTTGCAGCGGCCACAAAGTAGTGGCTCACAACATTAACAGTATTTACATTAAGTAAATGAATATATTGTAATAATTGAACAGTTGCAGCGGCCACAAAGTAGTGGCTCACAACATTAACAGTATTTACATTAAGTAAATGAATATATTGCAATAATTGAACAGTTGCAGCGGCCACAAAGTAGTGGCTCACAACATTAACCTTAATACTTAGGAAGTATGTTTGTTGTTAATTAAGTCATTAATATAATATAAGTAATTTAATTGCAGAGTAAGTACAGTCAACATTTCGACATCCACCACCAACTGTGAGTACACATTGTAAGTAGGTACACACACATGCGTTTAATAGTACCAATCAACCAACAAGACAAGCATATTAACACGTGCAACCCGGTATGTAGGTTATTAATGTCAATTAACCGTCTTATAATGATAGTTGAAACGATTACTTACAACATCTAACAAAAAAAACAAAAATAAAACAATATAATGTCAACAACTTCCATCCTGTTATCAATCAGTATCGGAAGTTGAATCGTTAGGATATTGCAAAGGCTTAAGCTTATCTCTGGCAAAAACGTTTCGTAAGGACGACCACGAGGGGTGGTACTTTTGATTAAATAACGGTCATGAGGTAAAACCTTGCGCACGGCAAATGGACCATCGAAACGAGGCATAAGCTTGCCGCTGCGTAACCCTTTCTTAAATACCTTACGTTCGGCCAGGACGAGATCGCCTTCCTTAAATGGAGCGCCCTCACGTCTCTTTTTATCAAAATTGATTTTTGACCTCCGGGCAGCCTCCTGAGAGCGAGTAATAGCGCCAGCCCGAAGCGAGTTAATATCAGACCTCGTAGGTACAACGATGTCTCCCGACAGTCGTGGTCGGAAACCGTATAGTAGTTCCAGTGGTGATTTCCCTGTACTATTATTTGTATTGGAATTGATCCCGAGTTGTACCTTAGGTAAATATTCTTCCCAACGATTCTGATCCTCTTCTCCGAGGTAGGCGACTAGAGTATCCAATATCGTACGATTGAACCGCTCAATTTGCCCATTGGCCCTTGGACTTGCTACCGCGGTTAGTACGTGTTTGATTTGCCTATCACGACAATATCTTTTGAACTCATGGCAGTCAAAGGCTTTACCACGATCGCTGATTATACGGCTCGGCAATCCGAACGTTTTAATGTACTGATCAAATGTCTTTAATACGTTGTCACAACCAGCATCGCGTACCGCCTCAATCCAGATGAAACGCGTGAACGCGTCTATAATGGCGAGTATGTACATTTTACTTGATGGACTTTTACAGAATGGACCGAGGTGGTCCACGTGAACGGTGTGAAATGGTATAGCTACCTTCTCTATTGGATGTAATAATCCTACTTTACGACCCGTCGGTTTCTTTGCGTACTGACATGATATGCAACCACCGACGTACTTCCGCACAAACCGTCTCATACCACTAAACCAATACTTTTCCTTTATGGCGTCATAGGTTTTATTATAGTTGGCATGACCGTTGTTATCGTGAAAAGTTTGCATGATTGACCAGCGAGACAGACGTGGTACTACAACTTTGTTTTGACCGTTCACTTTTCTAAATAAAATGTTATTTTCTACAACGTAGTCCCGTTCTAAGCCGTTGTTATTGCCGACGGACGTTTCGTCTTTCAGCTGCCCTATAGTGGATCGGATTGAGTCGTCAGCATGCTGCATACTTTCAATAAGATTTCCGTTTGTGCAACGCATAACGGATTCAACTGGGTTACGACTCAATGCATCCACATGAGCCATGGCCTTGCCCGGTCGATATACTACGTCAAAGTTAAGTCCCTGAACTTCGAGCCACCATCTAGCGATGCGCGGGTTTAGGTCCCGCTTTGACCACGTCCACCGCAGAGCGTTGCAATCAGTAACAATGGTGAATTTTAAACCCGTTAAGTAGACCTTGAATTTCTGTAATGACATGACAACAGCTAATGTCTCAAGTTCGAAGCTATGGTAACGTTGCTCCGCGGTGGTCGTCTGGCGGCTAGCGTAAGCGACTGGTTGGTAAGTACCATTAGGCGGTTTTTGAAGCAGAATACCTCCCAGACCAATTTTAGAGGCATCGGTGTGCACTTGTGTTTCATACTCCGGATGAAATAATAATAGTACCGGGCGACTTACGAGTATGTTCTTAATACTATCAAAGGCCTGCTGTTGTGCAGCGCCGCAGAGCCATGGTTGGTCTTTTTTTGTCAATAGCGTGATAGGTCGAGCTAGCGAAGCAAAGTTACGTACGTACTTACGAAAGTAGTTCGCTAGACCCATGAACTGTCTTGCGTGATGTACGTTCTCGGGTTGCTTAAAATCCTGCACGGCATTAAGTTTATGTTGAGCCGGTTTTACTTCGCCTTTACACACTTCGTGGCCTAAGTATTCGACTCGAGACACTAAAAATGAGCACTTATCGAGTCTCAGTGTAACGTTGGCGTCTCGGATCCGCTCTAAAATTGCCCTTAAATGGTCTAACGCGTCAATTTTCGAGTTTGAATAGATTAAGATATCGTCTAAGTAAGCCGTGCTAAATTTAAATTTTAACGGCCCGAGAATTTCGTCTATAGCGCGTTGAAACACCGCTGGTGCATTTACTAATCCGAAACTCATGCGAGTGTACTGATAGAGACCGTCCGGTGTGATGAACGCGGTATAGTGTTTACTCTCGTCATCGATTTGGATGCAATGGTAAGCCGATAAAATGTCTAAGCACGAGAAAACACGCGCATTTGAAAGTCGATCTAGTTGGTCCTGTATCAACGGTAAAGGGTAGCGCTCCTTTTTAGTAATTTTGTTAAGCGCGCGGTAATCGACAACCATGCGCGGTTCTCCCGTCTTTTTGGTCACAAGAATGACAGGACTCGCGTATGGCGAAGTGGACTCCTCCATGATACCTTTACTCCTTAAATCACTTACGATATTGCGGACCTTGTCACGATCACTCGCCGACATGCGATATGGTCGGTAATATACGACCTTTTCTTTATCCGTCAACTCGATATGCATCTTAACAGAACATTTGCCTATTCTACTGTCGTCTACTCCCGAGAAACATTCCGAATATTCTTGTAGAATCGACTCAAGTTTCGTTAACACGTCCGGTTCAAGATTGTCACCTATTTTGTACGTATTCACGCTATCATTTATCGTGGCTCGTGCTACGCATCGATTAACAGGTAAGTCAAATGAACTATTACTAGTATTTATTATATTCATGACTGACTTTCCGTCAATAAACTCGATATCGCTCGGTGGAATAACACACTCAGCCCTCGGAGCTTGATGTTCGGTGTGACGTACGGACGCATGTCCGAATAGTAATTGGTCGCATGAAACTATTATTTTGTTTACTCCTGGCGACAACGCGACTGAACTATCCGTGACCAACTTCACATGTTCAACATCCTCACAAACCGCGGGTAGCTCGCGTAAATTATTAGCGTTATACATTCTTAAACACGTAGGTGTCTTAATGACGTACACGTCTGGATAATCCGTAAACGGTTGACCTATAATCACACCGATGTCTTGTGCGCTGTCTGGCACAATATAAGCGCTCGCGTTGCACGAAGCTTCGTCTGCACACACCTTTACATACGCTTGACCAATAGGTATTATCTTCGAACCACCAAAACCACTAATAACGCTATTCGATCGACAGGGCTGCACTTCGAGATTTAATTTTTGTGACGTAGAGTTAGTAATAGTTATGCACGAACTACCGAAGTCAATAAAAGCTTTCACGGGGCGATCATTAACTCTTACGTTTAAATAATATTTCGAGCTTGATGACTGGTCTTTTATAGCATGTACCGACTGGGATGCGCCAGCGTTTGAATTATTATTATTACTATTGATGTGTGACTTTCGAGCCTTAAGTTTCAAACATTCATCCTTACTATGACCCGATTTACCACAATACGTACATTTTTTAGCTTTGCGAAAACATTTATATTCCGAATGGCCCGATTTACGGCAAAAAGCGCAAATAATTGCTTTATCACGCGCCTTGTAATTGCAATTATTTGCAATATGACCGCGCCTTTTACAAAGATTGCATCTTATCTTTTTAAAAGAGGAATTTACACTCGACACGATATGACTTGTTCCTTCGGCGGTACGAAGTGCGGATAGGTATTTCAACAACTTAGTGGGGTCATTACAAGCCGCGGAAACCGTGCCGACCTCAACGATCTGACTACCAATCGTGCCAATTATAATTTCCGTGGTAAGCGATGGCGGAAGGCCACAAGCATTTCCCAAAGCCAGTTTATCATAGTAAAATTGCATGTAGTCATCGTCGGGTTTCCGTACGACATTAACTAAATCACGTAACATATTCAATTTGCTTTTCTGGGACGGAAAAGCCACCATTAACTTAGACTTAAAATCCAACCAAGTCACATTTACGTCTATTAAATTATCAAACCACTGACGAGCGTAGCCCCTTAATTTTGACGAAGTATTGAAAATAGTGGTCTTTTCGTCCCACCCATACATGTTAGAAATACCTTCGATTTTACGATTCCAAAGTTCCATTGTAATTAAAGTTTTCTGGGGGTCAAATTCCGGTATAGGGTCGCTGCGACCTACATAACGCAGTGATGATGGAGATGCAACATACCCGGTATTTGTAGGCGTCAAAGTCGTGAAATTCAGTTGCGACGGCGTACCGGCGGCAGGCAACTTGTTAATAACACGTGCAAGCTCATCGGCGCGCGTGGCTGGTAACCTGCACTCGCCGACCGTGTTATGGACGCCAAGCGACGGGGCGCCCGGCATCGCTAACTGAGAAATACCTGAATCCAGTTGTGGGGCTGACATATTCGGTGTCTGCTCCGCCGGCGATGACGCGACTGGTCCAGCGGTTTGTGAAACCACCCGGTGACCGTTACCAGTAGTGGCACTGGCAGGCATCCACGAACTCGTGAAGTAGCCATGTTGACACGTCGTGGCAGGAACAGTGGTACAGGCTTCACTCCCATGCGCTGCTTGATGACCACAGCCTAGCCCGGCCGGTGTCACATATCCGTCGGTCAATGATGTAGGTATTGGTGGTGTCAAGGAGCCCTCTTCATTGGTATCACGCGAAATCGGCGCGCCGTAAACTTCCGTTTCCAGTTTACGCACGCGATGTTTTAATTGTTCTTCCAAATTAGATAAAAGCTCGCTACGAATGCGGCTAATTTCTTTTTTGATTGCGTTATTCGCGCTCATTTTCGCGCACACGCACGTTTACACAATTCACACAAAACACTCCGTAATAATATACGACATAAACACAACTAACACACACTTTATACCTAGATCGAGTAGATCGTTCGATTCGCGGAGAACGGATGAACACTATAGGTATAATTAATCGAGTTCACATTTACTAATTAGTGGACGTTTATAGTATCTAATCCCACTTACTGAGCTGAAAGGGGAACTCAGTAATTAAAGTCGTTTTAATTAAGATCGCGTATAATCAGGAATCAGTATTGCACTCGCGAGAGGAACCGTCGGCGTCGGTCGGAATACAAACGGACCGTGTGCTCTTGTTTCAACTAGCTTTTCCTGACTGCCGAAGGGGTTGCGCGGGAGACAAGACGGCACGCTCGCAACGGCGCCGTCCCTCACCCCGCACACCTCGCGCGCCCGCGCGCCCGCGCAGCGGTAGGCATCCCTTCGCTCTTTCAATATGCACCCAATAAAACTGAAATACAATAATGTTACAAATTATAAATACATAAAACAAATAATTGAGAGATTTATACTAAATATAACAATAATAAATAATTTATTTTAATAAAAAGCAACGATATAAATATAATATAATAATCTACTAATTTCCAATTTACTTTAGTCTTACGGAATTAAACGGTTTAAATAATAAAAATGCACCCATTAAATAAAAATTAATATAACTGGAATATAATAATATTACAAATTATAAATAATAATTAATTTCTATATAAATTAAAGATACGAATACGACGAAAAAAGTCTACCTATTTTAATTGTTTTAGTGTTAAGGAAAGTTGATAAAAGCGCTCTTCCTCTCTCCTACCTATTTTTATAATTTTGCTGTGCCCGACAGGGTCCATAATTGTTTCGTCTAATGTATTTTAACACCTGTAGGTATATTATGTACATTATGGATTGCAATAAAGAATTTGAATTTGAATTTATTGAGATAGTCTTGGGAATGAAAGTGGAATTAAATTGCTTACAATACATATCAAAAAATTCATCATATTGATGATGAGGATTGTCAGTAGACAATAATGGTAAGTTAATTTTTAGTTTATTTTTAAATGTTTCTAAGCATCTTACCGTTTTTGGGTTAACAGTGATATCCATTTTAGCCACTTTAAAGTTTTGGTTTTCAATGGTAATCATTTGACCGCAATGATCAGAGTCTAGAGCATTTATAATTTCTTTATGGATTGGAGTAACATCAGTATAAATATTGTCTAGACATGTGGCACAAGTAGGCGTTATTCTTGTAGGCTCCAAAAACAGGTTTACGAGATTGTAGGACCGAAACAGACTCATAATTTTACTACAAGAACTTGAGTTTTCTAATAAATTTACATTAAAGTCACCGCATGTGATAATGGACTTGTTTGTGTTACAAATCTTGTGTAAAACTTCATCCATTACCTTTTCAAAGCAGTCATACAATCCCGAGGGGGGCCTGTATACACTTAATATAATGAACTGCTCCAATTCTATACAGGCTATTTCAATATTGCGTTCATTTCATTTCATTTCATTTCATTTATTCAGTAACAATAAAATTGTGTGTGAAATATTCCTATACAAAGATACAGAGAAAAAAAAAAACAAACAAACAAAGCTTAACAGTCAAGAAAAAAAAAATAATAATAACATATCACAGATTAATATCTATTATAAAATAATTAATTGGATATTCGAAAATTAAATATAGTAAAGTCAACTAATAATATTAAGAATTACTTAAATTACGAATCATTAATAGATAATACAAATTCAAATATCAAAATTAACAAAAAAAATCATATCTAAAAACAATACAATTAAAATATCAAGAAGAGATAGGCTCACAATGTCCTTTCGGTCTTTGAATTTAATCTGGTTATTTACTAAAATTAGTGATCCACCATGAATGGCATTAACTCTGTTGAATGTGCTACCAACCTGGTGATTACTAAAACTAATCATGAACTGGTCATGGCTTTGAAGCCAATGTTCTGTAATACAAAGAATATCAATATTATTCAAATTCAAAAATAGTTCTAATTCTAAGTCTTTGTTCCTCAGTCCTTGAATATTCTGATGCACCAAGTTGATACTATTTGTTATTAAGCTATTTTTATTAGATATAGTTTTGTGAGATTGTTCATTACTGCTAGAGTTTGCCTCTATTGTCCTATTCTCTAATTTAAATGATTTATAATGTCAATATTATGCACTAAATTTCTCATTGGATTATTCAACATGTCATGGTACTCAATAGAAGCAATCTCTTTTGCTAAATTCTTAGCTGTTATACTAAAATAATAAGACAGTGACACAGCTATCTGTCGTTTACAATACCTAGAAAGATAAAGTACCTGTCTACTAGGAATCTATCTTTTTTTCAAATATAAGCTATTACCAACATAATTATTAATATCAATTAAATGAAACATATTATTATTGAATGTCAAATTATGTAATGTCATGTTAATTTCAAATCTTAAGAGGTTTTCTTCCTGTGGCAAACTTTGACTATAGGGGAATGTGAACATTAGAATTTTTCCTAAACTAAGTTTACTCAATGAACTAAAATATTGGAACAACTCCCCTTTGTTCACATTACACCTATTACCAACAAATATCAATATTTTTTAATATGGAATCTGGGCTGAAGTTGTAATTCATAATCTTTCTCATAATGAAATTTAAGGAACAACCAGGCATACAAAAGTTAATAATTGAAGATCCCGGATTCTTACTTGTCAACAAGCGGCCTAAATCCTTTCCAATTTCATCAGAAAAAATTATAATTTCTTTATTGACAATCGGTTCTGTTATACAATTAATATTTTCAAGTAGTAGACTATCACAGGACTGCAGTATAGTTGTATTGCATACCGACAATGAATGGGCCAGTGTGGGTGTAACAGATGGACTTGTGCAATGACCACAGTTGCTACTTTGTGTACTTACTGGCTCATTCATACAGCCAAGCCAATACATATTCCTTTAATTGGTTCTCTGAGGCTGTATATTTAATATTAAGTGAATTAAGTTTATCCTGAAGACGGTCAATTTCACATTGCAAGTTCTGTGTATCTTTTTGGTATTTCCTTTTAGTTTTATTTAAATTTAAAGAATACATATCTAATTGACTTAAAAGGTTTAATCTTTCCCTATTTAATTTTACATTTTTAATGAAAAATTTTTGCTTCTTTACCATTTTCTTAGTCTTTACAATGTATTTGTTTATTTTGATATATTTTTTTAGTTTATTCTTACTTGAGAATACCCGCACTGATTTATTAGCCTTTAAGCCATCATCAACTGTCAAATCTATAGTGTCAGGTTGGCATTTATTATAAAACATTGATGGAACAATAGGCACCAACTCACTGAACAGACTTTGGTTTAGGGAGGCCGTGATGTTAAGGTTTGTTGTCTCAAGTTCTGAAATTTGACTTCTAGCATCATGTAGCTGTTGTTGTAGAATATGTTTGTGACTCAGAGCTTGTTCGTACTCTACGCTACACTGGCTAAACCCGTCCACAATGAGTTGGAGCTTATCCCGGTCTTCTAGGGCATCAGTTAGCTGAACATAAAGCTGAGCCATTTCATTTTTTAACTTATTGTTCCTCTCATGAGCTTCAGAAAGCACCCTTTCATTGTCATCTATTTCCCTGTTTAGTTGAGAACAGGACTCCTTACACGCCTTTAGTTCGCTCAAAGCCTGAGTGAGTTTGGACTCTTCAAGGCGAGCGCGCATACTGCGTGTCATAATCATGTTTAAGGAGAGTAGAAACAAGATAGGAAAATAATAGGTGCAGTAGAATTGTAAGAGAAACGGTAAATTGAAAAGAAAATGAAATTTAGTAAAACAAAATAAGAAGTTCTGTCACTCAGTCAAACAGGTTATGTTTACTTTTCAAAAGTCATCGGCATCAAGTAGCCGTAATAAAAGTGATCCAGTTAATTGAAAGTAAATGATTGGCACGTAAACAATAGAATAACAAGTAAAATAAGTTGTATTGTACCTGATTTTATGATGACAATGCAAGATTCCTTCGAACCGGTAACTGTCAGTTTCACAAATTGATTTTATTACACTTTGTTTGCATTAGTTCAACATTTAAACACTATAACTCACATTAAACTTGTTTTATATAAGATAATTGATACAAATAGGCATTATTAATAAGGAAATACAATATTTAAAAATTAAAATTATATGGACAAATTCAAATCAGCTGTTAGCTGTAGTGTTGCCACAGGAGGAAAAGCATTCATATCGAGATTGGTATATTATCATGTGAGAACGATGTAGCAAGTTGTGCACGATAAGTGTCGACAGTAAAGCCAAAACGACGATTTAAAAATAATATAATAATTCAAACAAGCTGTGGCAACTAAGAGGTGACCAGTCACAACTGACAGCACCCGTTCACGAGCATGACGCATGGATCAGCCACCATTCCACTCAACCATTTTAAAGGGAACGAAATGACCCGACACACCCGCCACCATCAGCGAGACATTTAAGTGAGCATGACACACTCTCAATCGCCAGGGCATATCCAAGTCAAATAAAAAATAGAAAAATAAATGTAGGTTTCCAGAGAATGACAGCTTTCTAGTACATAGTACTCACACAATATGTGCTATGCGACTATATAATACTAAAGAGATTGAATTTATACATTGCAAAGATAGTTGTACAATCTTCTTCTTCTTCTTTCTTCTTCCTATTAAATGCTATTCATTTAAGCGTCCTGTCCTTGTGGAGCAGGATCGGCATTAAGCCAAGCATTTTTATCAGCGATATAATCGTCTAACTTGTAATATGCTTGCTTGCATAGTGTGCGTTTGATACATGTTTTAAATTTCGTCTCATTCAGTTCAAGAATGCTTTGTGGAATTTTGTTATGTCATCTCAAACAGTACCCCATGAAAGATGAGTCTACCTTAGCGAGTCTGAAGCCTGGCTGCACTAACTGGTCCCTATTCCTAGTAATATAATTGTCATGTGTCTGTCACCTCTTTTACTAAAAAGATGCAGATTTTTTCTCACATACATTATGTTTTCGTAGATGTACTGACAATGCACCGTCATAATGTTAATGTTCTTAAATAGTTCTCTCAGAGAATCGCGCCTACGAAGACCATATATTGCTCTGATGGCTCGTTTTTGCAGAATAAAAATAGATTCAATGTCTGCAGCTCGTCCCCATAACAAAATGCCATGAGACATTAGGCTTATGAATCTGAAGTAGGACTTTATTCACGTCATCTAGCTTTTGAGCCCGTCTATTTATCTTAAAAATTAGGGAAGTGTCATCAGCAAATAACACCATATTCTGAGGTTGGTTTTTCAATAAATAGGGTAGATCATTAATATATACCAGAAAAAGGAAAGGGCCCAATATTGAGCCCTGCGGAACCCCCATTTTTACTTTTAAACCCTGTGAATTAACACCATTTATTTGAACATGTTGTTGCCTTTCACTCAAATAAGATTTTACTAAACTAAGTGCAAGTTTACCTAGTCCATAATGCTCAAGTTTCAAAAGCAATGTGTCGTGATTCACGCAATCAAATGCTTTTGAGAGGTCACAAAATATTCCTACAGCATCTTGGGACTGTTCCCATGCATTAAATATGTGCTTTAATAAAGTTACACCGGCGTCAGTTGTGCAACGTCCTTTAGTGAAACCGTACTGTTGATCGTGTAAGATTCTGTTGGTGTTAAAATGATTGAGCATTTGGTTAAGCATAAGTTTTTCAAAAACCTTGCTAAAAGCTGGCAACACCGATACAGGTCTATAATTATTAGTATCTTTACTGTCACCAGATTTGAAAAGAGGTATGACCTTACTGTGTTTCATTAAATCTGGGAAAACCCCTCGGTCTACACACAAATTAAATATTGAAGCTAAGTACGAGTATGGTGCAATAGTCTCAACTATGGATGTACAAACTTTGATAGACATTCCCCATAGATCTTTGGTCAGTTTAATTTTTATTTGCCGGAAAGCTTTAATTACCTCCGTAGGGTTTATATGTTTAAATTTAAATTCAGCCAGGCAACCCGGCACGTTCGCCTTCAATAAACCAATTGAGACTTTTTTTTTTTTTCTTTTTTGGTGGGTGTAAAATCATCGAATAACCCCTCCCGCTCTTGGGCAGAGCGAAAGGGACAGTCAGACTTCTACTGACTAAAAACCACCCATGTTCCTTCTTCGCCCTCTATGTCGAGGCCGCGATAACCGTTGGACTACCCGCAGCCCCGACAGGCGTCGGCCCTTTCGGGCCCCTTCCATGTTGCTGACATCTCTTTGAGGCGCGCGTGGAACACGAACGCGCCGTCGACACGGCCTGTTTTCGTCGTGAGAGGGACGGACGGCGAGTTAGCCCATCACTCACCGTCCACAGGCCCGCGTCTACGGTGGCCGGAGGTCATCGCGGGACCCCCGACGCCCGGAGCGCCTCCCGCGGCGGCTGGGACGAGAGGTTCTCTCCCTCTCGCGTTCCGCCACCTCCTTCGCCAGCATCACTGCTTCGCAGAAGGAGGCGACGGCGTCCCATTCCTCCTCGCCCCGGACCATGGCTTGCACCAGGGCCGGGCGCGAGAGGTCGCCGCCGCCGATCGCCGCTACGAGAACACGGCGGGGCTCCGCCC
Source organism: Diarsia rubi (assembly GCA_932274075.1). NCBI lineage: Eukaryota > Metazoa > Arthropoda > Insecta > Lepidoptera > Noctuidae > Diarsia > Diarsia rubi. The sequence continues at coordinate 4,322,082 of OW026434.1, read as the reverse complement.
AAGCGGGGCACACCTCCACTGTGTGCTCCACCGTGTCCTCCGGCCGATCCTCACAATGGTGGCATCCGGGCGTTTCCTCCCGCCTGATTCGGTGCAGGTACCTCCCGAAACAACCGTGTCCGGTGAGGACCTGCGTCAGACGGAAGGTGAGGGTGCCGTGGCGCCTCTCAAGCCACTCCTCAAAGAGGGGACTTACCGCCACTAAACCAATTGAGACTTCAGGTGAGGAATTAAGAGCCTCCGTTGTTTTTAAAGGAATATCAGTAAAGAAATTTACAAATTCTTGAGCTACTTCCTGATTATCGCTTTTAGGACCACATGCTGTATTTAATGTGTAGCTAGTGGTACGTATTTTTTTCCTGTTAGTCTCATTATTTATGACTTTCCAAACTGTTTTTATTTTATTTTCTGCTGTTTTGATCTTTTTGCTAATGTGAAGAAGGGCTTTAGCAACCTTACAAATATTTCGAAATATTTTTGAATACTTTGCAACATACTTGTTAAAAGTTTCAGTGTTTATGTAAGGCTTACCTAAGGCCATACAGTTCAAAAAGTCTTTCCCTACTTTTTCTGATACCTCTAGTTGCCCAATCACTAAATATACATTTAGTATGATGACAGTATGATGAAAACGGTGGTCGTACCAGTAATTAAGAACAAAACTGGAGATGCATCCGATAGGTCGAATTATAGACCCATCTCTCTCGCAACTATTGTGGCTAAGGTGCTTGACAGTGTGCTAAACGTGCAGCTGGAAAAACATTTGCGGCTGCACGATGCACAGTTCGGTTTTCGATCTGGTTTATCCACCGAAAGTGCAATAGCTTGTCTTAAGCACACTGTCAGGTACTACAGTGACAGGAGTACACCAGTTTACGGGGCGTTCCTAGATCTCTCCAAGGCCTTCGACCTGGTCTCATACGACATTCTCTGGAATAAGTTAAAGGCTACAGGTATCCCCAACGAGTTGCTGAACGTTTTTAAGTGCTGGTACGACAACCAAACAAACGTTGTAAGGTGGGGGAATGAGTCGTCTGTACCATACAGGTTGGAGTGTGGCGTGAGGCAGGGGGGATTAACTTCCCCAAATCTTTTTAATCTGTATCTGAATGCACTGATCGAGGAACTCAGCAGCACGCATGTGGGCTGCTTTATTGACGGGTTGTGCTTTAACAACATCAGCTACGCCGATGACATGGTGTTGCTGGCTCCCTCGGTGAGTGCACTCAGAAAATTGGTTGGGATTTGTGAGAACTACGCTGCTAACCATGGGCTAAAATATAATGTAACAAAGTCAGAACTCATGGTCTTTAGGGCTGCTGGTAAGAAATGTCCAGAAACAGTACCACCTATTAAAATTAATGACGTTCCGATTCTTCGGGTACACCGTTTTAAATACCTTGGACATTTCATTGCTGACGACCTTAAAGATGATGCGGATGTTGAACGGGAACGCAGAGCATTGGCGGTGCGGGCGAATATGTTGGCCCGTAGGTTCGCTCGATGTACAGATGCGGTCAAAATCACGCTGTTTAAAGCATACTGCACATCTCTGTACTCGAGCGCCCTATGGATCAGCTGTACTAAACGTGCAGCCAATGCTTTGCGTGTTCAATACAATAACGCTTTCAGGGCACTGTTGCGACTGCCACGATATTGCAGTGCATCTGCAATGTTTGCACAAACCAGGGTGGACAGCTTCTCAGCTGTAGTGCGTAAGAAGAATGCGTCTCTTCTCGCCAGATTGCGTGGCAGTAGCAATGGCCTCTTGAGCGTTATTGCTGATAGGCATGATGAAAGCCCCATAGTGAGGCATCTAATTAAAACCACCTTATCTGTAGTAGTATATAAGTACTAACATAGTTTTTATAAGCTTTATTGTTACTAACATTCTAGTATTGTAAGTACTTCTTGTGTAAATGTTTTGTGAATCGTGTTTGTTTGTTATTATTAAGTACTAACATAGGCTAAGTTATATTGTTACTAACACAGTGGACCTCTGTAGTCTGTTTAATAAATAAATTATTATTATTATTATTATTAGGGCTAACACTTTTAATCTTCTTCTCAAAAGTTTTATTGAATTCTGTGTGAACTATTGAAAAGAAGTTATCGTACAATTTATTTATATTAATATCATCCACATGATGGTTTGTTCTGTAGGAAAATATTATATTTATTTAGTTGAGGTTGAGTTAGGAAAATATTATATTTATGCTAGTTGTTAAAGGTCTAAATGTAATTTGAACTTTTTGTAATGGTGTGTTACACTTAAAAGTTACGGTTTGTCCGCTATGATCAGACGGCAGGCAATTTACTATGGCTTTATCTATGTAATCACAATCGCAGAAAACATTGTCTATACAAGTAGCAGAAAATGAGGTGACCCTAGTAGGTTCTATAAAAATGTTGGTTAAATTAAATGATAACCTACTGCTAATTGAATTTTGTTCTAAAATATTGACATTGAAATCGCCACAAATAATTACAGATTTATTACTGGCAGCAAGTTTTGCCAGGACATCTTCTACTATTGATTCAAACAAGGAAAAGTTTTGATTGTTTGGGGGTCTGTACACACACACAATTACATGCTTATCTAGCTCAACACAGGACAGTTCGACGCAATGTTCAACCGAAAGACCTACAATGTCATTATGTTGCTTATATTTAACACAATTTTTTAATAATATTAGGGAACCTCCACGCAGCATTGATTTACGGTTAAAACAGCTACCCACCGTATAGTTTTCATAATTAATAAGCATTTGGTAATCTTTGAGCCAATGTTCAGTAAAACAAATAATGTCAAACATACTTTTCTCTAAAAACAATTCTATTTCTAATAATTTGGAAGAAATGCCTTGGATATTTTGGTGGAATAAATTCAAAGTGTTCTGCTGAGGCCCTTTTTTACTAACTAATTTAGTGCAAGAAGATACCTTTCTGTTGGTAGGTTTAACAATATTGTTAATGGTACCTTCTGTTGTCTTACTTCCTAGTTTAAACTAATATCTGGAGTGAGCCCAGAGTCTCCTGTGCTATCACCAGACAACAAGATTCTATCACTAAAAACTCCTAATTGAGAATTTTCCACGGTGACATATGGAACCTCCTCCCTACAATGTTTGTAAACATTTATAGCACTAGTGCTATATTTATTTGAAGTCACCTCCTGTACATAAGTACCATGACTAATAGTCGCAGTATTAACAATGTAAGAAAACTTTGACATACTACATATGTCTGTGTGAATATTAAAAGCTAATAGCCTAGCTATTTTGTGTCTAAATCTAAGAGGTAGATACACATTACCTGGTGTCGACTTAAGCTTATCAACAAAAGTGTTGGTATCCAGATATACAAGCTTGTCACAATAGTGACCTACTAAGAAATGCACATGTTTGTTTAACATGTGTATATAATTGTTTTTCCTATCACAAAGTCTTTCAAAATACGGAAAAGCACACAATATAATTTTACTACAATCTAACTTTAACAACTCTGATACACAGTCAGTGATGTCTTCCTTTTTAATTTTAGAACTGTTACCAACACATATAGTAATGGTTGTATCAGGACCACAAACAGTTTTTGAAGCTGATGCCATAATCTGTTTGAAGGTTGACCCCGGCATACAATAATTTTGTGTACAATAACTCAAGTTATTACTAATTAATTTTCCTAGCCCTCTACCTAAACCATCAGAAAACAAGACTGAATGATTACAATCATAACTATTAGGAAATACAAAACTACCAATCTGAGGGTGCGCTACTTGTGCCTCTTGACTGATGATACAGTCCTGAGTGCGTACAGCCAGGGACAAGTCCTCCGTTCCCACTGGCTGGAGGGCATCAGGGCTACATGTCCTCTGACAAGTACAGAGAGTATTACTGACAGTCAGCAAGTCCACTTTGTCAACTATGTGGCGTAGTGCTTTTTGTGGTAGGGAAATGAGACAAGGAAGACTTAGTTATACATTTACTTTAGCACTACACATACAAATTTAGGGGTTCTAGGGTCTAAGGTCACGCACTGTCACTGAAGGTAGGAAAACGGTACTGCCCTGAGCAACCAGAAGACGTCGATCGCCACGCACGGTAGGTAGGCCGGGTCAGGCGGCCTCACGCGTCGGTAGGGACGCGCGGCAGGGCGGTCGACCAGGTGGGCAGCGGGCTCAGGGCAACTAGCCCTAGGCAGCGTTGGTGGTAGGCAGGTAGCGGCAGCGCAGACGGCCAGTAGGTAGCAGCGGCAGGCCGCTGTCTACACGGCCACGCCGTCGTCTGGTGCCGGACGCGTAGGCGTCACAGTTTAAAGGCGGCTCGCGGCAGGGCGGCCGTGCAGATGCGTGCTTCTCACCGCGTTGGTAGATGCGCGGGAGCACAGCAGAGCAGCAGAACAGTGCAGCGTGAGCGAGCCCTAGTTGGCTAGCCAGCGCTAGGAACCCTGAAACAGCGCCAAGGGGACGCTTGAGCTCCAAGATGGTTCCTGTAAGCCCCCTACGATGTGCGTGTCCCAGCCATGCGTTAGATGCGGCAAGCTCAAGGCAGTGAAGAAGATGGAAGATGGGTACTCACACATCGCAGTGGTTTACAGTGATTAGTTGATAGGAGAATAGTTGATAGACTAAAGGCGAGGCGTGGCGTCACATCGCCACGGGGTTCTCATTGACCGTTGACTCGCGTCGCCGGTTTATGATACAGCATGGATGAGCATGATTTAGTTTATAGAGAATAGAATAGGATGCATGCCATGCGGAGAACCATATAACTAATTAGAGCACATGTGCATAGTGAATAGCTAGGTGCTAATTAATATTAAATACAGAATACATTGCCGGCAGCCATGTTAAATAGACACAAAGATTACAAATAGGTATGGCTTGCCGGGACATAAATTTAGCAGCAAAAGAACACAATGGCGGAGTTCACTTACCCAATAACTGGGGACTTATCTAGTAGGCTGCTCGCTTGATGTAAAAAGGGCAGAACCTATGCGTGCAGCCGTTTTTAAAGGAGGTCCTGAGCGACGTTCTCCCTCCATTGTGACATTACAGAACATTTAGGGTTGTACCTATAATTTAGTGAGGTGACAACTTTTTAGAATTAGTCGGTTTTTAGTGAATCGACTAATTTATGCTACAACTAATTCATTTGTAGCAAGAATATGCTCTTTAATTTGGTTTTTTGAGCGATCATATTTAAAAGATATAGAGTTTAATGACATATTCAGGGCCCGTATTTCTGATTGTAAGCGCTGAGTATCCATTTCATAAATATATAAACTATCTTCTAATTTAATCTGATAGTTATTTAAAGTATTAACAAGAGAAACACGTTCTTTCCTTAATTGAACGTTTTTGGAATAACGTTTTTTGGTTTTTCTTAAATTTATTAATTTTTTTAATGATTCAATTTAGTCGTGCATATTTCTTAATTTTTTTGTTACTTATTTTATGGCAATTATGATTCAATATGGAATCTTCTGTAAGGTCAATTGTAATGATGGAATGAGGGTTAGAATTTTTATTTACTAATTCATTATATAAATGGTCAGTCTCTATAGCCTGAGTGTGATCGTTTTCCCTTTTCAAATTTAAAAGTTTAGCATTAGCATGGATTAATTCATCCTCTAGGTCCCTAATTTTACACAAAGCCTTCTCATATAAGTTACTACAGTGGTTGAACCCATCCGTGACCACCCTTAGTTTATCCCGTTCACTGACAACATTCATGTATTCCTGATGAAGGTCTACTAGCTCCCGTTTTAAGCTTGAGTTTTTACTATTAACGTTAATGACCTCCTCCTCACTGTCTTCTCTTTCCTGTAAAAGTTGTTAATGACTTCAAGGCCATTTCCAAAATGTCTCTTTTTCGGCCTTTCCTTTCCATTTTTGAACCTAAAATAAATACCATTGAATGAAATACATAATCACAAGCAATAAAATAGAAGATATTTGCAAAAACAGATAGCATAGCTTACCGGTCCTGTAGGTTCCGTTTTTTTTTTAAAAAGGAGCGCACAAGTCGCGCGTGCTCTCGCCGTCACAGCACGCGGCAGAGTGTTTTTCGGACAAGCGACGCGCTTAAAACCTACTTTTGTGATATCAAATGGCATAAGCACCGACTCGTAAATAAATCCTTATTGGGTATTGCAATATAAGTGACGAATGAGTATGATTGTAGAACGTGGAAGTAGGTTATAATCGACACCATGATATCTAATTTAATTTAAGTAATAAGGTATAAGCGACAAAACTGTATTTATATTGTAAACGGAAGTAAGGTATAACCAACAGTCGGGCTGCGGGTAGTCCTCTGGTTATCGCGGCCTCGACATAGAGGGCGAAGAAGGAACATGGGTGGTTTTTAGTCAGTAGAAGTCCGACACTCCCTTTCGCTCTGCCCAAGAGCGGGAGGGGTTATTCGATGATTTTACACCCACCAAAAAAAAAAAAAGGTATAACCAACAGTGTGATATTAAAATAAATTTAGGTAATAGGGCATAACCGACATAGCTGTCATAAAGTACTGAATGGTAATAGGGTATAACCAACAGAGTAATATGAAAATGAATTTTGTATATAGGGTACATGCGCCATAGCTATGTTAAATTACGAAATGGAAGTAAGCTATAAACAACGTTTTTGTACTTTTTAAGGGAAAAGCTTAAAAGGCATAAACAACCGAAACCTCGACACCCTTATGAAGTAAAAAAGCATTACCGACAACAAACCCAAAATAAATCATTTTTGGAGGGGTACAAGCACCTTTATAGCAAAAAAGACCTGAATTTTCGTCGGTTACGAAAAAGAATACTAGGAAAATGTTTTTTTTTTGCTAGGGCATAAACGCCAAAAAAGTCATCGTAGAGCCATGGGAGTAAGCGCATTCGAAAGAGCGGAAAATTTTACGTAGGATGGCATAAATAACTCATTTTTGACCAAAATATCGCTATACGCCCTACTTCCTTTTTACCGTCGATATGTCGTGGATTGATGGCGCCATGGTGCAACCGACAGCGCCGTCTAGTAATTTGATTTGGAACTAAATAAATGTTTACCTGAAACGCAAGCGCGCCCAACCGCTTGGACACGATCGTCGGTAGAGGGGATGCAGCGAGGACTGGCGAAAGGACGAAGTGTTCGCTCACTTGAACTCCGACAGTCTCGGCAGACGCTCAGTAGTACCAACGCACGTGTTTGTTTCTTGTAAAAGTAAAATCGTTATGGCCTATTTAAATAAAGTGATTTGATTTAAATTCTGTTTCGCTCGAGTACCCATATCTAACTAAAACTATGTCGGATCACGAAAAAGACCCAATGCTTCGCATCTCGGCCACCCATGATGCGACATCAGAACCGGGATTCACTCGAGCTGAAGAAATCGCGGAGAATGGTGCGATGACGTCACGGTGCGCTGAGAATTTACTTCGGCAACGACAGACATTTTGTGCTACGAAATATTTACAACGCAACGGTGAAGGCGACGCGACGAGCGACGCGACGGCGCGGCGCGCGGCTTCGCGGCAGGCGGACCGAGCAGTTGCGGGGCAGCGCCTGCAGCTGTGGCAAACAGCGAGCGATGCGTTGAAGTTTGCTATGTGAGCAATGCCAGCGGTGTGCTGATGAATCTGGTGAGTCGTACCCATTTTATTATGATTTGGTGCCGAATGCTCTCTGATCAAAAATGTTTTGTCACAGTTCAGTGGCAAGCGTGTAAAAAACTTTGTAAATTGACCCGGGATGGGTCATGGTAGCCTGTACCTAAGAATTACTTTCTGAGGTTATGTTAGACGATTTACGATAAGAGATTTTATTTCAAGTTGTACCGGAAAGTTGTTATAAAAAATGATATTTCAATTATTATTGGCCTTGAGATTTTAGACAAAGTGTTTTAACGTTCGTTAGTATGACGTGAGCTAATGTTGTTTTTGTGTCGTGAAAAGGCGTTTTTAAGCTTATTACAACATTACATAACCTAACATGGTTATGTAATGTTGTAATAAGCTTAAAAACGCTTCTAATTTTCAAATTGATTTCAATACAGTTGAAACAGATGTTCAATTAGAATTCCGTTCTCAAATAATTAATCTTTCGACAGAATATTCATTTTCGTTTTCTAGTGCTGTTTCTAGATCCCGTGTTGCAACAGGACAGTTGCAAATTAGATAGGTTTGTAGATTCTAGTCGGACGGTTAATTGTTGCCCTTATAGACTTAGTGCTTGTGAACGCGATGTTGTTACTGCAAACTTCGTCGATACCGTCATGCTTCCTCTAACCAGGTATTTTAGGCCAAGTTGTTTACCTTCTTCTGGTCCAGTGTTGCTGGTGAGAAAAGAGGGTAGTTCAGATCGTGTGTGTGGACTACAGGGAACTGAACGACAATACTGTGTCGGATAGGTTTTCATTACCTTTGGTTGAGGATCTTATATCTAGGTTAGGTGGTGCCACGTGGTTCACGTGTCTTGATGTGTGTCTCCTTATGCTATCAGGCACACTGCAGCGTCACACCTGATAGTCGGTGGAAGTATTTGCCAATGCCGTTATGTTTGAAGAATGCAAGCTCAGTTTATCGGCGTGCAGTCATGAAAGCATAAGGTGATCTGCTTATAGCTATGCTGTTCTATACGTCGACATTTATTTTATTTATTTTTTTATTTATTTATTAAACTTTATGCACAAGCAAAAAACTGTACAAAGGCGGACCTAATGCCTTGGGCATTTTCTACCGGTCTACCTTAGGGTGATGCAGAGACAATATTCAGTAGGTGCAACAACAGAAAAAAAAGACAAGAAATATTTATAAATAAAACATATAAGAATAAATACATATATACATACATATAACAAAATATATAAACTTAAGAGAGATCAACAAGAAAAACTACAACAACTTAGTCTTGAGACGAATCTGCCAACTTCTTATGAATATGCTCACGAGCTTTCACTTTGAACGTGAACCGACTGGTCACCGTCCTGATACTCTGAGGGAGCGCATTCCAAAGGAAGACCGCCTGGACAAAGAAAGAGGATTTTATAAAACCAGAGCGGTGAGAAGGACATCGTAGAAGACAGTTTTTGGCGGAACGAAGATTCTTGCTGTGCGCAGAGCATAAGTATTGACAATTAGAAGTGAGATAAGAAGGAGAAGTGGGTTTGTGAAGAAGAGAAAACAGGGTTGTCAAGGCTCTCAATGCTCTGCGCTGCCGGATGGGTAACCACCTTAAAAGCGATCGATGTGCAGATACATGATCATACTTGCGGAGATTGAAGACGAATCGAATGCAGTTGTTAAGAAGTCGGTCAAGTTTATTGAGGAGATCTGCATTCAGGTCATAGTAGCACACATCACCATAGTCAATTATGGGGAAGATTAGGGACTGTACAAGCATTGCCTTAATGTGTGATGGGAGAATATTTTTCAGCCGATAGAGCGATCGCAACGTTCCGGTTAAGCGATAGGGTTATCAATGGAAGAGAGTTTAGTTCGTTTTCGCATTGTGCTCGATAAATTAACAAAAGCTGGTTTTTCCTTGAATTTTGTAAAGTGTTCTTAAGCGACGGGTTGAATATTTAGGTTTTGTCAGTTGAGATAGTTCATAGGGCTGGTTAATTATTTCAGACAATTTATGCCATAGTTCTCAAAAACGATGGCTGTTTTGTTTAACGAGTGGCAAGAATAGGTTCATTAGTTGAGAATCGAGTCATGAGGCCATTCGACAGATAATTAATATTTTTTTATTTAACCAGTAAACCAGTTCTAACAATCTTTGACACTGCGCAGGCTGCGCATGCAATAGTTACAAACCGATGTCAGTGCTGAAGGATTTGGTGCCTATTTTTATTTAAAAAAATCTGGAAATAACATGTAGTTGCTTATTACAGTCGTCGTACGTCCCCAGCCGAATCTAAGTATCACTCATTTGAGCTGGAACGTTGGCTCTCTCAAAGCATTTTAGACATTATTTGTTCGGTCGGAACTTTACCGAAGACGAAGAGACCAGTTAGATTGTGTCTGATCTTCGTAATGAAGTTTTTCCTGAGGAAACTCTTAAAAGTCACGAAATTCGTAAGAATATTCCGTAACGGTCGCACTCGATGTCTTCCTATTGTACCTAGATCACTTCGGTGGTCTGTGATAAATAACGTCCATTAATCTGTCATGGAGTTAGGATGGGAGAAAACTCTTGAAAAGAATAATTATGACCACTATTGGTTCGAAGGCATGTCAAAATATGTGAGAAAATTTGTCGAAAATTGCATCACTTGCAAAGGAGCGAAACCCCACCCGGGTATAGTGCAATCAGAACTTCACCTAGTTCCAAAGCTCAATATTCCCATGGCATACAATTGATTTTGACGCTTCTGGAAAATTGTCGGGTAAGAATGACATCAAGATTACGTGTTTGTCATCATAGATGCGGTTACCAAATTTGTGCTGCTTCGTCAGTCTTTAGTCATAGACACTAGCAGTAATATTTGTGCTATTGAGTTTTGTATAGCGTTGTTTGGTGTACCCGAAACGCATTATAGCGGATCAAGGTCGTTGTTTCGCTTCTGCACTTCTAACAACATCGTTTTGCACTTGATAGCTACTGGAGGCAGTCGTGCAAAAGGTCAGGTTGAAAGAGTAATGAGTACCCTAAAGGTTATGTTGCCAGCTGTAGAGACTTGTCGTCACCGCTTTTGGCAAGACGCATTAGAAGGTTCAGCTGGCTAAGAAATCTACTATTAATAGGGTGACTTAATCTAGCCCTCTCGAGTTGATGATTGGGAGGGTAGCAAGACCACTTAGTTTAGTGAGCGCTGATGATGATTTTGACTGTAGTTCATTTAGAAGAGAGCACGCGACACAAAACATTGAACAGAATGCTACGATAAAAATTTCTCTGCTTGGCTCAGGTTTCTGAGCAAGCTGTTAATGACTATGTTTTAATTGAAAATGAGGAAAGGAATCTGACCAAATATTTACCAGATTCAGAGGTCCATTTAAGATTATTGATGTGTTAAACAAGAACAGATACTTACTAAAGGTTCTTGACTCTAAGCGAACTTACAAATACCCCCATGATTGTGTGAGGAAGATTCCCGATCACCAAGTTTCTCGAGAATGAAATGTCGTAGTTGATGACAATGGTAGTGAGACCAAATCCGATTAAGAATGGCTTGTACACTCATACTCAAAACGCTGGACCGCACCTCACGAGTAACATGTGGCGATGGGTCTAGAAGGAATCGTTGGTGCGATTTCTGTCTGTGTTGGTGTGCACAGAACGCTTTATGTGTTGTAGCACATTTTGCGTTAGATCTTGTGAATCGTTGGTGCAATTCATGTCTGTGTTGGTGCACAGAGCCCCTCATGTGTTGTAGCACGTTTTGCGCTACGTGATGTGAATCGTTGGTGCGATTCTGACCTGTGTTGGTGCACAGATGGCAATTAAAGTTTCAGGAGTTGAGCATGCTTATGAGTTATGGTAAAGAGTAACAGGATTGTTAGAATTGCTTTGTTGGTAACTTGTTGATCGGATCTTTTCAAATGAATGATGTTGTGCAGGAAGCACTGTGTATGTAGCCTTAATAACAGGGCACTATAACTCATGAGAGTAGATTTTTGTACTTAGATTTAGTAGAAATAAAGTACAGACCTGTAAGAATCAACCCTTGTTTCTATCGGCAGGATAGCCGAGCTAGATTACTCTCTGAGAAATGTTGTCCACAGGTACTACACCCGGGGACGGGTGCTAGTCAGGGATGGCCGTGTCGTGGATTGATGGCGCCATGGTGCAACCGACAGCGCCGTCTAGTAATTCGATTTGGAACTAAATAAATGTTTACCGGAAACGCAAGCGCGCCCTACCGCTTGGACACGATCGTCGGTAGAGGGGATGCAGCGAGGACTGGCGAAAGGACGGAATGTTCGCTCACTTGAACTCCGACAGTCTCGGCAGACGCTCAGTAGTACCAACGCACGTGTTTATTTCTTGTAAAATAAAACCGTTATGGCCTATTTAAATAAAGTGATTTGATTTAAATTCTGTTTCGCTCGAGTACCCACAACAGTGCCCACATCTAACTAAAACTATGTTGGATCACGAAAAAGACCCAATGCTTCGCATCTCGGCCACCCATGATGCGACATATAATTCAAAGGTGACTGACTGACATAGTGATCTATCCACGCAAAGCCCAAACCACTGAACGAATCGGGCTGAAATTTGGCATGCAGGAAGATGTTATGACGTAGGCATCCGCTAAGAAATGATTTTGATCAATTCTACCCCCAAGGGGATAAAATAGGGGATGAAAGTTTGTATGAAACTTTGTGAGTGGATAACCCGCGGCCCCGACAGGCGTCGGCCCTTTCGGGCCCCTCCCATGTTGCTGACATCTCTTGAGGCGCGCGTGGAACACGAACGCGCCGTTGACACGGCCTGTTTTCGTCGTGAGACGGACGGACGGTTAGCCCATCACTCACCGTCCACAGGCCCGCGTCTACGGTGGCCGGAGGTCATCGCGGGACCCCCGACGCCCGGAGCGCCTCCCGCGGCGGCTGGGACGAGAGGTTCTCTCCCTCTCGCGTTCCGCCACCTCCTTCGCTAGCATCACTGCTTCGCAGAAGGAGACGACGGCGTCCCATTCCTCCTCGCCCCGGACCATGGCTTGCACCAGGGCCGGGCGCGAGAGGTCGCCGCCGCCAGTCGGGCTGAGACCTTGCATGCATAAAGCTAATATGATGAAGGCATCTCCTAAGAAAGGATTTTGATAAATTCCACCCATAAGGGGATAAAATAGGGGATGAAAGATTGTATAAATCTTCTTAGATTTTCGACTGAAGACTTAAAGCATAAATAGGATTTTGATAAATTCAACCCCCATGGGGATAAAATAAATAATGATGGAGGATGTAAATGTATAAGCTTGACCCAATCAGTACCTCATAGAACGAATTAATTAAGACGAACAAAATAATTTTTAGTTCTAAATGTTGACAATAGATGGCGATCGTAGTATTTTAAAACGCGCTATCCTTGTGTTTTCACTGAGTTACATATACCCGATGATGAGTGGCCGCCGTCTCTAATAGTTCATACTATTGTTAGGGACCTAACTAAGGACTTGATTTAAAAGCAGTGGACTGTAATTTACAATACATATAATAATCTAATCCAAAAATAGGTACAATAAAAATTGGTAAACTAAAGAAATATGCGCGCGCGTCGTCGTCAGAGATCGGTAGCGAAGTGCAGTGGGTCGGGGGCCCGCGTCCCGCACGTCGCGTGCCGCACCTTTCTCCGCCGCCCGCCGTCGCCGCCGCCATCCGACAGCAGCCGAAGACCGCCGAGTGGTTGAAGGCGCCCGAACATCCTCCCCGGGTTGAAGAATTCAAGAAAGAGGAAGTGGGCAGACGTTGTTGTACGCCCGCACCACTGTTCCTCTCTTCGTCTTCAGCTCCACCACCCGTGCGGCCCCGTCGCAGCCAGGGAAGACCTTGATGACCCGTCCCAGTGGCCACACCAAGGGCGGTTGGCCTTTCTCTTTAATAAAAGCTAGCGCTCCCACTGAGAGTTGGCCGGTTGACGCTGTCCATTTTGTTTTTTGCTGGAGCAGAGAAACATATTCTATTTGAAATCTATTCCAAAAGTGCTGTTTTATTTGCTCCACTCTTTGGTAGCGTTCCAGTCGCCCGATGTTGTGATCAGTAACCTGTGGATGCGGAACGGATATTAGTGGTCGCCCAATTATGAAATGGCCGGGGGTGAGAACGGATAAAACTAGAGGATCCAGTAGAGAGAGGGGTAAGAGGACGGGAATTTAAGACGGCCTCTATTTGAGTCAAACACGTGACCATCTCCTCGTATGTGAAGTGTGTAAGGCCTAAAAGCCTCTTTAGATGGTGTTTGGTGGATTTGACTGCGGCTTCAGCAATGCCGTTGAAGTGGGGGGAGTATGGAGGCGCAAAAGAAAATTTGATGCCTTGTTGAGCAACGTCAGACACTAGATTTTGTATAAACTTACGCAGCTCATTGCAAGTACCTACAAAGTTTGTCCCATTATCGGACAAGATGCTTTCGGGTTTGCCACGACGAGCCACGAAACGGTTCAAAGCAGCCATGTTAGGCTTCTTTCGTGAGATCTGTAACAAGCTCGCTGGGAACCGCCTTAATGGCAAGGCAAACAAATATACATAAGTACGCCTTTATAAGCCTACACCCTCGCCCTTTGCGATCAGCTATCAGCACTGGCCCAGCATAATCCACACTACAATTAAGAAATGGGTGTTCTAAATGTGTCCTTGAAGAGGGCAACTGACCCATTGTAGGTTGCACAGTTTGACACTTGTGCTTAAAACATTTATAAAAATACTCTTGGAAAGATTCCTACCACCAAGTGGCCATTGGCCATTGGGCATTTGGCGTATATTTGCCAAGAGCAGCTGGGGGCCGGCATGTAAACAGTCGAGATGATATTTATGAAATATGAATTTAGTTATACATATGGTGCTTACCACATAATAATACCGGGTGCTTGACATTATAATCATAAGGTGAGTTGTCAAGTCTTCCTCCTACGCGTATGAGACCATTCGTATCTGTAAAGGGACTCAAAGAAATAAGCCTATTTTTTGTTGGTAAGGACTTTCCTGATTCCAGTAGATGATACTCATTAGGAAACATATCTATTTGAGCATGACGTAAAATAACATTATTAGAATATGTAAGTTCTTCACTGGAAAGGGAACCACGAATTTGATTATTTTTATGTTTTAAATTGTAAATAAATCTTAGTATGTAAGAGACGACTCTTAATAAATCTTAGTATGTAAGCGACGACTCTTTGTAAGCGATTATAATTAGAGTATTTGTGAATGAGTGATTTCATGAGTGAATGATTATGATTGTTATGTGACAAATGATGTACAGTTAAATTATTGCATGGTTGATGATGGGATGATTGATCAGAAAAGTGTGATGACACAACTTCCGGTAGATCCTGTTTCAAGTTTTCATTAGGCATTTTTGGCCAATTTGACTCATCATTTAACAAAAATTGAGGACCTGACCACCATAAGGAACACTCGCTGATAAGGTCAGCCTTCAGCCCGCGAGAAACAAGATCCGCTGGATTCTCCTTCGACGGCACGTAGCTCCACGTGTGCCCTGTAGTGCATTCTTGTATTTCATTGATGCGATTTCGGACAAAGGGTTTTAATAAATTAGGTGCCATGGAAAGCCAACTCAACACTATTGTCGAATCGCATCAAAAATAACATTTACTAACGGGTTTGGTGAAGGAATTCCGTACATTAACACAGTCTTGCTCCTAATTAAGCCCCACATAACTCAAGTCTAGGGATGGTTGTTGGCTTGGTTGGTGCAACACGATTTTTAGACACCAACAGCTGTACCTTTACCGACCCATCCCTAGTACTTGACTTTATATAAATACATGCACCGTAGGCCTTTCCAGATGCATCTGTAAACACATGAATCTCATTTATTGTTGAATTATCACATGAAATCCACCGGGGTATTTTAAGGGTGTTTAAACATGGTAGACTATCCACGAGCGTTAACCAGGAGGTATGTACATTGTCTGGTACTTGCTCGTCCCAGTCACACTTAGTCGTCCATAGACTCTGCATGATAATTTTAGCCTCGATAATGCAAGGACCTACCAGACCTAACGGGTCAAATATTTGACTAATCACAGATAAAATGTGGCGCTTTGTGATTGGTTTGCTGGTATCGACCGTTATCGAAAACTCGAGAGAATCAGTTTTACATAGCCAATATAGGCCTAACGTTTTAGATGACACGTTTCTATCTTCACTCAAGTTCAATCTATCAGAATGCTCTGAAACACCGGCTATTTCCGTTAGAATATCTAAACTATTAGATTACCACTTTCTCAAGTTAAATTTAGCTGACGCTAAAATGGATGCAACTTCTTTACCCATCTGGACCACTTCGGATACCGAGTCGCCACCACTCAGATAATCGTCGACGTAAAAATCCCGTTCAATGGACGTTTTTACAATGTCATTAGAGGCGGCTGTTGCTAGACTGACTAAGCTCTTAGTAGCTAAATAAGGGGCGGAAGCTGTACCATAGGTAACAGTATTAAGAGTGTACGTTTGAAGTAGTAGCTTGGGGTCAGCACGAAAAATAATCTGTTGTAATTGACGTTGTGATGGTGTTACCAGAATGGCCCTATACATCTTCTCGATGTCACCAGAAATAACAAACTTATGCTGACGGAAACGCAGCAATATAGAAAAAAGATCATCTTGGACAGTGGGTCCCACCATTTGGATGTCATTAAACGACACTCCAGAAGTAGTCGCTGCTGATGCATCGAAGACTACCCTGAGCTTAGTTGTGGTACTGGTTTCTCGGATGACTCCATGATGTGGCAATATATACTCAATTTTGTTACCTGAATGGTGACAAAATTGAGTGAATGGCAGGGCTTCCTTGATGAGGTATTCAGACTCATATGTCCTAAGCTCACTTACTCCTCGATAAAGGCAACATATCTTTCCGTAAAGGCAGGATCATGTTGGAAACGACGTTCCAAAGATAAAAATCGACGTTTGGCCATTTCATATGACTCACCTAACTCACTGAGATAATTTTTAAGAGGCATTGTAACTATGAATTGCCCGTTTTGATCACGCACAGTGTTAACACGAAAACTGTCTTCGCAAGCTCGTTATTCCTGTGACAAGGAATGCTCATTTGGGGGGTATGAGGAACAGGGTGTAAAGTTCCTCATCCCCCATAGAAAAGGGAGGATCCTCCGACCAGACGGGTGTTGTGTCTGGTGGGCTAACTGCCCGACATAATTATGTAAGTCGGGATTTTCTATATACGCTAATGTGGCGGATAACTTTGATAGCGAGGTGTAGGACTTGACGATGTTAGTTCGCATCTGTTGCGATAGATGGCGCTGTCGCCACATCACTCCCCTCCGAGACCGGAGGTCGATAGCAGGCTGAGTCTTGATGCTTGCCAGGCCAGTTGAAGGTTCCAGTGAGTCGGAACCGAATGCCGCATAGTTCACGGTGAGTCGGAACTGTCTGCGGTGATACCCCAGTGAGTCGGGGTGATGCTGCGTGTGCTCCAGTGAGTCGGAGTGTGCAGTGGTGCGTAGTGGCTGGCTGCTGCGTCGACCAGGAGAGAAGGGCGTCTAGACTCTGCTTGTTGACCGGCCGAAGTGCAGTGTGCTGTGCCAAAGCCGTAGTTGCTGGCTGACGGTA
Source organism: Diarsia rubi (assembly GCA_932274075.1). Classification (NCBI taxonomy): domain Eukaryota; kingdom Metazoa; phylum Arthropoda; class Insecta; order Lepidoptera; family Noctuidae; genus Diarsia; species Diarsia rubi. The sequence continues at coordinate 4,304,817 of OW026434.1, read as the reverse complement.
TGACTCGCTGCTCGAAGGCTTGAGGAAGTGATGATATTGAAGAGTTGCACGAAGGCTGACAATCACGTCGGGGTCACCAGTTTGGGGGTATGAAGAACAGGGTGTAAAGTTCCTTATCCCCCATAGAAAAGGGAGGATCCTCCGACCAGACGGGTGTTGTGTCTGGTGGGCTAACTGCCCGACATATGTAAGTCGGGATTTTCTATATACGCTAATGTGGCGGATAACTTTGATAGCGAGGTGTAGGACTTGACGATGTTAGTTCGCATCTGTTGCGATAGATGGCGCTGTCGCCACATCACTCCCCTCCGAGACCGGAGGTCGATAGCAGGCTGAGTCTTGATGCTTGCCAGGCCAGTTGAAGGTTCCAGTGAGTCGGAACCGAATGCCGCATAGTTCACGGTGAGTCGGAACTGTCTGCGGTGATACCCCCGTGAGTCGGGGTGATGCTGCGTGTGCTCCAGTGAGTCGGAGTGTGCAGTGGTGCGTAGTGGCTGGCTGCTGCGTCGACCAGGAGAGAAGGGCGTCTAGACTCTGCTTGTTGACCGGCCGAAGTGCAGTGTGCTGTGCCAAGGTCGCTGATGAGGCTGAGGGTGATGACCAGGAATGCGCTTCCGCTGCATGCTGGTGGTCAGGATACCCGATGAAGCCGTAGTTGCTGGCTGACGGTATGACTCGCTGCTCGAAGGCTTGAGGAAGTGATGATATTGAAGAGTTGCACGAAGGCTGACAATCACGTCGGGGTCACCAGTTTGGGGGTATGAAGAACAGGGTGTAAAGTTCCTTATCCCCCATAGAAAAGGGAGGATCCTCCGACCAGACGGGTGTTGTGTCTGGTGGGCTAACTGCCCGACATATGTAAGTCGGGATTTTCTATATACGCTAATGTGGCGGATAACTTTGATAGCGAGGTGTAGGACTTGACGATGTTAGTTCGCATCTGTTGCGCTGTCGCCACACTCAGAAGAAACGGATTCGAGTTCCCAAAACTTATTTAGGCTATTATTTAATTCGTTCATGGAGATATTACAAAAATGTGAATGAATATTTTTGGATGGACGTTTTGGAAGAGCCACAGAGCCTGATACTATCCATCCAAGTTTTGTCTCATGCAACTTTGGCTGTTTTTTGCCTAAATTTATAGATGCACTGCCTAAAATATTCCAAAATACTTCAGCACCAACAAGTATGTCAATCGCCGATGGAACATTGAATGACGGATCGGCCAGATTTAAATCTAACGGTATGGGAATGCTACTTATGTCGACAAAAGTAGATGGCAGTAATTTGGTAATTGTTGGTAAAATGAAGCAATCTACATCTATCTTATAGCTGCCGCTGCACGATTCAATAGTTAAGTTGCAAGACTGTGTACTTAATGTAGTGTGACTGTTTATACCTGTCACCGTGGAACTCGCGCTACGTCGAGGAAGACCCAGCTGATCGCGTAAATTCTGCGTAATAAAATTAGCTGTGCTACCATTATCGAGCAGGATCCTGGCGTCGCTCCTGATGCCTCGGTGGTTCACCACTCTCACCAACGCTGTGGACAGTAGAATATGAGAGCTAGTATGTTGTGATCGAGCTTACTTGCCAACGAGATATTTTCTGTGGTACTATTGCGTGGAGCGGCACCTCCAGAAACACCAGTGGGCAATGCTACACTATTGGGCATAGGATCTTGGATCTGAGCAGACTGCTCGACATGTAAAAGGGTGTTATGTCTACCTTGACAATATTTACAACAAGCTAATCTACATCGTTTTTGTTAAATGACCACTACGTAAACAGTTGAAACAAACTTTAAATTCTTTGACCTTTTATATACGTTGTTCTACGTTTAGTTTTCGAAACTCTTCACAAGTGTACAATAGATGATTTTGTTTGCACAAGGGGCACTTTGCCTCATATCTTGGTCTTAAATTATTGTCAGTTTGAGGGGTGCCACTACCTAACTCGCCGTCCGTCCGTCTCACGACGAAAACAGGCCGTGTCGACGGCGCGTTCGTGTTCCACGCGCGCCTCAAAGAGATGTCGGCAACATGGGAGGGGCCCGAAAGGGCCGACGCCTGTCGGGGCCGCGGGTAGTCCAACGGTTATCGCGGCCTCGACATAGAGGGCGAAGAAGGAACATGGGTGGTTTTTAGTCAGTAGAAGTCTGACACTCCCTTTCGCTCTGCCCAAGAGCGGGAGGGGTTATTCGATGATTTTACACCCACCAAAAAAAAAAAAAAAAAAAGGGGTGCCACTACCAATGACTTATGTTTGCTACCCGCTTGATTGCCGTGAGTGTTAGTATTACTTTCTACGATTAATGAGATCCTGTTATGTTCTAGTGTTTCTAATAAATCTGCTTTTTTACTAATAAATGAACAAAATTGTGTAACTTTTGGTTTTGTTGGTATGGTATTACGATGAGCTTCCCATTCCCTGCTAGTGATAGGATCTAGTTTAGTTGCCATATTATAAATAGTTAATGTATCCCAACTGTCTGTGGGCTCGTCCATTAAATGCAGAGCTCTGAGATTTTTATTGATGAGGTCAGTTAAACGACGCAAAGAAGTGGATGATTCTTGTGTAATATATTCTACACTATGTAAAGCTTTAAGATGGGTATCTATTAAAAGTCTACTGTTATCAAAGCGGTCGCATAGTAAATTCCACGCCATTTGATAATTATCACCTTTGAAATCTATATTTTTTATTATTTCCAAAGCATCGCCTTCAAGCGACGCACGCCCGGAGGTAGTGGAACTTACTAATGGCATCTATGCAGCTACTATTATGGATTAGTGACAAATTTGTATCTCTATACTCAAGCCAGTACTGATAACCACCGTTAAAATTAGGCAAATCTATTTTAGGTGAGCGTATAAAGTTACGTTGTTGAAACGATTCACCTGAATGTTTGTTCACCGAGCCTGTTACAGACCCGTACTCATCGTTCTCGTCTTTGCCAAGCAGGCTGTTTGCTTGCGCTACGAGTGCGTGGTAACGGTCCTCGAACTTTGCTCTCTCTGCGTACGCCTCGTCTGGATCATCCGAAAGCACCTCGATTTCCATCTGTAAATTGTTAAATTCATCGTATGTGCTTAAAATTTTTTAAAACGGCTCTCCAACTCTAAGCGTTGAATGTCAGAAATAATCTTGCAGCTGAGAAGCACATTCATGTAATTGGTGAAATTTGTAAGCTTTGCCTTAATGGCACTTCGCTTTCTCAACAATACGTTTAAAGAGGCCATAGCGCTTAATCAATAGGTAATATTAACTCTAATTGCATATCACAATTTAAAAAAGTTGTCAGTTAACACGTTGAACGCCAGACTGAAAACCATGTTTAGCCCAGTGGGCCGCGGCGGACACCATGTGACCGCCAGTATAGCGGGTCCAGGGGGCCGCGTCGGACACCATGTGTCCGCATGCCCTCGATCACTTCAGAAGCCTGTAGGCGGCCGACGGGCAGGGTTTCGACCGTTTTTACTAAGGCAAATGACCCGCGCGGCCCCGCAGTACAATCTGGCCTCTTGGCACAAAAAAAATCGAAAGGACTTAGAATTTATGGGCTTTTCAACAAGTTTTTTCCAAAAATGTTGTAAGTAGATAAAGTAAGTATTTTGAATCATTCAATTGACATTATTTTTTATAGGTACACATTAATTTTTAGACCTTTTAAGACACTGTAAAGTCATTAAAATTTTAATCTTTTCAGTCAAGTACGTATCGAATAAGTAGGTAATGGGTTCAGTAGGTAATTTACGAAAGAAAATGAATTAAAGTCAAGATATTTGGATATTATGTTTATTATAGAAAGAAATCAATCTTTTAATCATATTTTTTATGGAAAATAGGTAACTACCATACATAATTAAAATAATAATGAACTTCTAAGTCATGAGAACAGTACCGGCTGTCGATTGGTGACTACAGAACACACAAGAACAAAAGTTTAAAGAAATCAACAAAATGTCTTACTTATCATAAAATGCTTGGCATTAGAACAATAGTTTAATCTTAACATTTTTTACATAAAAGTCTTCAGAAATCAGTCAATAAAACCTAGATCTAATCACAAAGTATGAACTTTGATAAAAAGTAACTAACATAAAAATCTATAAATCTTTAGAAATGACACAGCCTTGGCATTACAACAATAGCATAATCTTAATATATTTTATATAAAAGTCTTCAGAAATCAGTCAATAAAAATCTTTAGAAATTACACACACACACAATTAGAAAGATAAAAATATAAAAATTATACCAAAAATCTATGAATGTAATTTAAAAAAACAGTTATGGCACAAAATTGGCTTTTCAGGACAAACGCTACAAAAAGTGTTAACTTTTTTGGTCTTGTTGCGTGCTTGTAGGCGACCTATGTTTTTGACATTCGTCTTGTAGCATTCCCCACAGTTTCGTCTGGTTTTTCTAGATGGACCGTCAAATTTTTCCAAAACATGTTTCTTTCTTTTCGGTCTTGTTGGCTCTGGTTCATATGCTTGTTGGTTAGCACAGAAAGATTTCAAAATATCTATCCTAAAATCTGTTATTTTAATTTTTTTTTTGTTTACAGATTGGTACAAAACATGAGCATTGATCAGAGCTATATTCAGAAGCATATCACATGCAATCTTTTTATACCAACGGATTGATTTCCGCAATGGGGTAGAATAAGAAGCCATCTGGTCTGCTAAATCCACACCTCCTTTAGCCTTGTTGTATTCCAAGACGATTTTCGGCTTTCTCACTACTTTTCCGCGTTTTGTGATCTCGACGAAGCGTACAGAGTGTTTTGTGGATAACATAAGAACATCGCGCTTGTCTTTCCATTTTAACACTGTTATTCCATCATGACTCTCTTCAGCATAATAATGGCCCTTCTTGAGTTTGGTGCTGACTACTTTTTTAGGAAGCCCCCGCCGGTTTTTCCTGACCGTCCCGACAAGATGAGTTTGTTTGTCCAAAAGTCTTCGCGCCAAATCTATACTAGTATACCAGTTGTCGGTGTGCAAAGTATGCCCCCTGTTGGCATAATCTTCACACAAATCCATCACAACATTTGTGGGTGTTGTGTTTGTAATATCGTTTTTTCCAGCATAGACATTTATTTTGTGTGTAAATCCAGGAACAGAGCACAATTTGAATAGTTTGACACCATACTTATGCCGCTTGTTTTTGTTGTACTGCCTGAATATGATTCTACCACGAAATGGCACCATACTCTCATCGATGCAAATATCTTCATTTGCAGTAAAATGTTGCCGAAAGGACACATTCAAATCGTTCATCAACTTTCTTACACGATGAATACGGTCGGTCTTATTTTTTTCATCATCTTCAGAAAAATGCAACATGCGAAGCAAAATTTCGAAACGGTTACGTGACATAACAGTTCTAGGAAACGAATGCCCGATAACTTCGTCCTTCGACCAATAGTCCGATAATTTTGGAAGCTTAACCACACCCATGAAAAGAAGCAAGCCAAATAATTTCTTCACCTCCGCAAGGTTCGTTGGAACCCACTGGTTGATCCGCGCACCAAAAGAAGCATTAGGTTTATTAGCTATTTGTTCAATAGCGTATTTGTTAGTTGCAGAAACTATAAAACTAAACATATCATCACAGACATAAAGCGAATAGAAATCAGCTGGAGATTTATTCACCATTGTAGAACGGACAGCATGCGATGGCCCCGAAATGTCAGTAAATGGAATCAAACGACGTTGTTTACCTTCTGGCGGTCCCCATCCACCGCTATCAGTTTGAGTGTGTTCTAGCAAATCAGGTGCGGTATTTTCTGATCCACTGTCCTCACTTTCCGAGTGGATGATACGGCGACGATTACGTTTATTCGGCTGCAATACTAAAAAAAACTCGTTCTCATCTTCAGAAGATACGTGAAAACTTGAATTCAGCAAGTTTATTTCAATGTTCTCAATTTGTTCTAAATCTTCTTGGGTCACTTCAAAGTTTTCAAATTCTTCCATGGTGCGCTATGATTATAACTCAACGGAACCCTAATTTTTATAATAACACGATATTGTCCTACGCGAGCGCAATGGCAAATGAACGAGTGAAGCGTCTCACTGGGGCTCGAGCGGGCGGCGCAGCGCGGGGGGAGCCGACAGCGTGACCCGCGCGGCTCCCGCGCAAAGAAAGACGGTTGGACGCTCTCGCAGGCCGCGACGGTCACTGGTGTCTGCCATTTGACATCTCGGAAAATAATGAGTAAATCGCTGTTTCTGTAAGTCGCCCATTATTTTTGAGTTAATTCCTGACAATATTTGCAAAAAAACACCTCGACGGTTTTTGAACGATTCGCGATTTATCGGTGCGGCCCGTGGTGAAAGTATGCTGTCGGACACATGGTGTCCGTCATGGCAGTCAACGTGTTAAGTTTAAACTTAACAAGTGAATGACCTTGATGAGTGTCACCGGTCGACGAGCGCTCAGCTGTTACGCACACAGGCGAACATGCACTCGAATAACGGTACACAGCCCGGTAACTCAGCAGTGCACAAGCGCGCAAGCGTAAGCAGGAGAATGAAAGAGATAAGAATTGATGTTAACACGTATTGATTGACTCAAATATGAACGTGAAAACGGAAACTAATTTGAATCTAACGGAATAAAACACTGTTTGTTTGAAAAGGCAGAAAATGATATAGAAGGAATAAAATTGGAACAAACTCACAAAATACCGAATCCACAAGAAAACTGTTTTTCGAAATTCTTCCAAGCGATGACTCGGCGTAAATCGTCCAATCCAGTCGATGTAATAAGCGCTGGCGTCGTTATCAAGACTTGGTAAAATATAGTTAGTCCAGTTCCTGTTCTTCCTTTGTTCAATCGACTTCGGTTGAAAACACCGTTGCTCCGGTGACGCAGCGAATTCAAGTTTTTCGAGTCCAAAGTTCACCAACGTCGTAATGCCAGTTGCCGCCGAAATTGGTTCCACCAAAACGCGACTATAAAGAGGCTCGTAGGACCATTTGTTAGGGACCTAACTAAGGACTTGATTTAAAAGCAGTGGACTGTAATTTACAATATAATAATCTAATCCAAAAATAGGTACAATAATAATTGGTAAACTAAAGAAATATGCGTGCGTAGTGGGTCGGGGGCCCGCGTCCCGCACGTCGCGCGCCGCACCTATCTCCGCCGCCCGCCGTCGCCCGCCGCCATCCGACAGCAGCCGAAGACCGCCGAGTGGTTGAAGGCGCCCGAACACTATATATATACAATGTGGAGACGATGATACGACAATATATGAAAACACGGACCAGACTAGTTCATAGGAAAAACTGTAAACCATTACAATTTTTCCTATGAACATTTGAAAAATTTGCGGTGAGACTATCGGATGTAATGAGAGCGGTAACCGCTTTACGGCGGCCGGTGACGAGCCCGAGTCGATGAGTCACGCGCAATCAGCTGCTATCGACGTACCTAGCGGAACGAGCAATACGGCGGGTCCGAACGTAAACAGTGACGTTGTAACGTAGTCGTTACATTTTGCACAAATCAAAACATAATAACTAATTTAACTATAAAAACACTGTAACATTCCAATGTTTACTACATTCAACTGTCAAAGAACCGCAGACTCCAAAATATAATAACCACAGATAATAAGTTGTAGTGCTGTGGTAAACCTTACTAAAAATGCGTGAACGACGTATATTGCGCGCGTGCATCACTACAAGTGAGCAGAGCGACCAATAGCCGTTCGTTCCGCAGAGATGTCATTACGACGCCGCGCCGACGTGAATCGGTGACACAGCACACTGCAAATTTGGCCTCCGGCGTAGGCGTGCGTTCCTAGCGGGCGCGCGCTTGCGCCCATTACGAGTGCCTATCTCTCGCCATCATTCGGGCTTAATGTTATTATAGGTACTAGACCTAATCTGAATATTTCTCCGCCATCGTGCATTTAAATTCAGTGTCTCCATAACCCCCATACTGGGTAAGTTTTGAACAGCATAAGCATGTGTGTATTTTGTGTTCATATTTTATAGGTTATCTTAGCATGTATGCCTATTTTTCTCCGATTTTATGCTACGCTATAATTATCATGTATTTAACCTTAAGGCCTTCAGCTCAATGCATTTTGACTTTTCGTGCTTCACACTCAAAATGTGCTATCATGCCTTATTTTCACTCTTCCCATATGTAAACTCCGTCTGATTGTGACAATCAACCAACACCTTCATTAGTGCACTATTATTGCTACTCGCTCTACGTAGCTTGGTGTCGCAATCAGCGGAGGTGACCTTTTGTCCACCTCTTGACACGCTGGACGTCACGTTCCAGGGTCCCAGGTTCCTGCTGGAGGAACACTTTCAACTCCAAAGTTCCGGTTAGGGGAACACCCTCAAGCCGGTGCAGCACTTCGGCAGATACGCGGCTGGTTCCGTCGTGCGTGCCAATAACGGGCCGGCATCGGACTTCCCACCTGTTGGCCATACTTGCCACGTGGGCCGAGCCGGGTCGACGTATAGAGGAGCTGGCCATCACCCCTACACTTCCAGCGTGGCACCACGCTGTAGTGATCGCCACGCCGGCTATCAGGGCAGTACAGCACATCCCACAAGGGGGCCTTAGGAGTTTGTGTCCGTAGACCTTCCCACACCCATTTTTAATTTTTAACCTGCGCCACGCATCCCTTTTCCGTCACAACGTATTTGGCGAAAAGAAATCGTTGTCCGATGTTGTACGCGTTGGCGAATGGAAACTACCTAAAAAAGACACAGAATGGACCTTAGTACAGAGGAGACGTCTAAGGAATCGTTTCGTTGCTAACAGAGGGAAGGCAGTGTTGAGTCCGAGTGCGAACTTTAAAGCTGCGGATATAAAAATTCCCATGTACATTTATAATGTTGCGAAGAACGTGCCCGTGTGTGACATTCTAAGTTATATTGTGAGTAAAACTGATGTTGTGGTATACATAGAAAAGATGATCATGAAGTTACCAAAACAGTATGATGCGTACAAAGTGCTAGTACCAAAACAAAACTTGGAATCGTTTCTAAATGATGATTTTTGGCCAGAAGGCGTTGCGTATCGTCGCTTTGTGAACTTTAAGACAAAAACAAATGGAGCAAGTGGGTAGTACGCCAATTAAACTTATTAGTTTTAATTGCAAAAATGTTACTAGATCGGTGGATTGTATACGGAGGTTGTGCAGGACAACTGACATAATTGCTCTTCAAGAAACTTGGTTGTTGCCGCATGACGTACCTTTTCTCGGTACTGTCGACGACGGGTTTGCTTTCACGGGCACCTCGGCCGTAGATACGACAGCCGGTGTATTAAGGGGCAGGCCGTACGGTGGTGTGGCGCTACTCTGGAGGAAGTCTGCGTTCCCGTGCGTTACAGTGATACCGTGTGATAATGTGCGTATTACGGCCATTAAAGTAGTGCTCAGTGAAAGGTCAATTATGGTCGTGTGTGTGAGTGTACATGCCTACCGCGAGTGCCGATAACTTGATTGAATTCACTAATTGTCTTAGTGAAATTAACGCGTTGATTAAAAATAGGGCTGTGGAGTCTGTTTTTGTACTTGGGGACTTTAATGCACACCCAGGTGAGTTATTTTCAAGTGAACTAATAAACTTTTGTACCGAACAATCATGGTCGTGTGTAGATATGGACGTGCTACCTATAGATACATATACGTTTGTGAGTGAGGCACATGGCTGCTTGCGCTGGCTCGATCACTGTGTGACGACTAGTGCGGCGAAGCGCTCAGTACGTAAAGTGACCGTTTTACATGATGTTTACTGGTCTGATCATTGTCCCTTGTTAGTCGAATGTGACTTACAATTAATAAGGCCGAAAATTATTGCGACTGATAACAAATGTAATAAAGTAATTTGGGGAGAAAGAAACAGTGAACAGACCGGAAAGTAGTTTGATAGTTGTCACTCGCAATTAAGAAATATTAATTTTCCTGTAGAATTTACAGACTGCGCCGATCGCTATTGTTATAATGAGGATCACAAGCGTATTTTAAATCAAATGTATAGCGATATTGTGCTAATACTTAGCAAGGCGGCGGCAGATAGCTATGTTGGTCCTGTGTCCAGGAAACATAAATATATGCCAGGGTGGAACAAGCACGTCAGCGGTGCTCACAGAGAGGCTCGATTATGTTATCAAAACTGGTTATTGAGTGGGAAACAAAAAAGCGGACCTATTTATGATAGCATGTGCCAAACCAGGCGCCTTTTTAAATCCCAGGTAAAATTTTGTCAAAATAATGAAAACCAAATCAAGTTAGATATTATTGCACAGCATCATTCGAGTAAACAATTTGGTAAATTTTAGAAAAAGACAAATAAATTGAACCCAAAATCGAGTCTTCCTGTGGGCGTTGCGGGCGTGCATGTGCCTCGTGATATTTGCCAACTTGTTTCAGCGTCATTTTAGGGTGAAGCCCCCTCCTGTAGGCTCGACTGACCTGACTCGTGGTGCTGAGATCATGGCACCCCGACGTTACTGTTAGATTTTGTGCCAAGGAAGTTGCCTCCGTAATTCATAAAATGGTGCGAGGTAAGTCCCCTGGTCATGATGGTCTCAGCATTGAGCATTTGAGCTTGCTATGTTTTTAACTTATGTATGAGTCATTGTTACCTGCCGGATAAACTTACACATACCGTGGTGGTTCCGGTTATTAAAAACAAGACCGGCGATGTCTCAGACCTGGCAAACTACAGACCTATCTCGCTGGCTACTGCGATAGCAAAAGTGCTGGACAGTCTGCTTGACAAACACTTGGATGGTCACATACAACTTCATGATGCTCAATTTGGATTTAGACCTGGCCTTTCGACCGAGAGTGCCATCCTGTGCCTCAAGCAGACTGTGCAGTATTATACAGCCAGGAAAACGCCGGTCTATGCCTGTTACCTGGACTTGTCCCGGGCTTTCGATTTAGTATCGTATGATGTATTGTGGCAAAAGATGAAAAATAAAACAGATGTGTCACGTGATGTCGTCGCAATGTTAAAATATTGGTACTCGAGTCAAACAAATGTTGTGCGGTGGGCAGGCTCACACTGGGACGTGTATGGGTTGGAGTACGGGGTGAGGCAGGGGGGGTTAACCTCTCCTCGTCTCTTTAACCTGTACATGAACGAGCTGATTGGCGAGCTCAGCAGAACAAGCGTAGGGTGCCATATAGATGGACAGTGTGTCAATAATATCAGCTACGCAGACGACATGGTGCTGCTGAGCCCGTCGATTAGTGCCATGCGCAGACTGTTAGATGTTTGTGAAAAGTATGCACGAAGCCATGGACTTAGATATAATGTGAAGAAAAGTGAAGTGATGGTGTTTAAGGCTGGTAATAAATCTCTCGCTAATGTGCCTCCTTTATATTTTTGCGGTACCAGCTTAAACAGAGTGTCTTATTTTAAATATCTGGGCCACTGGGTCTCAGAGGATATGTGCGATAATATTGATCTGGAAAGGGAGCGCAGAGCGCTGTTTGTGCGCTGTAACATGCTGGCCCGCAGGTTTGCACGGTGTACTGAGCAAGTCAAAGTGACAATATTTAAGGCCTTTTGTCAATCTTTTTACACCTGCAGCCTGTGGACTAAGTACACGCAACGTACATACAGTGCTCTGCGTGTTCAGTATAATAACGCGTTCAGGATGCTGTTTGGGTTGCCGCGCCACTGCAGCGCTTCGGCTATGTTTGCGGTGAAAAGCGTGGATGAGTTTCATGCCATCATGCGGAAGCGTTGTGCTTCTCTTATGAAGCGCATTTGGGCCAGCTCTAACAGCCTTCTGAGAGTATTCGTGGGCCGCTGGGACTCGCCGTTATGGCGGCACTGGATGCGACTACACACTGCGGGTGGTCGCGTCCAGGGCTTGCCATAAACTAGCATTCCTGTGCGGTGCCACTTTGTGATTTTAGTATTGTGGCCTTTTTGTTGTTGTATGTACTAACAATAGTTTTATAAGGTTTTTTTTTGTTTACTAACAGTATATGGACCTACGTCTGAAATAAATGTCTTAATATTATTATTAGTATTATTTAAAAAATCCTAACACCAAAGCTCATTTAGCTTGCTTGATTTTTTTTTTTAATTTTGGTGTTAGGATTTTTTTCATAACTTAGAACTTGTAACAAAATAGAACGCCATTTAAAAACATGGGTTCACTAACCTCTGTTGTATCGAGCGGCAACGTAGCGTATCGTCGTGTAGCGACATGATCTTTTGGGTCAGTGGGTCGTCTTATGGGTAATAATCATTGAATCACAGATCCCTCATCTTTTTGCCCTTATCCCATTTTATTCGGGGTCGGTGCAACACTGATTCACAGATTATTAACCGAATAATCAGGCACCTCTCTACTTCAACGTCCCGGTCCCTGACACACGATGACACGAGTAGCCGGTGGCGGGTAGGTACCTACATCAAGGTGGCGTCGCGGCGCCCGGGCTCCGCTTGCACTCGTGCGCTTACAAAGCGATGACGCGTGCAACGTCACAGGACTGTTGCGACAGACTGAACGGTAACCGTGACCTAACTTCGTAGCGTAGTTCTTTGCAAGTTTGGACAAGAAAGTGAAGAAATATACAAACGAAACTAGATATCTCTTTCGCACACACTAAATGTTCTATTATTGAGAGTGCATGGCAACTTCCGCAAGCGTTATTTTTTATCTAAGTCTAATGACATGCGTTATGGCTCTTATTGTACAGGTTTAAGGTATAATTTGTAATAAATTAAGTGTTAAAACTAATTTGGCTAAAGTTTTTAAGTAGCGAGTTGGCAACCGCACCGATGCGGGGTCGTTAACCTGACAGTGCTTCCGTATTAACAGATACATCATGTAGTAAATGTTAAAAATTAAAAATAATTTCCTGTGACAAAACTACTGGATATTATTCAAATGCTTTTTTGTATATAAACTGGGAATATAGACTAAGGTTTACGTAGTTTAATTTATTGTCCTATCATCGGCACCAACCTGTATACCTAAATATTTCTAGCGGATTATATTTGACGACTAGCTTTTGCCCGCGGCTTCGCTCGCGTTAAAGTATCATTATTAATTTGGTTTTGCGGGGGTTTTGCGGGTTTGCGGTTTTGCGGTTTTTAAATACAGGCCCTGAATATGTTAAATACAGGCCCTGAATATGTCATTGAACTCTGTATCTTTTAAATATGATCGCTCAAAAAACCAAATTAAAGAGCATATTCTTGCTACAAATGAATTAGTTGACAAAGTGGACTTGCTGACTGTCAGTAATACTCTCTGTACTTGTCAGAGGAGCCCTGATGCCCTCCAGCCAGTGGGAACGGAGGACTTGTCCCTGGCTGTACGCACTCAGGACTGTATCATCAGTCAAGAGGCACAAGTAGCGCACCCTCAGATTGGCAGTTTTGTATTTCCTAATAGTTATGATTGTAATCATTCTGTTTTGTTTTCTGATGGTTTAGGTAGAGGGCTAGGAAAATTAATTAGTAATAACTTGAGTTATTGTACACAAAATTATTGTATGCCGGGGTCAACCTTCAAACAGATTATGGCATCAGCTTCAAAAACTGTTTGTGGTCCTGACACAACCATTACTATATGTGTTGGTAACAGTTCTAAAATTAAAAAGGAAGACATCACTGACTGTGTATCAGAGTTGTTAAAGTTAGATTGTAGTAAAATTATATTGTGTGCTTTTCCGTATTTTGAAAGACTTTGTGATAGGAAAAACAATTATATACACATGTTAAACAAACATGTGCATTTCTTAGTAGGTCACTATTGTGACAAGCTTGTATATCTGGATACCAACACTTTTGTTGATAAGCTTAAGTCGACACCAGGTAATGTGTATCTACCTCTTAGATTTAGACACAAAATAGCTAGGCTTTTAATATTCACACAGACATATGTAGTATGTCAAAGTTTTCTTACATTGTTAACACTGCGACTATTAGTCATGGTACTTATGTACAGGAGGTGACTTCAAATAAATATAGCACTAGTGCTATAAATGTTTACAAACATTGTACGGAGGAGGTTCCATATGTCACCGTGGAAAATTCTCAATTAGGAGTTTTTAGTGATAGAATCTTGTTGTCTGGTGATAGCACAGGAGACTCTGGGCTGACTCCAGATATTAGTTTAAACTAGGAAATAAGACAACAGAAGGTACCATTAACAATATTGTTAAACCTACCAACAGAAAGGTATCTTCTTGCACTAAATTAGTTAGTAAAAAAGGGCCTCAGCAGAACACTTTGAATTTATTCCACCAAAATATCCAAGGCATTTCTTCCAAATTATTAGAAATAGAATTGTTTTTAGAGAAAAGTATGTTTGACATTATTTGTTTTACTGAACATTGGCTCAAAGATTACCAAATGCTTATTAATTATGAAAACTATACGGTGGGTAGCTGTTTTAACCGTAAATCAATGCTGCGTGGAGGTTCCCTAATATTATTAAAAAATTGTGTTAAATATAAGCAACGTAATGACATTGTAGGTCTTTCGGTTGAACATTGCGTCGAACTGTTCTGTGTTGAGCTAGATAAGCATGTAATTGTGTGTGTGTAAAGACCCCCAAACAATCAAAACTTTTCCTTGTTTGAATCAATAGTAGAAGATGTCCTGGCAAAACTTGCTGCCAGTAATAAATCTGTAATTATTTGTGGCGATTTCAATGTCAATATTTTAGAAGAAAATTCAATTAGCAGTAGGTTATTAAATCTTTTTAAGTCATTTAATTTAACCAACATTTTTATAGAACCTACTAGGGTCACCTCATTTTCTGCTACTTGTATAGACAATGTTTTCTGCGATTGTGATTACATAGATAAAGCCATAGTAAATTGCCTGCCGTCTGATCATAGCGGACAAACCGTAACTTTTAAGTGTAACACACTATTACAAAAAGTTCAGATTACATTTAGACCTTTAACAACTAGCAAATTAAATAAATATAATATTTTCCTACAGAACAAGTTATGTGAAATGAACCATCATGTGGATGATATTAATATAAATAAATTGTACGAAAACTTCTTTTCAATAGTTCACACAGAATTCAATAAAACTTTTGAGAAGAAGATTAAAAGTGTTAGCCCTAAATTTATATTTAGTGATTGGGCAACTAGAGGTATCAGAAAAAGTAGGGAAAGACTTTTTGAACTGTATGGCCTTAAGCCTTATATAAACACTGAAACTTTTAACAAGTATGTTGCAAAGTATTCAAAAATATTTCGAAATACTTGCAAGGTTGCTAAAGCCCTTCACATTAGCAAAAAGATCAAAACAGCAGAAAATAAAATAAAAACAGTTTGGAAAGTCATAAATAACGAGACTAACAGGAAAAAAATACGTACCACTAGCTACACATTAAATACAGCATGTGGTCCTAAAAGCGATAATCAGGAAGTAGCTCAAGAATTTGTAAATTTCTTTACTAATATTCCTTTAAAAACAACGGAGGCTCTTAATTCCTCACCTGAAGTCTCAATTGGTTTATTGAAGGCGAACGTGCCTGGTTGCCTGGCTGAATTTAAATTTAAACATATAAACCCTACGGAGGTAATTAAAGCTTTCCGGCAAATAAAAATTAAACTGACCGAAGATCTATGGGGAATGTCTATCAAAGTTTGTACATCCATAGTTGAGACTATTGCACCATACTTAGCTTCAATATTTAATTTGTGTGTAGACCGAGGGGTTTTCCCAGATTTAATGAAACACAGTAAGGTCATACCTCTTTTCAAATCTGGTGACAGTAAAGATACTAATAATTATAGACCTGTATCGGTGTTGCCAGCTTTTAGCAAGGTTTTTGAAAAACTTATGCTTAACCAAATGCTCAATCATTTTAACACCAACAGAATCTTACACGATCAACAGTACGGTTTCACTAAAGGACGTTGCACAACTGACGCCGGTGTAACTTTATTAAAGCACATATTTAATGCGTGGGAACAGTCCCAAGATGCTGTAGGAATATTTTGTGACCTCTCAAAAGCATTTGATTGCGTGAATCACGACACATTGCTTTTGAAACTTGAGCATTATGGCCTAGGTAAACTTGCACTTAGTTTAGTAAAATCTTATCTGAGTGAAAGGCAACAACATGTTCAAATAAATGGTGTTAATTCACAGGGTTTAAAAGTAAAAATGGGGGTTCCGCAAGGCTCAATATTGGGCCCTTTCCTTTTTCTGGTATATATTAATGATCTACCCTATTTATTGAAAAACCAACCTCAGAATATGGTGTTATTTGCTGATGACACTTCCCTAATTTTTAAGATAAATAGACGGGCTCAAAAGCTAGATGACGTGAATAAAGCCCTACTTCAGATTCATAATTGGTTCACAGCAAACAATTTAGTATTAAATGAAAAAAAGACAAAATGCATAAGATTTGCTTTACCGAATGTTAAAAGTAGTGATTGTGATATTCTATTAAATAACGAGAAACTAGAATTCGTAGATGAAACGGTTTTCTTGGGGATTACGCTTGATTCACGGCTACAATGGGGTGCTCATTTAACATCTCTTGCAGGGCGGCTAAGTTCAGCAGCATATGCCATTAGAAAAATTCGTCAGTTTACTGATGTAGATACCGCTAGGCTGGTCAATTTTAGTTACTTTCATAGCCTAATGTCTTATGGCATTTTGTTATGGGGACGAGCTGCAGACATTGAATCTATTTTTATTCTGCAAAAACGAGCCATCAGAGCAATATATGGTCTTCGTAGGCGCGATTCTCTGAGAGAACTATTTAAGAACATTAACATTATGACGGTGCATTGTCAGTACATCTACGAAAACATAATGTATGTGAGAAAAAATCTGCATCTTTTTAGTAAAAGAGGTGACAGACACAATTATATTACTAGGAATAGGGACCAGTTAGTGCAGCCAGGCTTCAGACTCGCTAAGGTAGACTCATCTTTCATGGGGTACTGTTTGAGATGCTATAACAAAATTCCACAAAGCATTCTTGAACTGAATGAGACGAAATTTAAAACATGTATCAAACGCACACTATGCAAGCAAGCATATTACAAGTTAGACGATTATATCGCTGATAAAAATGCTTGGCTCAATGCCGGTCCTGCTCCACAAGGACAGGACGCTTAAATGAATAGCATTTAATAGGAAGAAGAAAGAAGAAGAAGAAGATTGTACAACTATCTTTGCAATGTATAAATTCAATCTCTAGTATTATATAGTCGCATAGCACATATTGTGTGAGTACTATGTACTAGAAAGCTGTCATTCTCTGGAAACCTACATTTATTTTTCTATTTTTTATTTGACTTGGACATATTGTGTGAGTACTATACTTCTTTGTACACAATATTCTAAACTAATCTGTCATTAGGCGCTAAACTATCAAGCTATTGGGTGAACTTACTCATGAGCGAGCGACATAAAACTGTCCATGAGAGAAGCAATGTTCTCTCAAGTCAATAACCGCAAATTTGAGATTTTGCCCCTGAGACTTGGCTTGTCTTGACTTGGCTTGTCATGGCAAAACAGACTTTTAGGGGAAGCTGTAATTGTTTAAATTCGAACGGGATATTATTAGGTATTAATGGGATTCGTGGAATAAGTACAGTTTCCCCTTTCGCACACCCAGTTAATATAGTGGCTTCCACTATATTGCGATGTAACGCTTTCACTTGCAGTCTCGTACCGTTACAAAGTTTTGGTGGTTTTCAATTTCGCAACAACAAAATTGGAGTGCCCCCCACATGCAGAATAACCATTCAATAGGCTTGTCATTTATATGAATAATGTCTGGATAAACTTTATACAGCAATTCTTGAACCGTAGTAACAACTGTGCACAATTCTTCCGGGATGGTTTTCTATGTTTGTTTTTCTTTTTTTCTATTAATGTCACTGACTCATATTGGGACAATAAACTTCTTATTAAGTTATCATCATAATTTATTGAAGATACAATAGGTGAATGGTCACGCTCTAAAACATATACTCACTAACTCTAGTGGCTCCCAATCCGCCTTCGTAGGAACACAAGGATCCTATGTCTTCTCTTCAATATTCTACACAACCCGTCTTATCCTTCTTACTTGCGTGAGCGATTCTCTTATGCCCGTCCTTCTGACGTACCATGTAGATCGCACCTTCGAACCCTACTTAAATCCCATCCTCATAAATCCAGCTATTTTTCATATTCCTTCTTTGTCCATGCTGTAAGGTTGTGGAACTCACTTTCGCCTAGCATTCGAGATTTAAAGACTATATCATTGTTTAAAATTAGAGTCAAAGAATACTACCTTTCCTCTCCAGTATGATTTATTATATTATAAATATATATTTTATTTGTTTATGCATCTTAGGATTATGTATATATATATATATATATATATATATATATATACAGGTCTGCTGGCAGAAATTTCGTGAGAAATAAGCAGTACCTTTGTACTCACATATTATTTTATGTTATTTTCCTGTACTGTCTCCTGTGTGTACATAAATAGTAAATAAATAAATAAAATAAATGTACCTCCCGACAACCCTTATCAACTTTAAGTTGCGAAGGTGTATCAATTCCAAAATCATGTTCTTCTACACCTACCTCCATACGACGCCGAGTAATTTTCTGTGCCGCTATGGGAAAATACATCAATGCCCACTGGACAAATCTTGGCTGAATCGTAATCGCCTTACCGAATAGTCGTTAGATCCAGATTCCGTATATATGTATATGAGATCGTTTCTATAAACTTCAAACTTAAATGGGAATAATAATCCTGATGCTATTAACTCACAAAATCCGCCGTAAGTAGCATTATTCATCATATCGGCAAAATATTCATCAGGTGTAACGTAGTTATCACCATTCCTGTCGTGGGTCATAATTGTAAACTTGCTCCAGTCATTAACCACATATCTGACAATTTTTGAACGCACCTCCATCGCTCTATCTCACGAAACAAACATGCACCGTCACCAATAATAGGGACGACAGTATATTCTTCAACATCTCCATTAACGTTCATATTTTCTTTAGCCATTTTAAAACCTATACTTAAACCAAACGAAAACAAAACAAATGCCAAATACAAAGCAGAGTCTATAACCAAAACTATTAAACCGAAATAAAGCAAATGCAACCCAAAATATGCCAAGAAAAGAACAGCCAAAATCGTTAAATATAATCCGCTAGAAATATTTAGGTATAGTATGTGGTATTAAATACGGCGGCCACTCATCATCGGGTTTATGAAACTCAGGGAAAACACAACGATAGCGCGTTTTAAAATACTACTAACGCCATCTATTATGTTTTCTTTATCTATTGTCAACATTAAGAACTAAAAAATATTTTGTTAGTCTTCATTTATTCGTTCCATTAGGTACTGATCCCCATGGGGGTTGAATTTATCAAAATTCTATTTAGGAGGACGTCTGCATCATAGTAGCTCCAATCATTAATTTCAGTTCAATCAGTCGAAAATCTAAGAAGATTTATACAAACTTTCATCCCCTATTTTATCCCCTTGGGGTAGAATTGATCAAAATCCTTTCATAGCGGATGCCTACGTCATAACATCTACCTTTTTTTTTGGGGGGATGGGAAATCATCAAATAACCCCTCTTGTTCCGTTACCGCAACGTTTTTCTAGACGTATCCATAGTTCAAATTCTCGCAAGATGGCAGCACCGAAAGCAGCCTAACTAGCTGCCATTGCACACACGTATTCGTTATTTTTGGAGCGAAGGCAAAGGTCGTGTGGGTGAAAGCCTGGCGCGCGCGTGTGTTCTAAATCGGTCGATATCCTATGGGAGATCGAATCATCCCCTATTTCGCGTGTGCTCAACACGAAAACGTGAAACCCTGAAGCTAGCTGAAGGACAATCGAAGGTGGAAGCTCAACGAACGCCGGAGCAGACCAAGGTACGTGAGTGCATTTTGTTCGCTGCGGCTGGTGTCGAGTTTTTGAACATCGGAATATACGAAAACCGTTATTTTCCCAGTGTAGTGTCAAGGCCACCCCTATTTCGGTTTGGTGCATATGCTACATCTTTATGGTGCCGAAACCAGTGACCTTCCATCTTACTTCAAGTCCAACATTTTGCGTATGGTATTTCTGGTCAAAACCGTTCTGTTTTAATTTAGAATACATAAATCCATCGTTAATAACATTCTACTGCATTCTAAATTATTGCATCATCTTGTAATATTACAAATATCGGACCTATCATACCTACATGTTGCAATGGCGTCCATAAGTAATCACCATTGAACAGGGTTTTAATTCAAATATTTATTTCACACGAATCGGGAGTTATTGTGAGATCTAGTTATGCAATCACTAACAATCATCGGTGCTTAATTCCATCGGCTTGCAATAATTCTATTATTCAAATCATCAATCACATTCTTAATCGTTTCTTGTAACTAAATATCTAGCATACCTAAGTAAATTCATCTAGCAAAATCGTAAAATTGCAAATGTACAAAACTTTTCTCAATAAAAAATATTGTAGGGTAGACGCGTGAACCACAACGCCCAAGCGGGCGAACGTTCCGTACCCATCGGTTTGCTGTAGGTATATTTTTACCGCGCAAGATATATAAGTAAATTACGTAACGAGGTGAACAATCCTTATCTCTGTAGAAATAAGATCGTAAATTCTGTGCGCGTTCTTTCCATTCAGTGAACGAGATCGAAGTTATAAGTTATAACATTTTATTGTGTTATCAACATATCATTATAAAATTATTTAGGTACATTTTTAACTTTTAATTTTAACTATCCTGACACATTTTACACTACAAGACATTAACTTATAGGGAAGAATGCCACCTATAGGTGGACATTCCATTCGTAAAAGAGGCATGCTAAAGAAATCTAAATCTAAATCTTTAAACGATGAGTTCACGGTTCAGGACTTGCCGTCCTTGCGCAGAAAGCGAACTATTGCGTATAAACGCTTAGCTAAGGCGCTAGAGATAGGCGCCTCGGCTTCAAGTGATACTAGTCAGCGCGACTTATTTTTATCGTATCATCAAGACTTAAAGCAAATTGCATCGGGTTTTGAGGACGCGCATTTCACGATTCTAGGACTCATCACCGACCCGAGTAGTGAAGATGATCAAATACAAGAAGATTTTGATGACGTGTACTATCGAGTGTTATCAATTCACCGTAGTTTAGTAAACAATGAATCGATTAAATCGCACAACGTCTCGTCATCGAATAATATTCG
The DNA here is from genome assembly GCA_932274075.1 of Diarsia rubi. Lineage (NCBI taxonomy): Eukaryota > Metazoa > Arthropoda > Insecta > Lepidoptera > Noctuidae > Diarsia > Diarsia rubi. The sequence continues at coordinate 4,283,582 of OW026434.1, read as the reverse complement.
GCTACCGAAAATCGTACTACCAACTTTCGCTGGAAATATTAAATTATGGCCAGAGTATTTTGATACTTTTAACGCGTTAATACACAACTCCACTTTTATTACCGATACGGAGAAGTTTCATTATCTGATATCTTCTCTCAGCGGCGATGCGTTATCAGTAGTCAAAGCGTTTCCTATGACCCACGAATATTATGATGACGCGTACCAAGCGCTCGTTGCTCGCTACAAGAGTAAACGCACCCTAGCTTTCACATGTTGGCGGGACATTTTAAACATCGAATTTCAAAGTAATAATGCACACGAGTTTCAAAAATCGCTTGACCTGTTCGAAGAGAATTTGAGTATATTAAAAACAATCGACTTGCCGATCGCACACTGGGATTTTGTTTTAGTTTATCACATTTTATCGAAACTTAACAAAGATTTACGCCGCGGGTTTGAGGAAAGTTACTCAAATGTCGAGTTACCGTCTTACGAACAACTCAAGGGTTTTCTAAGGTCTAAATGCGAAGCGTTATTACGTGATTCTCACTTTTCCGAGTCGTCCAAGGCAACTAAGCCTGCCACTAATCCTGTGCCCAAGCGTTCAAACAATCCGCACACACTAGTAGCTGCAACCGAAAATGAAGCTCCTGCTGCAAGTGTCAGTGATAATAAAATCGGTTCCTACTCGAGTAAATGTTCCCATTGTAACGAGTCACATTCGATAACATCGTGTGAAGATTTTCTTAAAAAATCGATTGACGAGCGAATGATAATCGCTAAAGATAAAAATTGGTGCTTTAACTGTTTGAAGCCATCACATCAACTGAAGAATTGCAATTCAATATTTTCGTGCCGCACATGCAAACGTAAACATCATACCTTACTCCATCGCGATAATTCTAATAACGCATCAAATCAAATCGGATCGTCGTTGGTTTCAAGGTCTCAATCGAACGTTACCGTGTTGCTGGCAACTGCGATCGTGCAAATTCAGGATGCTTCAGGCAGTATGCAATCGTTTCGCGCTTTATTTGACACCGGAAGTCAAAGCAATTTCATCACTGCTTCCGCAGTAAAGCGTTTGAATCTTAAACCAGCTACAACAAATTCAAACGTTAGCGGACTGGGAGAAGCTGCCGCTCCGATCATCGGTGACGTCACTTGCTCCGTTGGCACAAATAATCGGATTTTATACAAACTCGACATGCACGTCATAGCTAAAATATGTGGCGATCAACCCCTTGCGCAATTAAACACATCGGGATGGTCACATATTGAATCACTACCGTTGGCGGACCCTGGATTCGACATTCCAGGTCCGATCGATCTATTATTCGCTGCAGATGTCTTCGCCGACTCTGTACTCAATCATTATATTAAAGGAGGTGCCAACCAACCTACCGCGTTTAATTCAACATTCGGTTGGCTTCTCTTAGGCAAAACTTGCCTCTCGGCTAGTGCTTTATTGCATACGCTGCCCAACATCGACAATGAGTTAAACTCTTTGGTTCAACGCTTCTGGGAATTAGATTCTTTACCGAATTCATCGAGGTTGACTCCAGATAAATTGCTATGCGAGCAAAAGTTCAGTACCGATCATTATCGCGATCAATCTGGACGATACGTAGTTCGCATCCCCTTCAAAGACGAATCAGAACCCACCTTCGAAGGCTCGCGTGACCTCGCGTTACGAAGGTTCTACGCTACCGAACGAAGGCTGACACGTGACTCGTCTTTACAAAGCCAATACGTAGACTTCATGAATGACTATATCGAAAGCGGCCACATGTCCTTGGTTCATATAGACGAGATGAGCACGGGTAAATACTATATTCCACATCACTGCGTATTTCGCCCTGACTCTGCAAGTACGCGTCTACGTGTTGTTTTTGATGGATCAGCAAAGGATTTAAGCTCTCGATCACTTAACGATACGCAACTTATCGGACCAAAATTACAACCCAATATTTTGGAAATTCTCTTGCGTTTTCGTGAACACAATATCGTATTCATGGCTGATGCTCGTCAGATGTACCGTCAAATTCTAATAGCACCCGAACATCGTGACTATCAGCGCATTTTCTGGAGGACCTCGCCCAGCGAGCCCCTTCAAGAATATCGCCTGAACACCGTAACTTATGGCTTGGCCTCGAGTGCATATCTCGCTTGTCGTGCTCTGAAACGGCTTGCTGAAGACGAAGGAGACTCTTATCCACTTGCCAAACAAATTCTCCTATCGGACGTGTATATCGATGACGTCACCACCGGCTTTCCATCCTTAGAAGTCGCTCAGGAAGCTAAATCGCAAACTATAGCTCTTTTCGACCGCGGATGTTTCCAACTCAGAAAATGGGCTAGTAATAATCCTCAGCTATTGACCGACCTTCCCCGCGAACATTGTCTAACAGGTTCTGTATCGCTCGACAATACCGAGACACAAACTTTGAAAGTTCTAGGACTCAAGTGGGATCCTACCTCAGATGCGTTCCTATTCGAAATCAAGTCATCAGAGCGGGCATGTACTAAACGCTCCATACTAAGCGAGATTGCTAGAATATTCGATCCTTTAGGGCTACTTTCCGCCATCACAATTCAAGCGAAGTGCTTAATCCAAAAACTTTGGATACTCGGTGTTGGTTGGGATCAGACCCCCCCTGATGAGATCATCCGTACATGGAACACTTACCAAGAACAATTACCGTCACTGACTGAACTAAGAATGTAAAGCCTTTCTCAATCGTAGGTTTGGATTTCGGCGGGCCTTTCCGTATCAAACTCGGCCCTCATCGCGGCGCTAAAATCGACAAAGCGTACCTATGCTTGTTCGTGTGTCTCACGACCAAAGCGGTTCACCTCGAAGTGGTTTCAACTCTTTCAACAGACGGATTTATCGCAGCTCTACGACGCTTCGTGGCACGTCGCGGTCGTTGCAACGAGATACACGCGGATTGTGGTACAAACTTTACGGGCGCACGGAATCAACTATCATCACTCATGCAAGAAGCTTCTAACGCGGAGAGGATTAATTTCAAATTCAACCCCCCATCGGCTCCCCATTTTGGCGGTGCGTGGGAAATCCAAATACGTGCTTCAAAATCGTTCTTACTTCATGCAGTAGGCAACCAAGTACTGACATTCGAAGAACTCACGACACTCTTCGTACAAATTGAAGCTATTCTAAATTCGCGACCTCTCTGTCCAATCAGTTCTGATCCCAACGATCTATCAGCACTAACTCCCGGCCACTTCCTCACTTTAGAACCTCTGACAGCCGTCCCCGATCAAGATCTATCCAATGTTAACGTAAATCGGCTTAATCGGTGGCAGCTGATACAGGCATTCCAACAGAACTTCTGGTCCAGATGGAAACACGAATATCTCAACTCCCTAACGCAACGCGCCAAATGGACCAAAGATTCGAAACCGCTGCAGATAGGCTCAATGGTGATTATCAAAGACGACAATCGCGCTCCACTTCAATGGCCCCTCGCTAGAGTCGTGGAACTTTTACCAGGTGCTGATGGGATAGCTCGGATTGCAGTAGTTAGAACCGCAACAAATCATACCATTCAAAGACCGTTGGTTAAGTTATGCCCTCTCCCGCTTGAGGACTAGCTTAAATCGTATCTAATTTTCTAACGTTATTATCAAATCTTTATCGTATCGCATCTATATCGTATCAAATTTCTATCGTTAGTATCGGACCTAAATCGTATCAAACTTCTTATCGCCAGTATCAAATCTTTACCGTATCGAATCTAAATCTTACCAAATCTTTATTGTATCAAATCTCTATCGTATTGAATCCAAACTTTTTATTGCATCAAATCTATATCGTATCTAACCCCCGTATCACATTTTATCGTTAGCTAAGCAAATATTTATCGTACTCTACATGCATTATCGATCTTTGTCCTCAAAATACCTTTATCGTTCGACCAGAAAATACCATAGGCATTTTGGTGGGCGGGATGTTCCGTTACAGCAACGTTTTTCTAGACGTATCCATAGTTCAAATTCTCGCAAGATGGCAGCACCGAAAGCAGCCTAACTAGCTGCCATTGCACACACGTATTCGTTATTTTTGGAGCGAAGGCAAAGGTCGTGTGGGTGAAAGCCTGGCGCGCGCGTGTGTTCTAAATCGGTCGATATCCTAAGGGAGATCGAATCATCCCCTATTTCGCGTGTGCTCAACACGAAAACGTGAAACCCTGAAGCTAGCTGAAGGACAATCGAAGGTGGAAGCTCAACGAACGCCGGAGCAGACCAAGGTACGTGAGTGCATTTTGTTCGCTGCGGCTGGTGTCGAGTTTTTGAACATCGGAATATACGAAAACCGTTATTTTCCCAGTGTAGTGTCAAGGCCACCCCTATTTCGGTTTGGTGCATATGCTACACCTCTCGCTCTTGGGCAGAGCGAAAGGGAGTGTCAGACTTCGACTGACTAAAAACCACCCATGTTCCTTCTTAGCCCTTGTGCCGAGGACGCGGTATCTCCTTTAAACAACCCACAGCCCCGACGGGAATGACGTTACCCTTACTTAAAATACTATATGTCGCCGCGGCGGCTGAAACGTGACGTTCTCTCCCTCTTATGTTCCGCCGCCTCTTTCGCTAGCATCACTGCTTCGCAGAAGGAGGCGACGGCGTCCTATTCCTCCTCGCCCCGGACCATGGCTTGCACCAGGGCTGGATGCGAGAGGCCGCCGCCGATCGCCGCTATCATAACATCTACCTGCATGCCAAATTTCAGCCAGATCCGTCCAGTGGTTTGAGCTGTGCGTTGATAGATCACTATGTCAGTCAGTCAGTCACCTGTGAGTTATGTATATTTTTCGTACCACTTGCTCAAAAATGTGACATTCTATGCCACAAAAAGCGAACATAACAATAGTCATTTTTAATCTGTTAAAAACAGGGAAAGAAAATTGTACTGAATTTCATTCATTCTCTAGGGGGAGAATGTGATTTAAATTTGGAATACTTACCGAAATTTATACTGAACTACATCTGTGTTTACACCATTGAGTTTGTACATAAAGCATTATACATCTTTTTGAAAAAGGAATACGCATTTATTATGTAGTTATGATTATTAAACAAAATTACGAAAACCGACGAGGCCGTATGAGCTTGATGCCTTTGCTAATCCGACAAAAAATATTAGTTTAGGAATTTGCCGCGTTTTTGTTTTCTTCAAATACATAAACGTTCAGTTTATTTTACTTTTAATAGTCATTATCACACTAATATTATAAAAGCGAAAGTTTGTGAGTGTGTATGTTTGTTACTTCTTCACGCAAAAACGACTGCACGGATTTGGATGAAATTTGGTACACAGATAGTTTATAACCTAGATTAACAAAAAAAATATATCGGTGTTGCCAGCTTTTAGCAAGGTTTTTGAAAAAGTTATGCTTAACCAAATGCTCAATCATTTTAACACCAACAGAATCTTACACGATCAACAGTACGGTTTCACTAAAGGACGTTGCACAACTGACGCCGGTGTAACTTTATTAAAGCACATATTTAATGCGTGGGAACAGTCTCAAGATGCTGTAGGAATATTTTGTGACCTCTCAAAAGCATTTGATTGCGTGAATCACGACACATTGCTTTTTGAAACTTGAGCATTATGGACTAGACCTCGGCCCGGAAGGTCCCCAAGAGTGGGCGGGGCAAGGGCGGTAGGGGGAGACAGCTCACCTCTAAGGCGGCTGGCCGGCGAGCCGCAAAGGACGCCGGGGAGGGAAGCCACCTTAGCCGGAGGGTTCTCGCCTCGGAGTCCTCCGACTGTGAGCCGGAGGCGGTGGCCGGCGGCGGCTCCAACCAGGAGCGCATGGCTGCGTTCTCGGAGGCGGTTAAGGCTGCGATACGCGATGTGGCCTTGAAGAGGACTTTCGAGTCCAAAAACAAGGCCATTGTCGCGGCCTCAGCCTCCATTCTGGCGGCCGCGGAGACGCTAAGCCGTGGGCCTCCGCCGTCGGACGAGGTGTCCGCATTGCGGGCGGAGGTCGCCCGCTTGGCGACCGCTGTGGAGCGTCTCCAGAAGGAGAACGGGAGGCTCCGCACAGACCTGGCCAAGCCCCGAGCAGCCAGCCCCGAGGAGGCTCGAGAGCGCGGGCAGGGTCAGCCCCCAGCGGCGAAGGACCGGGTCCTGGACCTGATTCGGCAGGAGCTGGGTGCCTTGCGCGCAGAGTTTTCTGTGATGCAAGGCATTGTCCTTCGCCCATCCCTGGGGGCCAAGACGTATGCTGTTGCTACAGCCGGTGACCCCAAGGCGGGGCCGTCCAGCCAGCCAGATGGCGGGGCCACAAAGCCGGCTGTGGCAAAGGGCAAGGTGCCTGCCCAGGAGAAGGGCAAGGCGCCTGCCCAGGAGAAGGGCAAGGCGCCTGCCCAGGAGAAGGGCAAGGCGCCTGCCCAGGGGAAGGGCAAGGCGCCTGCCCAGAAAAAGGGCAAAGCGCCTGCCCAAAAAAAGGGGAAGGCGGCAGCGGCAAAAGCGCCGGTGCCAGCGGCGGACCCGCCACCCACACCTCCGACGCCCCCAAAGCTTCCCGAGGCCGAAGACGGATGGCACGTGGCCGGGGAAAAGCAGAAGGGGCGGAAGGCGGCTCAAAAAGCCAGGCGGGCCGAGCGCAAACGCCGGCACAAGAAGCGGAGCGCCGCGGCGAAGCTGCGTGCCCCGAAAACCGCGGTTGTAGTCATCACGCTACAGCCGGACGCGGTTAGTAAGGGCGTGCTTTTCCGCGACGTTCTCGCCAAGCTAAAGACGACGGTGAACCTCGAAGAGCTCGGGATCACCGGGGGCCTCCGGGTTCGAGTCACAGCGACAGGGGCTCGAATGATGGAGATTCCCGGGGAATCGAGCGCCTCGTCCGCGGACGCCCTGGCAGAGAAGCTCAGGGCGTCCCTAAATCCGGACGAGGTCCGGGTGTCGAGGCCCATCAAGTGCGCAACTCTGCGCATCCTGGGCCTTGACGACTCGGTCTCCGAGGAGGAGGTGTTGGCCGCCGTCACCGCGGCCGGGGGGTGCTCCGCCGAGCAGGTCAAGGCGGGCACCCTACGACCGGACCGCGAGGGTATGCTGACTGTAACGGTTAGCTGCCCTGTGACGGCGGCGAAGAAAATTGCGGAGGGCCACACCCTGAAGGTTGGCTGGTCGAGGGTGCAGGTCAAGCTGCTTGAGCCCAGACCTCTGAGGTGCTACAGATGCCATGTGGGGCACCATGTAGGGTGCCGTTGCACCTCGGAGGTGGACCGCAGCGAATTATGCTTCCGCTGCGGTCAGCCCGGTCACAAGGCCGCGGCTTGCCTGGCCACGGCTGGGAAGCCGGCCGAGCACCGGGCGGGGAGCAAGGCCTGCGCTCCACCCGCCAAGGCCAAGGGGAAGGGGCCCTCCGCAACCGCCAACCCCACCGTCGTCAAAGCCGCAGCCGCCGCCGCCGCCGCCGCTGCTGACAAAGACGCCACCGCAACTCCCGCTGCGGTGGTGCCACAGGAGGTCCCGGAGGGGGCTGAAATGGACTGTCATTAATGGCCCCATTAAGCCTCCTCCAGGCGAATATCAACCACTGCGCCTGCGCTCAGGATCTGTTGCTCCAGAGTATGGCGCAGTGGTCGATAAACATCGCCGTGGTTGCTGAGCCCTACTTTGTCCCGCCCAGGCCAGACTGGGTGGAGGACCTTAGTGGCTCAGTGGCCATTATTGCGTCGGCCGCCGCCGGCACCCCGACCCTTGAGATGGTCAGAAAGGGTCAGGGGTGCGTAGCAGCACGGTTCGGGGAGATCGTAGTCGCGGGAGTCTACTTCTCTCCGAGCCGAACTCTCGCCGAGTTCCAAAACTCCCTCAGGGAGTTAAGTGTCGTCATCGGAGGCTATTCCCTTCCCGTACTAGTGCTCGGGGACTTCAACGCCAAGAGCTTGGCTTGGGGTTCCCGTTACACGGATGTGCGGGGTGGGATGGTCGAGTGCTGGGCTCTGGAAACAGGCCTGGACATCCTGAACCGGGGTTCTGTACCCACGTGCGTGCGGATGCGGGGCGAGTCGGTGGTGGACATCTCGTTCGCCAGCTCCGCTCTGTCACGGCGTGTCGTCGACTGGCGCGTCATGGAGAGGGTGGAGACCCATTCCGACCACCGGTATATCCGGTTTGAGGTCTCTGCCCAGTCCCCGAGTGCGCCGGTCCCACAGACCCCGAGTGGTCCGCGTTGGGCGCTGAGGCAGCTGGACAGGGAGCTCCTCCTGGAAGCCTCGATCGTGCGGGCCTGGGTGCAATCACCGGTCAGGCCCGCCGACGTAAACACCGAGGCGGGTTGGTTTCAGGAGGCCATGTCCGAGATATGCGACATGGCAATGCCCCGAGTCCGGCCAGGAAGCGCCCGGCGTCAGGTGTACTGGTGGTCGCAAGAGCTGTCGTACCTGCGTAAACAGTGTATGGCGGCGCGGCACCTGTACACCAGGCATCGCAGGCGCCGCATTCGGCCTCCGAATGCGGAAGCCATTGAGGCGGAGCTGTATGAGGGGTACAGGGCGGCGAAGGCCACCCTCCGCGAGGCTTGTAAGCGGGCCAAGAATGAGGCCCGCGAGGAGATGCTGGAGACTCTGAACAGAGATCCGTGGGGGCGCCCTTACAAGACGGTGCGGAATCAACTCCGCACCCGGGCCCCCCCGCTGACGCAGAGTCTCCGGCCTGAGCTCGTGTAGGACGTGGTGAGCGCTCTGTTCCCTTCGCGAGGGGAGCATCCTCCCCCGCCAATGGCTCCGCCATCCGCGATGCCGGAAGCGGACCGTTCAGGAACCGATGACGACATTCCGGAGGTGACTGGGGTAGACCTGAGAGCGGCGGTACGTAGGCTAAGTGCCAAAAACACCGCCCCGGGACCCGATGGCTTGCCTGGCAAAGCCTGGGTCCTGGCCTCAGAGGCTCTTGGGCCCCGACTGGAGGGGTTCTTTAGCGCATGCATGGAGAGAGGCCAGTTCCCGCTTCGTTGGAAGACGGGGAAGCTGGTCCTCATCCAGAATCCGGGAGAATCCGGGGCGCCCGGCGGACTCGCCGTCCGCATACCGGCCCATTGTGCTGCTCGACGAGGTGGGCAAGCTCTTTGAAAGAGTAATTGCAAACCGCCTCGCCGAGCACCTGGAGGGAATGGGTCCGGATCTTGCGGAACACCAGTTTGGTTTCCGCAAGAGGCGCTCGACGGTGGACGCCATCATGCGCGTGAGAGCCCTCACGACGGGGGCTGCGGTCTCTCGGGGCGGTGTGGTCTTGGCGGTGTCTCTCGACATCGCCAACGCCTTTAACACTATGCCCTGGAGCTGCATTAGGGAGGCACTCCGGTATCACCGGGTGCCGACCTACCTTCGTCGTGTGGTCGGGGACTATTTGACAGACAGGGCTGTCATCTACCCTGGTCAGGACGGACATTGGAACCGGCGAGAGATGTCGTGCGGTGTTCCACAGGGATCGGTTCTGGGGCCGCCCTTGTGGAACATCGGTTACGACTGGGTGCTGCGCGCCGACCTCCCTAGCGGCGACAGCGTAGTCTGCTACGCGGACGATACGCTGGTGCTAGCTCAGGGTGGGTCGTACGAGGCGGCGGCCGACAGTTTGACACGCGGGGTTGCGATAGTCGTAGAGAGGATCCGGCAGCTGGGTCTCGAGGTGGCGCTTCACAAGTCGGAGGCCATGGGCTTCCATGGACGTGGGAATGCGCTGCCGTCGGGATCCCAGTTAATGGTGGGAGGGGTTCCCATCGGCGTCGAGTGTACTTTGAAGTACCTAGGACTCGTCCTCGACAGCCGGTGGAACTTCGTGGAGCACTTCCGACGTTTGGCTCCCAGACTGGAGCGGGCCGGGGCTGCCTTTAGGTGGCTCTTGCCCAATCTGGGGGGGCTAAATGCCTCCTGCCGGAGGCTCTACGCGGGGATCGTGCGGTCCATGGCCCTTTACGGGGCACCGGTGTGGGCGCCTGCTCTGAGGAAGCGGGCCGCCCACTACCTGAACGTGCCCCAAAAGGTCATGGCCGTGAGGACGGTACGGGGGTACCGCACGATCTCCCGCGAAGCGGCGAACCTCCTTGCCGGATTGCCGCCGTGGGATCTGGAGGCGATAGTCCTCGCGCGCCTGCATCAATGGCGCGCGGAGGCGCTGCGCCGGGGGGTCACTCCGCTGCCGCGGCAAATTGCTGCGCGGCGGACAGACCTCCGGTGCGATCTCATGGCGGCATGGAGACAGCGACTGTCGCAACCCCGTGCAGGGCACGCCACGATAGTGGCGGTAAGTCCCCTCTTTGAGGAGTGGCTTGAGAGGCGCCACGGCGCCCTCACCTTCCGTCTGACGCAGGTCCTCACCGGACACGGTTGTTTCGGGAGGTACCTGCACCGAATCAGGCGGGAGGAAACGCCCGGATGCCACCATTGCGAGGATCGGCCGGAGGACACGGTGGAGCACACAGTGGAGGTGTGCCCCGCTTGGGCGGAGCCCCGCCGTGTTCTCGTAGCGGCGATCGGCGGCGGCGACCTCTCGCGCCCGGCCCTGGTGCAAGCCATGGTCCGGGGCGAGGAGGAATGGGACGCCGTCGCCTCCTTCTGCGAAGCAGTGATGCTGGCGAAGGAGGTGGCGGAACGCGAGAGGGAGAGAACCTCTCGTCCCAGCCGCCGCGGGAGGCGCTCCGGGCGTCGGGGGTCCCGCGATGACCTCCGGCCACCGTAGACGCGGGCCTGTGGACGGTGAGTGATGGGCTAACTCGCCGTCCGTCCGTCTCACGACGAAAACAGGCCGTGTCGACGGCGCGTTCGTGTTCCACGCGCGCCTCAAAGAGATGTCAGCAACATGGGAGGGGCCCGAAAGGGCCGACGCCTGTCGGGGCCGCGGGTAGTCCTCTGGTTATCGCGGCCTCGACATAGAGGGCGAAGAAGGAACATGGGTGGTTTTTAGTCAGTAGAAGTCTGACACTCCCTTTCGCTCTGCCCAAGAGCGGGAGGGGTTATTCGATGATTTTACACCCACCAAAAAAAAAAAAAAAAAAAAAAAAGCATTATGGACTAGGTAAACTTGCACTTAGTTTAGTAAAATCTTATTTGAGTGAAAGGCAACAACATGTTCAAATAAATGGTGTTAATTCACAGGGTTTAAAAGTAAAAATGGGGGTTCCGCAAGGCTCAATATTGGGCCCTTTTCTTTTTCTGGTATATATTAATGATCTACCCTATTTATTGAAAAACCAACCTCAGAATATGGTGTTATTTGCTGATGACACTTCCCTAATTTTTAAGATAAATAGACGGGCTCAAAAGCTAGATGACGTGAATAAAGCCCTACTTCAGATTCATAATTGGTTCACAGCAAACAATTTAGTATTAAATGAAAAAAAGACAAAATGCATAAGATTTGCTTTACCGAATGTTAAAAGTAGTGATTGTGATATTCTATTAAATAACGAGAAACTAGAATTCGTAGATGAAACGGTTTTCTTGGGGATTACGCTTGATTCACGGCTACAATGGGGTGCTCATTTAACATCTCTTGCAGGGCGGCTAAGTTCAGCAGCATATGCCATTAGAAAAATTCGTCAGTTTACTGATGTAGATACCGCTAGGCTGGTCTATTTTAGTTACTTTCATAGCCTAATGTCTTATGGCATTTTGTTATGGGGACGAGCTGCAGACATTGAATCTATTTTTATTCTGCAAAAACGAGCCATCAGAGCAATATATGGTCTTCGTAGGCGCGATTCTCTGAGAGAACTATTTAAGAACATTAACATTATGACGGTGCATTGTCAGTACATCTACGAAAACATAATGTATGTGAGAAAAAATCTGCATCTTTTTAGTAAAAGAGGTGACAGACACATGACAATTATATTACTAGGAATAGGGACCAGTTAGTGCAGCCAGGCTTCAGACTCGCTAAGGTAGACTCATCTTTCATGGGGTACTGTTTGAGATGCTATAACAAAATTCCACAAAGCATTCTTGAATTGAATGAGACGAAATTTAAAACATGTATCAAACGCACACTATGCAAGCAAGCATATTACAAGTTAGACGATTATATCGCTGATAAAAATGCTTGGCTCAATGCCGGTCCTGCTCCACAAGGACAGGACGCTTAAATGAATAGCATTTAATAGGAAGAAGAAAGAAGAAGAAGAAGATTGTACAACTATCTTTGCAATGTATAAATTCAATCTCTAGTATTATATAGTCGCATAGCACATATTGTGTGAGTACTATGTACTAGAAAGCTGTCATTCTCTGGAAACCTACATTTATTTTTCTATTTTTTATTTGACTTGGATATGCCCTGGCGATTGAGAGTGTGTCATGCTCACTTAAATGTCTCGCTGATGGTGGCGGGTGTGTCGGGTCATTTCGTTCCCTTTAAAATGGTTGAGTGGAATGGTGGCTGATCCATGCGTCATGCTCGTGAACGGGTGCTGTCAGTTGTGACTGGTCACCTCTTAGTTGCCACGGCTTGTTTGAATTATTATATTATTTTTAAATCGTCGTTTTGGCTTTACTTACTGTCGACACTTATCGTGCACAACTTGCTACATCGTTCTCACATGATAATATACCAATCTCGATATGAATGATGTAACCAAAGTTTTGTAACAATATTATGATTGAAAAGAGTATCCATGAAGTTTCTTGCCATTCTTCTCATGAGACCAACGCTTTGGAATCGGCAACTACAGTACACTGACAGTTATTATGCCTTGTGAGTGGGACTGTAGCTTAGTTTATTAGCTTATTAAAATTTAGTATTTGTTCGACTATTCAAAAGAGCCTGTAACTGGCCAACTTGAAATAAATGATTTTGATTTGATTTGATTGATTTGATTTGATAGTTTTTATCTCGATTTGATATTCCCGTGGGTTGCAGCGGGTGAAGCCGCTGGCAACAGCTAGTTTTTAATAAATGCTTATCTCATATTTAATAATGGCAAAGCTGTCTTTGTCTTGGGTGAACTTAAATCCCTCGGTACACTCGCGATTTAAATCGTCACCCGCGACAGAAGACACTGCTTTATCCCCTTGGTTAATAATGTACTATTTTATACAAACTTTCATCCCCTATTTTATCCCCTTAGGGGTGGAATTTATCAAAATTCTTTCTTAAGGGATGCCTACGTCATAGTAGCTTTATGCATGCAAAGTCTCAGCCCGATCGGCTTAAAATTGACAAAGTTTCATACAAACTTTCATCCTCTATTTTATCCCCTTGTAGGTAGAATTGATCAAAATCCTTTCTTAGCGGATGCCTACGTCATAACATCTACCTGCATGCCAAATTTCAGCCAGATCCGTCTAGTGGTTTGGGCTGTGCGTTGATAGATCACTATGTCAGTCAGTCACCTTTGAATTATATATATTTAGAGAAGAGACTACATCTGTGTTTACACCATTGAGTTTGTACATAAAGCATTATACATCTTTTTGAAAAAGGAATACGCATTTATTATGTAGTTATGATTATTAAACAAAATTACGAAAACCGACGAGGCCGTATGAGCTTGATGCCTTTGCTAATCCGACAAAAAATATTAGTTTAGGAATTTGCCGCGTTTTTGTTTTCTTCAAATACATAAACGTTCAGTTTATTTTACTTTTAATAGTCATTATCACACTAATATTATAAAAGCGAAAGTTTGTGAGTGTGCATGTTTGTTACTTCTTCAGGCAAAAACGACTGCACGGATTTGGATAAAATTTAGTGCACAGATAGTTTATAACCTAGATTAACAAAAAGGATAGTTTTTATCTCGATTTTATATTCCCGTGGGTTGCAGCGGGTGAAGCCGCTGGCAACAGCTAGTTTTTAATAAATGCTTATCTCATACATATTTAATAATGGCAAAGCTGTCTTTGTCTTGGGTGAACTTAAATCCCTCGGTACACTCGCGATTTAAATCGTCACCCGCGACAGAAGACACTGCTTTATCCCCTTGGTTAATAATGTACTATTTTATACAAACTTTCATCCCCTATTTTATCCCCTTAGGGGTGGAATTTATCAAAATTCTTTCTTAAGGGATGCCTACGTCATATTAGCTTTATGCATGCAAAGTCTCAGCCCGATCGGCTTAAAATTGACAAAGTTTCATACAAACTTTCATCCCCTATTTTATCCCCTTGTGGGTAGAATTGATCAAAATCCTTTCTTAGCGGATGCCTACGTCATAACATCTACCTGCATGCCAAATTTCAGCCAGATCCGTCTAGTGGTTTGGGCTGTGCGTTGATAGATCACTATGTCAGTCAGTCACCTTTGAATTATATACAATTTAGAGATTTTGGCTGTTCTTTTCTTGGCATATTTTGGATTGCATTTGCTTTGTTTCGGTTAAATAGTTTTGGTTATAGACTCTGCTTTATATTTGGCATTTGTTTTGTTTTCGTTTGGTTCAAGTATAGGTTTTGTCGGGTAAACTATTTTAAAATGACTAAAGAAAATCTGAACGTTAATGAAGAAGTTGAAAAATGTACTGTCGTTCCTATTGTTGGTGACGGTGCATGTTTGTTTCGTGAGATAGAGCGATGGAGGTGCGTTCAGAAATTGTCAGATATGTGGTTAATGACTGGAGCAAGTTTTCAATTATGACCCATGACTGGAATGGTGATAACTCCGTAACACCTGACGAATATTTTGCTGATATTATGATGAAAAATGCTACTTATGGCGGATTTCGTGAGTTAATAGCAGCAGGATTAATATTCCGATTTAAGTTTGAAGTTTATAGAAACGGTCTTGTATACAGGGTTATTTCTAAAACACCGTTAACCTTGCAAGACTGTATTACTATCATCATAAACATCAACTTTTGTTCTATGACTTTTTACTCTATGACTTTTTTGTTTCCTGATAGTATAGGTAGAGGGCTAGGTAAATTAATAAGTAACAACATGACTTATTCTACTAAAAATGTTTGTATGCCAGGGTCAACATACAAACAGATTATGGCATCAGTAACAAAAACTGTTTGTGATCCAAGTACAACTATTACCATATTTGTTGGGAATAGTTCTAGGATTAATAAGAAAGACATTACTGACTGTGTATCAGAGTTGTTAGAGTTAAATTGTGGTAAAATAATATTATGTGCTTTTCCTTATTTTGAAAAATTAAGTACTAGATCAAACAATTATATACACATGCTTAATAAGCATGTACATTTCTTGGTCAGTCACTATTGTGACAAACTTTTGTTTTTAGACATCAACATTTTAGTTGAAAATCTTAGGTCGACGCGGAATACAGTGTATCTGCCTCTCAGATTTAGACATCAAATAGCTAGGCTATTAAGTTTTAGTATTCACGGAGACATATGTAATATGTCGAAGTCTTCTTCTATAATTAATACTGCAACTATTAGTACTAATTCTAGTGTACAGGAGGTGACCTTAGATAATTATAGCACTAGTGCTATTAATGTTTACAAACTTTTTGCATTGATGATACTTTACGTTCGATTACATGCTCTTTGTTCTGAATCATTTGAATTTCTCTATCATATTTAATTGCATCATCTTCATCTAAATTTCCAGAAATAGATTTGACAAGTGAGCCTAATGGATTGAACAAAGCTCGTTTATTTCTATAATGAAAAGGTAAGATTTGAAAAAATCTATCCTTCGTTAGTTTCATTAGATATTCTACTTGACTTTCTATTCCTATTGTTTCGTTACTAACTCTACTTTCCTTAATTTTTATTTTTAAATTACTAAAATCCCGAATGTTATTATCTATTTGTAAGCCTAATGATTCTAAATCTACAGTTTTATATATTGTCCAGTAACTATTCCTCTTCACTGCTACTCCCCGCTTTATAGCTGCTATCCCCGGATTCTGACCGAGGTTTTGGAGGTCCAGCGCGAACGTTGACACCGCTAGTACCAGAAGTACCAGGCACGATCTGTGGAGGACGTTTTACATTCTTTAACGCTACTCTAGTTTTCCTTTTCTTTACTTCTACCGGCACTATATTTCTTTCAACTTCCCCAATTATTTTCGCTTTTTCGTATCGCGGTTTTTCTTTAGCTTTTCTAATCCTAGTATCTTTCATATAAATATTATCGTCTGGCTCAAGTACCGGTGTCGTTTCACCACCTTTTTTATTCATCACTTTAATTTTGTCGGATTCTATTTTTTTTGTTATGAATTCATAAAGTATTTTAAGACGTTTTCTATGATCTAACAATAGTTTCTGAGTTAAATTCTTTTGTCTATCCACGTTAAACACATTATCTGAATAAGTGTGACCAAATACTAATTCAAAAGGCGTAAAATCTGTTGCTGAATGAATGGTGTTGTTATAAGCCATGATGGCATATGTCATAACAGATGCTGCATCTAAATCGCTTTTATCGTATTTTGCTAAGCGGTAAATCTCAATAATGGTAGAATGAAATCTTTCTACTATTGCCATTGAACTGGGATTGTTTGGAGTCCCAATATGGAGTTCAATTTTGTACAAACTTAACATTTCTTTAATCAAAGCATTATTAAATTCTGTACCGGAATCACAACTAATTTTCCTAGGCAGACCATACATGCTAAACTACTTAATCAATGCCCTAACTATTTCTGGTGTACTCCTATTTGGTACCTCTATAGCTTGTGCTAACTTACTAAATGCATCTACTATATTTAAATAATATTTCCCCTCTATATATAATAAATCCATAAAAGCTTCCTGAAAAGGGCTATCTTGCGTTTGTGTTAGCTGAATGTGAGGTTTGATCGGCTTTCTGTCATATTTCATGCGTTTACATGTTTCGCAAGCGTTTATGATTGCCGTTACCGTCTCTTTCATATTTGCCCACCAATAATGTCTTTTAAGTTTGGTTAAAGTTTCTTTAATACCTCTATGACACGTTTTCCCTTCATGGTATTTCAAAATAACTTCTTTTTGATCTTCTTCAGATTCTGTCAAATTAATAACTCTCTCTGTACATTCTGTTAACTTGATTGAATCCTTTTTAAATAACTTAATTACCATGTTTGAAAAAGTTTTTCGAAAAGATGGATGCTCAAAGTATATAAAGTACTTATGTTTTGGGTCTATATACTCTTTCAAAAAGTCTTTAGCTAATTTATCGTTATTTGTCGGTAAGTGAACTTCAAGAATTTTTTGTTTATTATTAGAAATATCTTTTACGACTAATTCATTTTTAAACCATGAATGAACTAAAATCTGTTTTGGTTTAGTATCGATAGCTTCGTTTAAAATAGGAATGCCTTCGTTTTCTTTATTTAAAACTGAATTGGCAGTGACCCCATCATCAGAATCCGAAAGTTCTATCGTTTCTATTGGAGTTTCGAGGTCTTTCAATTCGTTTTCTATAATTTTTTGTATTCGTTCTTGCCTATCTCCTACATTTACAAATATTGAATCTAAATCGTCGTCAATTGCATTAATCTTAATCCTAGATAAAGCATCTGCATTCGTGTTCTGAGGGCCTTTCTTATATTTTATTTCGAAGTCGTATTCTTCTAGCCTTAATCGCCATCGCGTGAGTTTACTATTGGGCTATTTCAATGAATACAGCCATGCTAATGGTCTATGATCTGTAAATATAGTAAACTTATTACCATACAAATACGGTCGAAAGTGCTTAACTGCCCATATTATGGCTAATAGTTCTTTCTCGATAGTGCTATATCTTACTTCTGTGTCACTTAAAGTTCTACTAGCATATGCTACAGGCTTATCTGAACCTATTGTTCCTTGTGACAATACTGCCCCGATTGCAAAATTGGATGCATCAGTGGTTAAGATAAAAGTTTTATTAAAGTCAGGAAACTGTAACAAGGGTGCATTTGTTAAAAGCTTTTTACATGTCTCAAAGCATTCTTTATATTCATCATTAATAACAATTTTGCGACCTTTCTTTAAACAAGCTGTTAATGGTCTAGTTATTTTAGCAAAATCTTTTATGAATTTCCTATAATATCCGATAAGTCCTAAAAAGCTTTTAATCTGTGTAACCGTTTCTGGTATAGGGTACCTAAGAATAGCATCTATTTTATCATTATTTGGTTTCAGACCCTCATTCGTAATAGTATGCCCTAAGTAGAGTACTTCCTTTCTAAGAAAATGCGACTTATCTAATTGAACTTTTAAATTTGTTTGACGGAAGCGGTCAAAAACTGCTCTAAGTTTTTCTACATGTTCAGGCAAACTTTTTGAAAAAATGATGACGTCATCGAGATATACTAGGCAATGTAAGCCTTGAAGGCCTCGTAAGACGTTATCCATTGCTCGCTGAAAGGTTGCGGGTGCTGTCTTTAACCCAAACGGCATTCTGTTAAATTCGTAATGCCCTGAAGGTGTGCTAAATGCGGTTTTAGCTCTATCCTGCTCCTGGACCTCTAATTGATGGTACCCGCTAGCTAAATCGAGGGTTGTGAAGTAGGTACTATTACCTAGCATGTCGAATAAATCGTTAATGTGGGGCAAGGGGTATTTATCATCAATTGTAATTTCATTGAGCCGTCTATAGTCAACTACCATTCTCCATTTTTGTTGGCCTGATGCGTCTAACTTTTTTGGCACCAAATGTACGGGAGCACTCCAGGGAGAATGTGATTCCTGGATAATGTTATCCCTTAACATCTTTTCAATTTGGCTCTTAATTTCTTTAGTTTGAACCGGCGGTAACCTATGTGCCTTAATGTTTATTGGGTCTTCATTTTTTGTTCTTATCCTATGTTTAACCTGATTTGTGAAGGTTAATGGAATATTTTCACAATAAAATATATCTTTGTATTCTCTACAAATTCCCTCAATAACCGTACGTTCTTCTGAGTTCATGTGATCTAACTGTGATTTTTCTAAATTCATTGTTAGCAATCTGTCTATTTCAATATTATTATCCATGAAATTAACATTAACAGATGGGTTCTGTATGTATGGTTCTACTTGGAAAGGTCCTGTAACTACTAAAGTTCTATTTTGATAACTATAATTCTGAATAACAGTTGTTGCATAACCTTTAACACACGTAACTAATGCGGCGGGCATTCGAATCCCTTCCGTAAACTGTTTAAAATCTAACACAGCTTCCCCGTCCAATAAGTTGACCGGGAGTCTTACTCTAAGTTCACTACGAGATGGTAAATTATATACCTCTCTCATAGGTGGTGAATATACGATGGGAATGTCAGTATTTTTTAAATGTAATATCTGACTCTCCATATTAATCTTTGCTTGTAATTGCTTCAGCAAATTGCTACCTATTAATCCGTCGTACCTATCGTCAACACTATAGACATAAAACTTATGGAACTCTTTATTTCCAAACGTAACCGGCAATGGAATAATTGCTGTTTCACTATGAACGCTCGAAGCGTGAGTGCTAACAACTTCGAAGGGTTCATGCTGTAAGTAATCTTTAAAATATTTATTTGCTATATAAGGGCTTATAAATGACCTAACACTTCCCGTATCTATCATAAAGACTGCTTTTAATTCTGGTATAACTATATGTGGTAAATTTAAGCGTTTATTGCAATTTATTTTTATTCGTTCTCTAGAGTAGAGGCCATTATGCAAAAATTTCCCGCCCCGGGATCTTCAAGAGAAAATTCCTGACACTCGTTATACGAATTACTTGAACTCTGTTCATCATTACTACAATTATTTATGTAATTAACACGTCGCGAACTCGCAGTACGCATGGTAACGTCAGTATTCGTCCCCGACGTAGATGCTTGCGCTGCAAAATTCGACGTACCCGGTGCATGTGCCGCGAACTGTTGGCTCTGTTGTGCAACCGGAAAAGATGACCTACTTAACTGCGGTGACGAATTATTGTTGTTTGTACGATTAAAACTATTTTGATTTTTTTGAATATTATTACGCTGGTTATAATGCCTGGACTGATGCGAATTGTTAGGTGTAGATGTGCTGTTTATAGCATTATTCGGTACATGTGTACTCGATACGCTTTGCGAATCTTTCGTTTGATTATTAGATTCAGATGCATTTTGGTAATTAGGCAAATTGGGTCTGTTAGTTCTACTAAAATTACGCCTGTCGTTTGTTTTAGAATCATAGACTGCCTGGAAGTTTTGTTCTTCTAAGACTATTTTTAACGCATCCTCTAACGTTGTAATGTCGCGCAAACGAACTAATCTAACTAGGAATGGCGGTAAGTTAAACAAGAAAACATTCATTGCTCTGTTACTATAAATTATTTGCTTTGCTTTACGTAGAGAGTCATCAATGGCAGTTTCTGATATTTTAGCAAATAAAACACTTCTCATCCGCTGTATTCTATGGCAAAAATCTAAATAACTTTCGCCCCTATTTATTCTACAAGATTCTAACTCCATTGCTAGACAATCCTCTGTGCGTGGGTCACCGAAGTGTTGGTTTAACAATTTCTTCAGCTCATCCCACGTCTGTATAGAGTCTCTTTCGCCTACCAAACTGGCTGCTTCGCCTGATAATCTACTTGTTACCACATGAAATAAATATTCATTTTGGGCTACGGTTCCTTGGAACGTAGTCAAAATGTATTCACATTTTTTTATATATAAAGGTAACGTTCTAGCGTCGCCACTGAATATTGGTATGATGTTAACCAATTCCTGTGGGACACGGGTCACGTTTTCCATTGTGAAAAAGTTATGAAAATAATAAAGGTAACGGAAAAAAAAAAAATCACACTAAAGTGTTACTAATATATCACTACTCTAAAATATTAATACAATTAAAAATCTATGCAAATATTATTACGGCGTTGTCCAATCCCTAATAATACACACACATAGACTTATTACAAGGTTGGGATATAAATGGAAGAGCTGAGAGGAAGGTGAAAAAGATTTACTCACAATTCCGCAGCTTGCTTCATGCTCCCTGAATTACTGCTGTGGCTGGTCCTCTTCCGTAACTCGAAGTGGCTTCTCAATGAATTTATTTGTTCGGCGATCTCTGCTAAACCGTAGACCCGGACGTCGGCTGCTCCACGTAGAATTGTATACACGGCAGACTGACTACAGAGGTCCTACCGGCTGCGCCAATTAAGTAAGCGACAACGGAAGTATTTAAAAAAATAACTTTATTCTGACAGAGTTACAGCGTAACAGTAATTAAATTGATATAATGAAATCTAGATCTTATATACTAACTTTATTGCTAACGTAGTACATCCACGACGTGATCAGATATGACGCATGTCCTAGATAATTACGAGTGCTGACAAAGCAATGGAATATTTGGAAATAATACATCTAATAAATACTTATCAGCTGACAAAGCTAATATTGGTAGATTGGGGTTCCTTAACTCGCGCCATTGATGCAGGCGCGCGAGGACTATCGCCTCCAGATCCCACGGCGGCAATCCGGCAAGGAGGTTCGCCGCTTCGCGGGAGATCGTGCGGTACCCCCGTACCGTCCTTACGGCCATGACCTTTTGGGGCACGTTCAGGTAGTGGGCGGCCCGCTTCCTCAAAGCAGGCGCCCACACCGGCGCCCCGTAAAGGGCCATGGACCGCACGATCCCCGCGTAGAGCCTCCGGCAGGAGGCGTTTGGCCCCCCCAGATTGGGCAAGAGCCACCTAAAGGCAGCCCCGGCCCGCTCCAGTCTGGGAGCCAAACGTCGGAAATGCTCCATTTGATTTGCTCCTCTGCCACCAATTCCTTCATGCCACATAAAACAATATACTTTATGAGAGGTGCGGTCCCTTAGGGTCAAATTATATGTCCATAACTAGCTTTTGCCCGCGGCTTCGCTTGCGTTGAAGTATTATTATTAATTAGGTATAGTTTTTGCGGCTTCACTTTTGTTTAGCGTGTGTCAAAAATTAGAGCCCACAAAACTTCTTTGTACACAATATTCTAAACTAATCTGTCATTAAGCGCTAAACTATCAAGCTGTTGGGTAAACTTACTCGTGAGCGAGCAACATAAAACTGTCCATGAGAGAAGCAATGTTCTCTCAAGTCAATACCCGCAAATTTGAGATTTTGCCCCTGAGACTTGGCTTGTCTTGACTTGGCTTGTCATGGCAAAGCAGACTTTTAGGGGAAGCTGTAATCGTTTAAATTCGAACGGGATATTATTAGGTATTAATGGGATTCGTGGAATATTTATTTATTTATTTATTTATTTATTTATTTATTTATTTATTTATTTATTTGGTTTACCAACAATTGTTACACTGGTTATGAGCTTAAAAAACAAGTAAAAATATATGAACAATAGTGCACAATCACTTATAGGTAAACTCAGCATGCAAAACGAAATTTGTACGTACAATAGAAATTTGTACGTACAATAGAGTACAGTTTCCTCTTTCGCACACCCAGTTAATATAGTGGCTTCCACTATATTGCGATGTAACGCTTTCACTTGCAGTCTCGTACCGTTACAAAGTTTTGGTAGTTTTCAATTTCGCAACAACAAAATTGGAGTGCCCCCCACATGCAGAATAAGCTTATGAAAAGGCAAACCTGGCCGGTTTCAATGAATTTAAAAATTCTACAGGGTAATTAGTAGCGTCATCTGTATTAACCACAGTATCAATTGAAGTATAGACCTTTTCTTCGCCCTTAAACGACATGAGCAGGATATCTTTGATAGCTGCTGCTTGATCGTTCTTTGGAGTAAGTATGGCACGCTCACATAACCATTCAATAGGCTTGTCATTAATATGAATAATGTCTAGATAAACTTTATACAGCAATTCTTGAACCGTAGTAACAACTGTGCACAATTTTTCCGGGATGGTTATCTACGTTTGTTTTTCTTTTTTTCTATTAATGTCACTGACTCATATTGAAACAATAAACTTCTTATTAAGTTATCATCATAATTTATTGAAGTTACAATAGGTGGTCACGCTCTAAAACATGTACCTCCCGACAACCCTTATCAACTTTAAGTTGCGAAGGTGTATCAATTCCAAAATCATGTTCTTCTACACCTACCTCCATACGACGCCGAGTAATTTTCTGTGCCGCTATGGGAAGATACATCAATGCCCACTGGACTAATCTTGGCTGAATCGTAATCGCCTTACCGAATAGTCGTTAGATCCAGATTCACATATCTGACAATTTCTGAACGCACCTCCATCGCTCTATCTCACGAAACAAACATGCACCGTCACCAACAATAGGGACGACAGTATATTCTTCAACATCTCCATTAACGTTCATATTTTTTTTAACCATTTTAAAACCTATACTTAAACCAAACGAAAACAAAACAAATGCCAAATACAAAGCAGAGTCTATAACCAAAACTATTTAACCGAAATAAAGCAAATGCAACCCAAAATATGCCAAGAAAAGAACAGCCAAAATCGTTAAATATATTCTGCTAGAAATATTTAGGTATAGTATGTGGTATTAAATACGGCGGCCACTCATCATCGGGTTTATGTAACTCAGTGAAAACACAATGATAGCGCGTTTTAAAATACTACTAACATCATCTATTATGTTTTTTTTTTTTTCTTTTCTTTATCAATTATCAACATTAAGAACTAAAAAATATTTTGTTCGTCTTAATTTATTCGTTCCATTAGGTACTGATAGGTTCAAACTAACACATTTACATCCTCCATCATCCCTTATTTTATCCCCATGGGGGTTGAATTTATCTAAATTATTTTTAGGAGGACGTCTGCATCATACTGCCCCCGATAGGAAAAAAGGCGCATCTAACATTTTTTCCAGATTTGAGTTATGTATATTGCCGAAATCAGAAAAAAAAGGCGCATCTGCCTGTATTTTTTATATTTTTCTAACTTCCTCCAGTGCGGTTTTAGCACAACAAAATAGGGCGCTTCTGTTCATTTTTTTACACCCGATTGAAGATGAAAAGACGAATTTATGTGAAACTTAATTAAAAAGTCGCATTTATGTAGATAATGTCCTTATACTTTATAGTTTTTTTTTTAGTTCAGTAATATAAAAGGCGCATATTTGTCCCTATTTCCAAGAGGAAGTTAATAAGACGCAAATAGGTATTTGCGACTAATGCGCTAAAAAAAAAACTGTTTTCACATTAAGAAAAAAAGACCACATCTGACCACTTGCGCCCTATTTACTTCGTAAAATTGTTTTAGCATAGGCGCATTTCCCATAAGCGTCTTAATACTTTACGTTGAATAAAAAATTACAATATGATACTTAATTAAAAAGGCGCAAGTGTACAGAAACGTCCTTTTTTCATAGAATTGTGAATCAAGCGGAGATTGCGCGGGGGTCGGGCGGGGTATGTTTAGTACGGCGCCTGACCAGTTTCTATGTCAGTTGCGCCCGAGGAGGTTTAGGAGTACGACGTGTCGCGGTCGCGCAATTTTTCGCAGCGTGATTCGTCGTAACAAAGTAAGTATTTTTATTTGATAAGTTTGTTTGTTGTTTATGTGTGCAATTTTATTCAACCGTAGTGTGCCAAATAATAATACAAATTGTATAAGACTTGCTTTGATAGAAAAAAAAATTCATTGTCTTACTTTTACCTAAGTTGTGCCAAGTACCATTATACAGGGTGTTTGGAAGGGAGCTGTACATACGCCTAGGGTAGAAACTAGGGATAGTCTGCTACCTACCCCCGCCCATTATATTGACCTTGGCCTCAAGGTTTTTTTTTAATTTATTATTATTTTTTATTTGACTTTTTGACTAAAACTACCTGTAGCTCAAAATCTATCCATGGGACCGGTCGGCTAATGGTCTTGTTTTAATCGTTAGAGTCTTAGGGTCCTGCAAAAAAAAAATTATTTTACACCAGAAAATTGTGGAGAAGAAAAGTTATGGGGCCTGAAGTACCGTAGTAAGGTAAAGAAATAATTTTAAATTAAAAAAAAACCTTGAGGCCAAGGTCAATATAATGGGCGGGGGTAGGTAGCAGACTATCCCTAGTTTCTACCCTAGGCGTATGTACAGCTCCCTTCCAAACACCCTGTATAGTAAAATAAATAAATTAAAGTAAGCACTTCATTCGGATTTAGATGTATGAAAATTATTTTATTCATAAACATTTTTATTAGGTACCTACTTACATTATATCCTTTCATTGAATAAGATTTATAATACATTTTAGTAAACTAACATTAGCATTATACATTAGCTAACTGAAGTAAGCTTTTATTGAGATAATCTTATTGAATTGTGTGTGTTTATAATGCATTCTAACACTATTAATTTCTGTTGTTACAGCTAAAACTAACATGAAAAAAGGTCGATGCTTTGAGTTAGTTACTAAAGCTTTAGCTTCCACAAGTGCGGAAAGTACAAATAGTACTGCCGAAAATACAGAGCGAATTTCGCCTTTTCACCCTTACCAAATAAGCCATGGTAAAGAAATTAACCACGTCTCTACAACTGACAATGTTCTTCCGGATAAAGTCTGCGATAATACCACCACTGCAACTACTATCAGCAGCAGCAGCAGTTCAACAGAAAGTGATTTTGACTCTGATGATTCAATTTTTGATAAAGATTACATTCCACCACAAAGAAAAAACAACAAAAGTAGTGATATCGACTCAGATTCAGATATTGATTTCATAGAGAATTCACAACAAAACAACATTCGCGTATCAGAGTCACCTGAACGAGAAGATTTTGAGCCCGAAAATCAGACTGACCAGGTTTTTGAAAATGTAATCCAACTTACCAAAAAAGGAAGTGTACGTAAACGCAAACATTACGGTACTTCATTGCGAGAGCGTACTAAAGCTAAGAAAGAGTTAAAGACTATTACCAAGTATTGCGTTAAACCAGGTTGTGGCGAAGAATGTAAAAAAAACTGTTCTTCAAATATATCTGAAAACCAGCGAGGTATTATAAATAAGCAGTTTCGTAATTTCACTTGGAGAGAACAATTTACTTTTTGTTAGATACGTCTTTTTAACTATCGGGGGCAGCATAGTAGCTCCAATCTTTAATTTCAGTTCAATCAGTCGAAAATCTAAGAAGATTTATACAAATTTTCATCCCCTATGTTATCCCTTTGGGGTAGAAATACTTACCGAAATTTATACTGAACTACATCTGTGTTTACACCATTGAGTTTGTATATAAAGCATTATACATCTTTTTGAAAACGGAATACGCATTTATTATTTAGTTATGATTATTAAATAAAATTACGAAAACCGACGAGGCCGTATGAGCTTGATGCCTTTGCTTTTCCGACAAAAAAATATTAGTCTAGGAGTTTACCGCGTTTTGTTTTCTTCAAATACATAAACGTTCAATTCAATTCAATTCATTTATTGCATCAAATATGGTAGGTACATGAAGTTCTCATTATATAAAATATTTAGTAACACACATTTGGCCAATATTATAGCATGCAATAGTACAATTTTTTACACCTAAGAAACCGTTAAATATGTCTGTGCTTTAATGTATAAAATTGACAGGGACACTTTTGGAAAAACTCATCTATCGAATAAAAACACTCTTGCAACAACCACTTCCGCAACGCAACACAAAACTTATTTAAAAGGTAGTTGAGTAATTGACCTCGGCAAAGCATTGTAAATTAGGGGAGCCATATAAACGCAACTCCGCCGGAAAAGCTCTAGTTTTGGAACGGGCATTTCAAAATCTAAGCGTGTAGGTTTTCTTTTATTTGTGTAATCTTTCCGCTCAAATAATTCAAGATTAGACCTCACGAACCTGGCAACTTCGTAAATATAAATGCATGGGACCGTCAAGAGATTGTGCGACTTGAATATAGGCCTGCATGAGTCAGACCACTGCATTTTAAACATTGCACGAATACATTTTTTTTGGGCGATAAAGATCTTCGCTATTTCGGAAGAATTTCCCCACACAACTATACCGTATCGTATTACTGAGCAGACGTAAGCGTGATACACCATTATGGCGGTACGTAAATATGTAATAATTTTAATTCTCTTTAAAGCAAATACGAATTGATTGATTTTTTTTGAAATTATTTCGATGTGATTCTTCCAAGTAAAATGCTCATCAAGTGTAACACCCAGGAACTTTGTATTACTAACCTGTTCTATATTATTATTGTTTAGTGCAACATTCAGACGTACAGGTTTACTTTTAAATGTTTTGCAATAAATCACATTAGTCTTGGAAATATTTAATTTTAATTTATTTATATCTAGCCATTGTATTATGTCATTTAATGTTTGTTTAATTTCAATGTCAAGGTTTTGTGCATTTTTACATTTAATAATAATTGTGGTATCATCGGCGAACAATACGCACTGTTGTTTTATAATAATAATAATAATTTATTTATTTTCAGACCATGGTGTCCATTTTGTTAGTAACAATGTTCTTAAAGACTAGTGTTAGTAAACTTAAGCTACCTACAACAAAACTTAAAAATGATGTAAACACAACAATCACCGCTGCGCCATCCCATGACAAACGGAGCAGCAGTGACTGATGTAACTGCAGTCCAGCCGACTAGCGATCATGCTAAGGATGCTGTTGGCGCTGCTTCGTACTCTACGCACCAGGGAAGCGCATCTTTTCCGCATTGTAGCGTAAAAGCAGTCTATGCGATTCTCAGCAAACATTCCTGATGCACTACAGAATCGCCGCAGCCCCATCAGCACCCTGAACGCATTATTAAATTGGACTCGGAGGGCACTGTAAGACTTTTGAGTATAGTCAGCCCACAAGCTGCACGTGTAGAAGGATGTACAGTAAGATCGGAATAGTGTAATTTTGACTTCTGTCGAACAACGTGCAAACCTGCGGGCTATCATGTTCGCTCGGACTGCCAGTGCCCTACGTTCCCTCTCCATATCATCATTGTCTTTGAGGTCAGAGGTAAGTATATGTCCTAGGTACTTAAATTTATACACCCTACGCAAGGCTGTACCATTCAGCATAATATTGGGAAACACGATACCTGTACTGTTTCCCCTGGCCTCAAAGACCATGACTTCACTTTTGAGTGGATTATATGCTAAACCATGTTGCTCCGCATAAGCTTCACAAATGGCAAGCAGTTTTTTAATACCACACACCGATGCACTCAGTAGCACCATGTCATCAGCATAGCTTATGTTGTTTAAATTAATTCCGTCTATGTGACAACCTATCCGGGTGCTACTGAGTGCCACAATCAGATCATTCACATACAGGTTGAATAGGGTTGGAGAGGACAATCCCCCCTGCCTCACCCCGCACTCCAACCTGTACGATTGCGACACGCTTTCTGACCATCGCACGCCATTGACCTGATTACCGTACCAGTACTTGCAGATGTTGATGAGTTCTGTTGGTAGTTTATAGACTGAGGCAAGTCATTTATGTAAAGAAGAAACAATAATGGCCCCAGGATACTACCTTGTGGTACACCACAGCAATTAATCCTTGCTTCAGAATCAAAATCTTCTAAAGTGTTATTTAATTTGTTTAATTTTGTTAACCTCGTTACCTGTTTTCTATCAGTTAGATAAGATTGAAACCATTCTTTTGCTGGACCTCTGATACCGTATTTTTCAAGTTTATCTAGAAGCCGCGCATGATCAACACAATCGAACGCCTTACTTAAGTCTAACAGTAGTGCACAAGTAGGTATTTTATTATTAATATTCGTCATCATTGCTTTCACTAGCGTAAATATTGCCAAAGTCGTCGATTTATTTTGCCTAAACCCGTATTGTTGGTCAACAAGAATGTTGTGTTTAATAAGAAATTTTATCACTCGCCTGTACATAACTTTTTCAAAAAATTTAATTTATTTTAATTTCAGTTTATTTTACTTTTAATAGTCATTATCACACTAATATTATAAAGGCGAAAGTTTGTGAGTGTGTATGTTTGTTATTTAATTTTATTTATTTTTATTTTTAATTTATATTTTTGGATTTAATTAATAATTATGTTAAAATAAGGTGTAATATTATGTGTAATCGTATTATAAATGCATATATCCTTAGCAAAAGTGTTTTCTCGCTATTGGAATTAAGTAAATAAAGTTTCGGAGACATAAATTTACCGGTAACCTTCAAACAACAGCTGACGTTCAAAGTTTTAAACTACGGAAATACACCATACGGGGAGTATTATTCATTTTAATGTTATTATTAGCACACAAACATCACTTTTAATTCTGTAACACGCTTATATAAAAATATGATGAATCAGTATCCTATAATTATTGGTTCATAATTATTAGCTTTGTTTACAACTTGTTGTCTTAAAAATCATAACCTGTGAAGATTAATTCAACAATTTGTTAGTTTTTTCGATCTTTTCACTAACTGTAATTAAAAAAGAACGTTCATAACTGTTAATTTGCTTTGTCTTAAGTTTTTTTTTTTTTCTTATTATATTAATGCAACCTACCCACTCAACACAAACTAAATATTCTAATTCAGTAAAAGCAATAAAATTCCATAATAAGCAGGATAATATCAATCTTTTTGAGCTAGTAAAGCAGCCTACCTCATTTCTCTGAGTAAAGTAAACTTCTTTCCTATTTTTTTATTTGTTGTTTTTCCCTACATCTCTAAATTCTCTTTAGTGGTCTATCCTATTCGCTCTCACCGTTCCCTTATTTCCAATTTTCAGTAACCAATCCGGAAACCATGCCTGTTATGACGCGGAAGGCTACTGCCCTTGATATGGAACAAAAATTAAGAACGGCCCTTCAAGAGCTTAAGAACTCAAAACTCGAATGCCAACAACTATTACAGGAAAGAGATGACAGTGAGGAGGGGGTCATTAACGTTAACAACAAAAACACAAGCTTAAAACGGGAGCTAGTAACTGTAGACCTTCATCAGGAATATTTATGAATGTTGTTGATGAACGGGATCAACTAAGGGTGGTCACGGATGGGTTCAAAAACTGCAGCAACTTGTATGAGGAGGCTTTATATAAAATTAGGTACCTTGAGGATGAATTAATCCACGTTAATGTTCAACTTTTAAATTTGAAAAAGGAAAAGGATCGCACTCAGGCTTTAGAAACTGATCATTTGTATAACGAATTAATTAATACAAATACCAATCCTAATTCCATTATTACAATAGACCTTACAGAGGACACAATACTAAAACATAAAAGTCATAAAATGAGTAAAAATAAAATTAAGAAATACGCACGACTAAATAAAATCATTAAAAAATGTAATCAATATAAGAAAAAACAAAAACACTTTTCCAAAAATACTCAATTAAGGAAAGAACGTGTTTCTCTTGTTAATAAATTAAATAACTATCAAATTAAATTAGAAGATAGTATTAATATTTATGAAATGGACACTCAGCATTTGCAATCACAAATACAGGTTCTGACAAAGTCACTTCAGTCTTTATCTAATAAGTATGAAATTTCAAAAACTCAAATTAAAGAACATATTCTTGCGACAAATGAATTGGTTGACAGAGTGGACTTACTGACTCTAAGTAACACTCAGTGTACTTGTCAGAGGTCATCCAGGCCTGATGCCCTCCAGCCTGAGGCAATGGAGATCCAGCCCCTAGGTGCGAGTACTCAAGGCTGTATCAACAGTCAAGATACAATGCCTGGCTTACTACTTAATGAGTCACAAGTGGCACAGCCTGAGGTAGGTAGTTTTGTATTTCCAAATAGTCATAATTTGGGTCATTCAGTTATGTTTTCTGATAGTATAGGTAGAGGGCTAGGTAAATTAATAAGTAACAACATGACTTATTCTACTAAAAATGTTTGTATGCCAGGGTCAACATACAAACAGATTATGGCATCAGTAACAAAAACTGTTTGTGATCCAAGTACAACTATTACCATATTTGTTGGGAATAGTTCTAGGATTAATAAGAAAGACATTACTGACTGTGTATCAGAGTTGTTAGAGTTAAATTGTGGTAAAATAATATTATGTGCTTTTCCTTATTTTGAAAAATTAAGTACTAGATCAAACAATTATATACACATGCTTAATAAGCATGTACATTTCTTGGTCAGTCACTATTGTGACAAACTTTTGTTTTCAGACATCAACATTTTAGTTGAAAATCTTAGGTCGACGCGGAATACAGTGTATCTGCCTCTTAGATTTAGACATCAAATAGCTAGGCTATTAAGTTTTAGTATTCACGCAGACATATGTAATATGTCGAAGTCTTCTTCTATAATTAATACTGCAACTATTAGTACTAATTCTAGTGTACAGGAGGTGACCTTAGATAACTATAGCACTAGTGCTATTAATGTTTACAAACTTTTTACTGAGGAGGATCCATATGTCACCATGGATAATTCTCAATTAGGGTCTATTACTAATAGGATCTTGTCATCTGGTGATTGCACGGGAGTCACAGTTCTCACTCCGGATAATAATATTAATTTAAACTAGTTAGTAAGACAACAGAAGATACTTGTACCATTAATGTTATACCAAACCATAACAATGTACCTTCTGGCTCTGAAAGACCTAAATGTAAAAAAGGGGCTAAGCTGAATGACTTGCAATTATTTCATTAAAATATTCAAGGTTTCGCTTCAAAGCAACTTGAAATTGAATTGTTTTTAGAAAAAACAAAGTTTGAAATTGTTTGTTTCACTGAGCATTGGTTAAGAGACTATGAGATGCTAATTAATTACACAAATTACAGTGTGGGCAGTTGCTTTAACCGTAAATCTAAGATTCGTGGGGGTTCATTAATCTTAATTTAAAAAAAATATTAAATTTAAGACTCGTGATGATATTGTTAAACTATCGGTTGAACATAATATCGAGCTATCTTGTGTTGAGCTGGATAAGCATGTAATAGTGTGCGTTTACAGACCCCCAAATTATCAAAACTACTCTACATTTGAGTCAGTAATGGAAGATGTTCTAGCAAAACTTGTAACTGGTAATAAATCAGTAGTTATATGTGGCGACTTTAATGTTAATATTTTAGAAAAAAATTCAAATAGCAGTAGATTTTTGCATCTTTTTAAATCATTTAATTTGTTAAACGTGTTTTCGGAACCAACCCGAATTACTACAAATACTGCTTCATGTCTGGGTAATATTTTTTGTTGCTGCGACTACTTGGATAAATTCATAGTAAATTACCTTCCTTCGGATCACAGCGGTCAAATCGTTGTTTTCGAATCCTACACACCAGTACAAAAAATCCAAATAAAATCTAGACAAATAACACCCAGCAATTTAAATAAGTTTAATGATAATTTAATTAGTAAGTTAGGCATTCCAAAACAGATTATCGACAATGTAAATCTATTTTATGAGGAATTCTTTTCGGTAATTCACACGGAGTTCAATAATACAATAAAAACGAAATCTAAATCTATTTGCCCTAAGTTTATGTTCAGTGACTGGGCAACTAAGGGCATTAGGAAAAGTAGAGAGCGCTTGTTTGAGCTGTACGGTCTTAAGCCTTACATTAACTCAGAAACTTTTAATAAATATGTTGCAACTTACTCTAAAATTTTTAAAAATGCTTGCAATGTAGCTAAAGCCTTATTTATTAGCAACAAGAATAAATCCGCCGATAATAAAATAAAGACGGTTTGGAAAATTATCAATAGTGAAACGAATAGAAATAAAAAATATAATAATGATATCACTCTAGAGACTTCACGTGGCCTTTTAAGTTGTAAAAACGAGGTTGCTCAAGAATTTGTAGATTTCTTCACTAGTATCCCACTGAAAACTACTGAAACCTTAAATTCGTCACCCTTGCTTTCTATTGAGTTATTAAGAGCTAACGTTCCAGCCTGTCCGGTTGAGTTTCAATTTAAACATATAAACCCCATAGCAGTCATTAAAGCTTTTAAGGAAATTAAAGTCAAATTAACCGAAGATCTATGGGGACTGTCGATTAAAGTTTGTCAAGCTATTATTGAGACTGTAGCCCCGTACTTAGCCTTAATATTTAATTTGTGTGTGGACCAGGGAGTCTTCCCGGACCTTATGAAATACAGCAAGGTAATACCACTTTTTAAATCCGGTGACAGTAAAGACACCAATAACTATAGACCCGTATCCGTTTTGCCCGTTTTCAGCAAGGTGTTTGAAAAGGTAATGCTTAATCAAATGCTCATCCACTTTAACACCAATAAAATCTTACATGCGAAACAGTATGGTTTCACCAAAGGACGTTGTACAACTGACGCCGGTGTCACCTTATTAAAACATATATTTACTGCGTGGGAAGAGTCACAAGATGCCATAGGGATCTTCTGTGACCTCTCGAAAGCATTTGATTGTGTCAACCACGAAACCCTTCTCATAAAGCTTGAACATTACGGGTTAGGGAAACTTGCGCTCAGTTTAATGAAATCGTATTTAAACGATAGACATCAGCAAGTACAAATAAATGGTGTCAATTCAATGGGCTTAAAAGTAAGTATGGGTGTGCCACAAGGTTCGATACTAGGTCCCTTTCTGTTTTTAGTCTATATTAATGATCTACCCCATTTATTTAAAAACCAACCTGAAATGGTATTGTTTGCCGACGATACTTCTTTAATATTTAAGGTAAACAGACGTGCCACAAATCTCGATGACGTAAATAACGCCCTACTGCAGGTTCATAATTGGTTCAACGTTAATAATTTAGTATTAAATGGGAAAAAAACGAAGTGCATAAGATTTGCTTTACCAAACGTCAAAAGTACTGATTGCGACATAGTATTGAATCAAGAAAAACTAGAGTTTGTAGATGAAACTGTTTTCTTGGGGATAACGGTTGACTCAAGGCTACAGTGGGGTCTGCATTTAACATCTCTTGCAGGACGGCTGAGTTCAGCAGCATATGCTGTTAGGAAAATCCGTCAATTTACTGACGTAGATACCGCGAGACTAGTCTATTTTAGCTATTTTCATAGTGTTATGTCATACGGTATTTTACTATGGGGACGGGCTGCAGACATCGAGTCTATATTTATTCTGCAGAAAAGAGCCATTAGAGCCATATATGGTCTAAGAAGACGCGATTCTCTGAGAGAGCTGTTTAAGGGAATTAACATCATGACAGTAGGTACCTTGTCAATACATCTATGAAAACATCATGTACGTTAGGAAAAATCTGCATTTATTTAGCAAAAGAGGTGATAGACACCACTATAAGACGAGAAATAGGGACCAACTAGTTCAGCCAGGTTTCAGGCTAGCTAAAGTAGACACATCTTTCATGGGGTACTGTTTAAAATGTTACAATAAAATACCCCCTCACATTCTTCAACTGAATGAGACGAAATTTAAATCTTGTATAAAACGCACACTATGTAGGCAAGCATACTATAAGTTGGGGGATTACATTGATGATAAAAATGCTTGGCTCAATGCTGGTCCTGCTCCACAACCATAGGGGCAAATAAATCTATTATCATGTGAAGTAATTGTAGAAGCTAGAGAAGATTGTAAAAATATCTTTGCGTTATTTAGATTCGACATCTTAATATTATATAATTGCATAGCACATGTGTGAGTACTATGTACTATAAAGCCACTTTTTACATTTAGTTATTTTTTTTTTTTAGTGACTTTGCCCTAGTGGCTGAGAGAATGTCATGCTCACTCAAATGTCTCGCTGATGGTGGCGTGTGTGTCGGATCATTTAGCTCCCTTCAAAATGGTTGAGCTGAATGGTGCTGATCCGTGCGTCATGTTCGTGAACGGGCGCTGTCAGTAGAGACTGGTCATCTCTTAGTTGCCATGGTACATTTTTTTATTTTTTTTTTTTACTAGCTGACCCACGCAACTTCGTCTGCGTCACATAAATGTAGCTTACGACCTTTCTCGATAAATCGACTATCCGATCTAACTACCTTATTTTATATTTTATTAGAATATCTCATGTGAAGTTATTGTAGAGGCTGCAGAAGATTGTAATTATTTCTTTGCATTGTATAGATTCAATATCTTAATATTATATAATTGCATGGCACATGTGTGAGTACTATGTACTATAAAGCCACTTTTTACATTTAGTTATATTATTTTTAATGACGATGCCCTGGTGGCTGAGAGAATGTCATGCTCACTCAAATGTCTCGCTGATGGTGGCGCGTGTGTCGGATTGTAGCGGTCATCGCTACACCGGCATTTAGATAATAACTAGTATTAATAACTTAAATCGAAATTGTAAACACTCCACAAAACACATTATTTTCCCGTTACACAGAGCTGTCAAATATGAATGAACAAGCGACAAATCATAGACATCAAAAACGATCATTGTCTTTGGATGAAAACCAACATTTATTAACAAGAGTTTATTTATCTACACATTTAATTAATTGCTATATTTATATCACACATAATATCTATTCACAAAATTAGCAATAATAATAAATATTTACACTGAACAAAATAAAAAGCATTCATTGTAATGTACCGATCATTATCGCTTTCCGAACGCAACTTCGGGCGTGTTCGGCTAAGCTCGGCCTACTTCGGAACATATGACTTGTTATAAAGGAATAAAGCATCGTCATTGAGTCAGTACGTTTTTTGGCCTCCCGATCGGTACACGCTCGAATTCGCAACTAGACTTGTTCTTAGACCTAGATCCCGTTAACTGGCTCGTTAACGTTTTCTTAGCTTCTCGCCCAGGTAGCATGATTTATCCTTCATCGTTTGATACTAGTTGTAACCTTAAGGATAATACGAGTGTTGAGAAAAATATAATATAAGAATTAATATTCCGGACCGCCGTTTCTATTCGCCATTTTCTCCATACACTACATTGGTGACCCCAAAGAGCACAGACACCACGTGGAGCTAAGATGCCTACCGGAGCAGAGCAGGGAGCACAGGCGGGCGCAGCAGAGGACAAGCAGGACGTGTGCAGAGTCAGCGTGAAGTTGCCGCCATTCTGGCCAGAGGAGCCGACACTTTGGTTTGCCCAAATAGAAGGTCAGTTCGCGATAGCCGGCATTACCGCCGACAACACAAAATTTTACACAGTTGTGGGTCAGCTAGACCATCGCTACATGGTAGAGGCTCGGGACATCATCGAGAACCCACCTGCACAGGACAAATACGCAAAGCTGAAGGCTGAGCTCATACGACGGCTATCCGACTCGCGTGAGAAAAGGGTACAGCAAATCCTCACTCAGGAGGAGCTCGGCGACCGAAAGCCATCGCAGTTTTTGCGACACCTGCAGACACTGGCAGGGCCACATGTCCCAGACACATTCCTGGCCACGTTGTGGGCGAGTAGGTTACCGACGAACATTCAAACGGTAATAGCTTCACAACCTAATCTCCCGCTTCAGTCTGTCGCAGATTTGGCCGACCGCGTGCACGAGATCGCACCAACGACCGCCCCAGCGCTCACAACACCTTCCGCCGTGGCGAGCACGTGCACCAGCAGTGACATCGCGGAGCTGAAACAGTGCATGGCAGAGTTGAGACTTCAGGTAGCGGCTCTACAGAAGCAAGGTCAGGTACACCATCGCTCGCGCTCTACAGAAAGGTACCGGCATGGTGGCAGAGAGCCGACCCCAGGCCGACGCCGTAGTCGCTCGCGCTCCAGCAGCACGTGGAACGATGCTCATTGCTGGTACCACAACAATTTCGGTGGTAGGGCCACGCGGTGTAGGTCGCCATGTGCGTACGCGGAAAACGCCGCCGGCAGCCGGAAATAGCGGCAAATGGCTGCCCAAATAAACCACGCCGCCTATTCGTGACAGATCGGGACTCTAAAACCACGTTTTTAGTGGACACAGGGTCCGATCTGTGCGTGTACCCACGTGCAGATTTACGACAGCGGTGCAGCAGGACGACTTACCAGTTATACGCGGCAAACGGGACTGCCATCGACACGTACGGCTGGGTGGAACTCCACTTGAATTTAGGGCTTCGCCGCGTGTACACGTGGAAGTTCGTGGTCGCTGACGTCACCAAGGCAATCATAGGCGCCGACTTCTTGGCGCACTACAATATCCTGGTAGACCTCAAGAGTTACCGGCTCATCGATGGGCTGACCCAGCTGTCTACGCCAGCGTCGTCTGCGGCCGGTACCGCAGCAGTCATCGCCTCAGTGAAGTCCGTAGGAGGCAACACGGAGTACCACAAGATACTTCGCCAGTACCCGGAAGTCACGCGGCCTGCGGGAACACAGAAACAGGTCAGTCACAGTACCGTGCATCACATCCGCACCACGCCAGGTCCGCCCATCACCGGACGACCTCGCCGTCTTGCCCCGGACAAACTTAAAGTGGCACAGAAGGAGTTTGAGGCCATGCTGGCCAACGGCACGGCACGGCCGTTGGAGAGTTCGTGGTCATCGCCTCTCCACCTCGCCCCTAAGAAAGACAACAGCTGGCGGCCATGCGGCGACTACAGGTGTGACGGAAAAGGGGTGCGTGGCGCAGGTTAATAAAAATAAGACCACGCAACCAGTCTACATAAAATATATTTGAATAAATAAAAGGGGTGTGGGAAGGTCTACGGACACAAACTCCTAAGGCATCCCTGTGGGATGTGCTGTACTGCCCTGATAGCCGGCGCGGCGTGGCGATGACCGCAGCGAGGTGCCACGCTGGATGCGTAGGGGTGATGGCCAGCTCTTCTTTACGTCGGCCCGGCTCGGCCCACGTGGCAAGTATGGCCAATAGGTGGGAAGTCCGATGCCGGCCCGATTTAAGCACGCACGACGGAACCAGCCGCGTAACTAGCGCGAACTTGCGGGTGCTCTAGCCGGAACTTTGGACCCTGGAACATGACGTCCAGCATGTCACGAGATGACCAAAGGCCAACTCCGCTGATTGCGACACCAAGCCAAGCAGAGCGAACAGCAATAATAATGCACTAATGAAGGTGTTGGTGGATTGTCACAATCAGACGGAGTTTACATGTGGGAAGAGTGAAAATAAGGCATGATAGCACATTTTGAGTGTGAAGCACGAAAAAATCAAAATGCATTGAGCTGAAGGCATTAGATTGAAATGAAATACATGAAATAGCGTACAATAAAATAGATAAAATTAAGCATACATGCCAAGTTAACCTATAAGGACCAAGAACACAAAATATACACATATCATGCTATCCAACACTTACCCAGTATGGGGGTTTCAAAGACACCGAATTTAATTGCTCGATGGCGGAGAATTATGTTGATTAGGTAGGCAATTGTTTTAGGCCCGGATAATGGCGAGTTAAGACACGTGTGAAATCACATATAATTTAGATATGGTGAGACGTGTGACCGCTTCGGGAAAAACCAAAATTCCTAATGTCAAACGAAAAGATCGCGTTGGCAGCGTTGGATAGAGATGGGACATACGCGAGCCCATAGATAAATCCTCACTCGCGCGCCCGATAGTTGATGCATCTTGTGCTTTTAGTAATTACTATTTGCTACCGCACTACTTGTAATTTTCTATGGTTATTATATTTTGACGTCTGCGGTTCCTTGACAGGCTGATGAAAGTAAACATTGGAATGTTGCTGTTTTTATTGTTTATTTAGTTTATATGTTTTGTTTTGTGCAAAATGTAACGTGCGACGTTACAGTACCCCGCCGCTTGGTGAGGGTTTTTACCTCAGTAAAAATCCTTTGCTCCTATTATACCTCCATCTGAATTACGACCCCTTGTATTCTTCATCATTCATCCATCATATCTCATATTCGTAATCTTTGCATACTGGCAGACTACCTTAACAAGAGGTGAGTCCGCGCCCTAGCAGCTATGTGAGAGTTCCATGTCCGTAGTTGACTTGTTACTCGCGCAAAACAGACGTACATTCGGCTTTAAGGAAGCAAAGAACCTACTGGGTTTATACTATTGAAATGGATTTAGGCTTATTTAAGGAGTATCTACCCACTCCTGCATTGGCTTATTTAAAGAGTTGCAACCGCTCTTGAATATTAACTCCCGGTAAGTAAAACGTACCGAGTTGGCAACAACCAATCCAGAGGTTCCGATAATATGAGGAGAGACCACGGGTAAGGCACATGACAGAATCAAGTGAGCGTGGTTCTCCATCGGGGCTGAATAAGGAGGCCGAAAAAATTTATTCACTGTGTTATTCAGTGCCTTAAATATAACTAAGTTAAAAAAAAAATTGAGATTATTTATTGACTCCTACTAATTTCAAGTCCTTAATATGCCAGGAACCCAAGTCTTTGCCTTTCATGTCCTGAAGAACGTAGACCAATGGTGATTTCTTGGCTATGACTTTTGCTTTAATAAACTTGGGAGCTAACTTTTTCGAGAACCTGTTCCCCTTGTCACTCAAGAAATAAGCGCGTTTCATGACCACGTCGCCAACGTTAAACTCGGCAAATTTTCGACGCAAGTTGTAGTGCGAGGTGTTCTTAACATGAGCCTGCCATAGTCTGGATTGCACCGTATCGAAAACGCTAGAAAGGCAACCTAAGTTTTCGGCGTATGCATCACGTGGCAAAAACACTATTTCGTTGCCGAGGTCGTTGTCCGTATAATGAGTACCGCAGGTTACAAGTTCGCGACCGAAGACTAGGAAAGCTGGAGTAAATCCAGTGGCCTCGTTAACGGAGCTATTCATGGCAAATTGCACCTTTGGGATATATAAGTCCCAGGATCTGTGATCATCATCCACATAAGTTGAAATACACGTTATTATTGTTCTATTGTAACGTTCCACCAAATTGACCTGAGGGGTATATTTTGGGGTGTAAAATACGTTTGGAATCGCATATTTCTTAAACAAGGCATCTGCGACCTTCCCTGTGAATTGGGTACCGTTGTCCATCAATATCGCTTGCGGTACGCCGTGAACAAGAAACACGGATTCCTCTAAGATTTTGGTAATGATCTCAGCGGTAGCTCTTTTAATTGGATATATTAAGCAATATTTTGTAAAACAACATGTAATAACTAATATGTAACTATTTTGCTTCCGCGAAGTTGGAAGTGGTCCCATGAGATCCATTGATAACATTTGGAATGGTCGTGAACAATCTTTTGGACGTCCCATTTCTCCCAGTGTCTGGTGATTTTGGGACTTGTAGGCTAAACATTTGTCGCAAGTACTTATGAATTTGACTACTGACTGGTACATGCCTGGCCAGTAGTAGCGTAAAGCAAGACTACGGTATGTTTTAAATATGCCCATATGACCAGCCGTAGGCACTGAATGGTTTTCATTAACGATTTGCTCACGTAATTCGGTTGGCACGACCTCCTTCCACGCGAATTCTGAAGTTAAATTGTACTTATTCTTCGATAGTCGATATAACGCGTTATTTTTAACAATATAGTTTTTAAATTTAGTTGGATCAATTAGGCAACCGTCATAAATATTCCTGTACCAAGAGTCTTTAGTGTCCAAATAAGAGTTGGAAGTACTAATGGCACTAATAGGGACGATCCTAGATAAGGCATCTGGTATGACGTTATCCACGCCACGCCGATGTTTAAGAACAAAATTAAATGCTGATAAACGAACTCCCCAACGAGCTAACCGACCCGTTGGGTTGCTTATAGAGAGAAACCACTTGAGCGCGCTGTGGTCAGTATAAACAGTGAACTGTTGACCATTTTCGATGTAACAACGCCAATATTCTAGGGCGGTTACGACGGCCAGCGTCTCGCGTTCGGTAATGCTGTAATTTTTCTCAGCCCCGGTCAATGACTTACTCATGTAGGCAATTGGATGTTCCTTTCCATCAATTGTTTGGGTGAGCATTGCGCCGAGGCCAAAATCGCTTGCATCCGTATGCACCTCAAACGGTTTATTGTAATCTGGACATGATAAGACTGGGGCCGAC
Source organism: Diarsia rubi (assembly GCA_932274075.1). NCBI lineage: Eukaryota > Metazoa > Arthropoda > Insecta > Lepidoptera > Noctuidae > Diarsia > Diarsia rubi. The sequence goes on along the minus strand of OW026434.1, from coordinate 4,242,906 downwards.
ACTAGACTTTCCTTCAATTTCTGGAAAGCGGCGTCGGCCTCTTGGGTCCATTTAAATGGCGGGGTACCCTTCTTTGTTGATGTTAATTTGTTTAAGGGACCAGCTATAGTACTAAAGTTGGGAACGAAACGTCTGTACCAGGTCGCCGTACCTAGAAAACGCTTAAGTTCTTTCTTATTGGTTGGTGCTGGATATTTTAGTATAACATCAACTTTGGAAGGATCGGTCCGCAAACCTGAAGCATCTACTACGTAGCCTAAATATTTTAATTGCGAACTAAAAAAATTACATTTCTCAAGGTTAATGGTTAAGTTCGCCTTTTTGAGCTTTTCTAGTACCCGTAAAAGTAAGTTCACGTGACTATTGAAATCGCTACTAATTATTATAATGTCATCTAGATATGCGAAGACTTTAAGATCAAATTCAGAGAACAGCAGGTCAACTAGACGCTGTTGAGTGGCCGGGGCATTCGTAAGACCAAAAGCAGTCCTTTTAAAGCGAAAGGTGCCCCTGCCTGGAACATAAAATGCTGTTTTATCGCGATCTTCCTCAGCTATCGGTATCTGCCAAAAAGCTTTCGATAGATCTATGCTGGAAAGATAACGCGCGTCTCTGAGGTTATCTAGTATCTCCGAGATATAGGGTAAGTTGTAAGCATCGCGTTTAGTGACTGAATTTAGCTTTCGACTATCTAAACAAAATCGAGGTTGACCGTTTTTCTTGGTGACAAGGAGAACTGGAGATGACCACGCACTTTCGCAAGGCTCGACAACGTCGAGGGAAAGCATCTCGTCCACTTGTTCTACCAGGATGCGTTGTTTTTCAGGAGATAGTCGATAATAACGCTGACGAATTGGTTGACTTTCACCTGTATCAATGTGGTGAGTTATTAGATCGGTTACTCCTAGACCCTTGTGCTGTGATGAAATGCTTTCAAACTGTTTAATTACACTATCAGCCAAATGCTTTTGTGACTCCTCTAAGTTATTGTAACCCGTAATTGTGGTGCGATTGCAGCTCTCTAGAGTACAGTTTTCCAATGAGTTGTTTGAAATCATTACACTACCAACATACTTGGGACATAATTCAAATTTTTGCCAGAAATCCACACCTAGAATGAGATTTGTATTGATATCTGGTATTACAAAAGCTTTGAGAATGTGGAATTGATTTTCAAAGTGAACTGGGATATGAATGTAACCGATACTTTGTAAATTTTGTCCGCCTGCTGCCCTAACCGCAATGCAGTCGTCCGTGATGAGAGACATACCCCGGTCCAATAAAACCGTATGAGCACCGTTGCCCAAAATTGTGACGGCCGAACCTGAGTCCAAGAGTCCAGTGGCTGGAACTCCTTCTATCTGCACTGATACGTAAGGTCTGTTATCTAAATTAACTTTTCTATCGAGAATTGTGTGAACTTTGTAAGACTTGTGGAACCATTTAACTGTGTGCAACCACTTTTCCCAGTCTTGTCTGTCAAAGTTGTTTACGACACAATTCTCGGTGATTAGTTTTTTTTCTTAGTTGAACTGTTCTTACTACATTTCTTGCAAGCTGGACGTTTTATGTCTTTCTGGCCGCAGCCAAAACAAAAGATCTCGTCAGTCTTTACCGTACAATTCCTGTAAGCATGCTCGTTACTACGACAACGTGGGCAATAAGGAATCTTCTTATGTGAACCTTTATCTATGGCATGAACATAGTTAGGGGATATGGAGGAATCGTTACTGTTATTTGTAACTGTTTTATTATTAATAATAATATCCTTTTGATCGTGTTTATTGAACTGATTAAACCTTTTATTATAATTATTGTTTCCTTTATTATCCGTTGAAATTCCTGAATAAGCAAACTCGGGTGCTAAAGTATTTGATGAGGGTCTTGGTGGTTCTCTGAATTGAGCAAGGCGCGATTGTATGTTTTCGTAATTACGACAAAGAGTCCTTAGCTGTTCGATTGATTTTATTTCGGCCACTGACGATAAGATGTTAGCATAGCATGGACGGATGTTATGTAGAAGAAGTTCTAGTTTATCTTCCTCAGATAGTGCTTTTGTCAACCTCGAAAACAAGCCTGTCATTATTGACAAGTAAATAACTATATTTTCTGACTCCCCTTGTGTTCGCGCTCTGATTTCAGTTAAGAGTCTATAATCATAGTCTGACTGATCAAAGTCGCGTTTTAATAAATTTGCAAGTTCATCCCAGCTAGATACTGAATCTCTAATGCTTCTGTACCAGTGGAGCGCGCCGCCAGTAAAAATCTCGGTCGCGTGAGTGAGGATTTTATCCGTTGGTATTCCTTTGGCGTGACAAAGTTCATTTACCCGCTGTAAGAAGGAACGTACGCAAGAATTTCCCTCGAATTTTAATTTTGCAAATTTATGTTGCCCACCATCGCATGACACCGTCACGTGAATTGGAGAAGTCAAGTTATGTGTAGATGGAGGTTGATTGCTAACTGGTGATAAGGGGTCAGAAGCTGATGCGAGCAGCTCACTTGATTTCACCAACATCGACTTATATAAGTTTACACACTCATCGTACTCCGTTTTGTTAACACTTCCACAAGTTATTCTATTTATTCTGTGGTAAGCATGATTTAAAAGATTTTGAATTTTCAGTAGTGACTGTTTATCTGTAGTTGATGATTCTAAATTAGCAGCTGCCTTAGTTAAAACCTCTAAAACTCCACTTAAATCTACCGATACTTCGAATGGACTCGTAAGAATGTCCTCAGAAGGAAACATTGGTCCGCATTTTGCAATCTGTTTCCGCAATTCCTGAACAGTAGTGGCGGGTGTTTCTCCTCTGATAGCTACTTCGTATTCGAGCTCTGCCTTTTGCAACGACATGAATTTTACCGGATGTGCCATATTGAATATAGTTTAAACAAGAAAAATTTGTTGTTACTTCAAATTGAGTTTAAATGTATAAATATTAAGTTATCCGTAAGACTGGAAAGTGTTGGATAGCAATCAGCAAGGTATGATGAGCGTCAATTACTCCGACTGTTACAAAATAAACTGTAATTAAACGTCTTGGTTGTTGTCCGTGTGAAGTGAAGGAAGCTACGTTACAAAAGAAAAGGTAAAAAAAATTTTTTTTTTTTTTTTGAAAAAGTTTGAAGTTAGTAAACTAAATTTAAATATTTTTTTTAAAAAAAAAATCGGTGCAACTAATGTGTACGCTTATGCCATTAAATTCTGAAAATGGTGACAATAATAGTTATGAAAATTATAATATGAGTCACTATTGACATCCAATGACAAATTTTTGCTGTTGACTGAACTCAGAAACAACAATATTTAACAAGGCAAGTGGTATCAAGTTAATAGGCAGGTAGACAGTTAGTAGGATAATTAATTAATTAATAAGTAGGTAGGTAAGTTAGGGAGTTATTAGGTTGGTTGGTTAGTGGATTGGTTGACAGTTAGTAGGTGGGAATTGTGGTGCAACACTTGTTGGAAACAGCTGGTAAATCAAAGTAATAGTACTGTACTTTTGAGTTGTCAACAATAAAAAACGTTCACTGTATGGAACATTAGTGATCCAGGTCAAATGTATACAAGTACAAGATTTATTGATATTTAGGCTATTAATTCCAAAAGACAAGTTGTAGGTACAAGTTGTGTGACAATATTTTTAGTATTAAGTACTAATGCTTGTTTTTATAATTGATAATTTTGTAATTACTGTTAATTGAATAATGTTTAATTTAATATATAAAAAAAAATATTCTAAGTTATATAAGAAAAATTGACACATACAAGCGATATTTGATATCAACGATGTTTGTGTCATCAGTAGACAAGGTTGTTATGTCTAAAGTAGCCAGTAATTGAAAACCCGGCAACCCAATCCCTTCAACCGGTGCACAGCAGAGCTGCTTACCGGAAGGAATAGGAAAGAGAGTGGTACCTCCCCGGGGCGAGCCGTTACTATTGGCCCTACCACTATAGTAGAACGATAAATGCGTTCTACCTAAAAATAACAATTATATTGCAACGGAGCAAACCGTTCCTACCAATATAAATAAGGTACCGCTGCGTACACCTTAGTTGCTGTCAACCAAAACGTTTTACAAAAACAATACAACCACCAATGACACCAACATATATAAAAAAAAATACCCACAAGGTTACCCTAAGGAATATGTGACCGTAAAACCACGTTTTTGGGCGCCAATGTGACGGAAAAGGGGTGCGTGGCGCAGGTTAATAAAAATAAGACCACGCAACCAGTCTACATAAAATATATTTGAATAAATAAAAGGGGTGTGGGAAGGTCTACGGACACAAACTCCTAAGGCATCCCTGTGGGATGTGCTGTACTGCCCTGATAGCCGGCGCGGCGTGGCGATGACCGCAGCGAGGTGCCACGCTGGATGCGTAGGGGTGATGGCCAGCTCTTCTTTACGTCGGCCCGGCTCGGCCCACGTGGCAAGTATGGCCAATAGGTGGGAAGTCCGATGCCGGCCCGATTTAAGCACGCACGACGGAACCAGCCGCGTAACTAGCGCGAACTTGCGGGTGCTCTAGCCGGAACTTTGGACCCTGGAACATGACGTCCAGCGTGTCACGAGATGACCAAAGGCCAACTCCGCTGATTGCGACACCAAGCCAAGCAGAGCGAACAGCAATAATAATGCACTAATGAAGGTGTTGGTGGATTGTCACAATCAGACGGAGTTTACATGTGGGAAGAGTGAAAATAAGGCATGATAGCACATTTTGAGTGTGAAGCACGAAAAAATCAAAATGCATTGAGCTGAAGGCATTAGATTGAAATGAAATACATGAAATAGCGTACAATAAAATAGATAAAATTAAGCATACATGCCAAGTTAACCTATAAGGACCAAGAACACAAAATATACACATATCATGCTATCCAACACTTACCCAGTATGGGGGTTTCAAAGACACCGAATTTAATTGCTCGATGGCGGAGAATTATGTTGATTAGGTAGGCAATTGTTTTAGGCCCGGATAATGGCGAGTTAAGACACGTGTGAAATCACATATAATTTAGATATGGTGAGACGTGTGACCGCTTCGGGAAAAACCAAAATTCCTAATGTCAAACGAAAAGATCGCGTTGGCAGCGTTGGATAGAGATGGGACATACGCGAGCCCATAGATAAATCCTCACTCGCGCGCCCGATAGTTGATGCATCTTGTGCTTTTAGTAATTACTATTTGCTACCGCACTACTTGTAATTTTCTATGGTTATTATATTTTGACGTCTGCGGTTCCTTGACAGGATGAAAGTAAACATTGGAATGTTGCTGTTTTTATTGTTTATTTAGTTTATATGTTTTGTTTTGTGCAAAATGTAACGTGCGACGTTACACAGGGCACTCAATGCCCGCACTGTCCCGGATAGATATCCCATCCCGCACATTCAGGACTTCTCACATCAGCTGGCTGGCAGTAAAATATACAGCAAAATTGACCTCATAAAGGCATACAATCAAATTCCTGTCCAGTCAGCTGACATTCAAAAGACAGCCATCACCACACCATTCGGTCTTTTCGAATTCCCATTTATGACCTTTGGACTCAGGAATGCCGCACAAACTTTCCAGCGATTCATGGACGAGGTGCTACGCGGGCTGCCGTTCTGCTACTGCTACTTGGATGACATTCTTCTGTTCTCGGAGACAGCAGCCCAGCACACCGAACACCTGCATCAGCTTCTAAAGCGGCTATCCCAATACGGAATAGTCATTAACTCCGCCAAGTGTGAGTTTGGCCATACCACCATCACTTTCCTGGGACATGAAGTGTCAGAGGAAGGTGTTCGCCCACTGCCAGAGAAGGTGCAGGCAATCCAGAACTTCCCAGCTCCCAAGACGGTCAAGGGAATGCGTCGCTTCCTGGGTATGTTCAATTTTTACCGCCGCTTTGTCCCGGATGCCGCTCGCTTACAATCGCCACTCAACGTTGTTCTTGCAGGGCCTAAAACAAAGGGAACACAAGCTATTACTCTGTCGCAAGAAATGCTAGACGCTTTTAACGCTTGCAAGGGCAGCTTGTCTAGGGCCGCTCTGCTTGCTCACCCAAAGCCCAACGCCCAACTGGCGATATTTACAGACGCTTCAGACACCTCTATGGGCGCAGTACTACAGCAGAAGGCAGGGGACACATGGAACCCGCTAGCGTTTTTCTCCAGACGCCTGTCAACGTCACAGAAGAAGTATAGCCCGTATGACAGGGAGCTCTTAGCCATATACGACGCCGTTAGGTACTTCCGGTACATGGTGGAAGGAAGGCATTTCACCATCTACACAGATCACAAACCCCTGTCATACGTATACGCACACAGCCGTGACAACTGTTCACCAAGGCAATACCGGTACCTGGACTACATTGCGCAGTTCACCACAGATATCCAGTTTGTCGCAGGCAGGGACAACGTAGTGGCAGACGCGCTGTCACGTGTGGAGGCAGTGGCAGTACCGGTGTGTAATTACGCAGCCCTTGCACAATCCCAACATGAAGACCATGAGCTGCAGGGGCTCATAAACAACAACACTACGTCGCTCAAGTTGTGCAAAGTACACTTCGCAGACACAGGCACAGAACTGTATTGTGACGTCTCCACCCGTAACACCCGCCCTTATGTTACAGAACCCTTCAGGAGGCAGGTGTTCCAAAAGCTACACCAGCTGAGCCACCCCGGCAGACAGGCCACAGTCAAACTAATATCCGCACGTTTCGTTTGGCCTGGTCTGAAGAAGGACTGCAGGGCCTGGACCAGAGAGTGCGTAGAGTGCCAGAAAAACAAGATCTCGCGGCACACAACCAGTCCCACCTTTGCTTTCCCTGTCCCTTCACAACGCTTCTCCCATGTCCACATGGACATAGTAGGGCCACTGACTGTCTCGTCTAATTACAGATACATACTTACAGTGGTCAACCGCTTCACCCGTTGGCCTGAGGCATACCCCATCGTGGACATCACAGCGGAGACATGCGCCCGCACCTTCATCACCGGCTGGGTGTCCCGCTTCGGCTGCCCCCATCGCATCACCACCGACAGGGGTAAACAGTTTGAGAGCAAACTGTTCCACACCATCGCAGCCACCCTAGGTAGCCAGCACCGGCCAACCACGGCGTACCACCCAGCCTGCAATGGCATGGTGGAGCGCCTACACCGCCAGCTAAAGGCGGCCATCCGGTGCCACACCGACTCCAACTGGTCCGAGGCACTACCCCTGGTGCTGCTCGGCATCCGTAGCGCCTGGAAGGAAGACATCAAAGCATCGTCAGCAGAGCTCGTCTACGGCGAGCCCCTAAGGCTCCCAGGCGAGTTCATCGCCCCCACACTCACCAGCACAGTCGACTACACCGACTTCGCGTCAAGACTTCGGCATCACATGGCGAAGCTGTCTCCGGAGCCGACGAGTCGACACGGCAACAAGCCGTTCTACGTGCCCGACAGCTTGTCAACTTCGTCTCATGTATTCTTGCGAAATGACGCCGTTCGCCGGCCACTAGACCCGCCGTACACCGGGCCCTACAGAGTCCTGCAAAGAGGCGACAAAACATACCGTATAGAGGTAAACGGGAAGGAAACCACAGTAACCAAAGATCGGTTGAAACCCGCTTACCTCAATAACGCAGACTACAGTCCCTCCGGCGCAGCAACGGGCGCAAACACGGCCCCGGCACCTCCGCTACTCAACGACGCCGCCGAGCCCGCCGAGAGAAAAACACGGTCGGGTCGCACCGTTCGCTTCCCGGACTACTATCGCCCGTAGCTAAGTAGCCACGGTCTCAGGGGGGGAGTAGTGTAGCGGTCATCGCTACACCGGCATTTAGATAATAACTAGTATTAATAACTTAAATCGAAATTGTAAACACTCCACAAAACACATTATTTTCCCGTTACACAGAGCTGTCAAATATGAATGAACAAGCGACAAATCACACGGAAAAAAAGGATGTCTTACATTAAGACAATATCCTATTGGTCAAGACAAATATTGATTCATACATATATGGGGAAAACAATATATTTTTGAATGAAGTAAAATATTGTCTTAGTTTTATTGTCTTCCTCGAAGACATTAGACTTAAATGAAGAATTTTTTATGTTTAATTTTAAGAATATTATTTGTCTTAGTAAAAGAGTATTCTCTCTTAGAATCATTAAAAATTTGATTTGTCTATTTTCGAAGCAAGACTCATCATGTTTCACACTAAGACAACATATTCTTGAACGAAGCTTCTACTATTCTTAGCTGAAGAGATATTTGTTTTAAGACAAGACTAATTTGCTTCACACTGAAGCTATGTAATCTTAGGTGAAGCCTCTACTGTTGTTAGCTGAAGAGATATTTGTTTTAAGACAAGACTAATTTGCTTCTCACTGAGACTATGTAATCTTAAGTGAAGCCTCTACTATTGTTAGCTGAAGAGATATTTGTTTTAAGACAAGACTTGTTTGTTTCATACCGAAACTATGTAATCTTGGGTGAAGCCTCTACTGTTGTTAGCTGAAGAGATATTTGTTTTAAGACAAGACTTGTTTGTTTCATACTGAAACTATGTAATCTTAGGTGAAGCCTCTACTGTTGTTAGCTGAAGAGATATTTGTTTTAAGACAAGACTAATTTGCTTCACACTGAGACTATGTAATCTTAGGTGAAGCCTCTACTATTGTTAGCTGAAGAGATATTTGTTTTAAGACAAGACTTGTTTGTTTCATACTGAAACTATGTAATCTTGGGTGAAGCCTCTACTGTTGTTAGCTGAAGAGATATTTGTTTTAAGACAAGACTAATTTGCTTCACACTGAGACTATGTAATCTTAGGTGAAGCCTCTACTATTGTTAGCTGAAGAGATATTTGTTTTAAGACAAGACTTGTTTGTTTCATACTGAAACTATGTAATCTTGGGTGAAGCCTCTACTGTTGTTAGCTGAAGACATATTTGTTTTAAGACAAGACTTGTTTGTTTCATACTGAAACTATGTAATCTCAGGTGAAGCCTCTACTATTGTTATCTGAAAATATTTGTTTTCATGAGAGAGTTTTAATGTTCGATTTAATAAAATACAATTAATTTTTAGATATTTATTAATAATACTGAAATAAACATAAATAGGCAATTTTTAACAAAATATACTTAAATATACAGGATATTAAGTTAAATGAGGGACATACTTTAACGGAGTGCATAGTACTCATGAAAATTAACAACTTTTAGTATGGGACCAAACCTGAAATCGCGAAAAAAAAATCAGCTGTTCCCTACATTTTAAAGACTTATGCGAACATAAATGTACTGAACAGCTGATTTTTTTTCGCGATTTCGGGATTGGTCCCATAGTAAAAGATGTTCATAATGATGGGCACTCCGTTAAAGTAGATCAGCCACTCGTTTAACCTAAGACTACAGTAATAATCTTACGGCTAAACCCAATCTATGGTTGTAACGTCCCAATAATCTAAGACATAAAACAAAAGAACACGAACGGACGGAGTGACGTAAGGAGAGATAGAATTATATTGTCTGTCACCAGTAGCGATCTGTTTTTACTGGCAGTAGGTTATTGGGTTTGGCCGTTAGACTAAACTATGAAGCCTGCCATACATAAATGATATTATTTCAATATCAAATGAATCACTTACAAGTTACGTTTTAAACCATGTTAAAATATGAAAGTTATAAGTTCTATTATCACGCTATTATTTCAACAGGGTACTAATAGCAGTGTATGATCAACATTATGAAACATTTTAATATTACTTATTTCTATGTGTTTCTGTCCAGCTGGACCCCGCGAGCTAGGCTCATAAAACTAGTAGCAATGCTTTGTTTGTTCAATGTACCTCATGAATTTATCAACAAGATCCAATGTACCTCGATCATTTTGATAGAAATCACGATAAATCGCCTCATCTATCCAGCGGGACCCTCAGCTATAGTAGGTACTGCGCTCGTAATGCAAAAATAAAAATATTGATCGCATCTACTCTTAATTTACCTCTCGATTCATGTATTAAATTTTATGAAATTTTGATAGAACAGGAGAAATTCAGCATGAAAGTTTTGTCTTTTTCAAACAAAACATTCATGCTGAATTTCTCCTGTTCTATCAAAATTTCCTAGAATTTAATATATGAATCGAGAGGTACATTATGAGTAGATGCGATCAATATTTTTTTTTTTGTATTACGAGTGCAGTATAGCTGAGGATAGATGATAGATGAGGTGATTTATCGTGATTTCTATCAAAATGATCGAGGTACATTGGATCTTGTTGATAAATTCATGAGGTACATAGAACAAACAAAGCATTGCTACTAGTTTTATGAGCCTAGCTAGCTCGCGGGGCCCAGCTGGACAGAAACACATCTTATTTCTAGTGTGACCTTACAATTATTATTTAGTTTCATTCTGCTGTCCGGTCTTGGCATCATTGTGGCCTGTTACCAACAACACACTTCTCAACGATACAATAGTGCGGATACCTTTATAAAGGTCCGTCTTTAGGTTCAAAAACAATACTTTTACAGAAATATATTGAATCGTTAAGGGTAGTCATCATGAAAACTACTCTGCTATAAAAAAAAATTACCACCCCTTTAGGGTCCACAGTATTTGCCATGATGACGCCAAATAAAATCACATGCACACAACTGACACAAACACAATACACTTTTTAGTCACTCTTACACGTAGGTACACAATAACTAAATTTGAATGGACGATAGTATAGCTGCATGCAATGCATCCAGGAAGAGCGAATAAATTATATACACTTTAGAATTAATTTATCGAAAAGGTTAAGTATAGAAATAAATAAAATTAACTTATTTATTTTTAAAAGCAAGCTTTTAAACTAAAAAGTAACAAAATAATATTTAGTGTATGAACTTAAATAGTAAAGATACAGAACAGCCCCAATCCTTAGGCGCATCATCAGGGAGTAATACAACTTATAAATATAACTTTAAGAGGTGAATTGTAATTAAATTTAATATAGGTATGTAAATACTGCAAAATAACATGACGTTTCACGTCTCAAGCTTTTTAGAAAATATAAAAAAAAAATTGAGGTCGTACACGAAATTATGCCGATTTCGCAGCGCAAAAATCCGCTCAAATCGCTTTTATGTATTTTATATGAACTATCGCACACCACGCCCGGGGCGCAGCGGGCATAGTTTGTGATAGTTCGTATAAAATTTTTGCGCTGCGACCCGACAGCTGCGGCCCGACAAAATATACGTGAACTTTTATTAGTCCTGCGCCTTTGATTAGTGACTAAGGATGGGGTTCTCCTGTAGCTTTACTAAATATTATTATATTACTTTTTAGTTTAATAGATTATATATTTCTACCTTGACCTTTCAATTATTTAGTTTTTATTCTGCTGTTCTCTCTTGTATTGTGGCTTGTTACCAACAACGCAAACTCTGCAGCTTGTCCTACGATCGAGCAGCAAAATATAAACCAAATAGTCTTAGATTATACAACTTACATTATTATGCGACTTTTTCACATTTCAACGATACAATAGTATAAAGGTATCCCCTTTATATAAGGTGTATCTGTTCATACACGAAATCTCTTAAGGGGTCATTGTACTCATCTATATGAACAACTTTTACTATGGGACCAAACTTGAAATTGCGAAAAAAAAAACAGCTGCTCAGTACATTTATCTTTAACAAACTCGTCAAAATGTAGGGAGGAGTTGATTTTTTTTTCGCGATTTCAGATTTGGTCCCATTGTAAAAGTTGTTCATAATGATGAGTACAATGACCCCTTAAGAGATTTCGTGTTTGAACAGATACACCTTATATAGGTACCGTCTTTAGGTTAAAAAAAAATGCTTTTACGAAATATATACGAGTATAATCGTTGGCATCATGGCAAACTACTCTGCTATAATAAAAAATTACCACCCCTTTAGGGTCCACAGTATTTGCCATTACGACGCCAAATAAAATCTCTTGTGTTCAAAATGATTGTTTTACCCAATATTTTGAAATATTTGAAAATTACAATTAAGTAACAAGTTTAATACAAATCATTACATGCGGAATATTCTTAGCTCTTCAAATCCACATAATAACATTCATTTAATTTTCTTAATAAAGTAGGTGTTGTACTATCACAATCATCCAAACGAACTAATCTAGTTTGCGTTGTACTTTCCACAACAAATGACATATAATGAGAACTGTAATCTACCGTTTTTAACACTGTACACAAGAATGATACCATACTGAGACCAGTTTCTTTTAAAAAAACTTGGTCAATTTTATAAAATAATGGATAGTTAATATCATATTTGTACAAAATAACATTTTTGTCATTATATTGTATCCCATTAATTTCAAAATATTCGACGCAGATGAACTCAGCTTCATTTAATTCACTTGGGTAATCGTGAACACGCATCACTTTACCACAAGAAATACTGTCAGCAAAACCGTTTTGTGCAATTAATCTGTAACTAGTTTTCAACTGATGCCTCGTAGCAAGTGTCAAAGGCAGGTTTTTCCTACAAGATATTGACTGAGCTACTGACTTTAATTCTTTATGTTTTGATTCAAACTTAAACGCGCTGATCAATATTGGAGGGCCAATTTGTTCAATTACTCTATGATAATGAAGAAGAAAATGGTGTTTGGGTTTTAAAGTGCAGTGAAACAAATGTTGTAGGTTTTCTAAATAATTTTCAATCAAATTACTCAAATAATCAAGAAGCTCCGATGTATAACGATATGACTGGCCTGTTGTTCTAGTGGTTAGTGACCCTAACTGCTATGCCGGAGGTCGTGGGTTCGATTCCCACCCAGGACAAATGTTTGTGTGATGAGCACGATCATTTGTTCTGTGTCTGGGTGTAATTTATCTATAATATGTATGTATTTAGAAATATATAAGTATGTTTATCAGTTGTCTAGTACCCATAACACAAGCTCTGCTTAGCTTGGGACTAGATGGCGTTGTGTGATAGTTGTGGAACATTATTATTATTATAAACTTGAGATGTCAGTATTTCTGTTATCTCTAACAAACATAAGTAATGTTGCCAGGTAGGGTCATCCATTACATGCACTAAGTCACCTATGATAAATCTGAAGTTCCGAACAAGACAAAGCATTTCTGAAGCTGAAAAAATTAACTGTCCGTTTTGTAAATGTTGCTTAGTAACCGACGGTGGACAATTTTTTTCACTTTTCAAATATTTTATTCGAGCATTTAATGTCTTTAGTGAAAAATAGTTACTGTCTAGTAATTTTTGAATAATAACACACATATCATATCTATGTACACCTTCACACAGATCATGCATAACGTCACACGTCAGATTTTTATAAGTATGAAAATTTAACTGATGCCATACGCATACTTCTTTTATGCCTACTTTATCTTGACAATGCCTCTCGTAGCTTTGCGGATGTTTTCAGGGCGTTCTTTAGTGTCAATTTTAGTGAGGTCTTTGGGCGTGATACAGAATCTACAAAAATGATTTGAAGCAAAGCTTTCGTGAAACCCTAAAATAGAGTGCAGGCCCAGGTTGTCACCAGATATATTTGCAAGGCGAAATTTAACGACAGTTTGTTAGTGTAGTTTGACGACACGGTTGGCGCAGTGGTTGAGCGATTGACTGCTGCGCAGCATGTCGCGGGTTCGATTCCCGCACGGAACAAATATTTGTGCGACCTACAAGTATTTGTTCCGAGTCTGGGTGTTTTTCTATCTATAATATGTATGTATTTACAAAAAAAAAATGTATATAAGTAGTTTATCAGCCATCTCGTTACCATAACACAAGCATTAGGTTGCTTAGCTTGGGACTAGATGGCGTTGTGTGAAATGTCCAAGGAAAAAAAAAAAAAAAAAAAAAGTTGTATGTTCGTTACAAACTACTGAGATTCCAGTCTGTTCTAAAAAGTTCAATTCTGCAATCAATGGACCAAAAACAGGTTCATTACCAAATGTTGTTCTATCTGAAGTATAAAATATGAGCGTGAGCAAAATGTTTTCCAAACGACTACTTAATTTAGGCGGTATTGTAGATATAGTTGCATACACAACACCGATTTTTTGGTTGCCAGCATGACTTCCTAACGGATTCCCCGATTCAAAGTCGTCGTAATATACAGGGTGTCCAAGAACCTGGCGTCCAACTGGATTCCCACGATGCCCCAAGTTCTAACAGTACTCAGAAAAATATTTTAAAAAATCCACCCCATGTACTTACAGAATTATACTGATTTCAAAAAAAAAGGGGAAATGAGCACCCTGTGACATACTTTTGAATGCTGTGACTGCTAATGCTGATAATTTCGATATTTCTTGGAGGTTTTGTAATCTAGGGTATTGCTGTGTCTAAATAGAATGTAAAAATAAAGTACTTATTGTACCATTTTAAAATAAAATATTATTTTAACTAAAGGTGATATGGAAAACTATTGAATTTCGCAACTTTGACCGACTGTAGTGTAAAAAAAATGTACCAAAATAGTATGGCAAGTGACGTCAAATTTTGACGCGTTTATTCCTCTTTTTAAAAAGGTATAATACTTACACATTAATTTGAAAAAAAAAAATTTTGATAATATTTTTACTCAACAACCCAATTTTTACGAAGTGCCTACCTACTAACGGTAACTGTCGGACCCTTTCTTATCTTAGAAACTGTTATGTTACTACTATTATTTACTTCGGTTCCAAGAGTGAGCAAGAAGGAAATACACACAGGTAGATGGGTTCCCAGTAGAATAAAAGCAAAGAATGTTAGTTTAAAGATATTTTATTACAATAAATGTTCAAAATGTTGACCACCCGCGGCAATACAAGCTCTCACTCTCCTTAAAAAGGACCGCTTTATGTTTCGCGAGTAACTTTTTTGACGTATCACCTGCACTGCTTGTGTTATCTTCTCACGAAGGTCAGCGATGTCATTAATGGGCTTCGCATAAACGAGCTCCTTCATAGTTCCCCAGAAAAAAAAATCCAGCGGATTTAAGTCAGGTGAGCGGGCTGGCCACGGGATTGTTCCTGATCGCCCAATCCACCTGTTCGGGTATTGCTCGTCCAAAAACTCTCTAACGGATACGCGAAAATGTGCTGGACAGCCGTCGTGTTGGAACCACATATCTGGTGGGGTCTCTTCTAGTAAGTTTGGCAAATCATTTTGAAGAAAATTTAAATATGATTCGCCAGTCAAATTCTCGGGCATCTCAAATGGACCAATAATATTCCCACAGAGAATACCGGTCCACATGTTCACTTTGAACCGGTACTGGGATCTATCTTCTCGCATCAAGTGCGGATTTTCCACATGCCACTCGTGCAAGTTGTGTAGGTTCATGTAGCCATCCTTCTTAAATGTTGATTCATCTGACCACAAAATTTTGTCGATAAAGTTTTCGTCTTCTCGATGTTTTTGCAGGATTGTTTCACAAAACGCGACTCGGCTCGGATAGTCTCGAGGTAAAAGACTTTGCACTCGCTGTACGTGGTACGGATGATATTCTTCTTTTTGGAGAATACTGTGTGCTGTGCTCTTCGGTATCCCCGTATCAGCTTCTATTCCTCGCACAGAGATGCTTGGATTTGCCGACACCGCCTCTAAAACTTCATCGCGTATGAAGTCATTTACGGGTCGTCCTTCACCAGCTACTTGATTGGGGAACCGCCCGTCACATAGTGATCTGTGCACATTAATGAAAACTCGATGGTCGGGATATCGCGTAGCCCTCGGATACCTTTCTCTGTAAAGTCTCGCTGCAGCTCGTCCATTACCTCTACATTCTCCATAAATGTAGTGCATATTTGCGTATTCTTGCGGAGTGTAGGTCGCCATGGTAGCACACACAAAACACAAACTGTCCAAACACAGGCAAAGGTCGTCGTAAAGAGTTCGTTTCAAAGTCCAGAGCACAAAGAGTAATCGAGTCCAATAAACAAAGCTTTAAATCGTAGTACGTGATCAATGGTAACAATAAGAGAGAGGTGCGTAGTAACGGCAGGAGGCAGTGACGCGTACTGACCGTACTGTTATCCTAAATAGCACGATCCCAGATAGCGTCACTATCTATCTCACTCGCACCTCTAACCTTTTTCTCCCTCACTCTTACCTGAATAATGGGGTACCATAAAGAAGAACCAGCAAATCGCAAAGATAGTTTCTGTCTTGCTCCCTCCTGTTGTAATAACGAATCACTATGGTGAGATGCATGCACATACCGTCCCTTACGGTCTAACCTGTTTTTTGAGAGGCCTGTTGTTATTTTTATGAGCATACAATAGTAATTCTTTAGAGGTTAGATTCAATTCGTCGTAAATTTTTCTTTCTAAGAATTCTGTAAGACATCGTAAAAATTGGGTTGTTGAGTAAAAATATTATCAAAAATTTTTTTTTTCAAATTAATGTGTAAGTATTATACCTTTTTAAAAAGAGGAATAAACGCGTCAAAATTTGACGTCACTTGCCATACTATTTTGGTACATTTTTTTTACACTATAGTCGGTCAAAGTTGCGAAATTCAATAGTTTTCCATATCACCTTTAGTTAAAATAATATTTTATTTTAAAATGGTACAATAAGTACTTTATTTTTACATTCTATTTAGACACAGCAATACCCTAGATTACAAAACCTCCAAGAAATATCGAAATTATCAGCATTAGCAGTCATTCATTCATTCAAAAGTATGTCACAGGGTGCTCATTTCCCCTTTTTTTTTTAAATCAGTATAATTCTGTAAGTACATGGGGTGGATTTTTTAAAATATTTTTCTGAGTACTGTTAGAACTTGGGGCATCGTGGGAATCCAGTTGGACGCCAGGTTCTTGGACACCCTGTATAGTTAGGGGCAGAGTTTTTGCTTCCTCATGAAAACCTTTGCTTGCATTTTGCCAACAATTCCCATTAACTAAATTTCTCAAAATGAGATTGTCCTTACAAATGCCTTTTTCATAATTTAATATAATATTTAATACATTAGGTACTTCCAGAAACGATTTGAGACTTTTCCGCAACGGAATCATATAAGAACATCTATTTTTTAATGTCATTTCAACGTTTCCATGAGCTGACTTGGTGTCGTCCGAAATTCCAACTGTTTTTGGGACTGGCTCAGTATAAGTATGTAATTTTTTAAAACATTCCATTCGTTTGTAATCTGTTCCTAGGTTTTCAAAAGAGCTTTGAAGGAGTGACATCATTGACGAACATTCTTGTGATATATTCATGGTTTTTTCTAAAATTTTAAATGGTTCCGATTTAAATAAATTAGTTAATAACTGTACTATAGTTTGAATAACAGTTCTAGGTAAACTAGAAATACTGTATAATTGGGATAAAAAAGAAAGAAGTAATTTATTTAATTCAATTTTGAAATTGGACATCAAGGCATTTTCATTGATATGATCATTATTGTGTACAGTTGATTCAAAATCGTTAGTAGGTTCATCAACAGCAACAGGGTTAACATTACTTTCTGTGTTGCACTTTTCACCTTTACTTTTACATTTATTTTCGTTCTGAACACAGTGAGCAGCACATACATGTTTTTTCAAAGACGATTTTGTATCATACACTCGCTCACAGTTTTGATAAGGACATTTAAAATAATCAGTGATGTTGTGATAGTAACTTAAATGTACAAAATATGTTCTGAAATCGTGATAATCAGTGCTACATATTGAACACAGCATTTTTATTAAATTATCAAGTGAATGGAAATGTATAACACAAGAAGATTGTTATTAGTGTTTATATCATACGAGATATATTTTCGTTTAGCATTTAGCAATAGAAATCAAATCCATGATGTAGGGTGGGATCACATCATAATTAGTCTTTATATCATAGATACATATTTGTATAAGTAAATACAGGTGGTATCCAGGTTTCGGATAAGACACATGGAGTGCGTGATAACACTTGAATAGTGTGTCAAAGGCCTTAAAGGCCGTTTGGAAAACATACCTGACCTTATCTATAATAAGATAATATGTTCCACCAACATCTATTATATACGGCTGTACCGTTTTTTTTTTCCCATATGCATCCGTAGAAACTTCGTCAATTTTTGATTGTATATCGCCAGGTGACTAAAAAAAGAAAAATAACGTTAAGTTTCAATTTTTTTTTATAAATCAGTCATATATAATGAAACTAAAAAAAAACAATGCTGTCTAAAAAAAGGTTTGCACTCCTGACTCGATGGTCTCACTTTGAATTTTTGCAATTTTTTGGGTTTGCAAGTTACAGGTGACGTGGGATAAACATTTTAAGACACAGTTTCAGCAACCTTAGTTGATGAGAACTAATCTCAGTCAGTCAATTAAAGTATGGATTTAATGTAAAGTACCCTGTTGGTGTAATTACCTTGACATTTACAATGAAGCTTTCTACACACTCGGTAGTTGAAAATTTTTGCCTCCTGTTTAGGCGTCCTTTCGGTGGCACCAAATTGCAAAGCAATTTTATTTGTGATGGAAGTTTTTTATCTAGAATAAAATAAACTTGACCTATTAACATTAACATAAATAATATAAATAAGTACATAATTCTCACATTTATTCTGTCAGAAAATATCAAGGAGCAAGCATATCAAGGCCCTCAATAAAAACTTGTATATTATTTAGCATCATTTCTAAAATAAAAATGGCATCATATTCAATGATATAAAAATTGTCAAAGTAAATTAAGTCCATACCTAAAACCATAATATTTTAAAATCATGTTATACAAATAAAAGCAAAATAAATCCTTGTAATGATAGTTAAAAATGTTCTATTGGGTACTAGCTAACTGGAGGGAGTAAGTGACAACGCGGTGACTGAGGTTTAACTGATTTATTGAATGAGTAGTTTCTCCTTATAACTAGATTCTACACACACACAGGTATACACGTATACCACATTATCCCCTCCTCTCCCTGAAACTATTTAAGTGTGAGTAATGCTAGAAACAAAATAAAAATGAAATAATAAAACTAAATTAGGAAAACTTGTACCCCATTTAAAATAAGAATCCAAAATTAGTATTTATATAATTTATATAAAGAAAACATTCTGTAAAGTTAACATAATTTTATAGATTACATTCAGAAAACTTACAGACCGCACTATGAATACGATAAAGCGAAACTATTCTCTAAAAAGAAGTATTCATATTACCGCCGCGAGGGCGTGTATTTACAAAGTCATACTCTAAATCTGACCCTAGGCTCTGGTCAGCTGAACTCGGCGTAGACTCCTGGCTTAAATCACTCGCGCTCTGTGCCTCCTCATATGGAGAAGACAAAGATGTTTTGTGGTGCAGGGTGGACGGTGGAGTAAATGTCACGCGACCAGACCCTATGTGACCTTGGGTGTGCCCCGAACTAGCCGAAGACATACCATCTATCTCACCTGTGTCACCTTCATCAAATATCGGATCGTACTTTTCTGCTGGAAATTTAAATATTTGATCAATGTGACGCCTGTGTTTTTCATTATCATATTGTATTTCATACATAACCTTTCCCATTCTATTTATTACTTCCCCCTTTTCCCAAACTTCTTTATTGTTTCTCCACTTCTTAAACATCACCATATCTCCTACTCTTATGTCTCTCTGCTTGCCTCTGAATGTATTTTTTTGTTTACATTGTTTGTCAATGACAACGCTTCTTGTGCATGGTCTCAGTAAGTCTAAGCAAGATCTTAACCTACGCCCTAATAACATTTCACTAGGCGACTTCTGAGTCGTGCTTTGTATTGAATTACGATAATTTAACAAAAACCTACTTAATGCAACGTCAACAGCGATTCCTTCGTGCGCGGCTTTCTTTAAGCATTTTTTTACCAAACCAACTGCATTTTCCGCGGCACCATTGCTCCTAGCATGTCGGGGTGGAATCAATTTGTGGTCTATGCCGTTTTTCATCATGAAATCTGAAAATTTGTCGCTTATAAATGCGGGTCCGTTGTCTGTGACGACTTCATTGGGTAACCCAAACCGCGCAAAAATATCTCGCAATTGTTTTATTGTTATTTCCGCATTTGTAGAACTGACCTTACATGCTTCTATCCACTTGGAATGCGCATCAATGATGACTAAATAATGACTATTTGCAAACGGACCCAAATGATCCAGATGTAGCCTGTACCATGGCTTAGTGGGCCATGTCCATGGCACCAAAGTACTTTTCACGGGGTCGTCTCGCTCTTTAGCACAAACTACACACGAACCACACAGCTGTTCAATATCCTTATCTATATTAGGCCAATAAATGTAAGTACGCGCCAACGACTTCATTTTTACGATGCCTAAATGGCTGCTATGTAGTTGTTTTAGCGTTATGCACCGTAAGCTGTTAGGTATTATCACTCGATAACCGAACATTAAACATCCATGTTCGGATGTGATGTAATCTTTCCTATTGTAAAAATCTTTACACTCATTTGGTATATCCTTGCAAGCGGGCCATCCATGCAGCACGTAACCAAAAATTTTATTGAGAGTTACATCTTTTTTTGTCTGCTCGGCAATGTCTTTAAAATCTACTGCTTTTGGGGCATCAATAAAGTTAATCGTTGACTCATTTAATTTTTTCTCCCTGCTACTACGACTAACATCTTTTAACGCTTTATCCAATTTAATTGTGGCCGCCCTCGACAAACAATCAGCAACACAGTTATCTTCTGATTTCACGATTTAATCGAGTAATTGTACTCGCTCAAAATTATCGACCAACGCTGTAATCTGCCGGCCATCATTAACGGAATACCCGTTTTTGGTCCAATAATGGAACATAAAGGCTTACAGTCACTAACTAGAATAAAATGTCTGCCATAAACATATTCATGGAAACGTTGTACTCCAAAGATGATGGCCAAACCTTCCCTACATATCTGGCTATAGTTCTGCTCGGCAGGGGAAAGTGTCCGGCTGGCGTGAGCCACGGCGCGCACCCGTCCGTCCGGCATCTCGTGCCCGAGCCACGCGCCCACTCCGCGCGGCGATGCGTCGCATGACAACACTAAGGGGAGCTCGGGGTTGAAATGGACTAGTACATCTGATTTTTTTAATAAATCTTTTATTTTTAAAAACCCCATTTCACATTCTTCTGACCATATCCATGTTTTATTTTTCTTTAACAAAGCATACAAGGGCGCGATTATAGTGCTAAAATTTTTACGGTAACATGTGGTAGCTTGAATAAAGAATCCATAATTCTTTGAAACTTGTTTGACGCGGTTTTTATTCCGAACGGTAGCCTGTTATAGACAAAATTCCCCTTGTGCGTTACAATAGTGCATAGTTTCTTGGACTTCTCGTCCAATAAAAATTGCTGATAGGCGCTTTTTAAATCGATTTTACTAAACGTCCGTCCCCCTCTCAAGGCAGAAAACAAATCTTCAATCCGCGGAAGAGGATACTTATCATCGCATAACACCGGATTCACCGTTACCTTGAAATCGCCACAGATTCTGATGTCCCCCGACTGTTTTTTTACTGGTACTATGGGCGTTCCCCAACCGCCTACATCTTCCACCGGGCTTATAATGCCCTCGGCCTGCAACCGCGCCAGTTCGGCGTCAACAGCCGGCCGCAGTGCGTGCGGCACAACTCGCGCGCGCCGCCACACTGGCACCGCGTCCGCACACACATTCAAGCTAATGGTACCGCGATTGAAAGTGCCTATACCTGGCTCGAATACATTTTTATACTTGCACATTATTTCGTTCATAATGACATTGCCCTCATCGCACGAAATGTTAGCCACGATTGGTAGTGTCATTTGTAATTCGCGCATCCATTTTCTTCCTAAAATAGGAGGGCAATCACCGTTATCTATGACGTACAATTTTGAGGTAAACAGCTGATCGTTATTGACTACGTTGACCGGCAAAATACCTACTGGCTTTATTTTCTCGCCGCTGTAAACAGTTAACACTTTATCGGACTCGATCAACGGTCTGCCTTTATACAGTTTGTTATAGGTATTTTTAGAGATTGCGCTTACCGAAGAACCGCTGTCGACTTGCATGTCCAACATGACGCCTTCCACATTCAACTTACAATACCAAGGCCCATCTAACTCTTCACAGTCACCTAACCGATACAGTGTAGGAGATTCGATATCTTCTTCCGACTCACTTCCGTCCACTTGGAACAGCCTCGACTGTCCTCTTTTATTACGACACATATGACTTATGTGGCCCACTTTATCGCACTTATAACACGTAGCACTTTTATAACCGCACTTATCGGATGAATGCTGCCGTGATCCACACCGATAGCACCGGTCGCCGCTGCCGCTGCTGCTAGCGCCAGCGCCGCCAGCGCGCTGCGCGCCGGCCCCGCCGCCGCCGCCTGCGCCGCGCGCGCCGGCCCGACCTCCGCGCGCGCTCCCGGCGCCGCCGCCGCCACATACTGCGTAAACCCCGCCGTGAGATGCCTCTCCGGTTCCACTGCTTTTGCTGCCGCCTAGCTTTGCTTCCAGCTCCGCCGCCTCCAACGACGTAGCTAACGTCACCGCCCTTGTGAAACTGAGCTCCCGCTCAGTTAATAATCGTTGCCTGTACTTCTCGCACCTCAATCCGTACGTGAATTGATCTCTTAGGTTTTCCTCCAAAGATTCTTGTCCTTTGAACTTGCATGTCATGGCTAGTTTTTTTAGACGCAACAAGTATTCGCTCACTGTTTCACTTTGATTTTGTAAACACGCTCGTAACTTCATACGCTCTGCCATGTCACTAGCTTTCGGATTTACATGGTTTTCCACGATGTCCACAAGCGCGTCGAACGTTTTTTTCTCTGGTTCTTCCGGGCTACACAGCACCGTCATGAGGTCGTAAGTCTCATTTCCCACCAGTGTGATGAGATACGATGTTTGAACCTCAACCTTTATGTCGTTCACCAAGAAGAAAGCTCGCACTCGCTTGATATAACTCTTCCAAGTGTCCGTATTCAAGTTAAATTCTTTTATATTTCCGATTGCACGTGTATTGTCCGCCATTTTGAAACTCCTCGTCGCCAATGTTCTATTGGGTACTAGCTAACTGGAGGGAGTAAGTGACAACGCGGTGACTGAGGTTTAACTGATTTATTGAATGAGTAGTTTCTCCTTATAACTAGATTCTACACACACACAGGTATACACGTATACCACAAAAAACACAAACTAAATTACTATTTTGTACCAACCATTGTCATCTAATGCATTAATATACTCGATCAAGGCCACCACTTCTTCGTTAGTATTTGTTTTTTTTATTTCTATTATCTTTTTGATAAATTCATTCCAATTTATGTAGAATTTATTCGCTCTTCCTGGATGTATTGCATCAAAGTCTAATTGAATCTGAAAATAAGTTAATGTGAGTGAAAGAAAAAACATAACTTATTTGTCTCTCCATGATGAAATTAATGTTTCTTACCAAGACATCGCTTCTGACGTCATTTAATATAGGCCAATTTTCAATCAGCCCACCTACGGTTTCATGAGCAGAAATTTGGCGGAGTTCATGGGTCGTTTTCCATTTGTTTATGACACATTCCCATGGTTCTGAATTGTTTTTCAGCCAAATAACATCTTCTTTGTGCACATCTAAAATAAGGCGAAAATGGTGAATAATGTAAATGAAATCACAAAAAAATAGCTCTATGGCTACTCTACCTACGAAAGCATTACATCTCTAGGTAATGAGTGGGACAGAAATAGAAGAAACCAATCGCAAAATAAACCAGGTAGGAAATACAATCATAAACTATTTACTGCAAGTAAAATGACAGATCCTAAATAAAACCAACTACTGTAAAATATGTACTGTAACAAAATTAAAAATAAACCTTGTAGTTCGTTTAAGTTTTTAGATCTTTTAGAGGGTATAGAATCTTTATTTTCTGTTTCATTCAATTTTCTTTTACGTTCACCAGATTTATATAGGGTATTGCGAATTTTATCAACTATGTTGCCCTTTGCAAAACCTGGTTTTCCAGAGATTGAATCTCTTTTTTTAACAGAGGGAACAAAATATGTTCCCGCATTCTCAGTGGGAAAAAGAGCGATGATTTTTGAAGTCAGTATGTTATACTCTTCATGATTGATACGACTGGAAAAAAAAGTAAAGTTTAGGCAAAGAAAGAAAATTCATCTGTCAAATCATGTACAGTCAGCAACAAAGCCAATAAGTATGTAGGTAACTAGTGTTTCTAATTACTAGTCTTTTAAGAAAGATTAATTCTGTTTCAGATAATAATTAGTGTTAGAGCGGCTTTAACATGAACTCATATTGAAATCCATTTAGTGAGGGGCTGTTTTAGACTGCGCTTTTCGATGAGTGGACTCCACTCGAAAACCTTTGTGCCCCAACCGACGTCAGTTCCTCGAGCTAATAATGTACGTGGTAATACAAAGTAAAAACTAAATTAATAGGTACTTACTGATTTACAACACGTGTAAAAATACGTCTGCAGATAATGTCTGTGAGTGTATTTCTATGTTTGACTGTCAGTTGTTTATTTGTTTCATAATATTTGAGTATGCTACTTCCAGAAGGTGATGTGGTAAGTAATGTTCTCAAGTCAAATTCGGGAAATGCTGGCCGACATCCTATCATTTCAAGAATATTATTTTCTTCGAAATCTGATTCCAGTTCACTGATGTAATTGATTTCTGTTTCTGTGTTTTGAGAACAACTGGGCACAGAAGTGACCGTTGATGTTTTATTCTGAAATGAGAAATAATTCAATACCTACTTTAGCATAATATGGCTTTAATGGATTAAAACTGTACCATGAAAAAGCCATCAGAAATCCAGACTAATATTATAAAAGCGAAAGTATCTCTGTCTCTCTGTAGCTTTTTACGGCTGAACGGTTCAATGGGTTTTAATGAAATTTGAATGAAGATAGCTTGAACCCTGAGGAAGGACATAGGGTACTTTCCGTCATCATCATCACCAATTTTCATCATTATTCACATGGATGGAACCGCAGGGCGCAGCGAGTTATTGTATAAAATTTAAACCGTGTCAGCACTGCTTTATTTTTGTTATTTTACTTAAGTAACATCCTGCAAAATATTATTTACTAGTAAATCTACATAGGTATAATAAAGTTATGCAAACCTCTGCTGTTAAATATTCGTCAATTTTGTTTTTCAGAAATATGCGCGTGGAAATTTTTGGGCTCAGCTCTTTTAATAACTCATTTGTTAAGTCTTTAAAATGACTTAAATCAATGCCATTGTCTGAAAATAATAAATAAGTACCAAGAATTTTAGTCTTGAATCAAGAGAACAGAATTAAAATTGTTTCGGGTAATTGTCCTACTACATAATATACCTACCTATCAATAATTATTATCAAATTAACATATTGGTTAGACACCGCGACGTGTCGTGTCGTAGTAGGTAGGTAGGTATAAATACATAGTAGGTATAAATTCGTGAGCGAGCTAGAAATACGGACATAATTAGGTAGGTACTTATAGTAACATAATTTTCTAAGCTTCCCTAGTCACGTAGGCGCCGGTATGTAGGGTAGGCACGAGCTATTCTACCATGATTCTAATTGGTTAAATGCGATTAAATAGTTGAATTCAGTAATTAACATTATCGGAGAGGTGCTTACTTAGAATTAAGACTAGGTCTTTATGCCTACATCCATCGAGATATGTACCTATTAGCTGAATATCTACATACAAATACATCAAATAAATAAAAAGCTTAGCAGTGTCTAGTGTACAGACTAGAGGTACTTACCTGTAAAATTTTGAATTATTGGTTCTTCGATGCCCCAGCTTTTTAATAATTGACACGTTTCTAATTCTAATTCTGTCATTTTTTTTACAATAATGCAAATCAGCAAAGGTTTAAGGCCAGCCCAGTCAGTAGTCTTAACAGTCCAGTCCTTTATATTTAATTTAAGCTGAGCTAAGGGAGTCGACCATGAGTAGACGCACAACGGCACAAACACAGGGCACAAACGATATGAAACGAAATGGGATTGTCGGGCGCAGCAGTTGAAGTACTTGTGCCACGCTTGCTCATTATTGGCTGTTTATTTTTATCTTCCGATGAATTGTGGCCTCTGATTGGTTGCGTGGCGCGCGGAATATTTTAACAGTGTTGCCATCCCACAGTATTGTTTTTGCCTCGAAAAACGGACATCCCCTTTTTATAAGCTTATTCGATAAAACAAGTTATTAAGAAAATAAGAGTAAAATACCCGTGAGCCAATTTTACACCAAACACGTCTATTTAGTCCGTCAGTCAAATAGTAAAAAAATATTAGACACGAATTTTTTGCTTTAACATATTACCCGTCGCGCGGCAATTAGCAGACAACAGAAATTTTATTGTTATCTGCACACATGGTTGCAATCGATATTTTAAGAGTTAATAAAAACCGGCCCAGTGCGTGTCGGACCACGCACAAGGTCCCGTAGTTGAAAATAATTTATGTCAAAAACAAACTTAACTAGACTCCGTTTACATTACGATTAGATATTCAAAGAAAACTTTTTACAGTCCGTTACTGCAGCTGCCATTTGTCATGTCCCCAACGCAATAGAAATCAAAATCGGTTGAACGGACTATAAAAAAGGTTTCTTTAAATGTCTTCTTGTGAATGGGGTATAGTTAATTTTAATTTGTTTCTTTTATTTAACTTCACGGATGTCGGAAAATAGGTATCCCACGGGAACGTGCTACCGGGAAATGCTTCCTTATTCCTTGTCTACATTATCTATGGAACCTCTGTGCAAAATTACAACTTTCTAGGTTCAAGGGTTTGGGCTGGGCGTTGATGAGAGTCAGTCAGGACTTCTCTTTTTATTTTACAGTAGCTTTTGCTCGCGGCTGCGCCCGTTAACGCCATGGAGCCTGTTCAATATTATTTTAATAATAGTGTAACAGCGAGTCTTAACTGTTATATAAAATATAAAAATACAAAAATGTAAAAGGAACTAAGGCAGATTATTTAAAATTTACTCCAATCAACAAAAAAATGTGGATATTATACGAGTAGGTACACTCGAAAACTACGGAACAGATTTTCATTGGGTTTTCAACTTTTGGAAGCTTACCTAGTTTCCCAAATTCGAGGTATTTTTCATTGCTATGTGTAAACAGTTTTTAGAGAAGTAAAATAAACTACGCTAAACTTTTCTATTTCCCTGCCTATTGTTTTTCTTGTAAGGAAAAAAATATAAACTTGGTTTTGACAAAAAAAGCAACTCGATTTTTTTTTTGTGAAAATATTTTTTTTTTGCTGCTTGCAGCACTGCGTCTGAGCAAAATGAAAAGAATTTCTAAAAATGTGTCTTCTTGTATTAAGACAAAAAGTCTTGGTTTTAAAATCATAGGTAACGTCTGAGCAAAATGAAAAGGATTTCCAAAAAAGTGTCTTCTTGTGTTAAGACAAAAAGTCTTGGTTTTAAGATCATAGGTACCTACTTACCTATCCAAAGTTGTTTTATAGGTACCTTCAGGGTACAGTTCAGTCCTACCTAGGTCTTTTAGTTTTAGAGAAAATACCTACCTAAGTAAAAAGTACCAAAGGCAAAGTGTGCCTACCCTGCCGCGGCTGTCTGTTCATGTTTTTCTCCGTAACTAAGTAGGTCCTACCTACTCCATGATTACCTATTCAAGAGGAAGGTTTATATGTTGATAACTAGCTTACCTACTTATATTCATTATGCGTAAATAGGTATAGGTACCTACCTACCTAGCCATACTAAAAGACTTATCACGATGAACTCCGGGGAAGTCGAAAAAAACAATTGTCGATCTTCGTACCTACCAAAAACACGCATACATACACGCATACATTGTTTGTGGGCGAAGAAGGAACATGGGTAGTTTTTAGTCAGTAGAAGTCTGACACTCCCTTTCGCTCTGCACAAGAGCGGAAGGGGTTATTCGATTTTACACCTGCCAAAAAAAAAAATTAAAAACAAAAAAAAAGGCACTAAACTATCAAGCTATTGGGTGAACTTACTCGTGAGCGAGCAACATAAAACTGTCCATGAGAGAAGTAATGTTCTCTCAAGTCAATACCCGCAAATTTGAGATTTTGCCCCTGAGACTTGGCTTGTCTTGACTTGGCTTGTCATGGCAAAGCAGACTTTTAGGGGAAGCTGTATTCGTTTAAATTTGAACGGGATATTATTAGGTATTAATGGGATTCGTGGAATAAGTACAGTTTCCCCTTTCGCACACCCAGTTAATATAGTGGCTTCCACTATATTGCGATGTAACGCTTTCACTTGCAGTCTCGTACTGTTACAAAATTTTGTGGTTTTCAATTTCGCAACAACAAAATTAGAGTGCCCCCCACATGCAAAATAAGCTAATGAAAAGGCAAACCTGGCCGGTTTCAATGAATTTAAATTTAAATTTTCTACAGGGTAATTAGTAGCGTCATCTGTATTAACCACAGTATTAATTGAAGTATAGACCTTTTCTTCGCCCTCAAACTACATGAGCAGGATATCGTTGATAGCTGCTGCTTGATCGTTCTTTGGTGTAAGTATGGCACGCTCACATAACCATTTAATAGGCTTGTCATTTATATGAATAATGTCTGGATAAACTTTATACAGCAATTCTTGAACCGTAGTAACAACTGTGCACAATTCTTCCGGGATGGTTATCTATGTTTGTTTTTCTTTTTTTCTATTAATGTCACTGACTCATATTGGCACGATAAACTTATTAAGTTATCATCATAATTTATTGAAGATACAATAGGTGAATGGTCACGCTCTAAAACATGTACCTTCCGACTACCCTTATCAACTTTAAGTTGCGAAGGTGTATCAATTCCAAAATCATGTTCTTCTACACCTACCTTCATACGACGCCGAGTAATTTTCTGTGCCGCTATGGGAAGATACATCAATGCCCACTGGACAAATCTTGGCTGAATCGTAATCGCCTTACCGAATAGTCGTTAGATCCAGATTCCGTAAATATATGAGATCGTTTCTATAAACTTCAAACTTAAATGGGAATATTAATCCTGATGCTATTAACTCACAAAATCCGCCATAAGTAGTATTTTTCATCATATCGGCAAAATAATCATCAGGTGTTACGTAGTTATCACCATTCCTGTCGTGGGTCATAATTGAAAACTTGCTCCAGTCATTAACCACATATCTGACAATTTCTGAACGCACCTCCATCGCTCTATCTCCCGAAACAAACATGCACCGTCACCAACAATAGGGACGACAGTATATTCTTCAACATCTCCATTAACGTTCATATTTTCTTTAGCCATTTTAAAACCTATACTTAAACCAAACGAAAACAAAACAAATGCCAAATACAAAGCAGAGTCTATAACCAAAACTATTTAACCGAAATAAAGCAAATGCAACCCAAAATATGCCAAGAAAAGAACAGCCAAAATCGTTAAATATAATCCGCTAGAAATATTTAGGTATAGTATGTGGTATTAAATACGGCGGCCACTCATCATCGGGCTTATGTAACTCAGTGAAAACACAACGATAGCGCGTTTTAAAATACTACTAACGCCATCTATTATGTTTTCTTTCTTTTTCTTTTCTTTATCTATTGTCAACATTAAGAACTAAAAAATATTTTGTTCGTCTTAATTTATTCGTTCCATTAGGTACTGATAGGTTCAAACTAACACATTTACATCCTTCATCATCCCTTATTTTATCCCCATGAGGGTTGAATTTATCAAAATTCTATTTAAGAGGACGTCTGCATCATAGTAGCTCCAATCATTAATTTCAGTTCAATCAGTTGAAAATCTCAGAAGATTTATACAAACTTTCATCCCCTATTTTATCCCCTTGGGGTAGAATTGATCAAAATCCTTTCTTAGCGGATGCCTACGTCATAACATCTACCTTTTTTTTTTGGGAAATCATCAAATAACCCCTTTCGCTCTTGGACAGAGCGAAAGGGAGTGTCAGACTTCTACTGACTAAAAACCACCCATGTTCCTTCTTAGCCCTTGTGCCGAGGACGCGGTATCTCTTTTAAACAACCCGCAGCCCCGACGGGAATGACGTTACCCTTACTTAAAATACTATATGTCACCGCGCGCGCGCGTAGCTAGTTTTGTGATTTAGGTTAAGTTAGTAAGTTTTTAGTTTAATTATGCCTCAAATAAGGTACACAGCTGCCGAGTACACCGACATGGTACTTATGTACGGAGAATGTCAATAAAATGCGGCTTTAGCATTGCGTAGATATCGGGAGAGATATGGTAACACAAGAACGTGCCCTACCAACAGCCGTGTTTTTACCCTGGCCGTTCAGAGGTTACGAGAGAATCGGCCTTTGGTTCCTCAAGGAGAGGGCGTGTCTTCAAATTCAAGTATCGAGGACCGGGTATTACAACATTTTGAAAACAACCCGACTTGTAGCCTCCGGAGAGCAGCGCGGCGGTTTCAAGTGAGTCACAGAACTGTCCATAGAATTTTGAAACGGCATGCACGGCGACCTTACAAGTTCAGAAAAGTTCAACAACTGTTATCCAGAGATATGCCAGTCAGAGTGTTATTTTGCCGATGGCTTCTCGACAAAATATCAGACGACCCTGACTTCCTATTCAATATTATGTGGACAGATGAGAGCACTTTTACAAGAAATGGAGTTTGGAATAGACAAAACCTAAGATATTGGAGTAACGAAAACCCGCGCCTAAGTCGAGAGTCTTCATTCCAGTACCGGTTTTCACTAAACGTCTGGGCTGGAATTCATAGGAAGAAAATAATAGGTCCAGTGTTTATTGATGGAACATTAAATGCAGAGAAATTTTTAGAACTTCTTAGTGGCCCAGTGTCAGACTATACGGACGATTTACCTTTGGACGTGTATGAACGACTGTGGTACCAATTGGACGGTGCGCCCGCCCATTCCGTAATGCCTGTTAGACAGCGACTAACGGATATGTTTGCGAGTCAGTGGATTGGCCGTTTTGGACCTATTCGATGGCCAGCACGGTCACCGGACCTGACGCCACTGGATTTCTTTTTGTGGGGGGCCGTAAAAAACAAGGTGTATGCACGAGAAGTGAACACTGTGGACGAGTTAAAAATTAAAATAATTAATGCCTTCGACGAACTTAAAAGAATGGCAGATGGGGACTTGTTAAGACGAGTCCGTGAAAATTTAATAAGACGATGTCGCTTGTGCATAATGAAAAACGGGGGACACTTTGAAAATTTAAAAATTTGACTGTTGATGATTTAAAATTCTGATTGTAATGTGATTTTAAGTGATTAATTATTCAATCAGTGATCTTTTATTAATTAACAACTCGCAACTTTGTGAGTTTATGCCGCTGATTTGTTGTTCTCCGATAAAAAGTACCTACGCCCAACATCGCCGCCGCTCGCTGCACCCCGCGCACTAGGTCAGTGACTTTTCGTAGATAAAGCGTGTTTACTTTTTATGCAGTTGATTCTGCTATTTATTTTGTTTGAAAATTGCAATTTTTAAATTTTCCACTAACTACTAATCTTCGTGTTTTAAAATGTTTCGATGGACTAGTACAGTGCTAGTTTTAATTTAATGTCGTAGTTCCAGATCCACATTGTATACAGTGTGATTCTTTATAATGTGCACATATCGAAATGAGGGAATCTATGCTTAATTTTATCGATGGAAAAATGAAACAACCACGCAACGCGATGAAACAATTTTATGTAAAAAGTTATGAAAAAAAAAAGTTTTTTTGATCAAAAAACGTGTTTATTTTCAATTGAGGGTAGTTTTTTTCCCACAATTTTCATTTTACGAGGACGCCTAATTGCTTCCAATCGTTATGGAGTTTGTTTCATCGCGATAGATAATTTAGTTTAAAAGTTACACCGTTTTGTTTACACTGGGGTCACAGTAGCAGACAAAATTTTTAAAAATTCCATATAAAATATTAAAAAATATTTAGATTTTTTTTAATAATTTTTCCGTCGATAAAATTAAGCATAGATTACCCCATTTCGATATGTGCACATTATAAAGAATCACACTGTATATTATTATTGTGTCATTTTTTTCGCAAATGGTACAAAAAGTCCTCGGTGATAAAGCTGTCTTAGTCTTGGGTGAACTTAAATCCCTCGCTACACTCGCGATTTAAATCGTCACCCGCGATATAGACACTGCTTTATCCCCTGGGTTAATAATGTACCTACTATTTTATACAAACTTTCATCCCCTATTTTATCCCCTTATGGGTAGAATTTATCAAAATTATTTCTTAGGGGATGCCTACGTCATAGTAGCTTTATGCATGCAAAGTCTCAGCCCGATCGGCTTAAAATTGACAAAGTTTCATACAAACTTTCATCCCCTATTTTATCCCCTTGTGGGTAGAATTGATCAAAATCCTTTCTTAGCGGATGCCTACGTCATAACATCTACGTGCATGCCAAATTTCAGCCAGATCCGTTTAGTGGTTTGGGCTGTGCGTTGATAGATCACTGTCAGTCAGTCACCTTTGAATTATATATATTTAGAAGATTTAGAAGAAGAAGAAGAAGATAGAAGAAGATTCAGCGTAAATTGTTTGAAAATACATAAATGAAATGAAAAATATTTGTAGGTTAGTATTAATTATGCAATTCATTCATTCAGATCATTTTAAATGTTCCTGAGAAACAGGGTCTTGACAGACGGATAGACATGCGGACAGACAGACGGGAAACAAAGTGATCAAATAAGGGTTCCGATTTCGCCGAACGAAAAAACACTTTTAATTACGTACAACAATTTCAGTAACCTATAATTATTAACAAACTTTATGACAAATATAATCTTTGTTATGCACGGAATCATTGTGGCTTAGTTTCGCTCAATCTACAAAAACAATCGAAAAAAAAATTCGCGCTCGCTCATTCCTCATTCATCCATTCATTCTCGTTTCTGGGGACCTGAACCAGAATGACTCAAATCTCTCTTGACTGTGATTACTAAAGTAACTCGCCGATAAACATTTCCAAAAAATGGAAAATTTGAACTTTACGAAGCTCAAATGTTGAAATTTTCCTACTTTTGAGCTTCATCCAGGCACGGTTGTCCAGCACTTTATATCCCTGTATGTATAAGGTTCGGCAATTTTTCGGCGTTCGGCGTTTAAGATCCACGTTATCCCAATTATTTCGGAGTCCGCTTAAAATCTTAACTAGATGCAACTGAAACCGGTACATCGAACGACTGTCTCTTTGACCTGCATACTAGACAACCCAGTTAGTACTGGTTAATAAGATAGCCCATGGTAAGACTGGTTGTCAGACTATCGAGCTACTGACTAAAGACGTTGGCGAGAAGGTATCATTCGCATCTTCCGAACCTCCGTCTTAGGCGTTTAGTTCCGAAAGTGGAGGATTTATGTCAATTATAATAAGAGTACGCAGTTCTATTCTTGAAACCAGGTAAAACAGTCCTTTATCCTCTTTTCTCACGATGATAACATATTTGCCCCCCCCCCCCCCTTATCTACACAAAGTTTACAAAAAAAATTCGGGCTCGTTCTATTCTTAGTTCAATCTGTTTCGCTCATCTGCTATTTTTAAATTCTCCCTTCAGGAAAAAAATATAATTGGGTAGTACTTCATAAAACAGTTTGAAGATACATCGTTTTTCAAACAAATAACCCCCCGTTACCACTCCTATTATGTTGACCCGTGGCAGTGCACAAGCTTCAAACGGTTACTTCGACAGAAGCATAGTAAATCAAGATGCGTGACACAGTCAAGGGGTTTCCTAATTTACGTTTAAGATCCACGTTAGCTAAACACATAATAAACAGTCATTACAACAAACAACATATAATTAAAAAAAAATTAAAAACACGCCTGGTATGTCAAAACTAAACTAAAAAAATTGATTTTTTTAGTTTAGTTTTGACATAGCAGGCGTGTTTTTAATTATTTGTTTTTTATTGTACCTAATGACTGTTTTTTATTATTTTAGTACTACACTTATGTAGAAATGTTAAGAAGTTCAAAGTTTCTTATTGTTCAAATATATGTTTATTGTTCAAAGTGTTATTTTGAAGAATTTTGACTTATTTTATTTCTTTCGTTAATAACAGTGCCTATTTATGATTTAAAATAAAACTTGGTAAACAATTTGTTCTTGTTTTTTTTTTGTAACTCATTGTGACATAACTGCAGTTATATTTTGCGTTAGAGCCACAACGTCACTTCTGAGGGGGAGCCACAACGTCACTTAGACTACAATATAAAGTGATTAATATGTATCCAAAAGTAAAGTTAAAGGTTGACATTGTAGTATAAGCTGTTGATCTCATCTATATATTTGACGGCGCGATATTTGACGCTTGCTATCGACGATCGGGATAGGATGGCAGCATGACTGATGTCAGCTGTCAGCTGCCATTCTTGCGGAACGTCACTGGTTGGAGCGGGCCGGCCATCTTGGTGACTTTTTTGGAATCAAGAGCCGCCAACGCACCACGCGCTTGACGAATCGCTTAATTCCGACGCCACCTTAAACTGTTTTTGATTTGATTTGATAGAATATCATTATCAGTGTCTAATTAAAGTGCGATAGACTATTATTTTGTTAATCTGTGAATTAAGAAGGAATAATTCATTAGAAAATATAATTTGTGACATTGTTTAAGTTTCTGACCCACGTGAAATATGGAAGATTCTGATATAGGCCATCCTGAGTCTATATATTCTAAAGTCATTGTTTTGTGAGGTGTCAAAGTTTGAAATGCTTCTCCTGTTATACTACGTTTTTGCATAAGTGGCAGTGTCGCACCGGGGGGTTGCGATATTTCCTTTCCCTTTATTTACGCGTATAAGTAGTTATCTGATATTTTCGCCGTTTTTAAGCCCCGCGATGTTAGTACGTGACGTGTCTATTATATAATACGTCATTGATGTCACAGATCAGCTTCTTTTGGTAATACTCGTAGTCAAAAGCAGTTTCTAGTTTTCCACCAAGGAGACTAACCAAAGATTTAAAACGCTCGGGGAATTTATCAGCATTTGGAAAACGATGCATTGGTGTGCCTGAAATATCAAAAAGACGAATTTGATTATATTAATTAACTAGCTTTTGCCCGCGGCTTCGCTCGCGTTGAAGTATTATTAATAATAATAATATAGCCTTTTATTCAGATCTCTTTACAAAGGTCATTGGGCATATCTGACCCGCTTTGCGAAGAGTGGCGGACATTAACCAAAATAGTTTTAAACTAAGGGTAATAATATGACCTTTCACTGCATTTAATTATTTTATTAAAAATCGATGGAGAAAAATGTACAGGACCGTTTAAAAAAAAAAAAAAAAAACAGTTTCCGACGATTTTTTTTCATCTTATAACCATACAGCATTTTGCACGGTTGAGCCAATGTTCAGAAGCATGTATACGCTGTCTCTTTCGCACATTAAACAAGTTTAGTAGAAAAGGTTTCGTTGCGCTCGCGCACTGACTCACCGCCCCCCGCGCAGTCCTTCGTTAGCTACCGTTGCGATCTGTACGTTTACCTGGTTTGTTTTATCTATTGTTTTAACGACTACTATTAGCGTGTTTCATGGACTCTGGTTATTTGCTTTTGGATTGGATTTTCGTCGATATGGAAAGACAAAACAGTTGTGTGTCGTGCAATCGATCTGTGTTACGTCGAAGAAAACACAGTCTTAATGCAATCTTACTCGAAAGGTACCGGGATCTCGTAGTGTTGTTATTACAAGAAATCATACCACGCGAGGTAAGTACTCTGTCTGTACACCATCTATCTATCTATTTACTAAGAAAACAAAGCGCAAGAAGCGAGTCTTTGTCGACCAATCTATTGTTTTTATTTATGTTTTATTTTACACAATCTTAACTATTATTGTACAAAAGCAACCGTAATGCTAAGCATTTTACCTGTATCAGTTAACCTTAGAGATGTTTTGAGAACTTATTGTTTATGCATAAAGAACAGCCATAAAGGATTTCAGTGAAATAAAAGATTATTTTTCGAAACTACTATAAAATATTTATTAGATATTTTATGTTTTTATACAAATGTACAGAATGTTATATCTTGTTTCAGATTTCTTTTGACGGCACAAGATCTATATGCCACCCTTGCTGGCAAAGATATGATCGAGCATTGCATAACCAGCTATCAGATGATATGCCACCCCAGCCAGTACAAGAAGGTGCAAATCAAGAAGAAGTTGGAGAGGCGGTGGCGGTCCAACAAATAGAAGTCGGGGATCAACAAAGTCCTGGTTTTATTTCTGTTACTGGATATAGACGTGTATCAAATACAGCGAGACGCTGTTTATTTCTAAACTGCAGAGGTATGACTACTCATCGTGTGCCAACCTACGCCAAGTTCTACCTGTTGCACAATCACAATTTGTATATACCGGAACTTGCTAGAGTTTGCCACCCTCATTTAGTTCAAAATGATTGGGAAGAACTTGTGAATGCCCCGACGACACATGAAAGCTTTAATAATGCTCATGTACTTGACATAATCAACTTGTATAAATGGGGATTAGAAAGCAGCAGGGAATTTGATGCTTGATCTGGATCAAATTGAATAAAAAATACATGAATATTAGCGTTTTATTCATCTTCCCTTTACCAGTTTCTAACACTTGAATTTTTCGAGATTCCCGTGGCTCACATTAATGCGACTAATTCCATAGTAAATCAAAGCCATATAACAATATATTCTGCTATATTTCGTTTGTGTCCGCCATGGGTATGGTTTCCATACTAAGGTGCCCAATGACCTTTGAAAAGGGAAAACGATCACACTCAGGCTATAGAGACTGACCATTTATATAATGAATTAGTAAATAAAAATTCTAACCCTCATTCCATCATTACAATTGACCTTACAGAAGATTCCATATTGAATCATAATTGCCATAAAATAAGTAACAAAAAAATTAAGAAATATGCACGACTAAATAGAATCATTAAAAAAATTAATAAATTTAAGAAAAACCAAAAACATTATTCCAAAAACATTCAATTAAGGAAAGAACGTGTTTCTCTTGTTAATACTTTAAATAACTATCAGATTAAATTAGAAGATAGTATAAATATTTATGAAATGGATACTCAGCGCTTACAATCAGAAATACAGGCCCTGAATATGTCATTAAACTCTATATCTTCTAAAAATTTGATCGCTCAAAAAACCAAATTAAAGAGCATATTCTTGCTACAAATGAATTAGTTGACAAAGTGGACTTGCTGACTGTCAGTAATACTCTCTGTACTTGTCAGAGGACATGTAGCCCTGATGCCCTCCAGCCAGTGGGAACGGAGGACTTGTCCCTGGCTGTACGCACTCAGGACTGTATCATCAGCCAAGAGGCACAAGTAGCGCACCCTCAGATTGGTAGTTTTGTATTTCCTAATAGTTATGATTGTAATCATTCAGTTTTGTTTTCTGATGGTTTAGGTAGAGGGCTAGGAAAATTAATTAGTAATAACTTGAGTTATTGTACACAAAATTATTGTATGCCGGGGTCAACCTTCAAACAGATTATATAAGATCAAACGAACTTCTCAAGTGAAGTTCGATCGATATAATATGAGTGGTTTCATTTGAAGATATATATAAACAGGTAGTCCTTTGACCTACAAGGCAACACTCGCACGCTTTTAATAGTTATTTATAATAATAATAGGAATCGATTTCTTTTTAAATAATATAATCGATTAAAGTATCGACTCGTCTACCGTACACTATGCTTTATTGTGACAGCTCATTCTTTTAGAGTTGAGACTTGAGTTCGAGTCCTCTCGTGTTTAAGTAAAAATGAACTGGGTTTTGGGTGGGTTGGGTATTTATATCTTCAAATGAAACCACTCATATTATATCGATCGAACTTCACTTGAGAAGTTCGTTTGATCTTATATAATATTTCGTGGTTTCATTTTCGATATAAATAAACAGGTAGATGTTCAGAGACTGTGTTATTTTTACATTTGTTTTATGCCATTTGGATAACAGTGTATAGTAATTAAACCACGAGATAACAAAACCATAAATTTCTTATATTGAATTATTCAACAAACGAAAACATTACAATCACTTGCTTCTTGGTTTGATAGGTATTCTTAATCACTAATCATGGAGTTATGTAAACAAACAGATTCTGCAAAATTAGACTTCTCTACAACAGGCCGATTATAAAACTTAGCAAAGGTTTGGGAAGACGCAGTCCAGCCGGCAGTTTTTCGAATAAGATCAAGACTTAGCCCAGCCGCGCGCGCCGTTGACGTGGCAGCATGTCGAGCACTGTGTGCTCCGTAGACTGACACGTCAATGCCACTCGCATACAACGTCTGCTTGATCCACCTGCTTATAGTCTGTGCTGTCGCGTTCCTATAGGGACGCTTCACAGTAATTAAGAGGTGATCTGTGTCTGCAGGCCTTAAGGCTTTCGTTACAGACATGTAGTCGACTAGCGTTGTGGCTGGACAAATGGAAGGACTTTCTAAAAAATATGGTAAATACAAAACCGGCTGGTCCCGTCCTACCCCAGAGGTTTTAATAATATCCGTTATAACAATCTCGATACCGTTTGAATTAATTTTAATATTACTAATTTTAATTAAAGAAAAAGTCTGTACTCTGTGTGCAGTGCACAGACTCAGTAAAGCAACAAGTTTTTTAGTTAATTTATCTAAAGTAAGTTGCGAATGTGGGACCCATTCCGAAATATGGTTCAGCACTATTTGAGGATCCCATGTTGATGAGTATTTGGGCAAAGATGGTCTCAGTTTGAATATCCCTTTTAAGAGGCGTTTAACGCACTCATCTGAAGCTAAGTTGTTAGCAAGGATAATGCTGAACGGTGGCTGTTAATCGTGCCGTAAGACGCGCCTTTATCATACTGTTCGGTTAAAAAAGTTACTATGTGAGGGATAGAACTCTCGAACACGTTCTGGTTGTGATCTTTACAGTACTGCCACCACAACTTATAACAAACGCTATACTGCTTTAGTGTACTTGCTGATAGTGAGGCAAGCATCAAGCGCAGGGCTGTTGGCGGCGTACCGCGGCGGGAGAACGCGAGCCCGAGAGCAGCGCTGCTCCCAGGGAAAGCTTCTGGTGGAGCGGGTGTTGTTGTCTGAAATGCGACAATAATAGATTTGGGTGCGGTTCTAAGACAACAATTTCTCCAACTAACAGATCCATTAACATAGGATACCAAGCCTGTGCAGGCCACATTGGGAAAACCAAGATACCAGTGGCTTTATCCTGTATGATTTTTTGTATGCAATTTAATAACAGGGAAAATGGGGGGAAAGCATAAAATAATTTTGATGACCATCTTATTGTAAATGCGTCAACGGCTATCGCATCTGGGTCCTGCTTCCATGACACATATTTGTGACACTTGGCATTGATACGAGAAGCGAATAAGTCAATCTCTGGTTGACCTAAACGATTAACAATATATTTGAACGCATAATGTGATAACTCCCATTCGACGTCGGGATTTACTTTGCGTGACTCTTCGTCCGCCTCGATGTTGTCTTTTGTATTTATATACGAAGCGAACAACCACAGATTTCGCATCTCGCACCATTGCCAAATATCACGAGAAAGCGCATTTAAGTGTGGGAACTGAATACCGCCCATGCGGTTTACATAACTTATAGCTGTAGTATTGTCTACACGTAGTAGGATAGCACAGTCAGTTTGGTTCCGAGCAAAACATTTAAGAGCAAAAAATACCGCTAACAGTTCCAAATAATTTATATGAAAACTTATTTCATTTTCTTTCCAAGCACCATTGACTCGTAACCCATTACTGAATGCACCCCAGCCTGTGCGTGACGCGTCAGTGTAAATTTCCAACGCATAGCTTTGGGGCTTTAGTGGATTATTTACTTTGTAAATATTTTGAGACCACCAGTTCAAATCACTTAAGATGTTATGAGGAAGTTTACCGTGTTGTTGTAGGAATAAATATTTCGTTCTTTCTAAAATCTTTGTGTACAACCAACCGTAGCACACCGCCGGGCACGCTGCTACGAGTATTCCTATCAATTGAGAGAAATTTCTAATTGAAACTGTGGGTAGATTGGAATATTTTTGCACTAAACAGGCTATCTTGTTGCGTTTGTCTAGAGGTAACGATAAGGTCATATCAATGGTGTCATAAATAAATCCTAAAAATTTGCATGTAGTTTGAGGTTCTAAATTGCTTTTTTCGTAATTTATTACGAATCCCAAACATTCTAGTAATGTTACCGTTTCCTTTACATTACGAAGACATTCTTCGTAACTGCTCCCTAAACAGAGCAGATCGTCCAAATATGATACAGATAGGAACCCGCGATTACGTAAAAAACTAACAACCTCTCTGACAATCTTTGTAAAACACCTAGGAGCGATGGCAAGCCCATAGGGTAAAGCGTTTAACTCGTAAGTTAATGTTTCGTTTGAGTTTTGCGCGGTATAATGGAATCTAAGGTATTTACGGAATTGCTTAGCAACAGGAATAAGTAGGTATGCTTCTTTCATATCTACGGTCGCCATGTACCAGTTTGATTGTACTAACTTACAGGCAGTTCTACTGTCTTCCATTTTAAAATGTGTTTTAGGTATGAATCGATTTAAGGATTTTAAATTTAGAATAAATCTTTTACCACCGTTAGGTTTTGGAGCTAAAAAGGTACTAGAAATGAACTGGTCGAAACTGGGCTCAACCTGTGAAATAGCACCTAGTTCATTTAAATTTTCAACAGCTACTGACATGGCACG
Source organism: Diarsia rubi (assembly GCA_932274075.1). Taxonomy (NCBI): domain Eukaryota; kingdom Metazoa; phylum Arthropoda; class Insecta; order Lepidoptera; family Noctuidae; genus Diarsia; species Diarsia rubi. Next base: position 4,202,146 of record OW026434.1, on the reverse strand, counting down.
CTGTTCGCTCAATGACCACGTTTTTCGAGGGATGCTAGTTTGAAACGGCTCACATACAAACGGAATAGGTATGCCCTTCCTGATCCAATTAAGAATACTAATATTATTAGTAATGTGGGTCCAACAATTATAGTAATGTTGTACCCTACCTGCGTGTACCTGTGTTACTGGCGTGCAGGGGCACGTGAGCGGTTGTGGTTCGCCTTGGTTAGCGACGTTGATGTCGCCGTCGCCGTTGCTGACCGACGTGCTGACGTGGGGAATCGCCTCTGACCTCCTCGCCCCCCCCTGTTCACTGGGTAGCGAGAAGGTCCAGCCCAGTTTCCCTGGAACGGATGACGCGCAGACATTGTGTTTTGGGACTGGGCATTGGTGTTAGGTTTCACTGGCAGTGACCCGGTCTTCTTTATCTGTAGACCCTGTTTTTCAATAGTTTTAGACGCCTTTATTTTTTCGGGTAAGGTGGAACCGAACAACGTCTCATCTCGCTCACTTTCCTGTATAACATTAAGAAAAGGCTTCGCTAGCCCGGGTGTAACCATTTTTATCCGAGCCTGGGTTTCGGAGTTATGTAAATCGCACAAGATGCGACAGCCATCACTAAGTGTTTTGATCGCTTCGATCTTGTTGTCGCTAGTTATTAATGACGTCATCGCCTTACTAATGGCTGCAATACCTGCACCCAATTGTTGTTGAGATGTCTCAACTTTTTTGTCTCGTAACCTTACCATTTCTGGAACAGCGGCTGAGATCTCGATGTTTAGTTTCGGCGCTTGAAGTAACGTACAATTACTGGGTATGAGATACTGTTTTAATATTTTGTCTCTCATTTCTTTAACCATTCCCTTTTTGAGTAATGGTATCCATAATTGGGTTAGGTTGTTATGAATTTCCTGTCCCCATACAGGTCCTTCATCGGTAGCCTCGCCAAGAGCGGACAGAATCTCTGGATCCAATGGAAGTTCAGGAAGTGCCGCTGGCGGTGGCGGTGCTGATGGTAATGACTTCAAATCATCCTGTTGAGTCGACACAGACTCCAGCAAAATTTCAGGCCCAGGCCCATCGGGGTCGGATATTACGACCATGTCTTCAGGCCCGAGACTAGGATGCGCCTCAGTCTCTATGGGTGGTTGTGATAAATCCCACACCGCCGCCGTTTCGTCTACGAAAAAATAAATAAACGTAACTCAACTATACATAACGTATGTAGGAGATACGTCGAAAAGTAACAGTTCTAAATTTGAATCTATTACCAATTTCGCCTCGTTCGCTTATGGAATCTATGGCGGATTGAATATTTGCCGCGTTCGAATGTGAATCTATGGCAAATTACCGACATCAAGACTGTCATTTCAACCAGTACTTGTACGGTAGCAGAGAAAAGCAGTTACTAACCTTGTGGGTTATCGTCGTCCGAATATGAGAATGAATCTTCTCGACGCCGTTTGTGACGATATTTATCCCGTAATTTCTCCATCTTCTTCATATAATAATCAATTCGTTCTTCATAGGACCTTTTACGCATCGTGAAAGTAAACGGAACACCGGTTTTTTAAAATTAGAACACAAAAAGCAATATAAGGTAGGAGCGCGTGCACTCGTTGCCTCGCACGGAAAAAGAATGAGCTGTCACAATAAAGCATAGTGTACGGTAGACGAGTCGATACTTTAATCGATTATATTATTTAAAAAGAAATCGATTCCTATTATTATTATAAATAACTATTAAAAGCGTGCGAGTGTTGCCTTGTAGGTCAAAGGACTACCTGTTTATTTATATCGAAAATGAAACCACGAAATATTATGGCATCAGCTTCAAAAACTGTTTGTGGTCCTGATACAACCATTACTATATGTCGTCCACTTGCGACGATAGTGTGACATCTCGTATTATACGATTTTTCGTTTTACTGATATTCTGAATCGCGATCTCGCGTTCTATTATCTCCAAAAACGGGACATTTTTTTCTTCAAACACAACAAAGGAAATGAGAGAAAGAGACAAAATATCACAGTGTAGCGCTGTCTCGTTTGATGATCTAGTTGGCTTCGATACTGTGACAGTTCAGTTGTCACCTGGGCTTCGAGGTGTGAAGTGCTCTCGGTTTCCGTGAAAAACGTGACATCACGAGGATACCACGATTTATGTGATAAAGGTAAGTCTCTTGTAATAATTTTCTTTTATTCGACAATGTGGCACGTCATACTTATCACAGTGTTCTTGTAAAACTTAAATCAAAGTGAATGAGATATGTTTTGATGTCACGTTTTTCTTGTAAGAAATTCGCAGTATCACCGTGTCATTATGAATTGTAACGTTGTAGATGATACACGTTGCTCTTACATTGAAAATTTGTTGTGGGCCATTTGTTGATGTTCTGTTGTTGTAGAATACAAATTGATAAAATTTAATGGTATGTCCACTTGTCACGTTGTATATACTAAACAGCACTATATAACTCCAATTATCTTTACAGATGGGGACAAGGTCTAAACTAATATTGCGATTAATACAAGCAAAAATGGACGACGATTTGCCCAGTAACAACCAAATTGTTTGTAGCAACCCGGGTTCAAAAACTATTAACGACGAAGAAACAGTAGATGACCAACAAACGACACAAACTGATCGCCATCGCAGTGTATCAATGAGTTCATCTTCTTCAAGTACCTCGTGTAGCAGCTCTTCAAGTTCTTCATCTTTCTCCGAGGACAGCGATGACTCCGTAAAAGACCCCGACTATAAAGAGGTTCAAGAAAAACGCCAACCTGTATTTTCACTCAATGATTTGAGCGATTTTGTTTCGACAACTGCAACTAGTCAGCAAACGATAAACCAAGAAGGAAGGTCAGGTATCGACTCAGTAATTTTTACTTCTAATGAAAATCTAATCGATGCACCTGATACTGTGAGTACCGAAAATCAATCGCCTCCAATTGAACCTAGCGTCGTCGCCTCAATAGAATCTGAAAGTCCTCCTACTACTGTTGAAACTCCTGTTAAAAAAGGGAAAAAAAGGCCAAGACAAGAGAAGAAATGGAAGAAAAATATTGCAAAGAAATTGAGAAATAGTGGGAAACCTTATAAATCAGCAAAAACTCAAAAGGATATTCCAGAACGAAGACTTAAACCCCCTTGTAAAGAAACTTGTAAATTTAAATGCCACGCAAATATAACGGAAATTCAACGACAACAACTTTTGAAAGAGTACTGGGATTTAGGTGAAATTGAAAGACAATGGTCATTTATAATTCAGTCCTTAGAAGAGGTGAAACCAGCCCAGCGATATGTAAGAATTGATTCTGACGGAACAATAGCACCAAAGCGCGAAAACAACAATGCTTACTTTTTTACAGTGTCTGGGGTTAAGATCAGAGTTTGTAAAACCTTTTTTAAAAACACAGCGGACATCAACAATAGACCTATAGAAACTGCACAAAAAAAAAAGAATAAAAATACAAATATTTCTTTGATCAAAGACAATCGTGGATGTCACAAAAATCATGCCCATGTTGACGAAACAATAAAAACTGGAGTTAAAGCCTTTATCGAAGATATTCCTAAAATAGAATCGCATTACATTCGAGCCAATTCCAAGAGGCATTACATTGATGGGAGTAAAACTATTTCCGATATACACCGTGACTACGTTAAGCATTGCAGGGCCCAAAACATTCCCTACGCAAATTACATCATGTTCTATCGCATCTTTACTCAGGACTTTAATATTTCTTTCTTTATTCCCAAAAAAGATGCGTGCGAACTTTGCGAAGCTTATAAACTAAGTACAGATGAAGAAAAGGAAAAGAAAAAGGAGCAATTTCTATCTCACCTGGAAGAAAAACGGATGTCGCGAATTGAGAAAGAGAAAGATAAAAAAGACAAGGACATTTTTGTGGCCGTTTTCGATCTTCAAGCCGTGTTTCAGTGCCCGAAAGGAGACACGTCCGTTTTCTATTATAAATCAAAACTGAACGTGTTGAACCTGACAATTTATGATCTCAAAACAAACTCCGTTGAAAGTTACGTGTGGGATGAAGCACAGGCTCATAGGGGTGTGAATGAGATTGCCACCTGCGTTTTCCAATACTTAAAGATGATTTCTGAAGGGCAAAATTCAATGGACGTTGTTTTTTACTCCGACAACTGTGCTGGCCAGCAGAAGAACAAATTCATGATGGCTATGTATCTCTATGCTGTGCAGAACCTTCCAAACATAAACTCCATTACACACAAATTTCTTATTAAGGGGCATACACAGAATGAAGGAGACTCGGCCCACTCCCAAATTGAACGCCAGGTAAAGAGGCAGTTGAGAAGTGGACCTATTTTTACCCCTGAAGGATTTATTGGGGCGATCAAAGCTGCTAGAAAAAAGTCAGAGCCAATACATGTAAATGAATTATGTTACAGCGACATTTATGATTGGAAGGCTGTTCTCAGTCAAATGAATTTTGCAATTCACAAGGATGATGATCAAAAAGTTATTAAAACTTCTGAAATAAAAGGGATACGAGTGCTAAAAGATGATCCCCATGCGATCTACTATCGTACGTCTTACGCGTATGAAATGACGAGAGCTGTGATAATAAAAAAGCAGCCTGTTAATGAAATTCAACTAAAGAACGCTTTCAACAGAAAACCGGGGTTGGCCGAAAAGAAAAAACAAGATCTTCTTTCACTACTAAATGGTAACCACATTCCTGGCTATTACAGGGCGTTTTACGAAAGTTTGTAGTTCTTTTGAATTTGATACATTGTTCAAAAATGTAACAGTTAGAAGACTGATTTTATAAGACAGATGAATCTCACTAATGTTCCTATGTTTGTTATTGTGTATTGATAATGTAAGTGCCTAACTGTTATTTAGTTTAACCTAAAAAGTCATTAGTACCTAAGTCTCTACTTAGATAAGGGTTACGTTATTTTGTTCCTGCAATTGTTTTTTGCAGTCTAGTAGGTATGTTACTTTTTCACGTGTGTTTTGATACGAATTATTTTTTAGAACAAGTAAAATAAATGTGAGCGTAGTACAATAATTATGCCTTTACATAAAGAAAAATTTATTTTTCCTGATAATCTTTTTTGTTTATTTTTTAAAGAGTGAAAAAATAATGTAAGTTCTTAATGATTATCTTTTTTATAAGTCAAAGTGTAATTTATAGTAACAAAACGTATGATTAAAATAGTTACCACTATGTCGAATGATTCTATTATTCCTACAATAAAAAACAAATTTTCAAGTACAATGTTTTATTTTTAGATAACTTAGTTAAATGTGAATTTTTACATCATCTTCAACGTGACAACTAAACTTGCCACCTTGTAAACTTTTTTTTTTTCTGGAACAACATGATAAATTTTCCTTTTTTTTTTAAACTCCATAAAATAAGTAAATTTGGTCCAAATGTGTTTTTTTCTTTATGATATTTCATTTCATTATTAGTACTCTAATCTCTTCATACATAATAAAGTTATCCTGACAAAAATTTAAGAGATATGCTCATTTAAAAGTTGTAAAGTCGTTTTCTGTAAAATTAAGGTTTTTGAGATATCACACTGTCGTCGCAAGTGGACGATGTGTTGGTAACAGTTCTAAAATTAAAAAGGAAGACATCACTGACTGTGTATCAGAGTTGTTAAAGTTAGATTGTAGTAAAATTATATGGTGTGCTTTTCCATATTTTGAAAGACTTTGTGATAGGAAAAACAATTATATACACATCGCACCTTCGCCGGTGCAACAAAGTCACAAGTAGCCAAAACTGCAAAATCAAACTAAGTATGCCAAATTGTTTCTGAACCATGCCTATACTTGGGGCAACAAAAACATCCGCGATAAAATCTCAAAATTCTACTAGATGGCGCAGGTGCCTTTGTGGTTATTGGCGGTTTTTCCATGCGTTTTGGGCCGACAACGTTTCATTGGACAGTAGTGCCCCCGCGCCCGCAAGTGTTTGACGTACGTTGGAGCTACAGCCACACAAAGGTATTTATGACCATTTTTATTCGCACATATTGGAGCGACAAAAACGTATTTATTTTTAAGACCTCAATTCTTTTTTATATATTACAAAAATTTTGGAGCTACAAAGGCATTTGTTATAAAAGCGTTTTTGTTGATCCAACATTATTATATTTAGCTACACAAATTGGAACTACAAAGTCACTAACTAAAAAGTGTTTTTATAGGTCCATTAATACTATTATTTCAACTATTCTATTGGATCTACAAAGTCTGTAACTATAAAAATGCTGTAAAGTTCCAATATTAGTATTTAGAACGTGATAAATGAAAGGACTTGTGACTTTTTAATTCCATTTTTTGTATCATAAGTACCAGCTGTTTAGTTTAAAAACAAAATTGAGACTTTGTTACCCCGTACTCATTTACTTATTATTTTTTTTTTTGTCAAAGTTGCACCTAAATATAAGATAAACCACATTGTTTTTATTTAAATGCTACTTTGATGACAATAGCGAAGACCAGCAATGCTATTCTCTGAAAGACTGTACGACGAGCTCGTCACCGAAACTGGTATGTCCCCAATGGATTTTCAACTTTATGCCCTAAAACATAAAGTTGAAAATCCTATGAAGATGGCCGACGCTCAACGCTGAGGAAACAGTTTGTCTTAAATTTTAGTTAATCTAATTAATGAACCTTTCATAATTTCCCTACTGTTGTTTCTCACTTCAGGCGCGTGCCTTTGCAATAAAAAAAGAAATTGTAAATCTGATGTATTAATATTTTTATTTCAGAGAGCAATGGGTTCCCGAAGTAAAAAAAAAAATTTCTATGGTTCCCATTCAAGACAATAATTTAAAGGAAAACAGTACATTAGTTGAAACCGCGTTGAAAGCGAACTTTCATCCGGAAGATCAGGACAATGATCATGATTCTAATTTAGAATCCTCTCGTTTTTCAATAAATAATATCACCAGTACTTCTTACGATACAAAAAATGAACTCTCAGCTACTGACAGAAGCACAATATGTGATAATGACGTGGACACAGTTTTAATACAAGAAGTAAACGCTGATTCAATTTTACCAAATACCGTAATAGAGAATGTCACAACGAAAGATATTGAAAATGCAGTCATTACAGATAGCGAAAGATTTAATCTTTCAGATGATAAAGAAATAGTTTCTTCCAATGTTATTATCACAGATATAGTGCCAGAAAACACCTTAGCAAAAACTATGCTAAGGCAAGACACCATCTTGAATGCCAATGAAATGAACTCAGACAATAATGAAGATTTTTCCGTGAGTGATGGATCTGAATATGAACCACCGCAAAAAAAGCTACAAAAAAAAGTTTTTCAGCCAATCCGTAGAACATCCAGCTCTAGCAGTGATTCCTCCACCTCTAGCAGCGACTCCTCCAGCTCAAGTAGCGGATCATCCAGCTCAAGTTCATCTAGCTCTGGCAGTCATTCCAAGCACTCTAAATCTACATCTCGCTCCAAACGTGTTTCTAATGTGTCAATTGTACATCATAATGCAGCCTCTGAGAATATTCAACCAAGTACTGAACAAGCAAGTATTGTAACTAAGTCTAAAAAAAGAACCAGAAACCCAAGTCAATGGCAAAAAAACCAGAGAAAGTATTTAAAAAACACTGGTCAAGCATACAGGAAAAGTTTTTAACCAGTGCGTAAATTTTGCCATAATAAACTTCAACACGTTTTATTAAACACGTATATTTTATTTTGATATGTCTTAGTACTAAAAAAAAAGTTATCGCTTACGAAACAAGTTTACTTAAAAACCAATTTTATTGTCACTCATCGGGCGGCGCGCGGCGCAGCGTAGGTATCAGCTGAGTCGGCGCGTGCGTAGGTATCAGCTGAGTCGGCGCTCGCTCGCCGCTGCGACGACGTACCTACGCGGTGCGGTTACTGACCTTTTTTAGTTTGGACTGCGATATGAAGTTACTTGTTAACGTAATTCCAACTTTTCCTTCATACTTTCATGGGCTTAGGACCATCAAAATGCATAATAATAAACTTGAATGAAGCACTAAGATAGGTATGCAACATAAACATGAAAACATTTAATTGAAACCATTGCATTATGGCGTATTTAAAAAATTGGAATCAACTTGTATTTACAATAATGTTCAATCAAAAATAACCTACACACTAAAATTGTTCATAAGAAATTAAACCGCTTACCCCCACATGTCACTAATCACAGTATTTTAACAATTGTTCAAAATGAAGTCCTCCTCTTTCCAGGCATAAACGTGCACGTTTTAATAAATTTGCATTTAGTTTGTTTAGCACTGTACTTTCACTTTTCACTTCATCAAAAGCGTTTATTATTTTTAATCTTAAGTCATCTAGGCTTTGGGCCTCCTCTACATACACCCGGCGTTTAATTTCTCCCCAAAGAAAAAAATCGCAAGGAGTAAGGTCTGGAGACCTAGCCGGCCACGGTACGGGGCCGCCACGACCGATCCAATTTTCCCCGTACTTTTGGTTCAGATAATTACGGACACTTATCGCGTAATGTGGTGGAGCGCCGTCGTGCTGGTAGAAGAAGTTATTTAGGTAGCTCACTGGGACTTCTTCAATTAACTGTTCGATGGTCGTTTCCAGCATTTCTAAATAACGTGGCCCAGTCAAGGCGCCGCCGTCGATAAAAATGGGTCCTATTATTTTATTTTTAATAATCCCCGCCCATACGTTAGCACTAAAACGTACTTGGTGATGCGTCTCTCGTACCAAGTGGGGGTTATTAAATGACCACCAATGCTCATTATGTACATTGTACAGTCCTACACGTGTGAACAAGGCCTCATCAGTCCACAAGATGTTGACATCAGGATGATTGAGAAGCCAATCGCATAGGGCTCGACGTGGTGCTGGGTCTGGGTCGTGGAGCTGCTGTACCGGCTGGAAGTGATACGGGTGGAGTCCGGCTGTATTAAGCAGCTTCCACACCGCGTGTTGGCTCACACCGAAGCGACGTGCCGCGTCGTAGGTACTGGCTCTAGGATCCCTCTCAAAAAAATCAAAAATGGTTTCTTCGACTTCGATCGCCAGTCGAGGTCTGCCAGATCCTTGTGCATGATTCGGGGTCGTAAACTGGCCGTGATCAAGCAGCCTCTGATTGGCTGCTAGAATGGTCCTTTCATTAGGGACGGCGGGGTTACGGATCCCCTGGGCTCGCATACGACGTACGCTCTCCCTCTCATACCTTCTTCGAGCTGCTCGTAGATTCTCGTTGCTTAATAAATACACTCGCACCATTTCGTAGTATTCGCGGTGAGTAAAGTTTGACATCGTGATTGATACGACGCGAGTACGCGGCAACTGCAGGGCGCAGGGGTTGCGCGGGGTAAGAACGCTCGGACGTCAGGACACCAATTGCGCGTGGAACGTACTGACGGCGGGCGGGCGGGCGGCCGCCGGCGGCGGCGGCCCGGCGGCGCTAGCGCATTCCCCACCCCCTCACCCCAGCCATGCGCCCGGGCGGCGGCCGCGAGTTTTCATTGATAGTATGGCGAATAGATTATGTCCATGTTTTGCTTATTTCAAACTCGGTTAAGGATGAAATTTTTTTTTTTTTTAACTAAACACGGAAATGTGTTCTATTACTGACACTGAACTACCAAAACAAATTTACGCACTGGTTAAAAACTTTTCCTGTATACATCAACTAGAGGTAAAGCCATGCCGGAAAAAAGTATTCGTCCACCTTGTACGAGTACCTGCCGATTGTCTTGTTCAAATAAGTTTTCCACAGATGATAGGAATGTAATATTTAAGACATACTGGGGCCTTAATTCTTTTCAAAGACAGCGTGACTTCCTTGCTTCTTGTGTAAAGCAAGTTGAACCTGAATTCCGTACAATCAAGATTCGAAAAGGTGGAGACGTGAATAGAAAATGTAGAAAACCAAACATCCTACTTTCTTGTAAATAAAGGTAGTGAAATAAAGGTTTGTAAAACGTTCCTATTGAATACATTGGCTATAAGTAATAAACCACTACGTACTGTAACTGAAAATAAATTTGCAAGCATAAGTGTAATACCAACAGATAAACGCGGTAAGCACGGAAAACAGTCGAAGCTGGATGCTGACATAATACAATCTGTACGTGGCCACATTAATTCGATTCCTAGGATGGAAAGCCACTACATCAGAGCCAATTCATCAAGAGAGTATATAGATGGAGGTTTGACTGTAGCCGAACTACACCGTAACTATAGTCAAAAACGTATATCTGACAACAAGGAACCAGCAAATTACGACGCATACCATCGGATTTTCAATACCCAATTTAATATCAGCTTTTTAATTCCTCGTAAAGACCAATGTGACGTATGTGAGGCCTTTAAGAATGCTGTAGATAAAGAACCGTTCAGGTCCAGCTATAATCTACATCAAGAGGAAAAAAGTCTTAGTAGAATAGAAAAAAAACATGATGTAGACGAGTGTAAGAAGCCTGATAGCAACAGCATTGTGGCTATATTCGATCTTCAAGCCGTATTGCCTTGTCCCATAGGTCAATCGTCGGCATTTTTTTATAAAAGTAAACTTAATTGTTATAACTTCACAGTATCAAATATTAAGGATGAGAAAACATTCTGTTTCTTTTGGCATGAGGGTCTGGGTAAACGAGGAGCCAATGAAATAGGTTCTTGTTTGTACAATTTTTTAAAAGAATGTTCTTCGACTAAACCAAATTCAGACATAACTTTTTTCTCGGATAACTGTTGTGGCCAACAAAAAAACAAATTCATTCTTGGTTTGTATTATTATGCCGTTTCAACCTTGCCAATAAGATCCATTACACACAAGTTCCTAATTCGTGGACACACGCAAAACGAAGCGGATAGCGTCCAGTCGGTAATAGAGAAAAATATTCATCGAGCAAAAAAATCTGGGCCAATTTACACCCCAGATCAATATGTGGCTCTAATCCGTAATGCCAAAAAGACCGGTAACAGTTTCACTGTTAATGAAATGAGTTTCGATAGTTTCTATGATTTAAAGTTACTTTCTAACGATATTAACTTGAACACTGGCAAGAATATTGATGGCGAAACAATCAGAATTTCTGATGTCAAAGTCGTGAAATTCATTAAAGATTCTGATACTTATTTGTACAAAACCACGTATAAAACTGAACATTGGAAAGAAGCTAAAATTAAAATTAGTCGTGCAGGTAAAAAAAATATCGCAGATATTTATTTGAGTGCGGCATACAGCTCTAAGTTGCCAATTGCGAACAATAAAAAGTAAGATGTTCGACAACTAATAACTGCTAATATAGTTCCAAAATATTATGAAAACACGTTTAACAGTTTATTTGATTAATAATTATTTAAATTATTAAGCTTTTTGATTATAAAAATTAAGTAGGTAATAATAAGAACATTGTTTTTTTGTTTTTACTACTTATTGTTTCTTAATATCGTTTGCTGTATGCTACTCGTAGGTATAATACAACAAAAAGTAAAGTTGATTTTGATGTACCTACCTTTTTTTATAAAAACTTTCCTTCATTTTTCTAAGAATTTTAATGTTTATAAGTTTGAAGATTATTATGAAACCTTTTATAAGACTCTGTAACGAGTCTTTTAAGCCTGTTACATGATACGTATTGTTTGTATATTTTTTAATTTGTATGCACCACGGTGGTGTTGTCATATAAGAATTCATTTTTAGTTGATTTAGAATCGTGAAGTGGTCACACTGGCTTTTTCTTTTTGAGGCTGTCAAGTTGACTTTGACATTTGTCACTTTTCGACCTATAGCTTTTGGACAGAATGGCGTAATTTCAGCGCCGATATAAATCTTGAAGTATTACTTCAGATGGGCGGCATCTAATCCCAATTATGTGGTAGCCGATTGCCCTTGTCAGCATCCTAATTAGATAGCTCATATTTTTTATGGATCTTTTAACTTGATTAAGTACTTATTTGTCTGGATTCATTCATCTACTGATGACCACAGTTTGATATTTTGGAAGAAACGTCACAAGGCGTTTTTTTTTCTACTACTAAAATTTTAGACACTCGCCCCTACCAAAATATATCTTGGACCGCCTTTGGCATCCCAGCGGAAATGCATATCACCAAGATGAGCGTTAATCTTTTGGTTGTTAGCATAATCGACGGAATTTGGTATGGTTTGTGATACATAACGTAGATCATCTATTTGGCAAAGTGCAATAATGACAGGTCTTAAAAGATTGTTTCATTTTAGTTTTAGCTATTAAAATAGAAAGGTATTCTCTTGTGTATTTCCACCAGCAGCCTTCGGGTAATAAAATCGCTCTATAATTTTCTTTTTAATTTTCTCTCCCGCAGGTAAGTCTATCTTTGGCATAGTTTTGTGTGCACTCCAGGCGCCCGAATTTTTTACCTCAACTTATATTTTTTTATTTGGAGTACACCACACATATATAAATAATATCACTCACTCACACTCTTACATAAATATTATTTTTTTAATATTACAACTCATTATGACTGTTCGTAAGTTCCTAAGTGTTAAAGACTGAGTATTATGTAAGTCTGCTTTTCCTAGAATTTGATTATAACTCAAAGTATGAAAATGATGCCGAATAATGTTGTAGTTATAAGAATTTAATTATTTTGCGTTACCTTTTTATTAGTAGTTGATTTTTAGAGAAGAAAATATACGATTATGTTTGATTAAGACACTTTCTTTCATTTAAAATCTTACCTTATGTAGTCATAAAACTAAATAACTCCTGGTGCAACAAAGTCATATTTCAGGACACTTTTTTTTGTTATGTCTTTTATATAGGATTTTTTGGTAATGAAATATAAGATTTTTACGTAAAACTATAGCAAACTAAATAAACAATTAATATTATAAAGATTTCAAACCTACTATAAATATTTATCCTGAAATGAGGTAATACATGCGAAAAAAAAATTAAAAGTCTTCTCCTGTAAAATAAAAAAATGAGCTGTTGTGACTTTTGGAGCGTATAACCTGCAGAAGTTGTAAATTTCTGCTAAAATCACACGCGGATGGAGCCTAGGTTATTAGAGCAACCTAGGCTATAATTGCTGATTCTGTCGCCAGAAGTTGAAGGCAAAAAATACGCAATCGGGAAGAAAGGCACAGGAGATCGTTCAATTCATTAATTGTACCACATACCTTGACCAGCAATTCCACGCGTGCGCGCAGGCGACGGCCACGTGTCCGCTTTCGGGAGGAGCAGCTTACAGGTCTTTCTGGATACACTAGGCTGGCTAGCAGTACACAACACACTAACATAGGTCTGGAGTAGGTTGATAACAGTTCGTATAGGTTCAGTTCAGGGGGTTTTAGGGCGCGATGGGACTAGTTAGTGTCACACATAGCATGCGCATCCACACGATCCCAAGGTTAGAGCGAGACTAACGCGTCGGTGCGGCGCGGCATGGCGCGCGCGCTGCTCGGCGCGAGCAAATCACCCAATCACGATATGGGGCACATATTCAATAAATTAGACGAAAACCAATGCCTTTCAATCGCCATAGGTGATGTAGAAAAAATATAAAAACTATAAGTTACGAAGCGTAACCAACTCTGTTGCACCGAAGGTGCGACATGTTAAACAAACATGTGCATTTCTTAGTAGGTCACTATTGTGACAAGCTTGTATATCTGGATACCAACACTTTTGTTGATAAGCTTAAGTCGATACCAGGTAATGTGTATCTACCTCTTAGATTTAGACACAAAATAGCTAGGCTATTAGCTTTTAATATTCATACAGACATAGGTAGTATGTCAAAGTTTTCTTACATTGTTTGTTGTCATTCACACTTCTTCACACCAAATGAAGAATAATTTCACTCTCACTCTCACTCACCCAACACACACACGGTCCACCGAGTCAAAAACAACACACTTCTGTCATGTCAAATGTTAACTTATACTTTTTTTTATTTTACCATTTTTATAGTGTACTAATTGTTTTTCTAATTGATTTAATTATTTTATTTTGTACTGATTGTTTTCCTAATTGATTTACTTATTTTATACTGTGCTGATTGTTTTTCCTAATTATTAATTTTATCTGAGAATTTGATTTAATTATTTTATAGTGTAGATACTAATTATTTTTCTCAATTATTAATTTCAATTTTGTTTGTAAATTTTATTTAATTATTTTAATTTGCTCATAATAATGTTAATTAAATGCAATTAATTTCTTAATGCTTGTCATAAGCATCAATTGTCCGACGGAGGGTTAGCCTGGTGATCTGTATTACAGGTTTTACCTTCAACAGACACCAGTCTCTATCTAGTAATACTTTTGACTATGTGCTTTTTGTGATGATGATGACAAATAAATAAATTTATTATTATTATTATTATTATTGTTAACACTGCGACTATTGGTCATGGTACTTATGTACAGGAGGTGACTTCAAATAAATATAGCACTAGTGCTATAAATGTTTACATACATTGTACGGAGGAGGTTCCATATGTCACCGTGGAAAATTCTCAATTAGGAGTTTTTAGTGATAGAATCTTGTTCAATCAATCAATCATTTATTGTATATCACATGTGTTTCATAAGATCTTAACAATAATATTTAGCTCACATGGACCCTGTCGGGCACAACAATTTTGTAAAATAATAATAGTAGCATTTAAGGTATTTAACAATAATTAGAAATTGTGTAATTTAGAAGTTCATTTAAATAAGCATGCAATGTCACATAATAATTAAAAAAACAAGAATTATGTAGAATAGTTAACAGAAGTCGTCAAATAGAATAAAATTAAAGTCAAATACATCATGTCATTAAAGAAATAATCAAACTAAGCAAAATACAAACATGTTAGAGATGTCAGCAAAATGTCAGATACAATAAAATGTCAATAAATAAAGACCAAAATTCAATAAATAAGCAATAAAAGTTATGATGTCATCGTTAAACAAAAATTGTAGCCAAAACACAAATCTTGTCATTAAAACAATAATCAAAATACCATCATGTCAAAGATAACTGTAATAAAAATATTATAAAAAAAATATATAAATATTATAAAAATATTATATAATTTAAAAAAACAAAATTCAAAATCAATTCTAACTCGTTTTATAAATACGTTGTCGTTTTCTTCCATTCTAATCGCATTAGGAATTTTATTGTAATTTTTTATTGATGTGACGTGAGGGCTAGTACTGTTCTTTGAGGAGTGGCTTGAGAGGCGCCACGGCGCCCTCACCTTCCGTCTGACGCAGGTCCTCACCGGACACGGTTGTTTCGGGAGGTACCTGCACCGAATCAGGCGGGAGGAAACGCCCGGATGCCACCATTGTGAGGATCGGCCGGAGGACACGGTGGAGCACACAGTGGAGGTGTGCCCCGCTTGGGCGGCGACCTCTCGCGCCCGGCCCTGGTGCAAGCCATGGTCCGGGGCGAGGAGGAATGGGACGCCGTCGCCTCCTTCTGCGAAGCAGTGATGCTGGCGAAGGAGGTGGCGGAACGCGAGGGGGAGAGAACCTCTCGTCCCAGCCGCCGCGGGAGGCGCTCCGGGCGTCGGGGGTCCCGCGATGACCTCCGGCCACCGTAGACGCGGGCCTGTGGACGGTGAGTGATGGGCTAACTCGCCGTCCGTCCGTCTCACGACGAAAACAGGCCGTGTCGACGGCGCGTTCGTGTTCCACGCGCGCCTCAAAGAGATGTCAGCAACATGGGAGGGGCCCGAAAGGGCCGACGCCTGTCTGGGCTGCGGGTAGTCCTCTGGTTATCGCGGCCTCGACATAGAGGGCGAAGAAGGAACATGGGTGGTTTTTAGTCAGTAGAAGTCACTCCCTTTCGCTCTGCCCAAGAGCGGGAGGGGTTATTCGATGATTTTACACCCACCAAAAAAAAAAAAAAAGGGCTAGTACTGTGTAGTTTTAGTTTTGATTGGGGTAATACGAGGGTGTTTTCGAAACGTGAACGCGGTGCATATCGGCGAGGTTGGTCAGAGATTTTGACAAAAAAGTTTGGATACTGTCTTACAAATTTACAGATTTCTAATATATAAATTGATGTCAAAGTTAGAATGTCCAGTTTCTTAAAGTGTTGTCTACAACTTTCGTCATTTTCAATATGGACTAATATCCGGACGCATTTTTTCTGTAATATAAACAAATCGTTGCTGTCAACACTATTTCCCCAAAGGATTATTCCATACTTTAGCCATGAGTATGCATACGCGTAGTAAGTAGAAAGGGCATTTTTTAAATCCGTTGTTTTTTTCAGCTCACGTAGTGCATATATGAAACTCGACAGTTTTGATTTTATTTTCTGAATGTGTGCTTTCCACGTCATATGAGTATCTAGCTACAGACCTAATAAGGTAAAAGTATCTACACATTCTAGGTTAATACCTTCAAACGTAAAATTTATAATTAAGGGTTTTTTTTTATAAGGCCTAAATTGCATAATTTTTGTTTTCTTAAAGTTAATTTCTAAGTTATGGTCTTTCATCCAATTTTGTATATTTAACATGATTTTATTTAAAGTGTCAAGTAGGCGTTGAGAGTCATTACAAGAAGTCAATATTGAGATGTCATCAGCGAACAAGACGCACGATTCTGTCATAATTTTTGGGAGATCATTGATGTAAATTAAGAATAATAAACACGCTGCAACACTACCTTGAGGAATTGATTTATTAACACACATCGTATTCGAACGTATGTACGGCTGAGTTGCCCAGTATCATGGTCCCAATAGTCAACTTCTACGAGCTGGGGCGCAATTCTGTAAAATAGTCAACTTGTCAATAGTGTGTCGATAGTGTGTAAGTAGTGTCTCAATAGAATATTCAATGACATTTGGTATTCTACAACTTATTTATGGTCATTGACTTGCCACAGTTGCAACTGTAGTGACATTGTAACGCCATAATGGGACTATTGTAATATTGGTAGTCTGGTACATTTTAATGTGTCAATGTCATCGTGATGGCCAAAGTTACGGTAGTCTGTAAATATTTTAAGTGATATCTGACAGTTGTGTCTATCGTGTTTAGGTATCGAACTGCCATTGTGAAGCCATCGAACAACGACACCAGGGCCCCAATTCTGTAACTTCGAGTTAAGCAACCCGCCATTGACACTCTATCGACACACTACAGACATTATTTTGCCACTGTTGCAAATTTGGCATTCCGCAGAAACTTCAATGGCGTTTCAGTGGTGTGTCAGTAGTGTGTCGATAGTATGTTGATTGTGTGACAGTACAATAGTTTTCAGTGTTGCTAACAAAAAGCTACCATGAGATACCAAACCTACCACTTTATGAAATCCTATTTTTATCAATTAAATCTTTATAATACAGGTTTTTATAATCATAAATAAAACGTTTTATTATCAAAAACAAAATTTCACAAAAAACAAGCGTTTATTGTAAACCAAACAATATTTTTATCTGATGTGATAAAAATATTGCTTCTGCCTTTCTAAAAAAAAAAACTAAAAATCCCGACTGAAAAAACTGAAAATCAAAAACAAGCCCATTTTAAATTAAACAAAACTTGAAACCTTTTTTATTTCCAACTTCAGATTTCTTTTGTGTTTGTTCTTTCGTTGGTCGCGTAAAATTCTTCGCAGATGATTTATTTAACTTTGGTGTTTTGGTGTTTATAGGATTTGTGACTTTGAATTTCTATTAAACATATAAGTGTCATATATTTTTGTAATCTCCTTTTAAAACCCTTCATTTTGATACCCTACTCGATTGAAATTGATTTTTTTTTTTCAAATCTGCGATTTGTCCCCCAAAATCCGATTTTTTTATTTTTCCACATTCCACATTATTATCACAGAGTACATTTTTATATAATTATTATCTTAGAGAGTAGTTACTTGACTAACATATATAAAACGACAAAGGTAAGGTAAGTGAAAAAGTCCCAATTGTTGTTGGGAAAATAATAAAAAAACGTGATGAATTTAAAGTGATTTGTGTTCGGAGTTCTAAAGTTCAATGGAAATATATTTTCACAGTAAATTTTGAGTTATGTTATGAACTTCCACACCAACATTTCAGGATCAATTAGCTCCTTTGCTTGCTCCTTGCAAAGTCGAATTCACTTGCAGCCTCATTAATGCGCGAGTATTGCGGCGCTGGCGCAAAAGCAAAACGTCGACAGTCGGCACTATAAGCCAATGCTAAAATACGCCACCGCAAAGTAGGTACAGAAGGCCTCATTGTGGCGAAAAACTAAGTCCACTTTATTAATTAGTACATTACGTAAGACGTACACACTAGGATACTTAATTTTAAATTTTAATAGGAACAAATTTAACCAAATCAATAGGGAAAAGAGGTGTCGTTGTTCGATGGCTTCACAATGGCAGTTCGATAGCTAAACACGATAGACACAACTGTCAGATATCACTTAAAATATTTACAGACTACCGTAACTTTGGCCATCACGATGACATTGACACATTAAAATGTACCAGACTACCAATATTACAATAGTCCCATTATGGCGTTTCAATGTCACTACAGTTGCAACTGTGGCAAGTCAATGACCTTAGATAAGTTGTAGAATACCAAATGTCATTAAATATTCTATTGAGACACTACTTACACACTATCGACACACTATTGTCAAGTTGACTATTTTACAGAATTGCGCCCCTGTTGGAGCGCCTGCCAAATCTACCATGGCAACAACACATGCAATTAGTTTTAAGTTATATTTTATAAGGTGTAATGTTCCTCTTATGTTTCTCCTATGTACTGTCTTCACTTGCCATACTTAACTCGTGCAGTTAACATCGATTAAATTATTTATTTGTCTTGCGATATAGTATTCTTCCATTAAACCATCCCCAAATCCGTACATGGTCCTAACGAACCGGATAAAGTATTATTGAAGAAGATCAGCGGATATATTCAAGGAAATAAGGATTTTTCCATCCACGTGTCGTGGAGGTTATTTGCCGGTGAATTGGATTGATTGATATGAGCAAGCTATTAGCGGTGTACTGCAATTGTGATTAAGTCAATATCGTCACCCAACACTCAGGTAGTATATAAGTAGAGTAAATATTTATAAGGTCAGTAAAATTTATTGTATTACCGTGGTATTAGCTATTGGATTGTGTTAGATGAAAATCATTAGATACTTGTTGCATTGTGATTAGTATTTTATTCATCAGCAAAATTAAGTTTAAAATCATAATAAATATAGTATAGTTAGCTTATTTGCTACATTATTAAACTTAAATAAAGATAAAGCTGTAACTAAGTCACAACTATCTACATAACAGTGGTCGTTAACTGTTAGCAGGTATCATAACAGAATACATAATAGTATAAGTTGGGAGTGTTAGATATTAGTGCAAGTCATTTAATCAAGTTATAATATAAGAATAATTTATGTTGTGTCGTTCAATATCGACTAGTGTTTTGTTGTGCCTTATTATTACGAAGTTAGCGTTAAAGTTTTACAAATAAAGGATTGGACTTGAATTGTATGTATATTTATGAGAACAGCTGGTAGTTACATTATTAGATAAGTTTGTTTATGTTGTTTGTAATAACATTTAGGGATCGTTACAACACAGATTTAGAATATTAAAATAGTATTATTCTTTTTATAATCGTATTCCTGTATCAATTCCAGGTTGCTGACACTCATCTCCCAGTATGTCCGAGGAAAGGGAATTAGTTAAAAAACGAGGCAGCTTTAAAGGTCGTTTGACTGCTTTCGTCAACTTTCTGGACTCACTTAAGGACAAAGAGTTATCAAACTGTGATGTGTCGGAATTGCAATTGCGCATGGGTAAGATGGAGTCATTGTATGAGCAGTATGATGAGGTACAGTTACGTCTAGAATGCATTGTAGATGATCTCAAATTACAAGACACCGAGCGTTCTGACTTCGAGTCTCTTTATTATAAATCCTTGTCCAGAGCACAAAATATTCTGACTGAATTTAATAAAGATAATAAATCGATGGAAAGTTGTAAAAGTACAATGAACAATAAGCCAGTTAAGTTGCCAACAATTCAGTTGCCTAAATTTGGTGGATCTTATTCTAATTGGCTAGAATTTCGTGACACCTTTACCAGTTTGATTCATTGTAATGATGAAATCGACGAAATCAATAAGTTCCATTACTTGAGAGCATCTCTTGAAGGAACTGCTGCAATAGTCATTAAATGTATTGAGTTTTCGTCGAATAATTACTCTGTAGCATGGAGGTTATTATGTGATCGATTTGACAACAAAAGATTATTAGTGCAAAATCATGTTTCCGCATTGTTTAATATTGAGCCTATCTCAAAGGAATCTTCAGTTGCCATTAAAGGTTTAATCGATCACTTAAATAAAGATTTGCGTGCGTTGGAATCGCTAGGGGAACCTGTTAAAAACTGGGACACACTTTTGATTGAATTTGTTACTCGCAAGCTTGATCAAAAGACCTATCGTGAGTGGGAGGAGTGCAAAGGTAATATTGGCAAAGACAGCGCGATCACGTTAGACGCATTGATGCAATTTCTACGAAATCGAGCCACTCTTATCGAGACCTTAGAACTAAGTCGCAGTAATTGTTCACAAACATCAGGTAAATCAGGTCCTAAGATAAAGTCTATGGTAGCAACGCAATCTCCTAGCAGTTCTAGCACTGAATTAACTCCTAGGGTATGTCCGAAATGTAATAACAACGACCACTTGTTATACAGGGTGTCCCAGAACTCAACGTCAAGCCGAAACGGGGTGACAGGATTGATCATAACCATCACGAGAAAAATCTGAAAAAAAATCTATCCCATGCAGTTTGAAAATTATGGGAATTTTAAGAAAAACCTAGAAATTTGATCAAACTGTACCATTTTTCGGTTATTGTGGTTATTCTTTTTTATTTTTGTTCATTTGAACTTTGGAAACGTAATCCTAAATAACATTTCTAGGATCCCAATAAAAAATAATGACACAATTGGCTCAAGTTTCCGAGAATTGAGACTATTTGTTAAACTACGAATTTAAAATTTTGAAGATTCGTCGACTTTGGCAGGCCCTCCTTTATAAAAAATGTACTAGAGTGCCTTGGCAAGTGGCATTAAAAGTTGGCGCATTAAATCAGAATTCTAAAATGGTACAATACTTGTTAGTTCCATACAATAAAAAATAGTAAAAAAATTAAAACCTCAAGTAACCCGATTTTTGCTATCTCAGTTAAAATATTTTTGATTCGCACAAGCTCTAGGTAGGTTCTTAATTTTAAGGCAAAATAATGAGAGAGGACGTAGCCGACCTGCGTGAACGCATTTCTCAAGCAGCTGAGGAGATTAACTCTCGAAGATATGCCCGACTAATAAGTAGATCTTTTTTAAGAAGATGTAGGGCTTGTATTGAGGCTGATGGTAAACAATTTGAACATTTATTGTAATAAAAAATGTTATTTCTCTATCTGACTTTTATTCCAACAAACCTAAATTAAACTAGATCAAGATTTTTCATTATTTTACTAATTTTACTAACTTTTTTTTCACTTTGGTAAAAGTGGCGTCACTATCTGTCTCGCTCACTCATGGCAAACATACCCACTATCCCTCTCTCTCATCATTTTGCCTTAAAATTAAGAACCTACCTAGAGCTTGTGCGAATCAAAAATATTTTAACTGAGATAGCAAAAATCGGGTTACTTGAGGTTTTAATTTTTTTACTCATTTTTATTGTATGGAACTAACAAGTATTGTACCATTTTAGAATTCTGATTAAATGCGCCAACTTTTAATGCCACTTGCCATGGCACTTTAGTACTTTTTTTTTAAAGGAGGGCCTGTCAAAGTCGACGTATCTTCAAAATTTTAAATTCGTAGTTTAACAAATAATCTCAATTCTCGGAAACTTGAGCCAATTGTGTCATTATTTTTTATTGGGATTCTAGAAATGTTATTTAGGATTACGCTTCCAAAGTTCAAATGAACAAAAATAAAAAAGAATAACCACAATAACCGAAAAATGGTACAGTTTGATCAAATTTCTAGGTTTTTCTTAAAATGCCTATAATTTTCAAACTGCATGGGATAGATTTTTTTTCAGATTTTTCTCGTTATGGTTATGATCAATCCTGTCACCCCGTTTCGGCGTGACGTTGAGTTCTGGGACACCCTGTATAATTGTCCACAGTTTCTCGCATTAAGTAATGACGATCGTCTAAAATTACTACCCAGTTATAAGGTTTGTTTCAATTGTTTTCGTTCAGGTCACTATGCTAACAAATGTAAAAAACAAGGTTGCAAACTATGCAAACGTAGGCATAACACACTAATTCACATAGATTCTAAAAGCACTATTGCGAATACACTTCGTGATAACAACAACTTGTCTGTATCGGCTTCTTTACCGTCTACTAGCACTGAAACAAATACCGTAGCATTGTCAGCGAACACTGCATCATCCCGTGCTCATAATCAGCATGATGTTGTTTTATTATCGACCGCCTTGGTTAAACTGCGGGATCACACTGGTTGCGCGCATCTCGCTCGCGCGGTGCTAGATAGCGGTAGCACCTCTTCATTCATAACAGACAGGCTATGTAAACAACTTGGTTTAATAACTAGCCATGTAGGTAGATCTATTCTTGGCATCAATAACGTCACTTCGCACGTAGGTAAAACATGTCATGTTAAGATGCAGTCATTAAGCGATAGTTTTAGTTTCGAACTCAATTGTTTTGTTTTGCCATTCATTACAAGTAATGTACCGTGTCGTGAAATAGACATTACTGATTTCGAGATACCGTCGAGTATTATTTTAGCGGATCCTAAATTTTATAAACCCTCGGATGTCGATATATTAATCGGCGCTGACCTTTTTTGGGAACTTTTAGGATCGCAACGATTAAAATTAGGTACTGGAAAGCCAATATTATGTGAAACCCGTTTAGGATGGATAGTTTCCGGTCCAATTACTCAAAATCATATTTCACTGCTGTCGAATGGTATTAAATGTAACTTTTCTAATATTATTTCCGATGGTGAAAGTAACTGGGAAAAGCTTAGAGCAGAGTTGACAAAGTTTTGGCAACTAGAGGAGGTGGATGCGAAATCTTCCAATTCTTACATGCCAGAAGAAAAATTATGTGAAGATCATTTCGTTAAAAATACGACACGATTGCCTGATGGTCGTTTTTGTGTTCGTATTCCCCTTAAGAAAGATCCGTCAGTTCTAGGCAATTCTTATAAGAAAGCTACATATTGTTTACAGTCTTTAGAGCGTAGATTAAAGGTTAAACTAAATTTTAGTAGAATGTATCATGACTTTTTATTAGAATACGAGTCACTTGGTCACATGACAAAGGTCAATGAACCTAATTTGTGCATTGGTTATGTTATCCCGCACCACGGAATATTACGCGAGTCGAGTAGCACGACCAAACTTCGTGTTGTCTTCAATGCAAGTTGTCCTACTACGACGGGAGTGTCCTTTAATGACCTACAAATGGTTGGGCCTACTGTGCAAGGCGATCTATTGTCTATACTTCTTCGTTTCAGGTTCCACAAGTATGTTTTATTTGCAGATGTGGAGAAGATGTATAGACAAATAGTCGTCCACCCGTCGGATAGGTATCTACAACAGATTGTTTGGCGTGACAATGTTGGTGAGCCGATTAGTGTTTACGAGTTAAATACCGTCACGTACGGTACTGCTAGTGCACCGTTCCTCGCGACTCGATGTCTTAAGCAACTAGGGCTCGATTGTAGGGACCCTAAAATCTCTGATATCATCAGACACGACTTTTACGTCGACGATTTACTGACAGGGGGGAATGACTTAGACGAAGCAAAATTAATACGTACTGAAGTTACAAAAGCGCTTATGTCGGCATGTATGCCATTAAGAAAATGGAAGTCAAATGAACCTCAGCTAGTGTCGGATTGTGTTCCTCCGCCGGACAGCTTGCCAGCGTCATTGGATTTAAACGTTGGAACTAATGAACCTGACAAGTTGCTTGGTCTTGGATGGCATGTCGGTACTGATGAGCTAGGGTTTCCTATAAATATAACTAAGTCCTCGACTGGGCACACTAAGCGTGATTTGCTATCCGTTATTGCGCGAATTTTTGACCCCTTAGGTCTTTTGGGTCCTATTATTATCAGCATGAAGGTATTACTACAGAAAGTGTGGTTAGATAAATTATCATGGGATCAACCATTACCTAATGAGATTGGTAAACATTGGGATGTGATCATTAAGTCTTTGCCTCTTCTAAATAATTTCCGTATCCCGCGTATTGTAGTCTGCAATTTATATACGGAGTTGGAAATTCATATTTTCACAGATGCGTCTGAGTCCGCATATGGTGCTTGCGTCTACATTCGCAGTGTTAATGACAAAGGTGAGCATTTCGTTCGCTTATTGATGGCCAAGAGTCGAGTGGCTCCCATAAAGCCTACAACAATCCCGCGACTGGAGTTGTGTGGTGCGGTAGTTGGTTCTCGTCTCTGTGAGAAAGTGATGGGCTCACTCCGAGCGAAGATCAGTCGGGTCTATTGTTGGACTGATTCGACCATCGTATTGGGATGGTTACAGATGATGCCTACCAAACTTCAGCCGTTTGTACGCAATCGCGTTGCTGAAGTTTTGGATAAGGCGGGCAACTGTACGTGGCGACACGTCCCAACCGAACAAAACCCAGCAGACCTTATATCTCGTGGCGTGGATGTAAGTGTACTGCAGGTTTCGGAACTGTGGTGGCATGGACCAACATTTTTAGGACTAGACCAGTCTGACTGGCCTTCACAAATTAAATGTCCAGAACTGGAGTCGCTACCTGAGACTCGACCTAATGTCGTGTTAAATGCTGTCATTAATGATTCAAAGCGTGAGGAATTCATTGATTTTAGCCGTTTTTCTAATTACTCGCGGCTGCTACGTTCTGTCGCTTATGTATTGCGATTTATTAAGTCATGCAGAAAACATTATCCAAAAGATAATTATTTGTCACATGATGAGTTACAAGATGCATTAAATGTTGTTATCATTCACAGTCAGTCTCAGTCATTTTCTGAGTATGAATTACTTTTAAATAAGAAAGATATATCTAAAGGGAGCGCCCTTCTTAAGTTTAATGTTTTTTTGGACGACAAAAATATTATACGAGTAGGAGGACGTCTCGATAATTCTAATTTTGCTTACAGTAAAAAGCACCCTATATTATTACAGTCCACTCATAAGTTTACGAAGTTGTTATTTAATTTCGAACATAGAAGATTGTTGCATGCTGGCCCTCAATTACTACTAGCTTCCATTAGGGAATCTTATTGGCCTATAGGAGGTCGCAACTTGGCAAAGGCCTGTTTTCACAAGTGTGTTCTGTGTCAACGCATGACGGGTAAGGTGGTAACCCCATTAATGGGTAACTTACCACAAGAACGCCTTCGTCCAGGTTATCCCTTTGAGAGCACGGGCGTTGATTATGCCGGGCCCATTATGTGTGCTAGCCGTCAGGGTCGTGGATGCAGACTGGTAAAGGTTTATGTCGCAATTTTCATTTGTTTTACAACCAAGGCCATCCATTTGGAGCTCGTTGGCGATTTAACTAGCAATAGTTACTTACTGGCTTTGTATCGATTTATATCTCGAAGAGGTAAACCCGTTGATATCTTCTCGGATAACGGTACCTCATTTGTCGGTGCGTACAACGATCTTTCAAAATTTTTAAAATCGAATAGTTTGTCCTTGGGTGAAAGTGCAGCTAACGATGGAATAAGGTTCCACTTTATCCCAGCTTATACCCCGCATTTCGGTGGACTCTGGGAGGCGGGTGTCAAGTCAACAAAATATCACCTTCAAAGAGTGTTGGGAAATTGTAATTTGACTTTCGAGGAGCTTTACACCGCGCTAGTTAAGATCGAGGCCATCTTGAACTCACGTCCATTGACGCCGTTGTCTTCAGATCCTGCAGACTATACTCCGCTTACGCCAGGACATTTCCTAATTGGACGGTCTCTTACTTCCTTGCCGCAACCTGACTACCAGGATTTCTCTGCCCATCATCTGTCTCGCTATCAAAGAGTCGAACAACTCCGCCAACACTTCTGGAGCAGATGGAGTAAGGAATATGTGACAGAGCTACAGGTGCGGTCAAAATGGCGTAGCTGCAGAGACAGTCTCAAGCTTAACTCCTTGGTCGTGGTCAAGAAGGACAACCTCCCTCCTCTGAAGTGGAGACTTGGACGTATTGTGGCTGTTCACCCGGGAACGGATGGCATCGCTCGTGTGGCTGACATACAGACCTCCACTGGACTAATTCGTCGGGCATTCAACAGGATCTGCCCATTGCCTGTGTCTTCAGAATCTTGTTGAAACCGTTGCTTTCAACGCCCGGGGGCATGTTGGAGCGCCTGCCAAATCTACCATGGCAACAACACATGCAATTAGTTTTAAGTTATATTTTATAAGGTGTAATGTTCCTCTTATGTTTCTCCTATGTACTGTCTTCACTTGCCATACTTAACTCGTGCAGTTAACATCGATTAAATTATTTATTTGTCTTGCGATATAGTATTCTTCCATTAAACCATCCCCAAATCCGTACAACACCTCTTTTCCCTATTGATTTGGTTAAATTTGTTCCTTTTAAAATTTAAAATTAAGCG
Organism: Diarsia rubi; assembly: GCA_932274075.1. NCBI lineage: Eukaryota > Metazoa > Arthropoda > Insecta > Lepidoptera > Noctuidae > Diarsia > Diarsia rubi. The sequence goes on along the minus strand of OW026434.1, from coordinate 4,175,518 downwards.
TCCTAGTGTGTACGTCTTACGTAATGTACTAATTAATAAAGTGGACTTAGTTTTTCGCCACAATGAGGCCTTCTGTACCTACTTTGCGGTGGCGTATTTTAGCATTGGCTTATAGTGCCGACTGTCGACGTTTGCTTTTGCGCCAGCGCCGCAATACTCGCGCATTAATGAGGCTGCAAGTGAATTCGACTTTGCAAGGAGCAAGCAAAGGAGCTAATTGAAGATCCTGAAATGTTGGTGTGGAAGTTCATAACATAACTCAAAACTTATTGAAAATATATTTCCATTGAACTTTAGAACTCCGAACACAAATCACTTTAAATTCATCACGTTTTTTTATTATTTTCCCAACAACAATTGGGACTTTTTCACTTACCTTACCTTTGTCGTTTTATACAATATGTTAGTCAAGTAACTACTCTCTAAGATAATAATTATATAAAAATGTACTCTGTGATAATAATGTGGAATGTGGAAAAAGAAAAATTTCGGATTTTGGGGGCCAAATCGCAGATTTGAAAAAAAGAAAACAATTTCCATCGAGTAGGGTATAAAATGAAGGGTTTTAAAAGGAGATTACAAAAATATATGACACTTATTATGTTTAATAGAAATTCAAAGTCACAAATCCTACAAACACCAAAACACCAAAGTTAAATAAATCATCTGCGAAGAATTTTACGCGACCAACGAAAGAACAAACACAAAAGAAATCTGAAGTTGGAAATAAAAAAGGTTTCAAGTTTTGTTTAATTTAAAATGCGCTTGTTTTTGATTTTCAGTTTTTTCAGTCGGGATTTTTAGTTTTTTTTTTTTTTTCAGAAAAGCAGAAACAATATTTTTGTCACATTAGATAAAAATATTGTTTTACAATAAACGCTTGTTTTTTGTGAAATTTTGTTTTTGAGAATAAAACGTTTTATTTATGATTATAAAAACCTGTATTATAAAGATTTAATTGATGAAAATAGGATTTCATAAAGTGGTAGGTTTGGTATCTCATGGTAGCTTTTTGTTAGCAACACTGAAAACTATTGTACTGTCACACAATCAACATACTATCGACACACTACTGACACACCACTGAAACGCCATTGAAGTTTCTGCAGAATGCCAAATTTGCAACAGTGGCAAAATAATGTCTGTAGTGTGTCGATAGAGTGTCAATGGCGGGTTGCTTAACTCGAAGTTACAGAATTGGGTCCCTGTTCTCGGTTTTCTAGGTAGGATGCGAACCATTTATGAGCTATTCCTCTAACGCCGATTCCGTATAGTTTGTCAAGTAAGATATTGTATAGTACCTTATCGTAAGCCTTTGTCATGTCAAGTAAGATTCCAATAGCGTATCTTTTAATATTTAACACGTCCAGTATTTTTTGTGTAAATTTATAAGTTGCTAAAACTGTGGATCTTTTTTCTCGAAAACCATTTTGAGAATCATCGAAAATATTAAATTTTTCGCAGAAATTATAAACGCGTCTGCACATTGCCTTTTCGAATATTTTTGATGATGTCGGTAGTAGTGCAATTGGATGGTAATTATTTGGGTCACACTTCGAGTTTTTCTTGTGAATAGGTTTTATGATAGATTTTTTTAACGCGTTTGGGAATATCCCTTCAGAGAATGATTGACAGATTAATAAATAAAATGGTAATGTCAGTTCTTCAGCACAGTTTTTTATTAATATGGGAGGTAGTTCATCCAATCCGTGACTGTATTTGCCTTTAAGTTGTTTTCTTATATTTAATATTTCCTTCGGTGTGGGTGGATGTAAAAACATAGTGTTCTCAGTTGGTCGGAGCACAGGCCGTCCGCGCGCCACTGCGTCCCCACTTTGCCTTGTTTGTCCTACTGATGCAAAAAATCATTGAACGAGTTTGAAACTTGTTTTGGGTCGGACGTTAGTTTATTATGGATTGTCAATTTAATGTTTTGTTGTGTCATAGGTAGTTTTTTATTAGTACGTTCTTTAATAATTCTCCACATCGATTTGGTTTTATTGTTTGAGTTTCTGATTTCCGTAATAAATTGTATTTTTTTTTGATTTATTGACTATTTGTTTCAGTGTTTTTTCATATAACTTGTAATGTTTAGTTAATACAGGATCATTTGAGTAGGAAGTAAGAATTCTTAACAATCGTTTATTTTTACATGAGACTTTTATGCCCCTTGTCAACCAATCCTTTCGTTTGTTTTGATTTAATTTAATAGTTTTAACGGGATCCCTTGAACTGTGACGCAATAAAACGCGAATCTGCATGAAAAATGTGAGGCCACCCTGGGTGGTCGCATGCGATTTCGGCGCGTCTGATTAAAACGACGATATCTCCGAAATTACGTTAGTTAGCTCGCTACCAGTTATATCAATGGAATCGTCATTACATTAGCTAACTAGTTATGTATGGTTTAGTATAGTTTTGCCTTGTAATGTATTAGTAAATGTAATGTGTGTTCAGTGTGAGGGAATTTTTCCAGTTTCTAGTGTAAAGGTGATTAGAATTCAAAAAATAAACCATTATTTCAAAAAGTTATTGTTTTATTTCCACAAATACACGTTACTTCACATAAATAAAACAAAAGAACAGACCTCGCCATACATTTTTTTCATCTCACAAGCTTAACAATAACATGACGTCATTTACGAGTGCCGTGTTCGGAACAAAAGAATGGGTTTGTTTACACTTCTATTCTGAGAAAGATTTACGACTAGTGGCTTGGGTTACATTTTAATAATAATGTTCGGTTCACATACTTATCACAGACGAAACGTGAGCGGTCAGAAGTGTTTAGTTTAATAGTATCGCTTACCCAACACAACCACTTGAAAGCGGGCGCAAAAAACACCCACTCAAATTTTGGATCACTGTTTAAATTCTGTTGCCTAAATTTGAAATGTAATTTCACATTCTACATGTTGAAGATATTTATTAAACGTTAGGCACATAAAAAAGGCATGCTGCCTAACAAAAACATTACACAAATCAACAATCAAAACGAACAATTTCAATAAATAATCACATAAAAAACACTTGGATCATAAAAAATATGGAACCGGCACTCGGCACACACACACTGTCACATGTAAATACGGTTTTTTTTTTTGTAGCAGGCACTTCAGGCCCACCAAAATCTTCGTCCAAGGGTGTTTCCATTTCGCTTTGCAGCGTCCTGGCCACCACCCTTGGAAGCTCCACCTCCTCCGCGTCGCCGCTCTCGTCGGAATCTGGGTCGCTTCCTGTAACAAATGATAGATTGGTTTAAAATCGGGTGGAAACCAGAAGTCACAGCCTGTTCTTCTAGAAAAAAATACATATTTACAAAAAATATTCAAAATAGAAGTCACGGATGCCGTTTCCATTTTTAAACGATCCAAGTTTCGGTGACGTCACACAACAGCTGCTGCGCTGTGATTGGCTAGCGCGTGCGTAACGGCTCAGATAGTTTTACGTAATTTCATTTTCGAATTGAACACAACAAAAATACAATAATATTCAAATTAAACACCATACATCTATCATACGATACATAAAAACATACGTAACAGCCATAGGGAAGCACTGTACAATATGCCCCATCGATTTTTTATAGGGGGTATTTTTTTTTGAGTAGAATAGAGTGTTTTTAGAGTGTTTTTGAAAACCGCGCAACGCGGAAACCTATAGGTTCCGAGAAAAAAATTGCCAAAGTTTCTTTCGGGATCGGTGGGATTGTGGGAGTATTAAGGGTGGGGGAGGTCACGAGGCGGGCCAAATTTTGTTTTTAAGTAATAATAAGGTCAAGGATATTATCAAGGTCAAGGTCAAACTTCAAAAAGGTCAAGTTCAAACTTCAAAAAGGTCAAGTTCAAACTTCAAAAAAGGTCAAAGAACACAAAGGTTATATCAAGGTCGTTTTCAAGGTCAAGGTCATTTTCAAGGTCAAGACCATTTGTAAGTCTCGTTAACATTTTTCATATAAATCTTACCCGAAGTTTAGTTATGCAAGGTCAAGGTCAAACAGTTTCTAAGGTGTAGTCGACGGAGCCCCGCTTCGCGGGGCTCCTATTTCTGTACAAAGGGTTTAAAGTAACCTAACACGAAGGGGATAACGGAGGCTTCGTTCACTCGCTTCGCTCGCTCACTAGCCCCCGTTATCCCCTTCGAACCTAACCTGTCCGAGTCGGGGTGCCCCAATTCCCGAGCTCGCTTCGCTCGCTCTAACATCCTAAGTTCTAGTTACCTCGTCTTAAGACAAGATGTTTTATTTCTGTATAAAATGAGTAACCTAAATATGTTTGGTGTGGTAGTGTTTGGTGGTGTGAGTTGTGAATGGGTTATCAGGAAATAAAATACTCATAAACACTATTAATACATTTAAGTTTTGTACACATAAAGAATACATTTAATTAGTTCCTCAAATGGGTCTAAATGGTTAATTGCCAACCGACGCCTCCAAGAAAACTCAGTAAGCCAGTCAGCAAAGTTTTCTTTATAGTTATCTTTATGGAAGGCCCTTTTTAATACACGCCAGTGACTCTCTATTCGCTGTGTGTGTGTCCCATCTGGTGCCACAAATCTATTTTGAGTATCACTATGATTAACTTTTTTATGTAAAAATCCATGTTCAGAAAGGCAATCGTAAGCTTTCCAGAAGTCTGTATGTATGATAGAGCCTTCCCGAACATGTTTTTTTATAAGTGGCACCATTATTTCAGCTGATCTTACATTGTCAGGACACAATTCCAGACGCAAGTCATCACAGCCGTCTTCTACCATCCCTAATACCCAATGACCTTCTACTTGTCGTCCTCTGTTATATTTCCTTTTACCAAATTTCGATTCATCTATTTGTATAATTTTTCCTGGCCCACCAATTAGTGGTCTTTGTTCTTCATGCTCTAGTTCGTAGACTATTATGGTTTCTCTACAATAATTAAACCAGTCAGCAATTGTTTTGTGAGACAACACTGTTTGTTTGGTAGGGTCTGCTGTTTCTCGCTGTGCTGTTTCATAAGTAGCGTTGTGACTAAATAGATACATTAGTTCAAATACCTGTGGCAACGGTAAATGTACATTTTCGAACCACGTTCCAATAGCACGACTTTCTTCCTTTCTTCTGCAGTTGCTTTTGCGGCAGCGGAATGACCCCAATTGTCCAACATTGGCCCTGATCATCATGGGTTGATGATGGTATGAGCACATCTTAATTTTTTGTATCATACCTCTTTGCTCAGCAAACTCAATGCATCTTTCACTGGTTGCAAAAGTTGTGAAAATTTTTTTCAAGTTCCACTGAGAATGCACCTCTTCGCTGTACAAATGATAGCGTCTGTCCGAGGATCCAGAAACAACTGTAGCCAATGGAACGTCCACAGCACTGGAACATCCAGGAACAGGACACATAGCAGATGGAATGTCCAATAATGATGAAGTGGGCACAAGCAGCTCATCAGAGTTCAACACTTGCACAGCACTTGATGCTTCATCCCGTGATGTAGCTCGCACAAGCGGCTCGGTTGAGTCCAAAACTTGCACGACACTTAACACTTCGGGAGATGAAGCGGCGGTGGCACACGAAGCGTCGCACGATGGGGGCTCCGGTGGAGTGAGCACAAGCGGCTCACAAGAGTCCAACACTTGCACAACACTCGATGCTTCCTTCCGTGGTGAAGCGCGCACAAGCGGCTCATCAGAGTCCAACACTTGCACGGCACTTAACACATCCGGATCGGGAGAAGACGCAGCAGAACACGAAGTTGGGGACTTCGGGGACGCCATGGTGTCAATAAATTGCGGTCATAGCTATTTAAAAATAAAATTAAGTTAAAAACTACTATAACTATATATATAAAAATGAAACCCGTTTTCCGTTGTCACGACATAGCATGAAAACGGCTTGACCGATTTGGCTGATTTTCTGTAGTTTTCTAATACTCTGTACAAGGTTCTTACGGAAAAAAATATTAAGAAAATCTCTAAGAAAGATTGAAAAATATACATTTAATTTTGCATATTTTAAAAAAAGCGCGTTGCGAATGTCAACGTCATTCAATTTAAAACATAAAACTCTGTGGTGATCTATGACACCACAGACATAACCGCGCTAACAAATGTCAACGTCATTCAATTTAAAACAAAAAAATATGTGGTAATCTGTCACACATCCATAACCGCGCTAAAAATAATTTTATTAAGTTTTTGATAAAGTAAGTTTTGTTTTTTTTTTTATTTTTCTTTCATTTGTCTTGGACCCGGTAGGTGGCGCTGCTGTCCGGGCAGTACGACGTCTGCCAGGTCCGCTAGTTATTGATACAAAAACAATGAAATTCGCTGTAACTTTGTCTGACCGTAAAACGAAACGCCCAACGAATGAAATTTGCACATTATCTGTGGCATGTTGAGTCATTTATACGTAAACTTAATTAGAAATTTCTGAAACTTTAAGATTTTTTTTCTCGAAAACTATGCGTTTGCGCACTAAACGACTTTGTGAAAGTTTATAATAGTGACAGTGCTACATGAAAAAAAATATTAGAAGCCTCAACTCAGTGGGCGTTATTGTACAGTTGAGCCTTACTTACCCAGGCATGTTCCTTTTGAGTCCCAGACACAATCACCAGTAAAATATAAAAATATTGGAGCGGCAACCAGCCGGCGCGCGTGCGAGATCTCAACTGGCGAGCCGCGCGGCTTGTGGGTTTGTCGCGTCGTCATTTGTTTGAAATATTTGGCCTTGAAGGTTTTAAATGCGTTCTTGTACGTTCTTCTATAGTCTGTGCAAGTTTGAGCGACATAGACAAACGTTTAACCATCAATTTATATTAAATACTAAAGTAGTGACGATGCGGACTTATAAGTCCGCCTCACAGATGGAGGGGTCACTCATGTGTGACGCATCAAATACGTGTGTCGGCGCAGCCCTACAGCAGTACACAAACGGAAGATGGCAACCACTTGGTTTTTTCTCAAAAAAACTGACGGACGCACAAACTAAATACAGCACGTTCGATCGTGAACTGCTAGCCATCTACCTAGCTATTCGTCATTTCCGAAGGATGTTTGAAGGAAAAGAAATCACCGTATACACCGACCACAAACCTCTCACGTTTGCACTGATATCAGATAACAACAAAGCAGAAACACCGATGCGGACAAGATACCTACTGTATATTAACCAGTTCACGTCGAAAATCATTCACATCGATGGTAAAGAAAACGTTGTAGCCGACGCCTTATCAAGACTAGAAACAATTACGGCACCATCCAACAGCAAGCAAGCAACAGCAAGATGACAGCGAACTTAAAAATTTCAAACATAACAAAAACTTACGATTTGAACACAAAAGCACAAACAACTCAAATAACAAGATATTATGCGAGACGTCAACAAACAGCGCCCGGCCTTACATACCCCCACAGCTACGACGAACAGTGTTTACTGCAATCCACGAGATGAGTCATCCCGGCATTCGCGCAACACGACATCTGATAACGAAGCGATTTTTTTGGCCAAGCATGAATGTCGACATAAACAACTGGACACGAAGTTGCATCGCATGTCAACAAACGAAGACTCAACGACACACAGTATCACCACTTGAAGCTTTTCCACTTGCTGGCCGTCTGTCACATGTCCACATCGACATCATTGGACCACTGCCATTATCAGATGGGAAACGATACTGTGTCACAATCATCGACAGGGCGACGAGATGGCCCGAAGCTTACCCAGTCGCAAACATAACAGCCGAAACAATCGCCCGCGCTGTGTACGAAGGTTGGATTGTTCGCTACGGATGCCCAGAACGTTTGACCAGCGACCAAGGACGTCAATTTGAATCAGAACTATTCAGAAGCCTTATGAAGCGATTAGGCATCGAGCGCACACGTTCGACTGCTTATCATCCACAAGCAAACGGCATGATTGAGCGGTGGCATCGATCACTCATGACACACACTCACTCACTCACTTTAAACAGCAATAATAGCTCGTCTTCAAAATACAAGCTGGACATACGAGCTACCGACAGTCATGTTGGGACTACGTGCAACAATGAAAAACGACACGGACGTCTCTGCAGCAGAAGCACTATATGGCTAGTCACTTAGACTACCCGGCGAAATGTTAGGCGTGAAGATAACCGACCAAACTCAATCTCATTACGAAGACGTGATAACTAACGCAATGAAAAAACTATCCGCAGCACACATCAACACCGATCGCCGAATAACGTACATACCACGACAGCTACGAACGTGTACGCATGTGTTTGTGCGTAATGACGCCGTCCGCAAGCCGCTCACACCAACATACAACGGCCCACATCGAGTTCTTCAACGAAATGACAAAACGTACACTATTCAAATCGATAGAAAACCGAAGAATATCTCCGTAGATCGACTAAAACCTGCATTCCTACTGGACCCTGAGCCTGATGCTGATGTCATCCGCGATGCTGTTTACACCACGAAGTCTGGAAGAATTTCAAAACCAACAGTACGCTTCGCTGGGGGGGAGCACTGTACCGGCTAACCTGCAAGGAACCATTGGAACCATTCACGCGGTGCGCGCGCATCCAACACTGAGGCGCCCGCGCCGGCCACGCGCGTATTTACGTGTGTGCCACCTCGCCTGAGCGCGTGACGTCATGCAACAGTAGCGACACATACGACTGGGGACCCGCGCACCGGCTCGCTCGTGATTGGTCTGTGGCGACAGCGCCATCTATCGCAACAGATGGGAACTAACATTGGCAATTCTGCATCGCGCTATCAAAGTTATCCGCCACATTAGCGTATATAGAAAATCCCGACTTACAGATGTCGGGCAGTTAGCCCACCAGACACAACACCCGTCTGGTCGGAGGATCCTCCCTTTTCTATGGGGGATGAGGAACTTTACACCCTGTTCCTCATCACCCCTAAACTGGTGACCCCGAGCATGAACATCAGCGCAGCCTTCGTGCAACTACTTCATCATCACTTCCTCGAGCCTTCGAGCAGCGAGTCATACCGTCAGCCAGCAACTACGGCTTCTTCGGGTATCCTGACCACCAGCATGCAGCGGAAGCGCATACCTGGTCATCACCCTCAGCCTCATCAGCGACCTTGGCACAGCACACTGCACTTCGGCCGGTCAACAAGCAGAGACGCCCTTCTCTCCTGGTCGACGCAGCAGCCAGCCACTACGCAGCACTGCACCACTCCGACTCACTGGAGCATATGTGCAACATCACCCCGACTCACTGGGGTATCACCGCAGACAGTTCCGACTGACCGTGAACTATGCGGCATCCGGTTCCGACGCACTGGAACCTTCCACTGGCCTGGCAAGCATGAAGACTCAGCCTGCAATCGACCTCCGGTCTCGGAGGGGAGTGATGGGGCGACAGCGCCATCTATCGCAACAGATGCGAACTAACATTGGCAATTCTGCATCGCGCTATCAAAGTTATCCGCCACATTAGCCTTTATATAGAAAATCCCGACTTACATTATGTCGGGCAGTTAGCCCACCAGACACAACACCCATCTGGTCGGAGGATCCTCCCTTTTCTATGGGGGATGAGGAACTTTACACCCTGTTCCTCATGCCCCCAAAGGTCCATTTATTTTGCATAGTTACTACGCCAACTACCCCTACAGTCCAATTGTATATACAGTGTGAGTCTTTATAATGTGCACATATCAAAATGAGGGAATCTATGCTTAATTTTATCGATGGAAAAAATATTTAAAAAAATCTAAATATTTTTTAATATTTTTTATGGAATTTTCAAAAATGTTGTCCGCTGTTGTGACCCCAATGTAAACAAAACGGTGTAACTTTTAAACTAAATTATCTATCGCGATGAAACAAACTCCATAATGATTGGAAGCAATTAGGCGTCCTCGTAAAATGAAAATTGTGGAAAAAAACTACCCTCAATTGAAAATAAACACGTTTTTTGATCAAAAAAACTTTTTTTTTCATAACTTTTTACAATAATCGTAAAATTTCTCAATAAGACGCCCCCATTACCTAGTTTTTTATTACTTTAACGTATTTTTCATCGTATTAGCTACCCAATACTAAAAATGGCATGTTTATAACTCAAACATAACATTTTCTATCAAATGTTAAAAGATGGCACTCTGAAAGCGCCATTTATTATTCTCTTAAGGATGGTTTATTTGGAATGTTAATTAATACAAAAGAGTTCAATTAAAACCATTTATTATTTTGCCTAATTGCTTCCAATCATTATGGAGTTTGTTTCATCGCGATAGATAATTTAGTTTAAAAGTTACACCGTTTTGTTAACACTGGGGTCACAGTAGCAGATAAATTTTTTAAAAATTTCATATAAAATATTAAAAAATATTTAGATTTTTTTTAATAATTTTTCCGTCGATAAAATTAAGCATAGATTCCCCCATTTCGATATGTGCACATTATAAAGAATCACACTGTATAGTTTAGGCTATTCCAACAATAAAGCATTCCAAAATCTTACTTGCGTATTAATTACTAAAGATATTAGTAAACCCTATTGTCCAATATCCCAGATTACCACTGTTTAACTTTCCGTATGAAGTACTTTGCTTCAAACCCCAAATATTTTACAACATTGGTATTTCCAAAAAGTCCCCTTCGGCGAATTCGATCTTTAAGGTGGTGGTGGATGAGCGATGGAATGGATTTCAAAGATTTTTTACTGACGCCTCTAAATTAGCAAGTAACAGTTATACCGGTGCTGCTGTTTATTACCAAAATTCTAAAATTATCTTGCAATTTAAATGTCCAAAGGAATCTTCTGTGTTTACAGGCGAGAGTGTAGCTATATTGGAAGCATGCCTTTTCATAGAATCCCATAATATTAACTCTGGTGTTATTTTTACAGATTCCCTTAGTTGCCTCCAATTCCTATCCCAGAATCCCTTCAAAACCAAATTACATAGCCCACACATTTTAAATATTAAAAAGACACTCCTATCTTGTGCCGACCAGCAAAAAAACATTCATCTAGTTTGGATACCAAGCCACTGTGGCATTAAAGGCAATGAATGTGCTGATATATTGGCTAAGGACGCATGCACCTCTCCAACTGCAGACCTTAAACACCTTAATCACCAGGGCTATGATCTACTAAACCTTCCCAAGTCGGATTTGGTAAGCTCGTGGCAGGAACTGTGGAACAGGTCAAGCCAAAAGAAAGGTAGTTTTTACTACGCGGTCCAACCGCTGATAAAACAGAAACCATGGTTCTACCATAACAAGAAGTCTAAAAGTGTTATATCAGTCCTATGTAGAATACGCTTAGGCTTTTGCTGTTCTCCAGTCTTCCTTCGTAAAATTCGTGTGCAGGACTCGTCCCTCTGCGAATGCGGATTGGATGAGGGGTAGCTTGGAACACATTTTTTTCGACTGCATCAACAATGACCCGTCCTGCGACCTATATAGTCGTCTCCCCAAATTAAAGATTCCTGTGCCAATTAATTTCCCTTCTCTTTTAACATACTCCTCCCCAGAATTACTCCAGATGCTGATGATTTTTATCCGTCTTAATAATATTAAATTATAAAAATGTTTTTAGTCAACAGAAATTATATTTATGTGGTATGTTTTTAAAATATTAGTGTTACTAACAATTATAATTTATGTATATATTTTTGTTTGTTTCAGTGCTGTCCTACTAACCCAACAACAAGTCCTACAATGAGTTCAGCTATTTAATTATTCTATCACTTCTATAAATACATCACTTGCTTTCTCATTTCATTTCTGAAATTGGCAGAATTGTCGACATCTGGCATCGACAGCAATTGCCATAAATAAAAATAGAATAGAATAGACGAACGGTTGACTTGGCTAACCTCACTACATTCCATTTTATTTCATTTAAATCTGAAAACAGATCTAAATCCTTTGTTATTTTTCATTGTAAAGTGTTTTGGACAGTAAAGTTAAGTGTACCGAACAGTGCCTGTATATTATTTCACGTCGGACTCCACGTGCCATCATGACCGACCAACAAATCAACATAGACATTGTCTCATCTGTCGTCATCAGAAGTGGGATGCCCACGTGCTTCCAACAAGAAAGTGCAGCTACCCGAGCTCTATCCCGAAACCACCGCTGATATGTGCATGGCAGATTGTGAGGTGCAAGCCAAGCATCGCCATCGTTGTCACAGATTTCGTTTCATAGTATGACATGGAACGAATTCAAGGACGTATTTGTTGCAAGATTTGATACGCTGTTGATGCAAAAACCCGTTTGACCAGGGTGCTCCAAGTGGGGATAGCAAGCATTCCAGGCCTAACACTGCAACTAGTGCAGTCAAGTGTTACGTACGTGGTAAGGCAGGCCACAAGGCTTTCACGTGTTACCAGAGAAGAGACGGCAAGACTGACAGAAGACCTCACTCCTCATCTTCTCATGGGAGAACATCATCTGTTTCGGCGATGCCCAAGGACACCAGCTCCGTCACCTGCTTCCGGTGCAAGAGCCGAGGCCACTACGCAAACATTTATCCAGCAGCAGCCCAGGGTTCCGGCGGCGGCGGCACTGGTGGTGGTGTTGGTGCAGCTCCTGAACAACGCCGAGTGGACTTGTGCTTGGTTAACGCGCCTACCGGTATTCTCCGTCACTCTGGTGAGTCTTTTAGTTTTTGTTATGATTCTGGAGTAGAGTGTTCTTTAATGAGAGAATCTATTTTGTGCAAATTTAATGGTGAGCGTAATTATAGTGTCGTTACTATGACTGGTATAGGTCAAACTTCCGTGAATAGTAACCTGCACATTTTAGCTAATGTTGACATAGGTAACATTAGTTTGGATTTTGTTTGTCATGTTTTACCTGATGAATATCTTCAACATGACAGTGATTGGACGTAAAGTTTTTATTAATGACTTGGTAATTATCATGACGTCTAGAACTTTGAACTTTTCGAAAAAAATACCTAATGTGAATACCTTAAATATAGAGTCGAATGTAGAGTCGAATGTAGAGTCGAATGTAGAGTCGAATGTAGAGTCGAATGTAGAGTCGAATGTAGAGTCGAATGTAGAGTCGAATGTAGAGTCGAATGTAGAGTCGAATGTAGAGTCGAATGTAGAGTCGAATGTAGAGTCGAATGTAGAGTCGAATGTAGAGTCGAATGTAGAGTCGAATGTAGAGTCGAATGTAGAGTCGAATGTAGAGTCGAATGTAGAGTCGAATGTAGAGTCGAATGTAGAGTCGAATGTAGAGTCGAATGTAGAGTCGAATGTAGAGTCGAATGTAGAGTCGAATGTAGAGTCGAATGTAGAGTCGAATGTAGAGTCGAATGTAGAGTCGAATGTAGAGTCGAATGTAGAGTCGAATGTAGAGTCGAAAATAGAGTCGATTGTAGAATTACGTACCATTTTAAATGTAGAGTCGGATGCAGTTAAATTTAATGTCATTGATGGTACCGACGTTTCCCGGATTTCAAAGCAAGACAAATTTTAATTTTAATTCAATTTTCAAAGAACTTTATTATTGGAACACCGTCCTAGCTCTCCTGCAAATACCAATGCCTGCAATGACCACCGCGAGTTGGGTTCCTTTCGTAATATTAGCTTGCATTTAATTTCTACTGGTAGTTCCCGCGCAAATGGTCAGCTACAGAGGGTTATGAAGACTCTAAAAAAAACAATGCTCACGATCGCCGAAGAAAAAGGCCTGACTCTAATATTCCAATAGAAATTTAGGATGATGAGACTAATTAATGAACCTCTTTAATTTTTGGAGTTTTAAATCTTTTATTTCTACCATTATGATTTCGCTGGTTAAGCGGATTATGTTGAGCTTTCGCTGGTTAAGCGTTAGTTGTGTAATCGCTGGTTAAGCGGATTACGTTGAGCTTTCGCTGGTTAAGCGTTAGTGATTAAATCGCTGGTTAAGCGAGTTATGTTTGCTATCGCTGGTTAAGCGTTAGTAGTGTAATCGCTGGTTTAGCGGATTACAATGAGCTTTCGCTGGTTAAGCGTTAGTGATTGCATTGCTGGTTAAGTGTGTAATGATGTGCTTTCGCTGGTTAAGCGTTAGTACTGTAATCGCTGGTTAAGCGGATTACGTTGAGCTTTCGCTGGTTAAGCGTTAGTGATTGCATTGCTGGTTAAGCGTGTAATGATGTGCTTTCGCTGGTTAAGCGTTGGTACTGTAATCGCTGGTTAAGCGGATTACGTTAGCTTTCGTTGGGTAAGCGTTAGTGATTGATTCGCTGATTAAGCGTGTTATGATATACTTTCGCTGAATAAGCGTTAGTGGGTTAATATCGCTGGTTAAGCGTTATTATTATCACTGGGTATGTGATAGGAATTAGTAATGCTGGTTAAGCGCTACAATGTTAAGTACTTCAGTAAATTACATTACTGGGTAAGTAGTGATGCATGGTGCTGGCTAAGTGCTATGGATTTGTTTGGTAGAGTCATAATACTTTCTTAAGTTTGTGCCTTTATTATTCTTTCATTTTAGTTTGGTTCACAATCAATTAAGCATTAAACGCAATACTCACACGGTTTAATTTGACCCAATTATTTTTGTGGTGTTCCCTGACGTGGGCCAGGATAGCCGAGCGAACTAGATACTGTTCTGGATTATTAGTCTTTTGAGGTACCTCATCCCACGAGGACGTGTGAAGGTCAGAAATGGCCGTGTCGCAGATCGATAATAGAATGTCAAGCATTTATCATAATTCTGATTTAGTTTAATTTAATTGCATTTTTGGTCTGGCAATGCTTGAGTGTGTTTAGTCGAATAAAGTTATCGTTGGTCATTTTTGATGTTAATAAAAAGACGGTAGACTGGTGCAGTTGACACATTTGAATTGAAATCGTGGTGACGAACGGTTGACTTGGCTAGCCTCACTACATTCCATTTTATTTCATTTAAATCTGAAAACAGATCTAAATCCTTTGTTATTTTTCATTGTAAAGTGTTTTGGACAGTAAAGTTAAGTGTACCGAACAGTGCCTGTATATTTCACGTCGGACTCCACGTGTCATCATGACCGACCAACAAATCAACATAGACATGTCTCATCTGTCGTCATATAGATCTTTGGCAGTCGTTACGGGTAGTCAGTGACCTGAAAGTCTGACATCCAGTCTTACCAAAGGGTATCGTATTACCTAGTATTAACTGGGTTGTGGAGGTCAGATAGGCAGTCGCTCCATGTAAAATACTGGTATTCAGCTGCATCCGGTTAGACTGGAAGCCGACCCCAATATAGTTGGGAAAAGGCTAGGCAGATGATGACTCTGGAAAATAACGTACAAACCAAGACTCTGATAAACTTAATGCTGGAATATAACTTCATCCAATGTATTAAAGAACCAACACGAGTGACAGAAACCACTTCAACCTGCCTTGATCTGGTATTTATAAATTTTGTGTCTGAATTAATAGCTACTCAGGTAAACGATTATGGCTTTTCTGATCATAAAGGAATCATAGTAAACTTAAAAAAACTAGATACCATTCCTACCAAACGCATAGCATGGAAAACAAAAAAACGAATCTTTAATTTAAACAATATACAAAAATTCAAACTTGCATTACAAAACATAAACTGGAACTTGATTATAATGCCGGATAAAACCATGGACGAAAACTACAACTCATTTGAAACGCTTTTACTAAAAATATTAAATGACTGTATAAATACGGATGCATGTGTTGACGGATGTGACAGCATAACGGCATTTTTTATACTATTTCTGCATGATTCAAATGTTTGTTTTTCGACGTTCGTCAGCTGTATTTGTGTCTTGTCATTCTTTTTTGAAGTGCGAAGGTACTTGAATAATTTTTCTTGTGTGTGAGCTGCGTGTGGAATGCTTTCCTTGTAAAAGTTGATAATGCCAAGGAAGCGTCGTAGTTCTTGTACTGTTTTTGGTTCTGGATACGTTTGAATGCTTTTGACGCGCTCTTCAATAGGATATATCCCGGCAGCCGATACATCGTAGCCCAGGAACTGAAGTTTTTCCTTGCCGAAAACGCACTTCGACACGTTTATTCGCAGTCCATGATCTTGTAACCTCTTAAAAACTTCTTCAAGATGTTGTCGGTGACGAGTTGGGTCAGGGGATGCCAGAAGAAGATCGTCGACAAAAGGGAATATGAAATCCAAGTCGCCCAGTATGTTGTTCATGTGCCGCTGAAAAGTTTGCCCCGCGTTGCGTAAACCGAAGCACATTCTTGGGAACTCGTATAATCCGAACGGTGTTATAACCGCAGTCTTCTCTGTCTTCTTGTCGAACTCGCAGTTGATTATATGCTTTACGTAGATCAATCTTTGTGAATATCTTCATTCCCTGCAGCCTATATGTGAAGTCACGTAGGCGGGGTATCGGGTATCGATCGGGTTTCGTCACGGCGTTCAACTTCCTGTAGTCGCCGCAGGGTCTGAGTTCACCATTCTTCTTTTGGACTAGATGGAGAGGACTAGCCCACGGTGATTTGCTGGGTCGACATATGCCTTGTTTTTGCATAAGCTGAAACATGTCTCTGGCGGCCTGGTATTTGTGCGGTGGGAGAGGGCGTGCTCTGCAGTACACGGGTGGTCCATACGTAACGATGTGGTGCTCCACATCTCTGTCGGTTGCGTCACTGAAGTGAGCAGACGTGATGTTGCTATATTTCTTCAGCAGGTTGTAGTATGGATCGTTCACGTTGAGTGTCAGCACTGTCGGCGTCGTTGTGCTGCATGATAAACAACCGTAGATTGATAAGCCTGTCTTCTTGTCAATAAGTTTCTGGGCTCGCAAATCAACTTGTAGGTCGTGGAATTGCAGGAAATCAGCGCCGATGATTGGTCTCTTGACGTCTGCGACGGTAAATTTCCATTTAAATTGTCGACGTAAACCAAGGTTAAGGTCAAAGTCGCGTTCGCCATATGTTCGTATCGGTGTACCGTTTGCTGCGTATAACAGTACGTTCGATGTCGTTAATCCTTTGTTGCAGGGAGGCACCACTGACACGTTTGCTCCAGTGTCAATTAGAAAACGTAGTTTGTTGTTGGTATCGTAGACGTAAAGACGGTATGCAGAAATGTTGTTGATCTCAGGTTCCGTCGTTGCCAAGATCTCGGTTAGTTTTCCGTGTGCTTGTTGTATTTGCATGGTGATCTACAATTGCGTGCGTGCTCGCCGAAGTGCCGGTGAAAATAACAAGCGTCACTCGTGTTGCGCTCATATTTATACTGTCGGCCGCTTGACCGCGAACGAGACTGGGATCGTGAGCGGGCGAAACGACGAGCTGTGTGCGTCGATGTCTGTGCCCGGTGTACTTTTAGCTCGGCAATCTCCTTCGTCAGTTGCATTATGGCATTTTGGAGGTCCTGTTCGCAATGCGGTTTCTGTTCTTGTACACGAGATGACGGTGATGTTGTTTTCGAATGTTCTTGACAGGTGCAGGAACAAACGGATTGTACTTCTGTGTTTTGATCGTGCATTTTGTCTGCCATTGTCGCGAGTACGTCGAGTGATGATTGTTCACTTACTGCTAGAACTGCCCGTGTTGACATCGGTAGACGCTGCATCCACAACATCTGAAGAGTTGAGTCAGGTATCTTCTCGTGAGCCAGTTCTCTCATGCGTCTGAGCAGTTGTGACGGCTTTTGATCGCCGAGTTCCATCTCGTTTAAAAGTTTGTGAAGCTGTTTGGTTTCTGACTCTTCATACACGGAAAGTAGCCTTTTCTTCGCCTCCTCGTACCTTCCGGTGCGGGTTATGGACATAATGATGTCACCGATCTGCTCGACATCCATTTTTTCCAGGTGCGCCACCATCAGGCTGAATTTGGCTTCTTCGTTGGGTTTCTGTTGGTTGACAACGGTTTCGAATTGAGCAAACCATAGCGCCGGTTTGTCGCGCCAAAACGTAGGAATTCGGGCTTTGACGGAGATAGTTGCGACTTCTTCTGATGCCATTTCCGATTATGCACAAGAACGTTCGTCGGGGTCACCACTTTACCAAGATATTAGTAATTAATACGCAAGTAAGATTTTGGAATGCTTTATTGTTGGAATAGCCTAAACTATATATTATACAATTGGACTGTAGGGGTAGTTGGCGTAGTAACTATGCAAAATAAATGGACCAATCACGAGCGAGCCGGTGCGCGGGTCCCCAGTCGTATGTGTCGCTACTGTTGCATGACGTCACGCGCCCAGGCGAGGTGGCACACACGTAAATACGCGCGTGGCCGGCGCGGGCGGCTCAGTGTTGGATGCGCGCGCACCGCGTGATGTCGTCAATGGTTCCTTGCAGGTTAGCCGGTACAAGGGCAATCTAAATTTTGGAGCTGGTAAAATGCTTTTAATATTAGAGGAGATTCTTTGCATTTCCAATATTTTGAATTTCTGAACAAGGTATCTAATTCTTTCAATTTTGGTATAAGGGGGTGTAGAGTTTTGGGGATAACCCTAGACAGAAACCGGGACGCCAGATACTGCCTCCTCAAGGCTAAGGGAGGTTCGGCGCATTCGACCTGCAAGGCGTTAATAGGAGAGGGCTTCATGCAACCTGAGATTATCCGGAGGCATTGAGACTGAACCCTATCTAATCCAGCTAAACCACCTTTGTTACATGTAATCAACAAAAATGAGCCATAATCTATAATACTACGAACTAAAGCGTTATAGATTAATTTCATAGTGTAAGGATGGGCACCCCACCAGACACCAGCAAGGGCCTTTGAAATAGGGACAACCCTTTCGCATTTTTAACTAAGTAATTGGTGTGGGGTAAACCAGATAATTTGGAGTCCAGATACACGCCTAAAAATTTTGTTTTGTTAATTAATGGAATATCTTTACCTTCAATGCTAACTGAGACTTGAGGGATCCGATGTTTCCGGGAGAAAATGACCACCGAACTTTTCGGAGCAGATAGAGAGAGGCCATGGTCTAAAAGCCATTGATTTAAAGAGTCCAGAGAGAGACAGAGAGATGAAGCAGCATCAGCCACTGATGCATTGGCTACGTACAAGACAAGATCGTCGGCATACTGTAAAAGGTGACAGTCAGTATTAAGGCAGGAGCCAATGTCTGCTGTATATAAATTGTATAGTAATGAGACTGGACAGAGCCTTGGGGTAGACCCTTCCACGTCTGTCTTTCCTCGAATATCTCACCCTGGACTCTCAACACCAAAGAGCGGGACATAAGAAGCCCGCATATGCACTGTACCATTTTCGCCGGAATACTCAGCTGTTGCAATTTTTGCCTGAGAATGGGGAGAAGGACATTGTCATATGCGGAAAAAATGTCTAGGAAAGCGGCTACAGCAGATTCATTTTTGGAAAAGGCTGAACGTATATCCGTAACTAACGTTGCCACGCTGTCCATTGTACCAAGTCTCTTCCTAAAGCCAAATTGGTGGCTGGGTAGTAGATCCCGAGACTCAACGAACCACTCAAGTCTATTTTTAATTAAATGTTCCAGTAACTTGGCCAAGACGGACGACAGGGCAATTGGTCTAAGGCCATTCGGGTCGTCGGCATTCTTGCCGGGTTTTAAGAGAGGAATGACGATTTGTTGTTTCCACTGATCCGGAACCCAACCAAAACGGTAACAGTAATTTACAATTTGTAGGAAATAGTTCTTAGCGTTAGTACCAGAGTGGGCTATAAAGGAGTATGGGATGCCATCCTTGCCAGGGGCGGTATCCCGTACGTTTCGAAGCACCGTATTCAATTCCTCCATTGAGAAGGGGTTATCCAGTGGATCGTCCGCAGTATTTACAGGCGTGAGTACTAATTCTGAGGATAAGGGAACATAGGCTGGAGCAATTTTATCGAAAAAGGATTCGGCAGTTTGTCTGGTGATGGGGGAAGAGATTGTCGGGGAGCAACCACGTCTAAAGCGGTTTATACTCTTCCAGACTGCTGATATGGGAGTGGAGGGGGATAGAGAAGTGCAAAACTTGACCCAACCCGAACGTTTCTTCTTTCGAAGAAGTCGTTTGGATTGAGCATACACTCGTTTGTACTGGAGTAAATTGTCGTTGTTCATCGATTCATTGTACTGTATTTCGGCTTCATTCCTCGACTGTATTGCTGCTGTGCATTCATAGTCCCACCATGGGGGTGATGGAATCTTATTTCGGGCACAGTTCCGCAACTTAAAAGATGAATCTGCACTTGAAATTATGGCCGAAACAAAACCCTTTTTTTTTATTTTTTTTTTGGTGGGTGTAAAATCATCGAATAACCCCTCCCGCTCTTGGGCAGAGCGAAAGGGAGTGTCAGACTTCTACTGACTAAAAACCACCCATGTTCCTTCTTCGCCCTCTATGTCGAGGCCGCGATAACCGTTGGACTACCCGCGGCCCCGACAGGCGTCGGCCCTTTCGGGCCCCTCCCATGTTGCTGACATCTCTGTGAGGCGCGCGTGGAACACGAACGCGCCGTCGACACGGCCTGTTTTCGTCGTGAGACGGACGGACGGCGAGTTAGCCCATCACTCACCGTCCACAGGCCCGCGTCTACGGTGGCCGGAGGTCATCGCGGGACCCCCGACGCCCGGAGCGCCTCCCGCGGCGGCTGGGACGAGAGGTTCTCTCCCTCTCGCGTTCCGCCACCTCCTTCGCCAGCATCACTGCTTCGCAGAAGGAGGCGACGGCGTCCCATTCCTCCTCGCCCCGGACCATGGCTTGCACCAGGGCCGGGCGCGAGAGGTCGCCGATCGCCGCTACGAGAACACGGCGGGGCTCCGCCCAAGCGGGGCACACCTCCACTGTGTGCTCCACCGTGTCCTCCGGCCGATCCTCGCAATGGTGGCATCCGGGCGTTTCCTCCCGCCTGATTCGGTGCAGGTACCTCCCGAAACAACCGTGTCCGGTGAGGACCTGCGTCAGACGGAAGGTGAGGGCGCCGTGGCGCCTCTCAAGCCACTCCTCAAAGAGGGGACTTACCGCCACTATCGTGGCGTGCCCTGCACGGGGTTGCGACAGTCGCTGTCTCCATGCCGCCATGAGATCGCACCGGAGGTCTGTCCGCCGCGCAGCAATTTGCCGCGGCAGCGGAGTGACCCCCCGGCGCAGCGCCTCCGCGCGCCATTGATGCAGGCGCGCGAGGACTATCGCCTCCAGATCCCACGGCGGCAATCCGGCAAGGAGGTTCGCCGCTTCGCGGGAGATCGTGCGGTACCCCCGTACCGTCCTCACGGCCATGACCTTTTGGGGCACGTTCAGGTAGTGGGCGGCCCGCTTCCTCAAAGCAGGCGCCCACACCGGCGCCCCGTAAAGGGCCATGGACCGCACGATCCCCGCGTAGAGCCTCCGGCAGGAGGCATTTGGCCCCCCCAGATTGGGCAAGAGCCACCTAAAGGCAGCCCCGGCCCGCTCCAGTCTGGGAGCCAAACGTCGGAAGTGCTCCACGAAGTTCCACCGGCTGTCGAGGACGAGTCCTAGGTACTTCAAAGTACACTCCACGCCGATGGGAACCCCTCCCACCATTAACTGGGATCCCGACGGCAGCGCATTCCCACGTCCATGGAAGCCCATGGCCTCCGACTTGTGAAGCGCCACCTCGAGACCCAGCTGCCGGATCCTCTCTACGACTATCGCAACCCCGCGTGTCAAGTTGTCGGCCGCCGCCTCGTACGACCCACCCTGAGCTAGCACCAGCGTATCGTCCGCATAGCAGACTACGCTGACGCCGCTAGGGAGGTCGGCGCGCAGCACCCAGTCGTAACCGATGTTCCACAAGGGCGGCCCCAGAACCGATCCCTGTGGAACACCGCACGACATCTCTCGCCGGTTCCACTGTCCGTCCTGACCAGGGTAGATGACAGCCCTGTCTGTCAAGTAGTCCCCGACCACACGACGAAGGTAGGTCGGCACCCGGTGATACCGGAGTGCCTCCCTAATGCAGCTCCAGGGCATAATGTTGAAGGCGTTGGCGATGTCGAGAGACACCGCCAAGACCACACCGCCCCGAGAGACCGCAGCCCCCGTCGTGAGGGCTCTCACGCGCATGATGGCGTCCACCGTCGAGCGCCTCTTGCGGAAACCAAACTGGTGTTCCGCAAGATCCGGACCCATTCCCTCTAGGTGCTCGGCGAGGCGGTTTGCAATTACTCTTTCAAAGAGCTTGCCCACCTCGTCGAGCAGCACAATGGGCCGGTATGCGGACGGCGAGTCCGCCGGGCGCCCCGGCTTCTGGATGAGGACCAGCTTCCCCGTCTTCCAACGAAGCGGGAACTGGCCTCTCTCCATGCATGCGCTAAAGAACCCCTCCAGTCGGGGCCCAAGAGCCTCTGAGGCCAGGACCCAGGCTTTGCCAGGCAAGCCATCGGGTCCCGGGGCGGTATTTTTGGCACTCAGCCTACGTACCGCCGCTCTCAGGTCTACCCCAGTCACCTCCGGAATGTCGTCATCGGTTCCTGAACGGTCCGCTTCCGGCATCGCGGATGGCGGAGCCATTGGCGGGGGAGGATGCTCCCCTCGCGAAGGGAACAGAGCGCTCACCACGTCCTCCACGAGCTCAGGCCGGAGACTCTGCGTCAGCGGGGGGGCCCGGGTGCGGAGTTGATTCCGCACCATCTTGTAAGGGCGCCCCCACGGATCTCTGTTCAGAGTCTCCAGCATCTCCTCGCGGGCCTCATTCTTGGCCCGCTTACAAGCCTCGCGGAGGGTGGCCTTCGCCGCCCTGTAGCCCTCATACAGCTCCGCCTCAATGGCTTCCGCATTCGGAGGCCGAATGCGGCGCCTGCGATGCCTGGTGTACAGGTGCCGCGCCGCCATACACTGTTTACGCAGGTACGACAGCTCTTGCGACCACCAGTACACCTGACGCCGGGCGCTTCCTGGCCGGACTCGGGGCATTGCCATGTCGCATATCTCGGACATGGCCTCCTGGAACCAACCCGCCTTGGTGTTTACGTCGGCGGGCCTGACCGGTGATTGCACCCAGGCCCGCACGATCGAGGCTTCCAGGAGGAGCTCCCTGTCCAGCTGCCTCAGCGCCCAACGTGGACCACTCGGGGTCTGTGGGACCGGCGCACTCGGGGACTGGGCAAAGACCTCAAACCGGATATACCGGTGGTCGGAATGGGTCTCCACCCTCTCCATGACGCGCCAGTCGACGACACGCCGTGACAGAGCGGAGCTGGCGAACGAGATGTCCACCACCGACTCGCCCCGCATCCGCACGCACGTGGGTACAGAACCCCGGTTCAGGATGTCCAGGCCTGTTTCCAGAGCCCAGCACTCGACCATCCCACCCCGCACATCCGTGTAACGGGAACCCCAAGCCAAGCTCTTGGCGTTGAAGTCCCCGAGCACTAGTACGGGGAGGGAATAGCCTCCGATGACGACACTTAACTCCCTGAGGGAGTTTTGGAACTCGGCGAGAGTTCGGCTCGGAGAGAAGTAGACTCCCGCGACTACGATCTCCCCGAACCGTGCTGCTACGCACCCCTGACCCTTTCTGACCATCTCAAGGGTCGGGGTGCCGGCGGCGGCCGACGCAATAATGGCCACTGAGCCACTAAGGTCCTCCACCCAGTCTGGCCTGGGCGGGACAAAGTAGGGCTCAGCGACCACGGCGATGTTTATCGACCACTGCGCCATACTCTGGAGCAACAGATCCTGAGCGCAGGCGCAGTGGTTGATATTCGCCTGGAGGAGGCTTAATGGGGCCATTAATGACAATCCATTTCAGCCCCCTCCGGGACCTCCTGTGGCACCACCGCAGCGGGAGTTGCGGTGGCGTCTTTGGCAGCAGCGGCGGCGGCGGCGGCGGCTGCGGCTTTGACGACGGTGGGGTTGGCGGTTGCGGAGGGCCCCTTCCCCTTGGCCTTGGCGGGTGGAGCGCAGGCCTTGCTCCCCGCCCGGTGCTCGGCCGGCTTCCCAGCCGCCGCACATGCATCGCAGTGCGGCGTGGCCAGGCAAGCCGCGGCCTTGTGACCGGGCTGACCGCAGCGGAAGCATAATTCGGTGCGGTCCACCTCCGAGGTGCAACGGCACCCTACATGGTGCCCCACATGGCATCTGTAGCACCTCAGAGGTCTGGGCTCAAGCAGCTTGACCTGCACCCTCGACCAGTCAACCTTCAGGGTGTGGCCCTCCGCAATTTTCTTCGCCGCCGTCACAGGGCAGCTAACCGTTACAGTCAGCATACCCTCGCGGTCTGGTCGTAGGGTGCCTGCCTTGACCTGCTCGGCGGAGCACCCCCCGGCCGCGGTGACGGCGGCCAACATCTCCTCCTCGGAGACCGAGTCGTCAAGGCCCAGGATGCGCAGAGTTGCGCACTTGATGGGCCTCGACACCCGGACCTCGTCCGGATTTAGGGACGCCCTGAGCTTCTCTGCCAGGGCGTCCGCGGACGAGGCGCTCGATTCCCCGGGAATCTCCATCATTCGAGCCCCTGTCGCGGTGACTCGAACCCGGAGGCCCCCGGTGATCCCGAGCTCCTCGAGGTTCACCGTCGTCTTTAGCTTGGCGAGAACGTCGCGGAAAAGCACGCCCTTACTAACCGCGTCCGGCTGTAGCATGATGACTACAACCGCGGTTTTCGGGGCACGCAGCTTCGCCGCGGCGCTCCGCTTCTTGTGCCGGCGTTTGCGCTCGGCCCGCCTGGCTTTTTGAGCCGCCTTCCGCCCCCTCTGCTTTTCCCCGGCCACGTGCCATCCGTCTTCGGCCTCGGGAAGCTTTGGGGGCGTCGGAGGTGTGGGTGGCGGGTCCGCCGCTGGCACCGGCGCTTTTGCCGCTGCCGCCTTTCCCTTTTTTTGGGCAGGCGCTTTGCCCTTTTTCTGGGCAGGCGCCTTGCCCTTCCCCTGGGCAGGCGCCTTGCCCTTCTCCTGGGCAGGCGCCTTGCCCTTCTCCTGGGCAGGCGCCTTGCCCTTCTCCTGGGCAGGCACCTTGCCCTTTGCCACAGCCGGCTTTGCGGCCCCGCCATCTGGCTGGCTGGACGGCCCCGCCTTGGGGTCACCGGCTGTAGCAACAGCATACGTCTTGGTCTTGGCCCCCAGGGATGGGCGAAGGACAATGCCTTGCATCACAGAAAACTCTGCGCGCAAGGCACCCAGCTCCTGCCGAATCAGGTCCAGGACCCGGTCCTTCGCCGCTGGGGGCTGACCCTGCCCGCGCTCTCGAGCCTCCTCGGGGCTGGCTGCTCGGGGCTTGGGCAGGTCTGTGCGGAGCCTCCCGTTCTCCTTCTGGAGACGCTCCACAGCGGTCGCCAAGCGGGCGACCTCCGCCCGCAATGCGGACACCTCGTCCGACGGCGGAGGCCCACGGCTTAGCGTCTCCGCGGCCGCCAGAATGGAGGCTGAGGCCGCGACAATGGCCTTGTTTTTGGACTCGAAAGTCCTCTTCAAGGCCACATCGCGTATCGCAGCCTTAACCGCCTCCGAGAACGCAGCCATGCGCTCCTGGTTGGAGCCGCCACCGGCCACCGCCTCCGGCTCACAGTCGGAGGACTCCGAGGCGCCGAAACAAAACCCTCATAACAATTCTTAACATGGCAGTGACCGAGAAGGCCAGAAAATGCTGAATTAAAATTTGGAAGCTCACTAATTTTCTCCTCCAGTAATGATGAAAACTTTGTCCAATCGGGATTGGACAAGTTGTACTTCAGAAGTGGGGGAGCAGTTTTTTCTAAAAAGGTCTTATTAATCAAAGATATAACTATAGGATAATGGTCACTACCATGCGTCAGAGAAATGCTTTGCCAATGAATCGATGCCGCCAATTCCACAGAACAGAATGTGAGATCTACACAACTCTTTTGCTGTCCAGGAAGAGATCTACGGGTCGGGCAGCCATCATTTAGGATGCAGAGGTTAAGGTCATCTAGAATTTCTACCAAACCTTCCCCAAAGGAATCGCATCTATTAGAACCCCACCTAAAGTGATGGCAATTGAAGTCACCCATGACCAAAAGGGGTCCATGGACACTACTAAAAATATTTCTAAAAATGTTTAAAAAGTTGTGATGAGGATGCGAAATGTATACAGAGAGGACCGTGATCCCCTCAACAGTCCCTCCAACTACATTCACATCACCACCAAGCGCAGGTAAGGGTAAGGACAAAAGTGGGACACGGTTATTGCAAAGGAGAGCCGACCCTCCATAGCCATCAGATCTATCACATCTTAGAACATTTAAATGTGGTACATGAAAGCTAAGACTTGGGGTAAGCCAAAGGCTTATACTCATTTAGGAGGGATATGAGGTCGTGCTTTTTATTCCACACGCTCCTCACATTCCACTGAAGGAATACTTGGCGAGCCGCCATTTTTAATTTCTAAAAGAAGAGTAACAAGTTGGTGGGCAACGTTGGACGGTATTTGTGAGCTAGAAGAAGACATTACAGTGGTTAGGAGTTTTACAAGAATTTCAATGATAGAGGAAATACTATTATGGTCTGTATAGGGGTTATTAAGAGCGCAGCCATTAGGCTGTGAAGATTGGGGAGAACTAGTTATTTGCGCATGAACAACTATGACAGAAACCGTAACCGAACCGAACCGAACCGAACCGTCTATCGTATGATGGGGAAAGGGGGGCATGGGTCTTAGGCTTTAGAAAGACTGTTTTGCGATATGGTTGAGGTTGGGATTTTGTTGCATTGGCATAGTTACGGGACAGTTTTGCTTACTTCAGCATATGACAAGGATTTCTCAGCCATGATAGTCTTTATAGCCTTCTGCCTACCAAACTCCGGGCATGACTTGCTATTAGCAAAGTGATTCCCCGAGCACAGTACACAGAAAGCTTCAGCCTCAGGTATGCTGCAACCATCACCAGGGTGATCATTGCCACATTTACTGCAGCGTGGTTTCGACCTACAGATTGATTCAATGTGTCCAAATCGGTAGCATTTACGGCACTGAATTGTAGGGAAGACATATGTATTGTTGTACTGGAAGAGATGTGTAGCAACAGTAAATTCTGTTTGGTAATACCTGTCCGTCGAATGTGATCACGCATGTTTCTGTGGGTTTCCATTCTATAGCCCCCTCATGATAGTTCTTTTTATTTATGCGTCTGACCTTAAGAATTTGTCCACAACCATTTGGAACTGATAAATAGCTTTTAGCCTCCTCTTCTGACATGTCGTGGGGAACTCCTTTTACAACACCCATACGGGTAACGTTAAATGAGGGGATATTAGCAGTATAACCATTTTTCGACAAAATACTGTTTAAGATAAAGACATTCGCATCCTGAGGGGAAGTAAATTCCACAGAAACACGGTTACGACCAACGCGTTTAACACCGTCGCGTACTATATTACCAATGTTATTGTTGAAAAGAAACATTCCGAATGTAACGGGATGGAGTGTTGTATTAGCATTAGGATGGGATTCCGTGCGGGATACGTGGACTAGGAAAGACTCTTTATCTGTCGCTGAGTACTTAGTACGACCAACTTGAGCTCTTTGTTGCTTCGTAGGAGGGCTTGTGATATTAACATCGTTAACTGGACGTTTGCGTGACGGATTGGATGAGCTTTGCGTGTCTGCTATGCTGCAAGCAACATTGGCGAGTTGGGATAACGGATAATTCGGTGATAAGGGAGCGTAAGCGGAAATTGAGGGAGTAGGGATGTCAGGAGGAGGATCAGGGTCGGGAGGTTTATTTCGGTCCATTACTCCGGTAAAAACTACTTTATCAGAAAATTTACAATACAAACCCAATTAACAACACAAGGACAGTACAAAAATACAAAAACAAGTCACACAGAGTCACTGATTCACTGAAAACAACTTAAAATCCAAGACACACGTGCTAACCAAATACACTCTGTGGCGAGCTATAATTTCAACTCAACCGTTCGTCACCACGATTTCAATTCGAATGTGTCAACTGCACCAGTCTACCGTCTTTTTATTAACATCAAAAATGACCAACGATAACTTTATTCGACTAAACACACTCAAGCATTGCCAGATCAAAAATGCAATTAAATTAAACTAAATCAGAATTATGATAAATGCTTGACATTCCATTATCGATCTGCGACATATATATGGCACCCGTTATTTTCCAGAGTATTTACATTAAAGTCACCTCCGAATACGATTAATTTTATTTTTATTATATTTTTTTAATACTAGTTCTAGAATAATTTTTAGCTGTCTATAAAATACATCAGGCTGTCTGTTATTCCAATATAAAGTTATAAGTATAGTTTTAAGTTGAGGCAATTCAACAGCACATACTTCTATTAAAAATTCCACCGACATATCCATAATATCCTTTCGCACAATGAATTCCAAGTCTTGGCGTAGTAGTATGCATACACCTCCGCCTTCGTAGTTCTGTCGACAGTATGACGCTGCGAGGATGTATCTATTGATGTTAATAAGTTCTTTCTTTTCTTGTGATAACCAAGTTTCTGATAAGCAAATTGCCTGATAGTATCCGTTATTTTCGTCGATAAATTCTTCTAATAAGTGTAGTTTATTGTTGATACTTTGCATGTTTTGGAATAGTAGTGTAATTTCATTATCTTGGGTGACGAAATGTGCGAATTTCACTCATGTTTGTCCTTGAGAGGTCGGTTTCGTGTTCGTATCTAGTGTTACTGTTTTCGTGCGGACTGTCATTGTTAGGTTGAATGAAGTCAGTTTTGGTTGTTGCGGTGTTTTGTTTAGTTGTTGCGGTGTTTTGTTTAGTCGTTGCAGTGAGTTCTTGTCCTCGTCGTCTACTATTAATTGATTGTTTTTGATGATTGCGTGGTGTCCCTGTTGTCTTGCTAAGCGTAGGTTTTCCTGTAATGTCTTTTTCTGTCGAAGAGCAGTCTCATCTAAGTATTCAGAAATAAAAAGCCCTGTATGTTTGAAGTACCTTGCGTTGTCTAATATATATTTCGTCATACGTTTGCTAATAAGTTCAATAACAATGAGTCTCCTAAAGTTGTTATTTCTTCCTATTCGTGAAAGTCATTCAATATATCCAGTCAGGTCCACATTTAAAATATCTTTGAATGCTTCAACAACACGGTACTCTAGTTCGTTTTCTGATTCGTGGTCATGTTCCGAAAGTCCGAATAGTACGATTTTTTAATAGAAGCTATCCTGCTGTAAGTTTCCTATTGTTGCCATATTTTGTTTCATTTCCTTTAGTTGTTGTTTAAGTTCTTTATTTTCTTCTTGTAATGTTTCGATTTCCTTGTTTAGTGTTTTTATATCGTTTTTTATTATTCTTTGTTCATGTGTTAGCTTGTGGGTATCTTTAAATATGTCTTCCTTTAATTTTGTGATATTTTTTTGTATTTCTTTTTCAATTGTGTTCTTTAGTACAGATAGTAGGGATTGATTATTCTTTTCAAGTTTAGAATCTAGCAATTTACTGAGGTTATCTAAGGTAATCGAAAGTCCTTCGTGTAGTGTTTCCTGCGTTTTCGTAGTGGTTTGGCTATTATATTCGCACTCGTTATTTGTGGTAATTTTTATGTTTTGTTCGTCTTGTGCATCGTCAATTGACATTGTGGTGTCGTCCAGTGTTGGTACTTTTGTTTTCCGGATAGGTGTATTGTCATTTCGGTAGCGACGAGTGACATTAGTACAGTCTTGGCAACGCCTGCATTTCATTAGCTCGAAATTATTTTCTACATAATAAGCAGATGTCATATTTTGGCATGCATAATGATATTTAATTGAGCACCCGGTGCACTTCAGATTCTCTCCAGCGTATTTTATTTCTTGCTTGCAAGCTGGGCAATTAATTTTGTTGACAGTCACTTATTGTTGTTTTAAAAAACCTGCTAGTATGCGATGTAGTTGTCCGATGTTGCGACCAATCAGCTGCATTATAACGGCGTGTGACGAAGGTGCAGAGGGCGGGGTCAATGACCGCCACCAATCATGTCTCACGCAATGTATAGTGTTAGCGGAGAGTTTTTGAAAAATTGCACTGGTTTTTTCTTTCACTTGATTATTACAGGGTTTTTGATTGGTAAATTCAGTTATGGTTTCGGTATTCTAACGCAACATAAGATCCTTTTTCTCCCGGTATAACTTCTATGTGCTATTTTTATTATTTATCGTAGTTTATTCAATTTTAAACACAGAGCGATACAAAAGCGATGTTAACAAATGCGCGCACCGGCTACTACCATCAAATGTTATTTATTATTTATTTATTTATTTAAACTTTATGCACAATAGTGATACATAGGCGGACTTAATGCCACAAGGCATTCTCTACCAGTCAACCTTAGGGTCAAACAAGACAACATTGTGGTAGGCTACAAACTAACTAGAAAAAAAAAAAAAAAAACAGTATCAATTAAAATATAAATATACTTATATTAATACTAATACACATATAAAAATAACATAAACTAATAAATATTGCAAGAAATACCAAAATAAAACATAACTGGTAATTACCATGACTAACTTGTAAAATAGCTATTTGGTCTGATTTAAATAGTGGGTACGTACTTTCCTTTTAAAAGTGAATTTGCTTTCAGCTTTTTTAATTCCCAGGGGTAGCGCGTTCCAGAGTTTAATAGATGAGATAGTGTAAGAATTTGACAAAAAACAGGTGCGGTGTGAAGGAATTTGGAGAATAAGATTTTTGGAAGCTCGAAGATTACGACTATGACAACTGCCCAACACTTTGAAATAACTTTTTAAATAATCGGGAGCTCGTGGATCGTTCATAATCGAGAAGAGCATGCAGAGAGATCTGAGGGACCTCCTGAGTCGGATAGGCAGCCATTTAAGCTGAGAACGGAAGGAAGAAATATGATCGTATTTACGAAGGCCAAAAACAAAACGAATACAATTATTGAGAAGTCGATCCAATTTATTTAGAAGTTCTTGGGAAATATCAGAATAACAAACATCAGCATAGTCAATAATGGGGAGCACAAGGGACTGAACCAAAGTGAGTTTCGTGCTGGATGGGAGAAAATGCTTGAATCTATAGAGAGACCGCAGTGAGAACGTGACTTTCTGACTTACCTGAGCGACGTGTTTATCCCAACTCAAACTGCTGTCAATGTACAGACCCAAGTCCTTTACGTGGGGCGAAAGAGAAATGACGGAGTTCTCGTACATCAGTGGCACAAGTTGGCTAGTGCTCACATTCCTCAAATAGTACGAGCTACCAATGAGGATGGCCTGGCATTTTTCGACGTTAACAGACACCCCAAATTTGTCAGACCACTCCTTGATAGTGCGAAGATCAGCATTGAGTGTTGTAATGCAATTATCAAGGTTGGCAATGTCTGATTGAGCGTACAGTTGCAAGTCATCAGCGTACAGATGGTAAGAGCATTTGAGGATAGCAGAAAGAGAGTTTATAAATAAAGAAAATAAGAGAGGAGAGAGTATACCGCCTTGTGGTACACCAGCTACCAGGTCGCACCAATCAGAGCAATTCTGATCAGCACGTACTGCCTGCTGGCGACCACGAAGATAAGTTGAAAACCAATCCCGTGACAACGATGAGACCCCAATTTGCGACAGAATGGCCAGAAGAATGTCGTGATCAACGGTATTAAAAGCATTGGAGAAGTCTATTAAAACCAACACCGTTAACCTCGAATTCTCCAAACCATCTCTAATATCTTCAGTGACTTTAAGTAGAGCTGTGGCTGTGCTGTGACCAGGCCGAAACCCGGATTGGAAATTGGACAATAGGTTATTTTTAAAAACGTAGGAGGATATTTGATTAAGGGCAACTGCTTCTAGGATTTTGGAAAGGAAAGGGAGAATGGAGATTGGCCTGAAGTGATTGTGACAAATGTTGTCTGGTGATAGCACAGGAGACTCTGGGCTCACTCCAGATATTAGTTTAAACTATGAAGTAAGACAACAGAAGGTACCATTAACAATATTTTTAAACCTACCAACAGAAAGGTATCTTCTTGTACTAAATTAGTTAGTAAAAAAGGGCCTCAGCAGAACACTTTGAATTTATTCCACCAAAATATCCAAGGCATTTCTTCCAAATTATTAGAAATAGAATTGTTTTTAGAGAAAAGTATGTTTGACATTATTTGTTTTACTGAACATTGGCTCAAAGATTACCAAATGCTTATTAATTATGAAAACTATACGGTGGGTAGCTGTTTTAACCGTAAATCAATGCTGCGTGGAGGTTCCCTAATATTATTAAAAAAATGTGTTAAATATAGGCAACGTAATGACATTGTAGGACTTTCGGTTGAACATTGCGTCGAACTGTCCTGTGTTGAGCTAGATAAGCATGTAATTGTGTGTGTGTACAGACCCCCAAACAATCAAAACTTTTCCTTGTTTGAATCAATAGTAGAAGATGTCCTGGCAAAACTTGCTGCAAGTAATAAATCTGTAATTATTTGTGGCGATTTCAATGTCAATATTTTAGAAGAAAATTCAATTAGCAGTAGGTTATTAAATCTTTTTAAGTCATTTAATTTAACCAACATTTTTATAGAACCTACTAGGGTCACCTCATTTTCTGCTACTTGTATAGACAATGTTTTCTGCGATTGTGATTACATAGATAAAGCCATAGTAAATTGCCTGCCGTCTGATCATAGCGGACAAACCGTAACTTTTAAGTGTAACACACCATTACAAAAAGTTCAGATTACATTTAGACCTTTAACAACTAGCAAATTAAATAAATATAATATTTTCCTACAGAACAAGTTATGTGAAATGAACCATCATGTGGATGATATTAATATAAATAAATTGTACGATAACTTCTTTTCAATAGTTCACACAGAATTCAATAAAACTTTTGAGAAGAAGATTAAAAGTGTTAGCCCTAAATTTATATTTAGTGATAGAGCAACTAGAGGTATCAGAAAAAGTAGGGAAAGACCTTTTTGAACTGTATGGCCTTAAGCCTTATATAAACACTGAAACTTTTAACAAGTATGTTGCAAAGTATTCAAAAATATTTCGAAACACTTGCAAGGTTGCCAAAGCCCTTCACATTAGCTAAAAGATCAAAACAGCAGAAAATAAAATAAAAACAGTTTGGAAAGTCATAAATAACGAGACTAACAGGAAAAAAATACGTACCACTACCTACACATTAAATACAGCATGTGGTCCTAAAAGCGATAATCAGGAAGTAGCTCAAGAATTTGTAAATTTCTTT
The DNA here is from genome assembly GCA_932274075.1 of Diarsia rubi. Classification (NCBI taxonomy): domain Eukaryota; kingdom Metazoa; phylum Arthropoda; class Insecta; order Lepidoptera; family Noctuidae; genus Diarsia; species Diarsia rubi. Next base: position 4,142,463 of record OW026434.1, on the reverse strand, counting down.
ACTGATATTCCTTTAAAAACAACGGAGGCTCTTAATTCCTCACCTGAAGTCTCAATTGGTTTATTGAAGGCAAATGTGCCTGGTTGCCTGGCTGAATTTAAATTTAAACATATAAACCCTACGGAGGTAATTAAAGCTTTCCGGCAAATAGAAATTAAACTGACCGAAGATCTATGGGGAATGTCTACCAAAGTTTGTACATCCATCCAGTTGAGACTATTGCACCATACTTAGCTTCAATATTTAATTTGTGTGTAGACCAAGGGGTTTTCCCAGATTTAATGAAACACAGTAAGGTCATACCTCTTTTCAAATCTGGTGACAGTAAAGATACTAATAATTATAGACCTGTATCGGTTTTGCCAGCTTTTAGCAAGGTTTTTGAAAAAGTTATGCTTAACCAAATGCTCAATCATTTTAACACCAACAGAATCTTACACGATCAACAGTACGATTTCACTAAAGGACGTTGCACAACTGACTGTGTAACTTTAGCACATATTTAATGCGTGGGAACAGTCCCAAGATGCGGTAGGAATATTTTGTGACCTCTCAAAAGCATTTGATTTCGTGAATCACGACACATTGCTTTTGAAACTTGAGCATTATGGACTAGGTAAACTTGCACTTAGTTTAGTAAAATCTTATTTGAGTGAAAGGTAACAACATGTTCAAATAAATGGTGTTAATTCACAGGGTTTAAAAGTAAAAATGGGGGTTCCGCAAGGCTCAATATTGGGCCTTTTCCTTTTTCTGGTATATATTAATGATCTACCCTATTTATTGAAAAACCAACCTCAGAATATGGTGTTATTTGCTGATGACACTTCCCTAATTTTTAAGATAAATAGACGGGCTCAAAAGCTAGATGACATGAATAAAGCCCTACTTCAGATTCATAATTGGTTCACAGCAAACAATTTAGTATTAAATGAAAAAAAGACAAAATGCATAAGATTTGCTTTACCGAATGTTAAAAGTAGTGATTGTGATATTCTATTAAATAACGAGAAACTAGAATTAGTAGATGAAACGGTTTTCTTGGGGATTACGCTTGATTCACGGCTACAATGGAGTGCTCATTTAACATCTCTTGCAGGGCGGCTAAGTTCAGCAGCATATGCCATTAGAAAAATTCGTCAGTTTACTGATGTAGATACCGCTAGGCTGGTATATTTTAGTTACTTTCATAGCCTAATGTCTTATGGCATTTTGTTATGGGGACGAGCTGCAGACATTGAATCTATTTTTATTCTGCAAAAACGAGCCATCAGAGCAATATATGGTCTTCGTAGGCGCGATTCTCTGAGAGAACTATTTAAGAACATTAACATTATGACGGTGCATTGTCAGTACATTTACGAAAACATAATGTACGTGAGAAAAAATCTGTATCTTTTTAGTAAAAGAAGTGACATACACAATTATACAAGGTGTTGATTTGCATCCTCGTCAAATTTCAGGAGGTTGTCATAAAAGACATAAATAATCAATTGAAGTACGGTAGCGGGTAATAACTAATAAGCGCTGCTTTTTTTTTGTTGTTGAAATTTAACAGTATTTCAGAATTAAACCCTTAATTCAATACAAATAAAACAGAATCACCCGACTGCGCACACAGCTACAATGCAGCTGAGCTGTGTGCGTGTGTGTCGACGTCTGTACCTACGAAATGCAAGCCGCGTGCGCTCGAGCGCGACCGAGCCATGACCGGTAGCAATCATTTTACCTAATTTTATTTCGAAAACCACCTACATTATTGTCATAAATTTCGCTTAATAACTAACTCATTTTTGAGCATCATTGGAATACGGATTAATCTTACTAATGACAGTAATACTAGTCGCCAAAGAAAAGTTCACTGACCTGATATCAGATGATTAATAAAATGTTAGTTTTGCTTTATCCTTCAACCTAAAGTTTTCGTAGTGATTTTGTTTTTATTTGTGGATTAACTCATTTTTGAGCATCATTGGAATACGGAAATCTTACTAATGACAGTAATACTAGTGCGCCAAAGAAAAGTTCACTGACCTGATATCAGATGATTAATAAAACGTTAGTTTTGCTTTATCCTTCAACCTAAAGTTTTCGTAGTGATTTTGTTTTTATTTGTGGATTAAATTGGTTGATTTGAAATTTTCTTTCCTACTTAACGGGTTTAGGACCGGCAATAATACCTACCTTAGTTGGTGTACCGATCCACTAAGTCTAAAAATGTTTTCTACGTTTGATGGAAATGGAAAGACGTGCTAATTAAGTGTATGTACCTACGTGGTGATACTTTCGACTCTTAGGTATTATTGGCGTAGTTAAAAATTTGAAATCAAATTATTTACACTAATAAAATTGATTAAGCTAACAACGTATTTACAAAATGTACAAATAAATAAATTACCTACTTAAGTTACCCGGAGGTATTGTTCAAAGTGGCCACCATCACGCTCCTCGCACAATCGAGCACGACGTAGCTGGTTTTCCTTCACCTTACGTAACACTAACACATTCGTTTTTATTTTAAAGTGTCGAAAGCACTAATGATCCTTGCACGTAATTCTGTTACACTTGTCACTTCCTCCGTGTAAACCCAACATATCCTCGACAACGTGACGCAACAGCTCCAGGTATTTGGCACTGTTGAGGTACCCATCAATGAAGTAGGGTCCAAGCACATGTTCCCCTATTATGCCAGCCCACACATTCAGTCCAAACCGCACTTGGAACGCATGCCGTTTGGTTACGTGCGGGTTATGGTAGCGGTGAGCCCACCAATGTTCGTTATGAACATTGTAGACGCCAACTCGAGTAAATAAACACTCGTCCGTCCACAGGATGTTGGCGTCTTGGTGTTCCAGCAACCAGCGACAAAATGTAATCCGCACGGCATTATCACCTGAGTGAATGTCTTGTGCCTTGCGGTAGTGGAACGGGTGTTGCAGTTCACGCTTCAGTAGGCGCCACACTGTGGTGTGGTGCACTCCAAAGTGTTGACCAGCCTCCCGCGTGCTTGCCCGTGGGTCTCGCTGGAAGTACTCCAGGATATCTTCTTGCAAGGCGACAGGCAGGCCTACGCTGCCGCGAGCTTGAGCATGCAGGGGAACGTCAAACTGCCGATGATCCCTCAGTCTTTGCGTAGCAGCCAGCATGACGCTCTGTGATGGGGGTTCCCGATCGGGAAACATTTCGGTGAACATCTGGATGGCTCGTCGTAGGCTGTCTCCACTGATGGCATACAGACGGACCATCTCCACCAACTCGACATTTGAATAGTTGTCCGTCATCTTGCACTTTGTACCTACGTCTCAACGATGTACCGAGAAGCGAAATTCGCAAAGCACCCGCACGCTTCGGCGACATCAAACACACTGTTAGTTCCAGAGCCGCGGGGGCGCGGCTAGGAGCGTGCGCGCACCGTGATTGGGGTAGGATTGACTACCTACGAATTTATTGAATGAACGTTGCGTATGCGTTGTGTATGTATTGTTTGCTTTTGTTTGTGTGTAAAAGCGCGGTTATAGGGCTAGTAACAGACAGGCCGCGTTTAAATACGGCTGGTTTACACTTACGGATTTCCGCAAATAAGAAAAATAAATAAAAAAATACCTACCCATTTTATTGTTGATTTGGGTCGAGAATCATTAGCATAATTACGTCCTTGAATTTGACTAGGATGCAAATCAACACCTTGTATTACTAGGAAGAGGGACCAGTTAGTTCAGCCAGGCTTCAGACTCGCTAAGGTAGACTCATCTTTCATGGGGTACTGTTTGAGATGCTATAACAAAATTCCACAAAGCATTCTTGAACTGAATCCATCTTATTATAAAAACTTCCATAAGTACAAGGTTTAAACCAGAACTAAAAGATCTAGGTTTGTTACCGTACTAGCAAATCGTATTACAAATCGTAGACCAACAAAGGTTTATTTAGTACCAAAGATCGTCTCTGGACTAAAGATTTCATTCATTCGTTCGTTCAATGTTCTATGCTGTTACAACAGCCTGCTCACAGCGTGCCACCCTAGCCAGCCAATGACAGCTAACCATAACCATGCCACTCTAGCAAACCAAAGCCATGCCACTCTAGCATACCATAGCCATGCCACTCTAGCCAGCCAATGACGGGCAACGACTCGCGAGCCAATCACAGTCAAGCGAAGACACCGCCATAACCACCGGATGCCTCCGGTGGGGATATCAGTCTATATAATGCCCTGTAAGCTCAGTTTCGAGGTCTTGTCGCGCTCGATTGTGAAACCTGTAAGTCGAGACTCTGTCCGAATAAAATAATGAATCAGTTCCTGTCTATTTTTTACCACTGTCGTTACAGTCAGAAGTGGGATCGAATAAAAAAAACTTACGATAAAACGACGCTCTGCTACTTAAAAGTCAACGGTCACCTACTGTGGAGGACGAGGTCTGAAAATTCAAACGAAGAACGTTGATGCACACCGCCTGCAAGGAAAATATTGTCTCCCATCCCAGTATCACAGGGCACAAATTGAAAAAGCAGGCCACAATCTGGATGGAACACGAAGCGCCTACCCTCAGTATCGTATTGGTCATTCCATAATTTGACCTTGAAAACGAAGACTGCGGCCAGTAACCACCTGTGAGACACTTTGAGTTACAAGAAGTATCCATCTCTCTGCCAGCAACGGTTCTACGGTAAATTAAGACTAAACACACAAAGGTTGACAAAGGTTGTCAACAGCAACCAAGGACATGGAAGGAAGGAACCGTCCTACTTCACGCTGAGAGCTGCCAGGAACCATGCATAAATAACAAGGTCAGTAAACATGCCAATATTTGCCAAATTAGCCAAATGCCATTAGCCAAATATTTAAACCAAATGTGTTTTACCATGGAGTGCCCCATGAGTTGATAATTATGCGAATCGTAGACAAAATAATTTGGTAAGCCCGCTACGTAAATCTAATCATAGTCAGTTAATTAGTATATTACCTCGGTACAAAAAATGTTTTACGAGTAGGTACTACACTCGCGAGCAACCAAATCGACTCAAGCCTAGACGGCGCACATATACATTGATTTTCCTAAAACGATAAATGGTAATTACAAAAGTGATATGTCATTCGAAAGCTGAAGAATTAGGCTTTCAATTAACATCAATATCTTAAAAAAAAACTAAGCGCTGATTTATTGACACATTTTAATTGGCCGTCAGCGTAAATTACCTCTTTAGGAATCCACGACTTGCGCTAACTGCTCCCGCTATAAAACCCCCCCACTTCCGGTTTATCTTATCAGTTGCTTGTTACAAGTTGACCGGTACACATCTCCGTAAATTGCATTCCTTGTTTTCGCTAACCCATGGATACCACACCAGAAGAAGCCGCTCAAGTTGTTGCCTTGTTGCAACAAGGGTTAAGTCAGCGAGCAATCGCTGCCCAGCTCCACTTGAGCCAGTCTTCTGTATCCCGAGTATACAGACGGTTCCAAGAGACTGGTGCCTTCAATCGGAGACCAAGAACGAGCCGCCACCGGTGCACTTCAGAGAGAGACGACCGCTTCATTGTCTCAACCTCGCTGCGCAATCGACACCTTACGGGCGTTGATGTGCAGCAAGAACTGAGACGTGTACGACAAGTGGCTGTCAGCGAGTGGACAGTGAGAAGACGCTTGAAGGAAGCCAACTTGACGCCAAAAAGACCTGCGACGGGCCCTAAGTTGACTGCAGGCCACCGACAAGCGCGCCTTCAATTTGCTCGAGAGCATCTCAATTGGAGCGTTGCGCAATGGCGATCGGTCCTGTTTACTGATGAGTGCAGAATGTGTCTGCATGGCAGTGACAGGAGAGGCCGAGTCTACAGGCGTCCGGGAGAACGATTTGCCCAATGTTGTTTCGCTGAAACAGTGGCATATGGCGGCGGTTCCTGCATGATGTGGGCTGGTATCTCTTTAGAGGGAAAAACCGAACTTGTTTTCGTGCCTGGGGGCGGCCGAGGAGGCGGGCTAACAGCTGATCGGTACATCACCGACATTCTACTGGATCATGTTGTGCCCTACGCAGGGTTTGTCGGTGAAGACTTCGTGTTAATGCACGACAATGCCCGCTGCCACACGGCACGAGTCACTCGACAGTTTCTGCAAGAGGTCGAATTACGCACGATGGACTGGCCTGCGCTCAGTCCTGACATGAATCCCATCGAGCACTTATGGGACGAGCTTAAAAGAAGAGTTCGGGCCAGAAATCCAGTCCCTTCAAGCGTAGACGAGCTAAAGACAGCATTATTAGAGGAGTGGGACGGCATTCCTCAAGAAAATGTCAAAAAATTGATAAGGTCCATGAAAAACAGACTGCGGGATGTAATTAGGGCTAGAGGGGGCAATACGAAATACTGATTTAAATAAAATAATTTTATTTTTAATTTTGTTTGTTTAATTTGTCAAATACGAGACACATACCCTTTTTCCTAAATTCCCGTTTTTCCTACTCTTGCATTCAGACATCATTTATTTCAAAAATGATGGATGGATTTCAATGATAATGATATCAAATTAAAGCTGACATCTTAAGCTTTCGAATGACATATCATTTTAATAATTTCCATTCATGATTTTAGTTGTATCAATGTATGTGTGCGCCGACAAGGCTTGAGTCGATTTGGTTGCTCGCGAGTGTAGTTGTGTACTAAGGAGTTAAGAACTTAAGTTGTACATGTTTAGTTCAAGTGCGCATTAGATTATCCAACAATAACAATTCCATAGTAAATCATGTAGATCAGATACTTATAAATAGCTACAATAATTTTATTAAACTATTATCAGAGATATAGATAGCATTCCTTGGCGATCTCTTGCTACCGCCAGCCGATATTCAATCAGTTTTAGACTTATTGGATAAAGTTCTTGACAAATTGAAAACGAGGAACTTAAAATTAAATATGAGGAATTGTTATTGACATATTTCTTAATTAGGGTATAAAACATCATGACTGTGATGGCATTCAACCAGGTTAATTTAAGTTGATAGTCTTAATTTCTCATCCCGAGTAATGTAAACGAAGTGCGTCAGTTTATTCTATCTAGTTATTAAAGAAAGTCCATTCATAACTTAGCAATAATAGCTCGCCCGTATAACAAACTTACAAAAAAAATACGATGTGGGTATGAGGCAAGTTACATAAATCTTGTTATGGAAAAAAAAATGTTATAGGTCGGTATTAGTGATTATTTAGGTACGATCCTAGTTTTCCAACAGAAATTCACACGTATTGCAGGTATCTTTTATAAAGTAGATTGACGGTAGTTTACGCCCTGTCTTTTAGTTTAGTCGCGTTACAAGTCAGAAAGAGTGTTTATCATGATTTTGGGCTTAAATCCCTTGCAGTGATGAAATTGTTGCTAAGATTTCGTATTATGTGACATGTAAAAATGTCCATGTAATTCGAAATGTACTGCAGTACGCGATACAATGACTAAACATGATCTTATACCATGTATTGCCCGATATTACTATTCACTATGGTGACCGATGAGCCAAAGCCCAAGCAAGCTAAAACTAAAGCCAAAGTCAATGCCTATCTTTGGTTCTGCCTTAAGTAAGTAGATCGTTCGATAGATGCCGTTTATTGTGTACCATTTAGAAGTGAACGATTAGTTCAGTACTGTGCAATGACAAGATGAAATGCCGAAAAGTAGTATTGTTTTACTGCGAAGTGGATATACAAATACCTATAGTGAGTAATTGTGTAATCGTTGATGGTAGGCTATAACGTAAACAAAGCTTTACGGTACCAGATTAGTTGTGTGAGTTGTGACAAACTTCGCGCGATGGAAAATATTACAAAATGCATCATGACAATAACAAGGAGTAAAACGAAGTTCTGAATTTTATAAATATCAACAAAATTTCTGATTTCTAAAAATAACCCGATTTATAAGTAAATATTATTATGTGACGACATGTTTACATTGTGCGTACTGTAAAGGGGATAATGTAGGAAAAAGGGTTATGACATCCAATTCTAAATCTAACTTAGCTCTGATAATACATGATGTCCTGAAACGAGGCTGCGCCTGTGGGTATCTTGGGGGCTAGAGTTGCATTAATTTAACATTAGTACTTAATAGCTTTAAACACATAAAATTATATTGGAAAAATTTAAAAACGTATTCGTGTGTAGTGTGTTAGTGTGTATAAGCAATGAAAGTTTTGCCATCGACACGCTAAGAATTATATATGTGTGAGTGCATGTGTGTGTGCGTGCGTCTTAATGGTATGATGTAATTAACTTAAATTGGTTCTTCCGTTTCTTCATCCGATAGTTTGGCAAAACAGTTTATTTATCTTTTCTCACATGAAGTGTTTCATGTTTTTAATGTCGCAGATATTAAGGAGTTCTTATAATACTGTTAATATTACAACCGGGTACCTATAAGCCTTACGATTTAAACTATAAATATACGGCGCGGTAGGGTTATCTCAGATTAGAATAGCTGGAAAGAAATGGGACGTAACTTAGATACAAGGTGAAAAATGATAATTCAAATTCAAACTCTTTAATTCAGACAAGTGCCCATAGTGTTAGTAACAACAAAATAACTTAACGACTAGGGTTAGTAAACTTAGTAACAAGGCAAAAACAAAAAAAAAAGGAAAGGAAATATGTTAATAGTGTGATTTACAAAAAAAAAAACTATGATTATGTACTTTGGCGCCAGGCGATGACTACTGGCGGCAACAAGGTAATGCTTTTAACATCACGCATGTAATACCCAATGGGTTAGGCAGAGGTATACTCATGAGTACACACACATTTCGCTAGTAAATTGAAATGAATTAAAAAGTGCTTATTCATGGTTACATCCGTGTTACAAGGTATATTACTTCTGCCATACTGTAAAACAGTTATATTTAATTTAAATGTAACAACTTGTTAGTACGTTTCCATCAATAACAACGACACTTTTACCTACAACTAAACACATTTATTGAACACAAAAGTTGACTATAACGTAATGCTATAACATTTAAGTTGCGTTAAAACACTTCAATTAATAGCGGTGAAGCCGCAAACATAAGGTAGTATGGCATAAATATATACTTATACAACAATAAATAATCATAAATGGAATCTACACATCTCTTGTAATGAGGTTTTTACATAGGTGTTAAAAACAAACTTCCCTAATTTATTTTTAAAAGACATTTTCGTGGTACAGCTATTTTCTAAATCGTAAGGTATGTCGTTAAAAATTGTTGGTACTAAGCATTTCCTACATCGTTGTCCATAATAATTAGTACAAGTGGGTACCTATTACAAATTTTCTTATGCACATATTCCTTTTCCTTCAGCTTAAAGTTCCATGCTATAGGGGGCGAGCCAGGTTAACTCTTGTTTGTTAGAGGGTTTGTTTTCTGGCCATATTATGTGATATTGAGGAGTTAGGTAATGATTGACGTAAACTAAGAAGTATGAAAGGTCATATTATATGATACAACGGGTTTACAGGTTTAGTATCCGCTGTCACATATCGTAGCAGTGCTTTTGTCTGATAGCACCAGCAGTGTGAACGAATAATTGAAAACCGAAGATTTCATAAATCTCCTGAGAGGTCTATTGCCCCATTTTAACTTGGTTTTTCTGAGCTGACTTGTAATCACTGTTTTCTTGTTTCCATTGCGGGAGCAATTGTTCCAGGACGGCCGAATGTTACAACAGCCTGCTCACAGCGTGCCACCCTAGCCAGCCAATGACAGCTAACCATAACCATGCCACTCTAGCAAACCAAAGCCATGCCACTCTAGCATACCATAGCCATGCCACTCTAGCCAGCCAATGACGGGCAACGACTCGCGAGCCAATCACAGTCAAGCGAAGACACCGCCATAACCACCGGATGCCTCCGGTGGGGATATCAGTCTATATAATGCCCTGTAAGCTCAGTTTCGAGGTCTTGTCGCGCTCGATTGTGAAACCTGTAAGTCGAGACTCTGTCCGAATAAAATAATGAATCAGTTCCTGTCTATTTTTTACCACTGTCGTTACAATGCGCTGTTCCGTTTTACAAAATGTTGTTACGTAATGTAAAGAAAAAATATTGTTTAAATTGTTATTTGTAGTGGTAAAATATAACGTATTGTTAGTTAAAGGTATTTAAATATTCAGACTTGTATTTTTTTAAATGAACAAGCATTTAAAAAAATACAAGTCTGAATTCAATTCACAATTCAATAATTATTGTTCTGTTTTGTAACAACTATCGATCTAGAGCGTATAACGGAGTGAACTGAGCGGCGCGCGTAATACGAGTAATGTTATCGAAATGTTTATGTTACAACTTAAAGTAAACTAAAATGTCCGGTGTCACTTCAAGATTATCAATTAAATACAAGTAAAAGAACAGTATTTTTTTGTGGTGAGATAGTGTGTGGCGTGTGCATTAATGTTTTTTTAAGAAAATTGATTAACCAAAGAAAAAAGGAGTGTAAATAATTGGATGTCAGAAGAAAAGGTTAGTGATGCATAAAACTGACATATTTGATGCGCTAAACTATGTACAAGATAAAGTTGATGTAATATAACCTACAGTTCGGCTAAAATACTAAGATAAATCAACGAAAACCATCTTTTGACAATTTAGTACCATAGTTAAACTAGGGGTTCGTGACCCCTAGTTTAACTTTGACGTATTTTGGTACCATAGATTGTTCTAGGACTAGCGTTAAACTTCGTTTTGTAATACGGTTTAGTCAAGGTCATGGATCAAAGCTTGTACTATACCCGGTACTTTTTTTAAACCACGTTTTGTAATAAGACGGAATGAGACGAAATTTAAAACATGTATCAAACGCACACTATGCAAGCAAGCATATTACAAGTTAGACGATTATATCGCTGATAAAAATGTTTGCATGGCTCAATGCAGGTCCTGCTCCACAAGGACAGGACGCTTAAATGAATATCATTTAATAGGAAGAAGAAAGAAGAAGAAGAAGATTGTACAACTATCTTTGCAATGTATAAATTCAATCTCTTTAGTATTGTATAGTCGCATAGCACATATTGTGTGAGTACTATGTACTAAAAGCTGTCATTCTCTGGAAACCTACATTTATTTTTCTATTTTTTATTTGACTTGGAAATGCCCTGGCGATTGAGAGTGTGTCATGCTCACTTAAATGTCTCGCTGATGGTGGCGGGTGTGTCGGGTCATTTCGTTCCCTTTAAACTGGTTGAGTGGAATAGTGCTGATCCATGCGTCATGCTCGTGAACGGGTGCTGTCAGTTGTGACTGGTCACCTCTTAGTTGCCACGGCTTGTTTGCATTATTATATTATTTTTAAATTGTCGTTTTGGTTTTACTGTCGACACTTATCGTGCACAACTTGGTACATCGTTCTCACATGATAATATACCAATCTCGATATGAATGATGTAACCAAAGTTTTGTAACAATATTATGATTTAAAAGAGTATCCATGAAGTTTCTTGCCATTCTTCTCATAAGACCAACGCTTTGGAATCGGCAACTACAGTACACTGACAGTTATTATGCCTTGTGAGTGGGACTGTAGCTTAGTTTATTAGCTTATTAAAATGTAGTATTTGTTCGACTATTCAAAAGAGCCTGTAACTGGCCAACTTGAAATAAATGATTTTGATTTGATTTGCAACTGTTAGCACTACTCACGATGTAGCCAATTCTTACAACAACTTAATAAAAAATACTAAATCCCTAAAATTTCTTTACGCTAACGCTCGTAGCATAGTGAAGCCTGTAAAGCTAGATGAGTTAAACTGCATTATACAACACAACATACCCAGCCCTGTGCATGTAATTATTCTATCAGAAACCTGGATCAGGTCTGCATCTGAAGCCGAGACTCTAAAGTTGCCAAACTACTCGCATTATTACAATATAAGAGAGAACACAAGAGGCGGTGGAGTATCCATATTTGTTCATGACTGCCTAAAACACAATTACATTGAGGATTTTTGTAAAGAGGGCAATCACTACTTAAGGGTTCATTTAGATAAATACTCATTAGATATAGGCGCCGTATATAAAACACCAAAATCAAACAATAATAACTTTTTGGAGGAATATTCACAGCAGCTAATGAGGAGGAAAAGAGCTTTGGTGTTCGGTGATTTCAACTACGATCTGCTTAATCCGAACCGATCGATTAATAATTATACAAAAATGTTGCTAGAAAATGGACACTTAATCCTAAACAACACTGATGAAAAATTTAGTACTCGTGATACGCCAACAAAAAATCGATTCTTGATCATGTCTCATCTAACCTAAAGAATCATAAATTTCTTCTAACTATTGTGGAGTCTTCAATGTCGGATCACAAGCAAATCTATCTCAAAGTTGGCAAATATGTACCTGAAATGAAAAAGAAAATCAAGTACCATACTCTAGATTACACAGCGCTTTATCAAACTGTATAAAGTATAATTATAATAGTGACTACGAAAGCTTAGAACACATGATAAAGGAAGCAGCAACAAAAAATAAAAAAGAGAAATACAAAATTCAAAACACGTTAAAATCAGATTGGATCAATAAAGACATAATTGGAATGCTAAATAAAAGGAATGAGCAGTGGTGTGTTCATAAGAATAATCCCAATGACGACATAATAAGAAACAAGTTTATATCTCTACGGAACAGCGTGTCGGCACAAATTCAAAATATTAAAAGTGGTTACTACTACAAAATATTCAAAAACTGTGAAAGAAAGCCCCTTAAGATGTGGAAGTTAATTGGAAACTTAGCTGGAAACAAACCTAAATTATGCTCCGCTCCTTCAAAGCTAGATACGCTAACCGGCCCAATCACAGACAGTAAAGAAATATGTAATTATTTTAACACCTTTTTTGCAACTATTGTGTCAGTTTTAGCTAATAAAATTGTAAAGCCTAGGTACCAAATAAATACTCAGCCAAGAACACAAACAACAATATCTAATACATGTAAACTATTGAACATAGCACCAACTGCTGAAGTAGAAGTCAGCAAAATCATAGACAATCTCAATTCAAACACTACTGCGGGCTTAGATGGAATTAGCAGTAAAACCATAAAAAGTATAAAAAATCTAATATTAACTAAACTCACGTTAATCATTAACAATTGTTTGCAAAACGGTGTCTTCCCGGATTCTCTGAAAGTAGCGAAAGTTAGTCCCATCTTTAAGTCAGGTAAAAAGACTGATCCAGGTAATTATTGCCCTATCTCTGTCCTCCCAATAATTTCTAAAATATTCGAGAAAATATTATACAGGGTGTCCAGTAAATAGCACGACATACTGCAGGGGGTGGTAGCTAGGTTCACTACCTATCAATACAACACAATATATGTTCAGCAAAATCTTACGGATTTACAGTTTTACAAAATTTTCCGAAATACCGAAAAATCTCTACCTTGAAACAGATTTTTAAGCATCTTGGAGCGTATAACCTGCAGAAGTTGTAAATTTCTGCTAAAATCACACGCGGATGGAGCCTAGGTTATTAGAGCAACCTAGGCTATAATTGCTGATTCTGTCGCCAGAAGTTGAAGGCAAAAAATACGCAATCGGGAAGAAAGGCACAGGAGATCGTTCAATTAATTAATTGTACCACATACCTTGACCAGCGATTCCACGCGTGCGCGCAGGCGACGGCCACGTGTCCGCTTTCGGGAGGAGCAGCTTACAGGTCTTTCTGGATACACTAGGCTGGCCAGCAGTACACAACACACTAACATAGGTCTGGAATAGGTTGATAACAGTTCGTATAGGTTCAGTTCAGGGGGTTTTAGGGCGCGATGGGACTAGTTAGTGTCACACATAGCATGCGCATCCACACGATCCCAAGGTTAGAGCGAGACTAACGCGTCGGTGCGGCGCGGCATGGCGCGCGCGCTGCTCGGCGCGAGCAAATCACCCAATCACGATATGGGGCACATATTCAATAAATTAGACGAAAACCAATGCCTTTCAATCGCCATAGGTGATGTAGAAAAAATATAAAAACTATAAGTTACGAAGCGTAACCACATCTCGTAATGAAAAAATCCTTTTCTAGTACTTTTTTTTACATCAAATTATTTGTGAATAGTTAGGTACTTTACTCATTGTTAAGTCTTTTTTCTATCAAAGACAAGAATGTTTTCAAGAAATACTATGTTTTGTTTAAATTTGCACAAAACTATTTCTTATCACTTAAGTTTAACATAAAGTGGTGAAAAAAAATGTATGTGGCAGTTTTGTACAACAAACTTAAAAAATAGCTTGTTTAATGGTGATTTAATTTTGGTTTAATGTGGGCTCTGGGGAAAATTCCCAGGGGCATTGCCCTATGCCACCCACCGCGTCGCAGGTTGCGGATAGCGAAACGGCCTCCAGATATGGAGGCTAGCTGCTTTGGCAGTCGCGGACAGCTGGGCGGTCCATCTTGAGGGGTGCTGGGAAATACTCATGGCGAGGATCTCTCTATAAAAAGGCACGAAACCCAATGACGGAGGATGACAGTGGCGAGTAGGAGCCGCCACTCAAATCAAAGCTCGGACCCGGGGAGACCTACCTCGTGAGTCTTGGAACGGAAATTGGTCTAGGAGATACACACTCCGAAATTAAAGTAACCGCTGCCTTGCGGACAGATGTTGAATTATCAAAGGCTAGGGCGTCAACCCGAAATTGTGATGTGTAGTACCTTGGGAAAGTGCTGCACTATTCTCCCAATCATCGTAATGAAATGAGTACTAATAATGATAATGTTTTGCCTTGCGAACCGGCTAGCACCCGGCGCTTGCAGGTATCCGGGCCTGCAAGTGAGAAATTGATTACCGAAGACTGTAAGAGGGTGGGTACCCAGGCCCCCTTACCAGTGAATACTACTGGTCTTAAAGAAAGTAATAAGAAGCTAGCGCAGCAAGTTTTTCATCCTGGTCTATTCCTGGTCAGACCTAGAAGTGCATCCTTAAGCTCCATAGTTGATGCTCACACTCAAAACCAGACTACCACCCCAAAGAACGACAATATTATGGATACTGAATCTGAAAATCCCGATCCCCCCACGTGGCAGAGAGTACCAGTGCTACGCAATTCCAAAAAAAGGAAAACGGTTTCCTCGCCATCTCCAGAGAGAATCCAGGTCACAAACCAATTCAGTGCTCTGCCTGTTGATCCAAAAGAAAATAACGAAAGAGAAGCTCCTATAAAAGTCCCGAAACCGCCACCGATAATCCTCTACGGAATTGAAGATCTCACCAAGCTTACTGAACTTTTAGAAAGCGTTGCAAACAAAACCGACTTCATATACAAAATTATTAATCAAAATCAACTTCGCATTAATTGTGTTAACGTAGAGGCATACAAATCAATACTAAAAGTTGTTCGAGATAAAGGACTTATCGGACACACATTCAACAGAAAAGACAAAAGACCTTGTAGAGTCGTGATTAAAAATCTCCATCACTCAACTCCCATTAATATAATCAAAGAAACTCTAGAAGAAACAGGAAACACAGTTATTGGAGAAATAATAAATGCAAAGTATGGGAGCGAAAAGAAACCTACCTCGACATTTTTCGCAACCCTACAACCACACATGATCCACAAACCTGGAAAACCTATCCACGACGTCACTTCATACAGACCAATTAGCCTTCTGCCGATAATGTCAAAGCTACTTGAAAAATCACTTTTACATAGAATGATGAAAGTTATAAAAGAAAAAGAAAAGTCAATCATTCCGGAACACCAGTTCGGTTTTAGGAAAGAACACGCGACTGTTGAACAAGTACATAGAGTGTGCAGAGAAATTAGAACGTCTTTAGAAAAAAAAGAATACTGTTCATCAGTCTTTCTTGATGTTCAGCAAGCCTTCGACAGAGTCTGGCACAAAGGTCTATTATATAAAATTAAATTGATACTACCACACACATTCTATGAAATCCTGAAATCCTATTTGACTGATAGAATTTTTCAAGTTAGAGAGAATAACTGTACCTCCAACTTCTATGAAATATCGGCAGGAGTGCCACAGGGATCTGTGCTGGGACCTATCCTATACACGCTGTACACCTATGACTTACCGCAAAGCCCAGGAGTTACTATTGCAACTTTTGCTGATGACACGGCCTTACTCACTTCGAACAAATGCCCTATTAAAGCTTCTCGTATCTTACAAAATAGCCTGAATGAAATAGAAAAATGGTTATCTAAATGGAGAATTGCTGTTAGTGTATCGAAATCGGTGCACATAACATTCACTCTTCGAAAAGAGGATTGTTCACCAGTCAGCTTAAATGGCATTCAGCTACCGCACCAACACACAGTAAGGTACTTGGGCATGCACCTAGACCGTAGACTTACCTGGAGTAAACATGTTCAAACTAAACGAGATGAAATCAACCTAAAATACAAGGGTCTCTATTGGCTGCTGGGACGTAACTCAAAACTACCTATGGACAACAAGTTACTTATATACAAATCAATCCTGAAACCAATTTGGACATATGGCATACAGTTGTGGGGCTCTGCCAGCGCCACCAACATAATGACAATACAGAGAGTACAAAACTACATTCTTAAACAAATATCTAATGCTCCATGGTTTATAAGAACAACAGAGGTCCATGAAATACTGGAAATACCCATGGTAAAAGAAGAAATAGACATACATGGAGCCAAAGTATAAATTAAGACTGTCAAAGCACCCGAACCAGTTAGCGGGGCAGCTCACCATTCCAGAAACCATACGTCGGCTTAAAAAGCGGCGGGATATATTCGACGACTAAAGAGTCTGAAGACCAGATGAAGAAAGGGTTGGCTCCGCTGGGAGCAGCGCCCTAAACGACGAAAATCACTCACCGCATCTGTTTATAGTCTGTAATGACTGATTGCATGATGAAAGCAAAAAAAAAAATGGTGATTTTGGAAAGATACAATACTAGTGCATTTTCATTTTAAAAAAATACGAAAAATAAGCTATTTTAGTTCATAAGAGCATTTTATTTTAAATGCAAGTAATGTGACTTTGAATTCGAATCGTTGTAAGGTCGTACTACGGTTCGAATTACATAATAATTAATCTACAGCTGACCGGCCGGCCGGTCTGTAAATGACATCTTGAAGGATAAGGTGATAGTAAAAAAAACAGAGGAGTTGACTTTAATAAATATTTATTTAAATAAATTACAATAAATGCTCAAATTCCTCCCTTGTGCCCTAATACACGCTCGGCATCTTCTTAAAAATGAGCTTTTGAGTCTTCTCAGGCTTATTTCCGATATTTTTCTTGCTGCAATGTTAACCCTTGCTTTCAATTCATTGTCATTTTGGATCGGTTTTTCATAGACTTTATCCTTCATGGCACCCCAATAAAAAAAATCCAGGGGGTTTAGGTCCGGAGACCTAGGTGGCCATAATATCGGTCCCAGTCGCCCAATCAACCTGACTGGATAAGCTTCATCTAAGTAGGCTCTTACTTCCCGGCCATAATGAGCTGGGCACCCATCATTTTGAAGCCACATCACCTCTCTTCTCTCACTCGGAACATTTTCAAGGAGCGTGGGTAGGGTTTCTCGTAAAAACTCCAAGTAATTATTGGCATTTAATGTAGGTGGAAGCTCGACGGGACCCACAATCTGGCCAATAAAAATCCCACACCATCGCGTAAATGAGCAGGTATTACTTATTCTCATAATGGTTTTTGTCAAAATAACGTTAATTACATTTTCAACAAAATCAGCTTCTCTGGAACTAAAATAGCTTATTTTTCGTATTTTTTAAAATGAAAATGCACTAGTATTGTATCTTCCCAAAATCACCATTAAACAAGCTATTTTTTAAGTTTGATGTACAAAACTGCCACATACATTTTTTTTTCACCACTAAACACACATAAGAATATAGTTCTGTGCAAATTTAAACAAAAAAAAAAGTAGTTAAAAAACCCGACTGAAAAGACTGAAAAACAAAAAACAAGCACATTTTAAATTAAACAAAACTTGGAAGCAGGCGGGGTCCGTTCTATTTTCATTTCATAATTTAATATTCAAATGAACCCCAAAATGTGCTTGTTTTTTGCTTTTCAGTCTTTTCAGCCGGGTTTTTTAGTTTTTTAATTACTTTTTTTATTTCTAACTTTTTAGTTCTTTATTGTTTGTTCTTTCAGATTTACGTAAAGGATCTTTGCAGACTGACTCTCCCAAATGGTAGAATTTACGCTTACGCGGACGACACTGCAATTCTTGTAGACGGAATCACTTGGGACATTGTGAAAGCAAATGCGGAGATGGCCATGGCTAAGGTTATGATGTGGTTAAACTCGAACCTTCTTACATTAAACCTTCAAAAAACCCCTTATATTCGAACGACGTATATTTCATTCAAATTCCTTCATCCGTTTAGGAGTTATGAGGGAACAAAGAAACGGACATACATACACGCCAAACACATAACCCTCCTTTTGGGCTTCGCCGCAGTCGGGTAAAAATAGTATTTCTTGAAAACATTCTTGTCTTTGATAGAAAAAAGACTTATCAATGAGTAAAGTAACTATTCACGAATAATTTGATGTAAAAAAAGTACTAGAAAAGGATTTTTTCATTACGAGATGCTTAAAAATCTGTTTCAAGGTGCTTACAAGATGGTGCGGAATCAACTCCGCACCCGGGCCCCCCCGTTGACGCAGAGTCTCCGGCCTGAGCTCGTCGAGGACGTGGTGAGCGCTCTGTTCCCTTCGCGAGGGAAGCATCCTCCCCCGCCAATGGCTCCGCCATCCGCGATGCCGGAAGCGGACTATTTAGGAACCGATGCCCAAAAAACCGCCACCCACTCTCCCTTCGCCCCCAAAGCCTCCCGAGGCCGAGGACGGTTGGCTAGTGGCCGGGGTGAAGCAAAAGGAGCGTAAGGCGGCCCAAAAGGCCAGGCGGGCCGAACGAAAGCGCCGGCGTAAAAAGCGGAGCGCCGCGGCGAAGCTGCGTGCCCCTAAAACCGCGGCTGTAGTCATTACGCTACAGCCGGACGCGGCTAGTAAGGGCATGCTGTACCGCGACGTTCTCGCCAAACTGAAGGCGACGGTGAACCGCCGCCGCTGCTGCCAAAGACGCCACCGCAACTCCCGCTGTGGTGGTGCCACAGGAGGTCCCGGAGGGGGCTGAAATGAACTGTCATTAATGGCCCCATTAAGCCTCCTCCAGGCGAATATCAACCACTGCGCCTGCGCTCAGGATCTGTTGCTCCAGAGTATGGCGCAGTGGTCGATAAACATCGCCGTGGTCGCTGAGCCCTACTTTGTCCCGCCCAGGCCAGACTGGGTGGAGGACCTTAGTGGCTCAGTGGCCATTATTGCGTCGGCCGCCGCCGGCACCCCGTCCCTTGAGATGGTCAGAAAGGGTCAGGGGTGCGTAGCAGCACGGTTCGGGGAGATTGTAGTCGCGGGAGTCTACTTCTCTCCGAGCCGAACTCTCGCCGAGTTCCAAAACTCCCCAGGGAGTTAAGTGTCGTCATCGGAGGCTATTCCCTTCCCGTACTAGTGCTCGGGGACTTCAACGCCAAGAGCTTGGCTTGGGGTTCCCGTTACACGGATGTGCGGGGTGGGATGGTCGAGTGCTGGGCTCTGGAAACTGAGGCCTGGACATCCTGAACCGGGGTTCTGTACCCACGTGCGTGCGGATGCGGGGCGAGTCGGTGGTGGACATCTCGTTCGCCAGCTCCGCTCTGT
This sequence comes from Diarsia rubi, assembly GCA_932274075.1. NCBI lineage: Eukaryota > Metazoa > Arthropoda > Insecta > Lepidoptera > Noctuidae > Diarsia > Diarsia rubi. The sequence goes on along the minus strand of OW026434.1, from coordinate 4,122,767 downwards.
CACGGCGTGTCGTCGACTGGCGCGTCATGGAGAGGGTGGAGACCCATTCCGACCACCGGTATATCCGGTTTGAGGTCTCTGCCCAGTCCCCGAGTGCGCCGGTCCCACAGACCCCGAGTGGTCCGCGTTGGGCGCTGAGGCAGCTGGACAGGGAGCTCCTCCTGGAAGCCTCGATCGTGCGGGCCTGGGTGCAATCACCGGTCAGGCCCACCGACGTAAACACCGAGGCGGGTTGGTTCCAGGAGGCCATGTCCGAGATATGCGACATGGCAATGCCCCGAGTCCGGCCAGGAAGCGCCCGGCGTCAGGTGTACTGGTGGTCGCAAGAGCTGTCGTACCTGCGTAAACAGTGTATGGCGGCGCGGCACCTGTACACCAGGCATCGCAGGCGCCGCATTCGGCCTCCGAATGCGGAAGCCATTGAGGCGGAGCTGTATAAGGGGTACAGGGCGGCGAAGGCCACCCTCCGCGAGGCTTGTAAGCGGGCCAAGAACGAGGCCCGCGAGGAGATGCTGGAGACTCTGAACAGAGATCCGTGGGGGCGCCCTTACAAGACGGTGCGGAATCAACTCCGCACCCGGGCCCCCCCGTTGACGCAGAGTCTCCGGCCTGAGCTCGTGGAGGACGTGGTGAGCGCTCTGTTCCCTTCGCGAGGGGAGCATCCTCCCCCGCCAATGGCTCCGCCATCCGCGATGCCGGAAGCGGACCATTCAGGAACCGATGACGACATTCCGGAGGTGACTGGGGTAGACCTGAGAGCGGCGGTACGTAGGCTGAGTGCCAAAAATACCGCCCCGGGACCCGATGGCTTGCCTGGCAAAGCCTGGGTCCTGGCCTCAGAGGCTCTTGGGCCCCGACTAGAGGGGTTCTTAAGCGCATGCATGGAGAGAGGCCAGTTCCCGCTTCGTTGGAAGACGGGGAAGCTGGTCCTCATTCAGAAGCCGGGGCGCCCGGCGGACTCGCCGTCCGCATACCGGCCCATTGTGCTGCTCGACGAGGTGGGCAAGCTCTTTGAAAGAGTAATTGCAAACCACCTCGCCGAGCACCTGGAGGGAATGGGTCCGGATCTTGCGGAACACCAGTTTGGGTTCCGCAAGAGGCGCTTGACGGTGGACGCCATCATGCGCGTGAGAACCCTCACGACGGGGGCTGCGGTCTCTCGGGGCGGTGTGGTCTTGGCGGTGTCTCTCGACATCGCCAACGCCTTTAACACTATGCCCTGGAGCTGCATTAGGGAGGCACTCCGGTATCACCGGGTGCCGACCTACCTTCGTCGTGTGGTCGGGGACTATTTGACCGACAGGGCTGTCATCTACCCTGGTCAGGACGGACAGTGGAACCGGCGAGAGATGTCGTGCGGTGTTCCACAGGGATCGGTTCTGGGGCCGCCCTTGTGGAACATCGGTTACGACTGGGTGCTGCGCGCCGACCTCCCTAGCGGCGTCAGCGTAGTCTGCTATGCGGACGATACGCTGGTGCTAGCTCAGGGTGGGTCGTACGAGGCGGCGGCCGACAGTTTGACACGCGGGGTTGTGATTGTCGTAGAAAGGATCCGGCAGCTGGGTCTCGAGGTGGCGCTTCACAAGTCGGAGGCCATGGGCTTCCATGGACGTGGGAATGCGCTGCCGTCGGGATCCCAGTTAATGGTGGGAGGGGTTCCCATCGGCGTCGAGTGTACTTTGAAGTACCTAGGACTCGTCCTCGACAGCCGGTGGAACTTCGTGGAGCATTTCCGACGTTTGGCTCCCAGACTGGAGCGGGCCGGGGCTGCCTTTAGGTGGCTCTTGCCCAATCTGGGGGGGCCAAACGCCTCCTGCCGGAGGCTCTACGCGGGGATCGTGCGGTCCATGGCCCTTTACGGGGCGCCGGTGTGGGCGCCTGCTTTGAGGAAGCGGGCCGCCCACTACCTGAACGTGCCCCAAAAGGTCATGGCCGTAAGGACAATACGGGGGTACCGCACGATCTCCCGCGAAGCGGCGAACCTCCTTGCCGGATTGCCGCCGTGGGATCTGGAGGCGACTGTCCTCGCGCGCCTGCATCAATGGCGCGCGGAGGCGCTGCGCCGGGGGGTCACTCCGCTGCCGCGGCAAATTGCTGCGCGGCGGACGGACCTCCGGTGCGATCTCATGGCGGCGTGGAGACAGCGACTGTCGCAACCCCGTGCAGGGCACGCAACGATAGTGGCGGTAAGTCCCCTCTTTGAGGAGTGGCTTGAGAGGTGCCACGGCGCCCTCACCTTCCGTCTGACGCAGGTCCTCACCGGACACGGTTGTTTCGGGAGGTACCTGCACCGAATCAGGCGGGAGGAAACGCCCGGATGCCACCATTGTGAGGATCGGCCGGAGGACACGGTGGAGCACACAGTGGAGGTGTGCCCCGCTTGGGCGGAGCCCCGCCGTGTTCTCGTAGCGGCGATCGGCGGCGGCGACCTCTCGCGCCCGGCCCTGGTGCAAGCCATGGTCCGGGGCGAGGAGGAATGGGACGCCGTCGCCTCCTTCTGCGAAGCAGTGATGCTGGCGAAGGAGGTGGCGGAACGCGAGAGGGAGAGAACCTCTCGTCCCAGCCGCCGCGGGAGGCGCTCCGGGCGTCGGGGGTCCCGCGATGACCTCCGGCCACCGTAGACGCGGGCCTGTGGACGGTGAGTGATGGGCTAACTCGCCGTCCGTCCGTCTCACGACGAAAACAGGCCGTGTCGACGGCGTGTTCGTGTTCCACGCGAGCCTCAAAGAGATGTCAGCAACATGGGAGGGACCCGAAAGGGCCGACGCCTGTCGGGGCCGCGGGTAGTCCTCTGGTTATCGCGGCCTCGACATAGAGGGCGAAGAAGGAACATGGGTGGTTTTTAGTCAGTAGAAGTCTGACACTCCCTTTCGCTCTGCCCAAGAGCGGGAGGGGTTATTCGATGATTTTACACCCACCAAAAAAAAAAAAAAAAGGTTAGAGCGAGACTAACGCGTCGGTGCGGCGCGGCATGGCGCGCGCGCTGTTCGGCGCGAGCAAATCACCCAATCACGATATGGGGCACATATTCAATAAATTAGACGAAAACCAATGCCTTTCAATCGCCATAGGTGATGTAGAAAAAATATAAAAACTATAAGTTACGAAGCGTAACCATTTTCCCCGGCTTGAAAGTTCCCACTTTCGAAACACTAAGGAGAAGTAAATACAAAATTGCATATCATCACAACTCCACAAAAAGCTATAAGAACTCTAGAGTTGCGACTCTATATAACAAATGAGGATACTTAACTAACTATTCTACGCGGTAACTAAATCTAATACTGCACATTGGTGCAAGGTAAGAATTAATATTAAGGTAACTAAACTTATTGCGTTGGCAAAGGGCACAACTTTACTACCGGGCGACTCTGAAGGATCCCGCTTTGAGTCTTGACAGATGCGACTCTACAAACTCCGTTTTTATCTGGAAATGTTTCGTGAATTACTCCTAACGGCCAATGCAGAGGCATCACATTGTCCTGCATGGAGACGACAACCATCCCGACCCGTATTGGATTGGCAGTAGTGTTCCATTTCTGTTTGGATTGTAGGGTGTGCAAGTACTCTTGGCGCCACCGCTTCCAAAAAGATTGAACCATCTGATCAGTCAATTCATATCGCGAAATAAGATGTAAGCGCGTTTCATTGACTTCGTGAGCGGGAAGAAATAAAAGAGGTTTCGTATGCAAGAAGTGCGCCGGTGATAATGAAGTGGGCTCTGACGGATCCGAGCTGATCGCATACAGAGGCCTCGAGTTTAGTAAAGCTTCTACTTGAGTTAGCATAGTGTTAAACTCGTCAAAGCTAAGAATTTGCTGACCGATGACTTTGCAGAGATGCGTTTTGACACTCTTCACTTCACTTTCCCAACAACCACCAAAATGTGGAGCTCTACAGGGGATGTTTTTGAGTGTGATTCGATGCTCTGCAAGTTCTCTTTTCCACAAGGGGTGATACTCTTTAGCCAAGAATTGGTAGAGATCTCGGAGATAGGATTTGGCTCCAATAAAATTGGTAGCATTATCCGTGTACAGACACTGAACCGGACCTCTACGCGCCAGGAAGCGTTTCAACGCTGACAGAAAGCTCGCAGTGCTAAGATCAGAGGCAATCTCAAGATGTAGAGCGCGAGTGGTCAAGCATGTAAAAAGGCAGATGTACGCTTTCCTGGCCCTTTGGCCTCTACGATTGGCTACGAAGGTGTGCCATCGATGCGGTGCAGAGTGAATCCAACTCAAGGTTACAGTTGAATCCGAAAAAGCTACGACTACCTCAATGGCGTGTCGAGCTGCGAAAAGATTATATACTCGCTTTATCACAGTTGATAAGAGGAGTGCGGCGCATAACTCGAGACGAGCTAGCGAAACTACTTTCAGTGGCGCGACTTTAGATTTCGCACACACCAGCGAGACCACGACACTACCGTCAGGTCTGACAACGTGGGCATAAACCGAACCACCGTAAGCCTTCTCACTAGCGTCGGCAAAACCGACGAGTGAGAGTCTACAGCGTTCTACGACGCCAACATGTTTCAAAAATCTCAATTCAGAGATAATTGGCAGTTCAGATTGAAACTGTTCCCACAGACGAACAATGCGAGGTGGTGGGACGTCATCCCATCCAAGTTTGACAAGCCAAAGCTCTTTGATAAGAAGCTTGGCGTATAAAATTATCGGTGCAACGAGGCCTAAAACGTCGAAAAGACGTGCGATGGAAGAAAGAATATTCCGTTTAGTGCAAGTGCGAACATCAGGGTTAACCTGGAACACGAAACAATCCTCGTCAGGGAACCAACGAAGTCCCAGTATTTTCCGAGTCGGATCTTTACTTAGGTCCACGCTCTGTGAAAGTCGTAATGACTCTGGAATAGTCCAAAGAACATCGACACTGTTGCTAGACCACTTCGTCAATTGAAAATCGCCGAGAGAGAATATTTTTATAAGTTCACGAGCCGAGTCTATAGCTAGCGCACTGCTAGGTATAGAACTAACTATGTCATCCATATAAACATCTCGCTGCAAAATGTCCCTGGCGAGAGGCAACTGTGTTCCTTCATCCTGACATAACTGTTGGATAGTGCGAATAGCTATAAAAGGACTACACTTTAAACCAAAGGGAAGCACTGAAAACTGATAAATTTTAAGTTCCTCTTCCTCATTAAACCGATATAAGATACGTTGCAGTGAACGATCTTGTGCACGTATACCTATACGTAGGTACATAGATTTGACATCTGCGGAAACAGCGACACTAAAAAGCCTAAAATTTAACAAAATGTTGAAAAGGTCAGCCTGAAGGGCTGGACCTGCGTACAGGATATCATTGAGCGAGGTGCCGTTATCTGTACATGCACTGGCGTCTAGGACCACACGCAACTTGGTGGTCACCTTATCCTCTCGAATGACAGCATGCATGGTGAGGAACATAGTATTCCATTTCTCGCTCTTTACAATTTCGTTTGGGCAACATACATTCAGGTACGATATTCTGCACCCAAGAAATATAATTGTTTTTTAGATAATCCCGTATGACGTCATCATACAGAAGTTTGACGTTAGGAAGTGATTTAAGTTTACGTTCAAGACTATAGAACCTCTTGCGAGCCATATGTTGTGTGAAATGTCCAAGGATATTTATTTAAAAAAAATAAAAAAAAAATATTATAAGAATTTCCTAATGCTGACGCGTCTGTTTTCAGTGGTAAAGCTGCAACATACTTGCCATTTGGAGCGCGGGTAATTGTGTCACAATAAAACTCTTCACATTGTTTATCATCCACACTCCCAATGGATGAAGCAGTAACATCTTCAATCTCCCAAAACTTACGAAGATCGAAGTTATCGAACGAACTCGCAAAGAAAGACAGAGTGTCAGTTGGAGGTTCGATAATAGGTGCTTCTCCTAGAAGTATGTAGCCGAGCACAGTCTCCAATGCGTCGGGACAACCGGGTACGCTGGTCACGTGACCAGGTCGCAATAACTTAGCGAACAACTTGACCCCAAGTAACATGTCAATATTACCTGGCACACCCCAGCTGTCATCCGCGAGTAGTTTAGGATCAATATGATTTAATACGGACGTATCTATAGCACCCAGTGGAAGCTGTCCGGTTATTTGATCCAAAACTAAAGCGTCTATTTCATACCTAGGCTGCGAGCAAAACCGTGAGCTGAACGTAAGATTCACCGAGCCGCGAACGGGCTGCGACGTGCCACCAATACCACGAACGGTAGTTATTGAGTCAGTATGTATAGTTAGACCGAGCATACGGCAGCAACGCGATGTCATATAATTCTTTTGCGACCCAGGGTCCAAGAGACATCTAACCATCACGGCCTTACCCTTCCTACCCGCCACCAGCACCTTGGCAGTAGCCAGCACTTCCGTACTACGTGTGGCCTGGACTTGAGCAGAAGAATGCGTACACAACGCCACACGATCGGAAGTAGCTGGGTCGGCCGCACAAGCGGAGGCGGGGGCGCTAGCGGGCGTCGGCGCAGGGGCTTGCGTCGATTGCTCAAAATGCAATAAGGAATGATGCTTACCGTTACATTTCCTACATGTTGACTTCGATAGGCACTTAGATAACGTATGTTTGCTACTTAGGCAATTACCACATCTCGCCGACCAACTCATCAAATGAATGCAATGCGCCATAGCTTACTTCACAGGTTGGATCCAATGTCAAATTGAGCATATTTATGTCGTCCATTAGTCCATTGAATTCACTACGCAATCCATCAATTTGTTTTGCCTGAGCGATGAAAGCCTTTTTTTTTTTTTTTTTTTTTTGGTGGGTGTAAAATCATCGAATAGCCCCTCCCGCTCTTGGGCAGAGCGAAAGGGAGTGTCAGACTTCTACTGACTAAAAACCACCCATGTTCCTTCTTCGCCCTCTATGTCGAGGCCGCGATAACCGTTGGACTACCCGCGGCCCCGACAGGAGCGATGAAAGCCTTGCGTAATCTTTCGGTAGTTAAAGATTTAGTTGAATCCAAAATCCTTTGAACCCGCGCAAAATATGCGTCACGTTTACCTTCCAATAATCGAAGTTTAACCTTGTCACTCATTGTTAACAGAAGTCAAATATGCCGCAAAAATAATTATATTAAATCAACCTTTATCTTCTACGGAACCCCAGTGAGTGAGGTTAGGGGCTAATCAAACCGATAAGCCAATGAAAGATTTTATAACTTAAGTATATAGTACGGAACGAAGTTTCCGTACACGCGAAACCCTAACAATATTAAATTGAAAAGTAAAACAAATATAAACTACCGACGCTTTAACCAAGTGCACGTAACAAAATCTAATATAAATTAAAATAGTAAGCACGCCAAATATCTTATGAACGTACCCATCTATATACTATTTTTATGATTAGCTCAGATATACCTACAACCCGATAAAAACATTTATGTCGGATGCGACGCGATAAACTTGTCTGCGCTAACTTCCACTTGAATGAGATTAACTTACTCAATACAAGTAATATGAAGGTACAGATTCTTAACTAACAATAAGTTAAGTGTTGAACTTAGAAAAAAGTATAAACTTATTTTCGTAAGCGATGCGAGTGTATTCTTAACGAAATAACTTCGTAAGAAACAGTAAATTTCTTCACGAGTAGACGCGTAGATGACTGTTTGAAATAAGTTATCTAGTAAGTACATACTACGTTTGCAAACGTGAAGTGCGGGTGTGATATGTATAAATATACGGCTGTTTCCATTGAGGAGAATTAACGCGTAAAGTTTATACACATCTGTTATTTTACCTAAAGGTTTCTGTTACGAAAGCCAGTCGCCTTCCTACAAAACAAAATAACAAGCGACGCGATGATAATAATATATGGTTAATTGCAATAATTAATCATATGCGGTTGAGTCTCGCTATATAAAGCATACCTGCTCGTGCAATACGAATATAACAGGCGTAAACCTAACGAACCTATACAAGTGTATCATACAATAACAATCAATGTTATTCATTTAGCAATTTCGATTAGTACCAACATAATAAGTATGTAAAAGTTTCTAATGCGTAACTAAATTTAACCGTGGGTACGCGAACAAAGTTCAGACCTGGAACATTCCACAGTCAACGTACGACGATTTATACCCACTACCCACAATTTTTACAACCGAACAAAAAATATGTAATTACGCCGAAAACTAACAGATTTATTAAATAAACGTATTTAGCGATATGAATCAACGTTGATATTCAATTAACTGTATTCTTCGGAGCTTTAAATAGTGAACTTAAAGATTTAAATTAAGAATTGATTTGACGGTTGACCTATTGCAAACGCAAGGCAGTTTGAACCTTAATAATAAAGCAATAGAGTTGAGAGTTGTGTGATGATATGCAATTAATATTGAAAATTCCTAAGTTTTTTGCTCAAAATCAGACTTTTAGGACTTAAATATAGGCCGTAAAAAGGCCCAAAATTAATTGTCCGGTTCGAAGGACCAAAATGGAGCGTATAACCTGCAGAAGTTGTAAATTTCTGCTAAAATCACACGCGGATGGAGCCTAGGTTATTAGAGCAACCTAGGCTATAATTGCTGATTCTGTCGCCAGAAGTTGAAGGCAAAAAAAATACGCAATCGGGAAGAAAGGCACAGGAGATCGTTCAATTCATTAATAGTACCACATACCTTGACCAGCGATTCCACGCGTGCGCGCAGGCGACGGCCACGTGTCCGCTTTCGGGAGGAGCAGCTTACAGGTCTTTCTGGATACACTAGGCTGGCCAGCAGTACACAACACACTAACATAGGTCTGGAGTAGGTTGATAACAGTTCGTATAGGTTCAGTTCAGGGGGTTTTAGGGCGCGATGGGACTAGTTAGTGTCACACATAGCATGCGCATCCACACGATCCCAAGGTTAGAGCGAGACTAACGCGTCGGTGCGGCGCGGCATGGCGCGCGCGCTGTTCGGCGCGAGCAAATCACCCAATCACGATATGGGGCACATATTCAATAAATTAGACGAAAACCAATGCCTTTCAATCGCCATAGGTGATGTAGAAAAAATATAAAAACTATAAGTTACGAAGCGTAACCAGATAGTTAAACGTTAAAGGGAGAAATAAATAAAAAGGGGGTACTTACCTCGCTTAAACCTTACCTGGATCAGGAACAAATATTGAGAGTCGGCGGTAGGTTACACAGGGCCAACCTTAACGAGGACTCAAAGCATCCTATCATTCTTCCTCGTAAGTCACATTTAACCCACCTCCTGATAGCTGACGCTCATGAGAGGACGTTGCATGGTGGGCCTCAGTTAGTTCTTAATTATTTGCGATCAAAATATTGGATAATACACGCAAAGGGTGTCGTTAGGCACTTTGTACGTAAATGTGTCATTTGCATCCGTCATTCTGGTCGGTCGACACATCCTTTAATGGGGTCATTACCCTCTGCTAGGGTCAATGCTAGCCGACCTTTCTTTAGAAGTGGCGTAGACTATGCAGGTCCTATTAGTGTCCGGCCTAGCAAGGGTCGCGGGTATCACTCCACCAAAGGCCTATCTTTGTTTATTTGTGTGTATGGCCACCCGGGCCATACATTTAGAAGTGGTCAGTGATATGACGTCGCAAGCCTTTTTAGCTGCCTTCAAGCGCTTTACAGCGAGGAGAGGCCATTGTGGTGAGATGTGGAGTGATAACGGCACTACCTTTGTCGGAGCTAACAAGGAGTTGAAGGTATTGTTCAACCACGAACGGTCTGGCATAGCACCTGATATTGCCGATTGGTTGGCAACCAACGGCACAACTTGGAGCTTTATTCCACCCCACTCCCCTAATTTTGGGGAGCTTTGGGAAGCTGGAGTGAAGTCAACCAAGCACCATCTCAAAAGAGTTGTTGGTACGAGCACACTCACTTTTGAGGAATTGACGACAGTGCTTGCTCAAATAGAAGCCTGTCTGAACTCCAGGCCAATTTTATCATCTCCACTAACCCAGAAGATCCAGACCCATTGACACCGGGTCATTTTTTGGTAGGAGAGCCTTTGCTTCTCGTGCCCGAAATTAATTTTGAAAATTCAAATATTAGCACATTGAGAAGATGGCAATTGACTCAACGCATGGTTCAGGACTTTTGGCGCAGGTGGTCGCGTGAATATCTGGTTCAGTTCCACCAAAGGAACAAATGGGCACATCAAACCGTAGAACCAAACTTGGGTGATGTTGTGTTGGTTATGGAAGATGATCTTCCACCTGCAAGATGGCTCTACGGTCTTATTACTGAAAAGCATACTGGCTCGGACAAAATCACAAGGGTGGTTTCATTGCGTTGTAAAGGTTCTACGATCAAAAGACCTGTATCAAGGTTAATTGTGCTTCCTGTTACTCCATAAAAATTAGGTTAAGGATAATAACTTTAAGTTTCGAATTAAGATGTTTTAAATGTTTTTATTGTTTTGTTGTTATTTTGTCATTTACATACAGTCCACTAGCTTTTTCACGTCCCACCGAATAGTGTGTATTGTTTCATGGTGGGCGGTAATTTAGTTTTGTTATGTTTTTAAACAATGTTCTGGACATTCTGTCCATGGTGGGCGGGATGTTTGACCGCGAGCTTCCCCACTTAGCGCGATAGATGGCGTTGTACGGTTTGTGTCGTTCGCTGAATCGCGGTGTTAAGATTCTCCGCCGATTCTATATGTATGTAGGATCAGGATTGCCGAGCGGTATATCGTCAGGGTTTGGAGTTCCCATTTTGGGAAAAACAACACTGTATCAGAATCACAGAATTTATTCAGTGGGCACACAACACAATAATTAAATGACACTTTAACACACAATAGAAAATAAAATGAATAAGGCGAACAGACTTTTTAAGGTCAAAGTTCGTACAGTGGTCTAGCCACCCAAACGCACAGTGCAGGTAAGTAAACCGACAGTTTTGTCGGGAGCAGGGAGCTCTTTACTGAGTCGAATCCGAGGACCGACTGACTAGCTACGAGGATTTCGCTGCGTCCCCGCAAGGGGACGCGGCAAAGCGGTCTCGGGGCTTCGCCCCCTACCCGCGGAGGCAAACCGCAGCCCGTAAACACGGACCGGTCCTTGTGTTGCCTGTAATAGGCTAGGCCTATAGGACACGCGACAACAATGCGTGCCCTTGTGAGTGAATGATGTGCGAGTGACTGTAGGCGCGCCACAGCGCCGGTTGCACGGCGCTGCTATCTTCACAGCATCCCGGCGGTCCATCCCCACCAGGTGAGACCCCCGGTTTCCCGGAGGAGGCCCAGCGGAGGACGACCAGCGACGGAGATGCCGACTTACGACGCACCTACAGTGAATGTGTGGCTCCCGTCCGTCCCGTTTCCAGAGCTAGCCGGTTGCGGACCGGACTAAGGGGCCGTGGTGTGTGTGTGGGCGGTATTGTACTGTGTCACACCGCCCAGTGTGGCGTGCCGCCGCGACCAGTCGCGACCCACGCGTGAGTCTACGTGTGTGTAGAGGAGTGTCTGTCTGTGTTAGTTGTGTGTCGTGCCTATATTAACTTAGAACACGGCACACAACTGGGTGCGAGTATTATGTGGAGTCTTTTTGTTCAGGTAAGCTGTGTGTAGCCTAGTACAGCTTACCTGGGAATCGGCAGCCGGCGTGGGTCCACCGTCCGCAATCAGGATATGGCAACGGGGCCTCGCGCCGGAGGAGGGGCGCGCATGCCAAGGGCACAGTGAGCTTGCCGTACGGCTAAGCATGTGTGCCGGCACGCGCGACCGTTTCCGGCGCAAGGCGGCGCCCGGGTGGCAACCCGGGTCCGTGCCACTGCCTGGCGGACTTGTGAACCCAAGGAGAGTCGTTGGAGGAGACGGCGGAGGGGGGCGACCTTACCTCTAAGGCCGCGGGCAACCCAGTGAGTCATCCCCGGCGGCCGAGCCGAAATATAGGGCGGTAAGTTCGGCCAGGCCGTCGAGGACGGTCAGCCCGGGGTCTTGGCCTTCCCTGATGGCCTTTATCAGGCCCATCAGGATCTTGATGGCGCAGGCCATGAACTCCTTGTCGGAGGAGCCGGCGCCGGCCGGTCTGGCAGCGCTTGGCGTCGCCCCATGAAAATGGGGCGGGGCCAGCGGCTGTGCTTTGCCGGCACCGGCTGCTGGACTCGGTGAGGGTTTGTGGGCGGCCTCAGTTACCGCCTCACTTGGAGCTGGGACTCCAGCCTGCGCCACGGAGGCAGGGTCGGCCCGTTGGTGTTCTTCTGTAGCGGGAGGGGGCGCGGGTTTTTTCCCCTTGCGCCCGCGCTTCTTTCTCCGCTTCCTCCGCCTAGAGGAGGGAGGGGGGGCTTCTCCCCTGTTGGTGGGCCCGTTGGCCGGCGCCATGAGCGACTCGCCTTGGGCCTCAGTGGAGGTCATTTCCTTCGGCCTCTCGGTGACCGTGTCCGGTCGGCGTGAGGCGGTCGTGGCGGCGACTGTGCCCGCTCGCCTGTGCCGTAATTCCGACTGGAAGACGGGACACTTGATGTTGCTGGCGGGGTGATCACCCCCGCAATTGGCGCACGTCGCCGGTTCCTCTCGTGGGCAGGGGCAATCACGCGCAGTGTGTCCCTCTCCACAGCGAACACAGGCGAGCGGCCGGTGGCAGTGGTGCGATGAGTGCCTAAATTTCTGGCACCGGTGGCATTGGGCGGGCCCACGCTTTCCCCGCCAGGGCTCAACCTTGACACCACGCATGAGCATGAACTCGGTGGTGTCATAGAGAGTCCTTGAGCCCTGTGTCCTCTTCAGGACAGCGTGGAACACGCAGCCGGGTCTTCCTTGGCGCGCCTTAATATGGCGCACGTACTCCGGCTCGTGCCCCAGCGCGCGGAGCTCCTCTTCAATCTCCTCTGGAGTGGTGTCGACAGGCAGCCCCGTGATGGCCACCTTGAAGCTGCGCTCCGCTGGGGGTGAATAGGCGAACCAGGATGTGCCGCACTCCTTTTCCAGGCCCGTCAGGTACCTCTGGACCACCCTGAATTCGTTCTCGCTTTCGGGCAAGAAACGAACCCCAACGCCGTACGGTCGGGCGTTGGGGGGGTGCCCCAGCTTTTCCCTGAGGGCCCTGAAGTGAGTGGCCCATCCTGGAAGCCTCTCCACCACCAGCGGAGGATACTTCGACCGCTTGAGCGGCTTCGGCTTTAGCTGCTCGGTGGCCACTCCTTGCTCGTTCCGCGAGGGGGGGGCCGCCGGTTTAGGGGGGGGACCGTAGGAGTCTGAGACACTCACCCCTTGTGTCTCCTCTCGTCCATGTGCAGGCGTCGGTGATAGCGACGCGGGAGGCGTCCGGGTCATCTCCGCGTAGGTCGGAGATGCGCTGGCTTCCTGGCCGCGCGGCGGCGTGTGCTCACGCTCACGCTGCGGCCGCGGTGGGTCGAGGCAGTGCCGCTTGGCCTCCTCTTCGGCTTCATCCGTGCTTCGGCGCCGTCGCTGTGGCCGTGGCTCCAACTGGAATTCATAATTGAATCCCAGCGACGGCGTCGGAGATGCTGGAGTGGCTCGCCGCGTCCTCGGGTCCCCCGGCCCAGAGTCAACCGAGCCAACGGACATGATCGACATGCTCGAGCCAGTGCGTGACGAGCATGCCGATAGCCCGGCCGGCGAGTCATAGGCCGAGGCGCGAGGTGGTGCCGGCGAGTACGGCATCTGTTTGGTGCGTGGTGTGGTGGTGCGGCCGGTCGTTGCCGACGCGGACACAGCCCCGGGGGGCGCAGTCGACGCGACGGGTCGTGGCGCAGCTTTTGGTTGCGTCGGTGCCTGCATGCTCTTACGAGCAGGCGGCGCCGGCGCTGTGGGCGCGGGGGTGCGGGCAGAAGCCGCAGGGGGGCGCTGTGTAGGCGCGGATGTCGGCGCGGGTGTCCGCGTAGGTGGCACGGTTGTGCGTGCAGTTGAGGGCGGGCGTGCGAGCGGCGCGGCTGGCACTCGCGCCTTAGGCGCGGTGCTGCGCGCTTGCTGCGCGCGACCTGGGTAGGCGGAGGCAGGCTCGGGTGCCTGAGTCGGCACCGGGCGGAAAGCGGGCGGGCGCACGGCAACGGCGTGCGAGTGGCTCGGCGAGGGCGACGGCGCAACGCGCGCAGGCGCCGCTGGCGTCGGCGTTCCACGCGCAGCCGCCGCCGCCGTGCTTGGTCCCGCGTCTCCTCTTCCTGGCTTCCTTGTCTTGCCGGGACTCATCCTCTCTTCACTACGAGGAGGGGGGGTTTCGGCCGGCGCCGGACCGGCCGACTCGAAGCCGATGTTCGGCATCGACGTCGTCCGGTCCAGCCCCGGACAAGGATCTGTCCTGTAGCCGGCGTCGCCGCGGCCAGAATGACCGCGGGCGCCAGGCTTCGGCATCTTCTTTTGGTGCAGTTTGTCGCGACCACAACAGTGCACAAGGCACCGGGCAGCACGAAGGCTCCCCCTGTGCTCGCACCAGTGCTAGGCACCCGCGCGAACACAGGGAAAGGGGTAAAAGTGGTCCGAGCGAGGCGGCAAAGTTCCACGGCGCGCCTCCAGATGGCAGCACACGCGTAGAGACTTTGGTGTCACCCGAGATATCGCAGCACGATGGGCGACCTCTCGAGTGGACTGCAGGCGAATCCGACTGACTAGCTTACCGAGCGCTCGCCGTTTTATAGGACGACGCCGCTCGCTTTCTAATAAGTTCCCGCCACAACAACTCTGTCCGTTGACGCACGGAAGTACGTCACGTGTTTACAAGTTACACAAAATGTGCTAAATCTAATAAGATTATTCGTTATTGCATAATCAAATAATACAGGAATAATTGTTGATAATAAAAAACGCTGAATTAACAAAGTAAATCATTTTAAAATAAAAGCAAGGTCAACATTTGTTTTGAACAAAACTATTAGTCACACTTATCGAAATAAGTTGCCAAAAATCAAATAGTGTGTACACTAGGTACTTAATAAATTATGTTATGATTTATTAGACAGTAATTGATAGTAAAAAAAGACACTTAAACTAATAATTGCAAAATCAACTGGCAAGAAAAAATTGAATTACCCACATTGTAATTGACAACCAACTCCGACATGTATAAGGTTTAGAGAATTAAATTTTTTTTGGTACTTACTTTGAACAGATTTGTTTTATTTAAACAAAATCCCTCGGGCAGTTGACGAGTGCCGAACACATACTATACCTAAATATTTCTAGCGGATTATATTTAACTATTTTGGCTGTTCTTTTCTTGGCATATTTTGGGTTGCATTTGCTTTATTTCGGTTAAATACACTTCTCATCAAAAAAATCGAAACACTTTCGTTTTTATTGTTTTTGTCCTAATTTTTTACAAAAGAGAATTCATTCCATGAAAAAAAAACATTATTGTGTAGCTGGCAGTTTGGTCATTACAGTAAGAAGAAAAAAATCAAAATTCGAAATTAGAATTTCATTTGTTTATCCTATAAATGAAATTAATCACTGTTTTGAGACAAATGTGTATTTAGGGTTGGAGTACGTTTCTCGTTTAAAAACTAAAAATTAGCGCTTGTCTTTAAACTTTTTGTTTCTTATTTCATTTACTGTGACTTTGGGACGTCTGAAAATACTTTTTTTTCTAAAACATATGGATACTTCGCCCGCAGAAGCCGCCCAAGTGGTGGCATTGCTGGATTCTGGACTTAGTCAGCGTGTTGTGGCTGCAAGATTGCATCTAAGCTTATCATCTGTTCATAGAGTCTACAAACGCTATCGGGAGACTGGTTCGTTCACGCGCCGTTCAGGATCTGGCAGGAATCGGGTCACTTCTGAGCGAGATGATCGATTTATTGTAACAACTTCTTTACGAAATCGACGCCTTAACGCTTTTCAACTGCAGCAGCAGCTTCGCGTTGTACGAAGAGTAGCTGTAAGTGACTCTACAATAAGAAGAAGGTTGAAGGAACGCGGATTGGCACCGCATAAGCCAGCGAATGGGCCGAAATTAACTACAGACCATCGAAGAGCGCGCCTTAACTTTGCACGCGAGCACCTAACTTGGTCATACCTTCAGTGGAGCAAAGTACTGTTTTCTGATGAGTGTAAAATTATGCTGTATGGTAACGACGGAAGGAACAAGGTCTACAGAAGAGATGGAGAACGCTTTGCACAATGCTGCATTGAAGAAAAGGTCAGCTATGGTGGCGGTTCGTGGACGGTTTGGGGAGGAATCAGCGCCGACGGTAAGACAGAACTTGCCTTTGTGTCTGGGCCACGGCTGCCTGCACTAAACTCTCATCGGTACATCGAACAGTGTCTTGAACCTCATGTGATGCCCTATGCACATTTTATTGGCAACGACTTCATATTCATGCACGACAATGCTAGAGCTCACACCGCGGGCGTCGTACGAGATTATCTTACCGAAGTCGGTATCTCCATTATGGTATGGCCAGCAAGAAGCCCGGACATGAATCCCATTGAACATCTATGGGATGAATTAAAGAGACGAATTCGAGCAAGAGATCCAGCCCCAGAAACACTTAGCCAGCTGCAAAATGCAATCCAAGAGGAATGGGATAATATACCACAACATGTGATCGTGACTCTCATCCGATCGATGAAGAACCGTATGGAAGCAGTAATAAGAGCTCGCGGAGGGAATACAAGTTATTAAATAAACGTTTCTTACATTTTTTTTTCATTTACGCGTGTTGTTTTACCCATTTCCTTCATATTCCATACAGGGTAAAAATTACTCATTATACAAAATACGAAACCTATGAAGACTTCATTTGAATTTAGAACATTAACATTAGGATTTAAAAACCTCATACTACTCACTATTAAATGACATTTTACATTTATTCCTAAATATACACATTTTTCTGATAATCCTTATCAAGTCATAAACTGCGAGGTGTTTCGATTTTTTTGATGAGAAGTGTAGTTTTGGTTATAGACTCTAGCGATGGGTCGTTGAAGGTTTTTCCGTCAACGAAACGTTAACGTTGAATTGCGTTTGTCAACTAGTTGATCAACTAGTTAATTTCGTCAACGAGTTAACGTGTTACGAACGTCAACTTGCATGAACGATAAACGCCTAAACGCTTTTATTAACGTATGCTGTTGTAATGTTAATTTACGAACAATTTGATGCAGTTTACCTAATGAAATTGGATAACATTTTATGATGACTTTACTTACTACCTACCTAGGGTTCTAGATGATCTTTCCTTCACACTTCTTTCAGGCTTAGGACCGACTGATTAATTTGCTATAAAACACTCAGGCGTATTTAACCTGTTTATCACGGCCAGGGCGCGCGAGTCCTGTCGGGGCCGCGGGTAGTCCAACGGTTATCGCGGCCTCGACATAGAGGGCGAAGAAGGAACATGGGTGGTTTTTAGTCAGTAGAAGTCTGACACTCCCTTTCGCTCTGCCCAAGAGCGGGAGGGGTTATTCGATGATTTTACACCCACCAAAAAAAAAAAAAAAAAAAAAAAAAAAAAGGGCGCGCGAGTCGAACGAGGTGTCCACTGTCCGGCCAATCAACCGCTTCAACCAGACACAGGCCCGCCGGCGCCGAAACCTTTCATTCCGCGCACGAATATACAATAATGTCATCGTTTACTTTCTTTAAAAAATAATGACATTTATCAAATAATTAAATTAATATAAAATCTTGTATTCGTTATTTAGAGTTCAAATTCTTGTCATGACTATCGCGTCGTAGCGGGAGTTTTATTCTTAAAGAAATACAATTTACGTACGTTGAAAGTAACAAAACCTTGACCGTGTACAAATCAACTCGTTAAATTCGTCAACCGATGAAACGAGTTGAATTCATAAACGGTGTTGTTTCGTAACTCGTTGACGAATTCAACGAGTTGATTTGTACACGGTCAACGTTAATTCCGTTGAAGAGACATCAACGTTGATTCAACGCCCATCGCTAATAGACTCTGCTTTGTATTTGGCATTTGTTTTGTTTTCGTTTGGTTTAAGTATAGGTTTTAAAATGGCTAAAGAAAATATGAACGTTAATGGAGATGTTGAAGAATATACTGTCGTCCCTATTGTTGGTGACGGTGCATGTTTGTTTCGTGAGATAGAGCGATGGAGGTGCGTTCAGAAATTGTCAGATATGTGGTTAATGACTGGAGCAAGTTTTCAATTATGACCCACGACAGAAATGGTGATAACTACGTAACACCTGATGAATATTTTGCCGATATGATGAAAAATGCTACATAAGGCGCATTTTGTGAGTTAATAGCATCAGGATTAATATTCCCATTTAAGTTTGAAGTTTATAGAAACGATCTCATATATTTACGGAATCTGGATCTAACGACTATTCGGTAAGGCGATTACGATTCAACCAAAATTTGACCAGTGGGTATTGATGTATCTTCCCATAGCGGCACAGAAAATTACTTACTCGGCGTCGTATGGAGGTAGGTGTAGAAGAACATGATTTTGGAATTGATAAACCTTCGCAACTTAAAGTTGATAAGGGTTGTCGGGAGGTACATGTTTTAGAGCGTGACCATTCACCTATTGTATCTTCAATAAATTATGATGATAACTTAATAAGAAGTTTATTGTCCCAATATGAGTCGGTGATATAAATAGAAAAAAAGAAAAACAAACATAGATAACCATCCCGGAAGAATTGTGCACAGTTGTTACTACGGTTCAAGAATTGCTGTTTATAGTTTATCCAGACATTATTCATATAAATGACAAGCCTATTGAATGGTTATGTGAGCGTGCCATACTTACTTCAAAGAACGATCAAGCAGCAGCTATCAACGATATCCTGCTCATGTCGTTTAAGGGCGAAGAAAAGGTCTATACTTCAATTGATACTGTGGTTAATACAGATGACGCTACTAATTACCCTGTAGAATTTTTAAATTCATTGAAACCGGCCAGGTTTGCCTTTTCATAAGCTTATTCTGCATGTGGGGGGGCACTCCAATTTTGTTGTTGCGAAATTGAAAACCACCAAAACTTTGTAACGGTACGAGACTGCAAGTGAAAGCGTTTCATCGCAATATAGTGGAAGCCACTATATTAACTGGGTGTGCGAAAGGGGAAACTGTACTTATTCCACGAATCCCATTAATACCTAATAATATCCCGTTCGAATTTAAACGATTACAGCTTCCCCTAAAAGTCTGCTTTGCCATGACAAGCCAAGTCAAGACAAGCCAAGTCTCAGGGGCAAAATCTCAAATTTGCAGGTATTGACTTGAGAGAACATTGCTTCTCTCATGGACAGTTTTATGTTGCTCGCTCACGAGTAAGTTCACCCAATAGCTTGATAGTTTAGCGCCTAATGACAGATTAGTTTAGAATATTGTGTACAAAGAAGTTTTGTAGGCCCTAATTTTTGACACACGCTAAACAAAAGTGAAGCCGCAAAAACCCCGCAAAACCGCAAACCCGCAAAACCTAATTAATAATGATACTTCAACGCGAGCGAAGCCGCGGGCAAAAGCTAGTTAGACATAAAACCTGAACATCATAATTCTCCATAAACAAACTTAACTCTAATTCTTTGCCAGATAATCCCTGCATATTTTGATGAACAACATTCAACATATGCGGCCTACCTGTTGTCGCACCTAACAGTTTAAACTACAAGGTGTATCAATAAAAGTGTTAGTATCTGTATAAGTGTTAGTAACAAAAGCAGTATTAGTATCACTACTAACCGAAAACGTTGGCAAACACATACCAGTGTCGCTGTGTATATTGTATGCTAAAAGGTTAGCAATACGTCGCTTAGAACTAGGTGGTAAAAACATTGTGAAGTCAGTGAGTCTGTAATCAGATATAAATTGATTACAGTCAAAATACAAAATACCGTCACTGTGACGACATGTCCTATTATAAATTAACAAGTTTAAATCATAAATGTACTTATTTTGCTCAACGGACAAATATTGAGAATAAGGCAAGGCACAGAAAATGAAATTACAATTAATAGTCTTGTTGAGATGTGTAGTATAGGTATCTGTGGTAACTGGCCTCAATTGTTCACTCTTCCTGCTCACTCTTGATTGGTTTTGCATACCGACCTAAACGTGTGGCATTGCTGTTGTGTTAACATATGTAAAACTAAATAAAAAGTACGTTTCCTGAAGCACGGTGTTATTAATTAATTACCACCAACGGCGGGACATACGAATATATAACAATTGGCGACGAGGACAATGGATTATATGTGAAAACGTGTTGCAAAAGTGCCGGTCTAACAAGATTTTTATTCGGCCATTTTGAATTATCGGACACCGATCAACGTGAATGTAGCAACGCATTTGACGTTTCGTCCCGACTACACCCAGAGCGCGAAACGTTCATTCATTCGGCAAAACGTTCGTGGTTACATTCAGAGTTGTTTACAATACAGATGACAACCAACTTCAAGCTTATCAAAACAAATGTCTTTACTGCAGTTTATAGATCATATAAAAGTAAAAAAAACTGCTTGGATACAAAACTTGAAAAAGGAAGAACTGATAAAAATACATCAAGAACTTAAATTACCGCACACAGACGATAACGTCGAATCATTAAGACAGACTCTTAGAGACATAACCAAAAGCGGTCAATTGTGGACAGTTTTGGAACCGGGACAAATCGATAGTGGAAGTGATAGTGACAAGGGTAAACCGGAAATACCAATACACGTCACGATGAACACTAATTATGGAAGAATAGAACCATTTAATGGGAACAACTTCGAGTTATTTGAACAACAACTGGAGTGCATTATTACACTAAACGACATTCCCAAAACAAAACAAACACCTTTGTTGATTACTAATTTGACGCCAAAGGTTCTAGAAACGTTAAATCATCTGTGTGCGCCGGAAAAGCCTATAAAAAAGGAATACCGCGTCTTGATCGACTTGTTGGAAAAGAGATTCGCAAAGTCAACATCCACAGTGTTGGACAGAACTGCGTTCCGTTCCAGAAACCAATCAACTAACGAAAGTATTGAAGATTATATAATTGAGCTAAAGAAATTAGCTAAACGATGTGACTTTAAAGACATGGAGGACCAGGTTAAAGAAAAGTTTATTGATGGAGTAAATAAATCATTCATTAAGTTTGAATTGTTGAAAAATGGAGAAGCATCATTGGAAAAACTAATAATAATGGCAAGGACTGTAGAGGCAGCGTTAAAGCAGTCAAATTTGGACCAGGAATCAGTGGAATCATCGCAGGGAGCAAAGGACATGTTCTATACTGGTCAGCGGAATAGTGCATCCACATCACAAGAAGTGAAATCACAACCAAGGCAACTTAAGCCAAGCTGGAATAAACAAACACAACCCTCGGCTAACAAGAAAAAGAGTATGATGTGTTATGTATGCGGAAAGGACAATCACATAAGGTCTGAGTGTTCACTAAAAAATAAGTTTTGTTCGGAATGTGGCAAACAAGGCCACCTTTTTCGTGTGTGTCGTGTGCGTCAAACCAAAACAGTGGATGTGCTCGGTGAAAAAGACATACAAGAGGACATTAAGAGTTTGTTTAAAACTGAGGACAATGCGGAGATGTACAGTATGTATTCTTATGATTTTGCTAATAGAAAAGTGCCTCCACAGCTTATTAATTTATTAGTGGAGGGACAACCAGCTCAATTAGAATTAGATACTGGCTCGGAGGTTAGCACTTTGACAATGAATGATCAACAAAATTTATTCCCTGATAAAGTAATTCAAAAAACAAACATTTCATTTAGAAACTTTGACCAAAGCTTATCACAGCCAATAGGCATTGTTAAAAACATTAACATAAGTTGGAATAAAATGGATAAAACAGCGGATGTTTATATTGTTAGCAATGACAAACCGAGAATATTAGGAAGGAACTGGCTCAGTATCTTTGAGCAGTGGCCCTTAGATTTAAATAAAAATCAGTATGACCAGAAAGTAAATGAAACCTGTAATCCAGTGGAGGTCATTAAAGACAAGTTCATGGAAGTATTCACACCCGGTTGGGGCGATTTCAAAGGGGAAAGCATCTCATTAAAACTAAAAGTAGATGCAAAACCAAAATTTTTGCCCATTAGACAGGTTCCTTTCGCTCTCAAGGAAAAAGTGAAAAATGAAATTAAAAGACTACTAGATAACAAAAGAATTGAACCAGTTAAATACAGTGAATGGGGAACACCCGTCGTCCCTGTTATGAAACCAGATGGGTCAGTGCGATTATGTGGTGATTATAAAGTTACACTCAATCCTTGCCTAGAAACGGACCACTATCCGCTGCCCCATATTGAGAGCATATTTCAAACCTTGAAAGGTGGTGAATACTATTGTGAACTTGACCTAAAAGAAGCATATTTACAAGCACCACTGGATTCCAGTTCACATGCCTTAACTGTCATCAATACTGAGTTTGGAATATTCAAATACTTGTATCTACCCTATGGGGTAAGTACTGGGCCAGGTTCATTTCAGAGGTTGATGAGTATGAAATTAAGCCACATTCCAAATACTGTAGTCTTTATTGACAACATTTACATGTGTGGCCAGACTTTATTGGATATGAGTAACACATTGGATAAGGTGCTAACCGTCTTGAAAGAGTCCGGATTAAAACTTAAACCTGAAAAATGTAAAGGTCATTGGGCACCTTAGTATGGAAACCATACCCATGGCGGACACAAACGAAATATAGCAGAATATATTGTTATATGGCTTTGATTTACTATGGAATTAGTCGCATTAATGTGAGCCACGGGAATCTCGAAAAATTCAAGTGTTAGAAACTGGTAAAGGGAAGATGAATAAAACGCTAATATTCATGTATTTTTTATTCAATTTGATCCAGATCAAGCATCAAATTCCCTGCTGCTTTCTAATCCCCATTTATAAAAGTTGATTATGTCAAGTACATGAGCATTATTAAAGCTTTCATGTGTCGTCGGGGCATTCACAAGTTCTTCCCAATCATTTTGAACTAAATGAGGGTGGCAAACTCTAGCAAGTTCCGGTATATACAAATTGTGATTGTGCAACAGGTAGAACTTGGCGTAGGTTGGCACACGATGAGTAGTCATACCTCTGCAGTTTAGAAATAAACAGCGTCTCGCTGTATTTGATACACGTCTATATCCAGTAACAGAAATAAAACCAGGACTTTGTTGATCCCCGACTTCTATTTGTTGGACCGCCACCGCCTCTCCAACTTCTTCTTGATTTGCACCTTCTTGTACTGGCTGGGGTGGCATATCATCTGATAGCTGGTTATGCAATGCTCGATCATATCTTTGCCAGCAAGGGTGGCATATAGATCTTGTGCCGTCAAAAGAAATCTGAAACAAGATATAACATTCTGTACATTTGTATAAAAACATAAAATATCTAATAAATATTTTATAGTAGTTTCGAAAAATAATCTTTTATTTCACTGAAATCCTTTATGGCTGTTCTTTATGCATAAACAATAAGTTCTCAAAACATCTCTAAGGTTAACTGATACAGGTAAAATGCTTAGCATTACGGTTGCTTTTGTACAATAATAGTTAAGATTGTGTAAAATAAAACATAAATAAAAACAATAGATTGGTCGACAAAGACTCGCTTCTTGCGCTTTGTTTTCTTAGTAAATAGATAGATAGATGGTGTACAGACAGAGTACTTACCTCGCGTGGTATGATTTCTTGTAATAACAACACTACGAGATCCCGGTACCTTTCGAGTAAGATTGCATTAAGACTGTGTTTTCTTCGACGTAACACAGATCGATTGCACGACACACAACTGTTTTGTCTTTTCATATCGACGAAAATCCAATCCAAAAGCAAATAACCAGAGTCCATGAAACACGCTAATAGTAGTCGTTAAAACAATAGATAAAACAAACCAGGTAAACGTACAGATCGCAACGGTAGCTAACGAAGGACTGCGCGGGGGGCGGTGAGTCAGTGCGCGAGCGCAACGAAACCTTTTCTACTAAACTTGTTTAATGTGCGAAAGAGACAGCGTATACATGCTTCTGAACATTGGCTCAACCGTGCAAAATGCTGTATGGTTATAAGATGAAAAAAAATCGTCGGAAACTGTTTTTTTTTTTTTTTTTTAAACGGTCCTGTACATTTTTCTCCATCGATTTTTAATAAAATAATTAAATGCAGTGAAAGGTCATATTATTACCCTTAGTTTAAAACTATTTTGGTTAATGTCCGCCACTCTTCGCAAAGCGGGTCAGATATGCCCAATGACCTTTGAGATTTTGCCCCTGAGACTTGGCTTGTCTTGACTTGGCTTGTCATGGCAAAGCAGACTTTTAGGGGAAGCTGTAATCGTTTAAATTCGAACGGGATATTATTAGGTATTAATGGGATTCGTGTAATAAGTACAGTTTCCTCTTTCGCACACCCAGTTAAGGAGCTACACACACCCCAGTTGAATTACATGGGTTCTGCGATGCATCAGAAAAGGCATACTCATGTGTGATTTATTGCCGAAGCATCAAAGACGATGGCCAATACATGACTCGAGTAGTTGCAGCGAAAACGAAGCTTGCGCCGGTTAGAAAGTTGATGACACTGCCCAGACTCGAACTGCGCGGCGCACACTTATTATCCAGACTTGCGAAAAAGGTCATAGAGTCGTTAAACAAACAGACAGTAACAATACAAGCTTGGACTGACTCAATGGTAGTTCTGGGATGGCTACATGGTGACATTTCCCGCTGGAAGACATTCGTAGCAAACAGGGTTACGAAAATTGCAAATATTTTGCCACCATCGTGTTGGAGACATGTTAAATCCGAGGAGAACCCGGCGGATTGCGCTAGTCGTGGCTTACTTCCGTCACAACTAGTTAAACACCAACTTTGGTGGGAGGGACCTACGTGGCTGATACAAAATAACATCCCAGATCATTCGACGGAAATCGAAGCTCCTACATTAGAACACAAGTAAAGCTCGACTCACAGAACTTTTGATCGACAAGTCACATATATCGACACTGCACGGGGGAGCAAGACTCACCTTGACACATTTGCGAAACAAATTCTGGATACTCAGAGGTGTGAGGACAGTAAAAGGTCACATTCTCAAGTGTATCAAATGTCATCGCTTCAAGACATCTACTAGCAAACAGCTGATGGGAAACTTAACAAAGCCCCGAGTAACTCCATCGCGTCCATTTACGCACACAGGCGTTGATTTTACGGGACAAGTGGAAGTCAAGGCCAACAAAGGCAGAGGGATTAAGACGTCCAAGGCCTATATTTCAATATTCGTCTGCCTAGCAACAAAGGCCATTCATTTAGAATTGGTCTCAGTCTTGAGTACTGCAGCCTTTCTCGGTGCTTTCAAACGTTTCTGTGCCCGGAGAGGAACACCAAAGTGTATGTACTCTGACAACGGTACAAATTTTGTAGGCGCTGCCAAAACACTCGTACAGGAACACAAAGAGGCATTAAAGCACTACGTCAAAGAAGAACTCTTGAGTGAGTTTGAGAACCTTGGTGTTGAGTGGCAGTTCAACGCTCCAGTTTGGCCATCAGCAGGAGGACTGTGGGAGGCCGAAGTTAAAAGCATGAAACACCACCTAAAACGCGTCATTGGCGAACAAAAGCTGACATTTGAAGAGTTTTCCACACTAATAGCCCAGATTGAAGCGTGTCTAAACTCTAGGCCGTTGGTTCCTCTAACAGACGACATTGACGATCTGGACTGCTTAACGCCTGCACATTTCTTGGTGGGAGGGCCAATACTGTCAAGTCCACTCTCACCTGACGAGAACATCAGAAACATTAAAACTAGATGGCAGCTACTGGAAAAAATGCACAAAGATTTCTGGAAGAGATGGTCATCTGAATACCTTCAAACACTTCAAACGCGCAGCAAGTGGCAGTATGCAACAAAGAATCTTGAGATCAACGATATCGTATTGATAAAAGATGATCACTTGCCGCCTTCTAAATGGCTCTTAGGAAGGGTTATGGAGACACATCCTGGTAAGGATGGACACGTCCGAGTGGTGACCTTGAAAACGAAAAACGGCACTCTAAAACGCCCTATCATCAAATTATCACGACTACCAGTCGAAAAGAGTGATACAGGATGCGTAGAGAGTGAAAGTGACACAGCGCCTAACGAGCAACAGAAAACTGAGAGACCGAAGCGGAACAAGCCTGCTAAAAGATCCCTAAACAGTTACGTTTGCATATTTCTCACGTTTGCTTTATGCATAGCTACATCACTGCAACAGGCCATGAACGTCACCATATTATCGTCAGCAAAATTAGTCTACTTCGACAAAATTGCAGAGATGCAAATACGACAAGACGACTGGAAAATGGTTGTGTATTACAACATGACAACATACTGGCGAAGTTTACAAAACGTGGCTGACTACGTCACACATTTGAATAGTCTGACTAAGGAAGAGCCAACCTTGATATCCATCGCCTCTCAACTAGAACACGAAATCAACGAAATTCAGCACTATAACGATGTTTTGCGATCGGAACACGGAAAGCGCAAGAAAAGGGGTCTGATAAATGGGATTGGTTATGCAGCAAATTATCTATTTGGAGTCCTTGACGAAGACTTTGCCAAAAAATATGATAGCGATATCAACCTGATACAGACAAACGAAAACCATTTACTCAACCTCTACAAGGAACAAACATCGATTGTGGAAGGCGAGTACAATATTTTGAAGAGAAACGAGGATATCATGAACAAGCAATTTACGCTAATAAACAAACGGTTCCAAGAAACAAACGAGCGCATACACGTGGAACGTAGCAATGCACTCAATGTGATGTCATCTGCCTTAGCTGCCAACTTAATAATCTCCAACATAAGGAGAGTTCAACAATTACTGCTCGACTTAGTGACTGATGTAAAGGGCGGACGCGTCGATGCACATCTGTTGAAGCCAGATCAGTTACAAGAACAATTAAACATAATATCTGGACAATTACCTACTGACATGTCGCTACCCTGCACAAACAGCCATCAGTGCATTCGACAGATGTATAAATTGTCACGAGTACACGTCAAGTTGACGAGAGACTTCTTCCTTTTTGAAGTTAAGCTGCCTTTGGTGAACAACGAACAATACGAGCTAAGCCGAGTCATACCTATACCTTCGATACAAGGACAGACAGAGAAGCATATCATGCCTACATCTGAATATTTGGCAATAAACCTCAAGAAGGACGTGATGATGCCTCTAACATACGTCGACCTAAGCACATGTATACAACTGAGAAAACACCAGTTACTATGTGCACTAAGTTTACCGGTTTATGACATAAAGCAATCCACAACGATGTGTGAGGCACAAATTATAGTAAACAATAAGAACTTATCAGCGTGCCATACGACTATATCAAGTTGCAACGACAAGTGGATACAGTTACACAATGATGGCGCGTGGCTCTACACATGTTGTAAACAATGCTTGACTCGCATATTCTGTCCATCAGGCACATTATCGAAACAATTAACTGCTACTGGTATTATCTCACTTGATCCTGGATGCATGTTGAAAGGAGATAACATTATACTTCGCTCTCATAACAACTTCCACAGTGAGATAAGCGTGACTGAAGACGAGCTGTAATTGAAAGAATCGACTATAAATCACTTCTTATCAGACAACAACTATACTTTTCAAGCTGAGCATCATGAAGTGATAATGAAGACCTTGAAAGCCAAGATTGAACAGGTGAAGGTGCACCAAGAGATTCTGAACGAGGTGGCAACTTCCCACGATACACATCGCTATATCATGTATAGCTTTATACTCATCGTAGTTGTTGGGGCTGGTCTATGGATCAGTCTCAAACTAAGGAAACGCTATGGTGCAGGTTTTCGAGTTACCTATAAACCAGATGACCCGGACCAGGAACAAGCCATCAGCGAACCGCAACCACGGATGAGCCAGGACACTTGCTGCGCGCACAAGGTCGACAGAGCAACCTCGCCGGCAAGCTGTTAGATTTAGAAATAAGCTTTGGACTTTATATTCTTTATTTACATTGTTTTATTTACTGTTTACTTTTATGTTTCTTTTACTGTATTTTCATTATACATATTTACATTTTGCTTATTTTTTGTGATTTGGGAGCATGTACGAGCACACTCGACAATTTTATGCTGACGCCCGCGGTCACATGTACTTACGTTTATACCTTATTACATGCACATTACTGTAATTAAGTTGGTTCAATAAAGCTGCTTGGTGAATACACATGTCGGGGTTTTTCTTCCACATTTGTGGCGTAGTGCTAGTTGAGGTAGGGAAATGAGACAAGGAAGACTTAGTTATACATTTACTTTAGCACAACACATACAAAATAGGGGTTCTAGGGTCTAAGGTCACGCACTGTCACTGAAGGTAGGAATACGGTACTGCCCTGAGCCTCCAGAAGACGTCGATCGCCACGCACGGTAGGTAGGCCGGGTCAGGCGGCCTCACGCGTCGGTAGGGACGCACGGCAGGGCGATCGCCACGCACGGTAGGTAGGCCGGGTCAGGCGGCCTCACGCGTCGGTAGGGACGCGCGGCAGGGCGGTCGACCAGGTGGGCAGCGGGCTCAGGGCAACTAGCCCTAGGCAGCGTTGGTGGTCGGCAGGTAGCGGCAGCGCAGACGGCCAGTAGGTAGCGGCGGCAGGCCACTGTCTACACAGCCACGCCGTCGTCTGGTGCCGGACGCTTAGGCGTCGCAGTTTACAGGCGGCTCGCGGTAGGGCGGCCGTGCAGATGCGCGCTTCTCACCGCGTTGGTAGATGCGCGAGAGCACAGCAGAGCAGCAGAACAGTGCAGCGTGAGCGAAGCAGCCATAGTTGGTTAGCCAGCGCTAGGAACCCTGAAACAACGCCAAGGGGCGCTTGAGCTCCAAGATGGTTCCTGTAAGCCCCTACGATGTGCGTGTCCCAGCCATGCGTTAGATGCGGCAAGCTCAAGGCAGTGAAGAAGATGGAAGATGGGTACTCACACATCGCAGTGGTTTACAGTGATTAGTTGATAGGTGAATAATAATAATAATAATAATATTCCACAACTATCACACAACGCCATCTAGTCCCAAGCTAAGCAGAGCTTGTGTTATGGGTACTAGACAACTGATAAACATACTTATATATTTCTAAATACATACATATTATAGATAAATTACACCCAGACACAGAACAAATGATCGTGCTCATCACACAAACATTTGTCCTGGGTGGGAATCGAACCCACGACCTCCGACATAGCAGTTAGGGTCACTAACCACTAGACCAACAGGCCAGTCAATAGACAGATAGAGATAGTCAGTGAATAGTTGATAGACTAAAGGCAAGGCGTGGCGTCACATCGCCACGGGGTTCTCATTGATCGTCGACTCGCGTCGCCGGTTTATGATACAGCATGGATGAGCATGATTTAGTTTATAGAGAATAGAATAGGATGCATGCCATGCGGAGAACCATATAACCAATTAGAGCACATGTGCATAGTGAATAGCTAGGTGCTAATTAATATTAAATACAGAATACATTGCCGGCAGCCATGTTAAATAGACACAAAGATTACAAATAGATATGGCTTGCCGGGACATAAATTTAGCAGCAAAAGAACACAATGGCGGAGTTCACTTACCCAATAACTGGGGACTTATCTAGTAGGCTGCTCGCTTGATGTAAAAAGGGCAGAACCTATGCGTGCAGCCGTTTTTAAAGGAGGTCCTGAGCGACGTTCTCCCTCCATTGTGACATTACAGAACATTTAGGGTTGTACCTATAATTTAGTGAGGTGACAACTTTTTAGAATTAGTCGGTTTTTAGTGAATCGACTAATTTATGCTACAGTACCCCGCCTGCAAAGAAAGGATTTTCCCTAGGGGAAATCCGCTAGAAGGCCTAAACCACTTAGACTGACTACCTGTACGTACATACATCTCATTCGTGTGCTTTCATCCCATCTATCAAATATTCATCGTCAAACATCCATCAATCAAAATCCGTCACTGACTTGAATGTAGTCCTAAGTCAGTGACTTACTAAACACACAAGAGGTAAACTAATTTAGAATAGCTTAACTCAAGACAGTCAGTCGGAAAAACACAAGATAGAGCAAGTGTATCTCCTTGGGGGTCAGGTCACTGAGGTGTTAAATTGCAGGGTAATGTGTATAGTGTAGGTTCTGTTATATTTAGAAACAAAATTAGAGATCACCATTGATGCAGGGCACGCCACGATAGTGGCGGTAAGTCCCCTCTTTGAGGAGTGGCTTGAGAGGCGCCACGGCGCCCTCACCTTCCGTCTGACGCAGGTCCTCACCGGACACGGTTGTTTCGGGAGGTACCTGCACCGAATCAGGCGGGAGGAAACGCCCGGATGCCACCATTGCGAGGATCGGCCGGAGGACACGGTGGAGCACACAGTGGAGGTGTGCCCCGCTTGGGCGGAGCCCCGCCGTGTTCTCGTGGCGGCGATCGGCGGCGGCGACCTCTCGCGCCCGGCCCTGGTGCAAGCCATGGTCCGGGGCGAGGAGGAATGGGACGCCGTCGCCTCCTTCTGCGAAGCAGTGATGCTGGCGAAGGAGGTGGCGGAACGCGAGAGGGAGAGAACCTCTCGTCCCAGCCGCCGCGGGAGGCGCTCCGGGCGTCGGGGGTCCCGCGATGACCTCCGGCCACCGTAGACGCGGGCCTGTGGACGGTGAGTGATGGGCTAACTCGCCGTCCGTCCGTCTCACGACGAAAACAGGCCGTGTCGACGGCGCGTTCGTGTTCCACGCGCGCCTCAAAGAGATGTCAGCAACATGGGAGGGGCCCGAAAGGGCCGACGCCTGTCGGGGCCGCGGGTAGTCCAACGGTTATCGCGGCCTCGACATAGAGGGCGAAGAAGGAACATGGGTGGTTTTTAGTCAGTAGAAGTCTGACACTCCCTTTCGCTCTGCCCAAGAGCGGGAGGGGTTATTCGATGATTTTACACCCACCAAAAAAAAAAAAAAAAAAAAAAAAAAAAAAAAAAAAAAAAAAAAAAAAAAGATCACCATTGATTGCTGAATACTAGTGTAGAAGTTAGAGTACAACACTGTCAAGTGAGTGATGTACCTTGTATAAGTGTGTAATCCGAACATGAAGATGTAAAGTCTTCATATTCATGAGTTAATATTAAGAAAAAGAAAACATGCAATTTAAATAGTAATAGTTTATATTAAAAAACATGCATTTAAAAAGAATTGTTAAAGTTTTAAAATCTTTAATTGATTTATGTTTTGTCTATGTTCTATGTCTATGACACATTTTATTGTTGTATAATTTTTAGTCAGAGTCCATAGTGAAGAATTTATAATTTCTGAACGATAAAATATTGACAAGCAAAAAGGCTAATATCCAAGGTAAGTGTCAAACGTCAAAGTTGAATAAAATTTTATAAGTCGATGACACTTGTTAAGTTAGGTTAGATATGACATTAATCAGCATTATAGGTTAAATTTATTTGTTTAACATGCTTGGTTAAGAATAGTTGTAGAAGTCGTTAACGTTATGGTCTAAAGTTTAGTTATCAATTGTGTGTAAGGATTACGTGACATTTATGAGAGGTTTACAGAATGTGTTTATCAACAATCAAATGGCATTTATTTACTGAAGTTAGTTTGTATACAAGACTTTAAAGATTAATAGTGTGTATGTAGTTGTAACTAGTGTTTAGATTACAGCGAGTATTAGATTTTTGATAGATTAGATATGTATTAAGGTAGCTGTTAGGGCTTGTTTATTGAGTTGCAATCCGCTCATAGTTAGAAAACACCTGGTTTAGAGCCAGAAGTGCTAGTCTTGCTACCGTGTAGGCGGTAGAAGATCCAATTGACTAACAGTTGTAGTTTATCAATGGTTAGCCATGATAAAAGTTAGGTACTAAGGCGTCGGCCATTAGCACAATTAATAGTCCTCTATCAACGGGGTAGGCCGAGATGAGGTCCAACTGTGACTTTGGTCAACAGCTGTTAGAGTACCAATGGTGTAGGGCCATTGGTATGGGGAAAAGGGTGCTACGGTTTAGCGCCATTAGCACTTTTAGTAGTCCTCTATCAACGGGGTAGGCCGAGATGAGGTCCAACTGTGGCTTAGGCCAACAGTTGTTAGAACATCCATTAACTAGGTCATGAATGTTTTAGACACTGGTTTAGAGCCTAGTGTTTGAATTCTATAGTTATAGTTCTACTATATTAAGTTTTAAATTCTAGTTATACCTAATTAAGTTTTAAGTTATCCTATTCTAGGGTAGGACAATGCCTGCAATTTCAACTTTGCAGTTACTTTTCATGAAAGTGCAGACTTGTTAGTGTTTATAGTAACACAAACAACACAATTGTTTTTTAGTAGTTAACTAATGACCTACTCTGCTATCTAAGAAAATAAATACACTCCATAATGACCACAGCATGCACTATGGCAGTAAGTGTTTTAAGCGACAGAAGATGCTTACATGTGTAATATGCACATAGAATGTACGGTATGATTGCAGTCACCTATGTGTAGGTACTGTCTTTAAGATGTTCTTGTTGGAACATGATAATTACAACACAAAAACTAAGGGTAGTGTACCATAGGGCATATTCTGCTACAAAATAATTACTCATCCCTTGGGATCCCCAATACCCTCTATGGCAACGCCGTTTTAACAGAAAGGTGCTTACACGTTTAATAAGCACAATAAGAGTGTGACAGCAGTATGTAAGTGAGTGTGTGAGTGTAGCTAGTTAGGTACAGAATTTAAGGTATGTAGCTTACAACCATGCAGCCCAGAAGCAATTAGATTAACCTCTGTGGACGTGTTGTATGCCACAATAATAGCAATAACTATGTTATAGTTAGTGTAGGTAGTTGGCGGATGCAGATTTTCCTGCACGCCATAGACTAGTTTAGGACTAATGTAAGGTACGAGTTGACCTTCTACGACTAGTTGTTGATAGATGTCGTAGTATTTTACCCTTGGCATCGTTTGACCCTGTATGGATCAAACACTAGCTAGCTAGGCCTACGGGTCTGATTGTCACCTCATACTCCAACTCAGCCTTTCTTAGATGGATGAAGTTAATCTTATGAGAAGACATTGTGTTCTTTTGTTGACAATAAGTTAAATTTAAACTATGTAGTACCAGGATATCTGTGCCGTAGGACATAAGGGCTACAGACGGATAGTGGGTAGGATCTCACTGCCGACCTGCAGACTCACAGGATCGATCTACTGATGGCTAAAGGTGTCTTGGCCACAGTGAGAGGATGACAACACAATACACAACACACACCAATTAATATAGCAGGTACATTCAGCAACGCGATGGATTATTGTTAGTTTAGAGTTGTAATTTACAATTTAACAATAGTTTAAGGTAGAAGATTATCAAATCTAAGTATTAGATTTTCTAATTTAGTAAAAATTGAAGGTAGTAGAATAACATTTTTGAATATTTTTCACAACAAAATTATTTAAAAATACCACAACGATGCTGAGCGTAGGAGAAAGAGACCAGTGCGAGAACCTTAGAGACTACCGAGTTGGGCGCCACTGTGGCGTGGTGCTTTTATGAATGTTTTTAGGTACTACTCATACAAAATAGGGGTTCTAGGGTCTAAGGTCACGCACTGTCACTGAAGGTAGGAATACAGTACTGCCCTGAGCCTCCAGAAGACGTCGATCGCCACGCACGGTAGGTAGGCCGGGTCAGGCGGCCTCACGCGTCGGTAGGGACGCGCGGCAGTGCGATCGCCACGCACGGTAGGTAGGCCGGGTCAGGCGGCCTCACGCGTCGGTAGGGACGCGCGGCAGGGCGGTCGACCAGGTGGGCAGCGGGCTCAGGGCAACTAGCCCTAGGCAGCGTTGGTGGTAGGCAGGTAGCGGCAGCGCAGACGGCCAGTAGGTAGCGGCGGCAGGCCACTGTCTACACGGCCACGCCGTCGTCTGGTGCCGGACGCTTAGGCGACGCAGTTTACAGGCGGCTCGCGGTAGGGCGGCCGTGCAGATGCGCGCTTCTCACCGCGTTGGTAGATGCGCGAGAGCACAGCAGAGCAGCAGAACAGTGCAGCGTGAGCGAAGCAGCCATAGTTGGTTAGCCAGCGCTAGGAACCCTGAAACAGCGCCAAGGGGGGCGCTTGAAAACAGTGTATGGCGGCGCGGCACCTGTACACCAGGCATCGCAGGCGCCGCATTCGGCCTCCGAATGCGGAAGCCATTGAGGCGGAGCTGTATGAGGGGTACAGGGCGGCGAAGGCCACCCTCCGCGAGGCTTGTAAGCGGGCCAAGAATGAGGCCCGCGAGGAGATGCTGGAGACTCTGAACAGAGATCCGTGGGGGCGCCCTTACAAGACGGTGCGGAATCATCTCCGCACCCGGGCCCCCCCGCTGACGCAGAGTCTCCGGCCTGAGCTCGTGGAGGACGTGGTGAGCGCTCTGTTCCCTTCGCGAGGGGAGCATCCTCCCCCGCCAATGGCTCCGCCATCCGCGAAGCCGGAAGCGGACCGTTCAGGAACCGATGACGACATTCCGGAGGTGACTGGGGTAGACCTGAGAGCGGCGGTACGTAGGCTGAGTGCCAAAAATACCGCCCCGGGACCCGATGGCTTGCCTGGCAAAGCCTGGGTCCTGGCCTCAGAGGCTCTTGGGCCCCGACTAGAGGGGTTCTTAAGCGCATGCATGGAGAGAGGCCAGTTCCCGCTTCGTTGGAAGACGGGGAAGCTGGTCCTCATCCAGAAGCCGGGGCGCCCGGCGGACTCGCCGTCCGCATACCGGCCCATTGTGCTGCTCGACGAGGTGGGCAAGCTCTTTGAAAGAGTAATTGCAAACCGCCTCGCCGAGCACCTGGAGGGAATGGGTCCGGATCTTGCGGAACACCAGTTTGGTTTCCGCAAGAGGCGCTCGACGGTGGACGCCATCATGCGCGTGAGAGCCCTCACGACGGGGGCTGCGGTCTCTCGGGGCGGTGTGGTCTTGGCGGTGTCTCTCGACATCGCCAACGCCTTCAACACTATGCCCTGGAGCTGCATTAGGGAGGCACTCCGGTATCACCGGGTGCCGACCTACCTTCGTCGTGTGGTCGGGGACTATTTGACCGACAGGGCTGTCATCTACCCTGGTCAGGACGGACAGTGGAACCGGCGAGAGATGTCGTGCGGTGTTCCACAGGGATCGGTTCTGGGGCCGCCCTTGTGGAACATCGGTTACGACTGGGTGCTGCGCGCCGACCTCCCTAGCGGCGTCAGCGTAGTCTGCTATGCGGACGATACGCTGGTGCTAGCTCAGGGTGGGTCGTACGAGGCGGCGGCCGACAATTTGACACGCGGGGTTGCGATAGTCGTAGAGAGGATCCGGCAGCTGGGTCTCGAGGTGGCGCTTCACAAGTCGGAGGCCATGGGCTTCCATGGACGTGGGAATGCGCTGCCGTCGGGATCCCAGTTAATGATGGGAGGGGTTCCCATCGGCGTCGAGTGTACTTTGAAGTACCTAGGACTCGTCCTCGACAGCCGGTGGAACTTCGTGGAGCACTTCCGACGTTTGGCTCCCAGACTGGAGCGGGCCGGGGCTGCCTTTAGGTGGCTCTTGCCTAATCTGGGGGGGCCAAACGCCTCCTGCCGGAGGCTCTACGCGGGGATCGTGCGGTCCATGGCCCTTTACGGGGCACCGGTGTGGGCGCCTGCTTTGAGGAAGCGGGCCGCCCACTACCTGAACGTGCCCCAAAAGGTCATGGCCGTGAGGACGGTACGGGGGTACCGCACGATCTCCCGCGAAGCGGCGAACCTCCTTGCCGGATTGCCGCCGTGGGATCTGGAGGCGATAGTCCTCGCGCGCCTGCATCAATGGCGCGCGGAGGCGCTGCGCCGGGGGGTCACTCCGCTGCCGCGGCAAATTGCTGCGCGGCGGACAGACCTCCGGTGCGATCTCATGGCGGCATGGAGACAGCGACTGTCGCAACCCCGTGCAGGGCACGCCACGATAGTGGCGGTAAGTCCCCTCTTTGAGGAGTGGCTTGAGAGGCGCCACGGCGCCCTCACCTTCCGTCTGACGCAGGTCCTCACCGGACATGGTTGTTTCGGGAGGTACCTGCACCGAATCAGGCGTCATTCTCGTAGCGG
The DNA here is from genome assembly GCA_932274075.1 of Diarsia rubi. Classification (NCBI taxonomy): domain Eukaryota; kingdom Metazoa; phylum Arthropoda; class Insecta; order Lepidoptera; family Noctuidae; genus Diarsia; species Diarsia rubi. The sequence goes on along the minus strand of OW026434.1, from coordinate 4,086,720 downwards.
CGATCGGCGGCGGCGACCTCTCGCGCCCGGCCCTGGTGCAAGCCATGGTCCGGGGCGAGGAGGAATGGGACGCCGTCGCCTCCTTCTGCGAAGCAGTGATGCTGGCGAAGGAGGTGGCGGAACGCGAGAGGGAGAGAACCTCTCGTCCCAGCCGTCGCGGGAGGCGCTCCGGGCGTCGGGGGTCCCGCGATGACCTCCGGCCACCGTAGACGCGGGCCTGTGGACGGTGAGTGATGGGCTAACTCGCCGTCCGTCCGTCTCACGACGAAAACAGGCCGTGTCGACGGCGCGTTCGTGTTCCACGCGCGCCTCAAAGAGATGTCAGCAACATGGGAGGGGCCCGAAAGGGCCGACGCCTGTCGGGGCCGCGGGTAGTCCAACGGTTATCGCGGCCTCGACATAGAGGGCGAAGAAGGAACATGGGTGGTTTTTAGTCAGTAGAAGTCTGACACTCCCTTTCGCTCTGCCCAAGAGCGGGAGGGGTTATTCGATGATTTTACACCCACCAAAAAAAAAAAAAAAAAAAAAAAAAAAAAGGGGGGCGCTTGAGCTCCAAGATGGGTCCTGTAAGCCCCTACGATGTGCGTGTCCCAGCCATGCGTTAGATGCGGCAAGCTCAAGGCAGTGAAGAAGATGGAAGATGGGTACTCACACATCGCAGTGGTTTACAGTGATTAGTTGATAGGTGAATAGTTGATAGACTAAAGGCAAGGCGTGGCGTCACATCGCCACGGGGTTCTCATTGACCGTTGACTCGCGTCGCCGGTTTATGATACAGCATGGATGAGCATGATTTAGTTTATAGAGAATAGAATAGGATGCATGCCATGCGGAGAACCATATAACCAATTAGAGCACATGTGCATAGTGAATAGCTAGGTGCTAATTAATATTAAATACAGAATACATTGCCGGCAGCCATGTTAAATAGACACAAAGATTACAAATAGATATGGCTTGCCGGGACATAAATTTAGCAGCAAAAGAACACAATGGCGGAGTTCACTTACCCAATAACTGGGGACTAATCTAGTAGGCTGCTCGCTTGATGTAAAAAGGGCAGAACCTATGCGTGCAGCCGTTTTTAAAGGAGGTCCTGAGTGACGTTCTCCATCCATTGTGACATTACAGAACATTTAGGGTTGTACCTATAATTTAGTGAGGTGACAACTTTTTAGAATTAGTCGGTTTTTAGTGAATCGACTAATTTATGCTACACATTACACATAAGAATTCCCGGCACACATTGCACCTGCGGTAGGACTCCACACATTGTATAGCCTGGAACTCAATGCGTTGTATTGTCGCTGTGCAAAAGCTATTCTACATTGCACAGAGGGGCAAACAAGTGCACCACTTCGTTTATTTAAACCTTCCTTATTTAGGGGAAGTAGTGAGTGTCGCCGGAGCATCGTGCGCAGAATAAACAACTGACGCACTGTCAATACCTTGCACTCCTTGTATAGTTCTGCGGTAGAATAATAGCGCGGCTTACCATGTATGACCTTGAGAATAGACCTTTGCGCCCTCTCTAATTTTAAAAACAAAGTTTTGTAGGTTCACCCCACGCAGGAATACAGTAGCCCAATATGGATTGACCTAGTGCAAGATAGACTTTGTTCAATAACGTACGGTCAGCTGAGTGATGAAGATTCTTAAACACGTACAGTAGTTTTCTGACACGCCCGGTGAGGGTCTCCACTTGTGAACGCCAGTGTAATCGTTCATCAATTATAACACCAAGATACTTTATACAGGCAACATTCGATAACGGTGAACAACAACAGGTTATTGTTGCTGATCTGGCACAGTTGTGGGCAGTTAGTGTTATAGTTTCTACTGATGGCGTTGAGGTGTTGGGGAGATAGAAACGAATATATTTTGATTTATCGACATTCAACGTAAGCAGATTAGAAGAAAACCATAGCATGATATCCCTCAGATTACTCTCGGCCTGTATCTTAGCCTCTGTCCAGTTTTTCCCATACACTAAGAGTGCTGTGTCGTCCGCGTAAGTAAAAATATTACAGTTTTTTAATTTCATCTTGCACAAGTCATTGATGTAAATTATAAACAAAGTGGGTCCCAGAATACTCCCTTGCGGGACTCCGTATCTGATATCTTCATCCTCACTCACCACGGTATCAATTTTGACTGCCTGGGTGCGATTGGTCAAATAACCTTTAAATATATTTAATGCCAAACCACGAACTCCAATGTGCTCCAGTTTTGATATAAGGATTGGGACAGAGACCGTATCAAAAGCTTTTGATATGTCCAGAAATATGCCGTAGCATTTGTAGCTATTGTCCATTTTATTGGCTACCATGGCACTGAAATTGGTTACAGCATCTTCAGTCGACACACCAGACCTAAATCCATACTGGTTTTCTGATATTATGTTAAATTTAGTCAGATAATTATTCAAGCAGTTATTAAGTATTTTTTCAAGAATTTTCGAAAATGTGCTCAGCACAGAAATAGGCCTATAGTTCGTAAGACGCTCCCTGTCCCCACCCTTATACACAGGAGTCACTATAGCTTTTTTCAGGCTGTTTGGAAATACGCCAGTGGCAATAGAGACGTTACAAATGTGCGTAATGGGTGGTACCAAAACTTCCTGTGAGAGCTTAATTACCTTGACTGGAATATTGTCCCAGTCAGTTGCACAGTTATTACGAAGTGTACCAATGATTGCTGCCACTTGCTCATGGCTCACTGGCAATATCCCGAGACAGTTGACCTGTGGTATGTTTTCCTTGGCGTGACAGAGTACTGGCGAATTATCTGGCGGTACCAGCTTCGCAGCCAAGTCCTTCCCAATGTTGACAAAGTATTTGTTGATACAGTTTATTGACAATTTAGCATCAGTTGATAATTTTAATAGTTCACTTGCTGGCTGAGACTGACACTTCCTGCCTGAGATTCGGTTTACCACATCCCATATAGCTTTTGGACTGTTTTGAGCTTTACTAAACTGATCTTTTTCATACTCGAGTTTTAGCTTTCTGAGCAGCGCATCACAGAAGTTTCGGTACCTTTTATATGTCGTTTGAAGGATTGTGTTATCAGGATTTTTCCTTAATTTAAGGTGCATTCTATCGCGGGTCAATATACAACGAAGCAATCCTTCAGTGATCCACGGTTTTAGTATTCGGGTTCGCCTACTAACTTTTTTCTGAGTTGTGTGCTTTATTACAATGTTAGTTATAGCCGAGATCAGTTGCAATATTCGCGTCAGTTTCATTTAAAATTAAATTAAAATCTCTTTGATCAATATCTGCTTTGATAGAGGAATAGTCTAGGCGCGTTATGATCCTATTGGTATCCAAGTAAAGTTTTTTGGTCTCTTTTATGCATAGAATGACGGGAAGGTGGTCGGTTATATGGATGTCCAATATGATAACTTCTGCCGAACTATTGGATTTTACTAAAATGTGATCAAGGCAATTTCCGAGTCTTGTAGGATACACGTGTGCCGGCAATTGCCCTAGAGAAGCTGCGAATAGTAAATAGTCGCTCGAGTTACGATCGATATTGTTGATTTCTTTTATGTCGACGTTAAGATCTCCTATCACAGCTATATTTTTGAATGATTTCAGATTAGACATTTGTGTTTCTAGACTCTGATAAAATTTGCTTAGGTCTGAATGTGAAGGTGATCGGTAAAGCCCTATTATAGCGGTATTCTTTAAACAGCAAATTAGGCAATTAGCATCTGAAAACGATGGTTCAGATATGGCACATCCTAGTCCGTTCCTAAAGTACATTACAACTCCATCGTTTTGTCTCAGATTGTTGGTTGTAGCATGAGATGTATAGTTATCGAGATAAGGTGGTGAGCCTGATCCTTTTAACCAGCACTCGGAAAGTATGATTAAGTCGAACTCAATTTTGATCACAGTCAGCATGGTTATGAATTGGTCTAAATTTTTATTTATACTCCTAATATTAATATGAATGATTTTAAGGTGGGTGTTAGGATCCGCTATAAGCTCTTTACATTGATCCGGTGTACAGATATGGGAGTTAGCAACTTTAAATTTTTCAATCGCATTGGCAGCCATACTTATGTTATCCGTCATTTTTAAACAATTTTATAACAATTTTTGATTGATTGTGATTTTAATTTTGTTATTTTGAGTCCGATTTTAATTTTTGATTTTAATTTTTGTTTTTGAGTCCGATTTTAAATTTAAGACTGATTATAATTTTAATTTTTAAATTTTGATATTGTTAATTTTGTTTGTGTGCTGTGAATTTTATTAAGTATGGATTCTGATATCTGAAATAAAGAAATATTATTATTATTATTATTATAACGAATAAATTCAACGTGACCGATGAAGTGAAATAATAACGAAATAACACTCTCATCCCGTTCATCGGTTGCCGTTGCAGTTGCATTAAAAAGGAAATATCAAGCCCAGTGTAGATCTCACTATTACTATTACTACATTCAGGTATATTTATTACCGATGTGAAGTTTAATTGGTTAAAGTTAAGGTGAATTAAAAATAAAAATGATTCTGCCTTATCATTACACAGATTACAGTATAATTTAAAAAATATGTTCAGATAATTAAGCAAAACATTAAAAGATATACAATAACGAAATAAGTGAAGGGAAGACAGTCACTTTTTTAATTCTAAATCTAATAAACATTGTTCGGTTTTTACCAAGTGTGATTCATTCGTATCAGGGTTTTTGCGTAGAAGGATTTTTCCGTTAGAAATCCAGCAGAAAGTATAGGTATTTCGTTTAGCGAACTCACGGGCAAGGTAAAACAGCCTTTTAAATGATTGGTTTTCGTTCTCCCGCGATACCCAGGTTTTCTGTATTTAATTTCTCCTCGACACATCGACCTTTGTTGTAATTACGTATAGCTGCTAGAATATTGTTTTTGTGATAGACAGTAGAAAATTCAATGAATATGGATCTTGTTTGACCAGGTTTTCCTGGCATACGGTAAATGTCGCGAATGTTGGAGGGAGTTATTTCCATGTGAGCTACTTGCCCCAATCGAACAGCAATTCGCAGAAGGTCATCTATTGTTTCATTTGGCTTCGCAGGCACATTCCTTATTTCGATTGCTGAAGGGCGACATTTCTGTTGAAGTTCCTGAACCTGTTTTTCAAGTTTATTGATACAGTCATTGTTCTCATGTTGCGCTTTTTCAAGCAAAGATACCTTAGCCAAGACATCCTCATAATCATTGTTTAGGGATATAACAGACTTTTCTAGTTCAGCGTTTGATTGTTGTATGTTGGAACATTGCACTTTTAGTTGAGCGACGTCTGTTACCAATTGAGACAGAATTTGTTTTTGTTCAGCCTTCCAGTCTTCAAGCATAGCAAGCAAATCATTTTTAAAACTGACTAAAAACTCTTTCGAGCGGTCATGTCCATCCGTAGGAGAGCCAGAGATACGTGGGCGCTTCTGTCGGGAAGTTATGTTTTGACTCGGCTCAATTACTTCCTTCACCGCTGTTGTTATGTCCGGATCAGATTTCGATTGAGCATGCTGTAGTCTACTTTTTTGAGATGACGGGGGAGTGTGTTTGACACCCAGCATTATGTGATTACACTTTGCGCGCTAAAAACTTACAATTGTGGCACTCAGCAAGCAAACAGTTGGGCGCGAATAACACGGAACGGCACAGATCCCGATCCTTTCCAGCAATTAGACACTGTGTAACACAGTGCGCGAAGGCGGTGGGTATGTCGCCGACGATGCGTCGAGTGGAGTGACTACGGCGAGAAGAAGGTCGTAAGCGCCGCGTCTAAGCAGTCGCTTACGCGTTGCGCTGCGACACTTTCAAATGTTCTTGTATTGACGGTTTTTAACTGTGATTTAAATACTTGGTTTTGTTAAATTGACTAATATTATAAAAAGTTCGCAACACTGGTCACAACCACAATATTCACTTTGTTTACAAGGCGCTGATTTGTTAAGTTCACCGGTAAGAATTACTGAGGGGTCACAATATTACACTTTTACACGATTTTATTTGGTGGCGTACTTAGACAGTAATGCTCACGTTACGGCGGTAGCGGCCAAAAAAAAAAAAAAAAGTAATAAAAGTATAGGTATAACACTCAATTTAAATCGTCAAAGTGATATACTTTCTTCGGCTGTCTTGCTTCGCTGTAAACGGGCTCCGCTGCTGTCGAATTTGTTTCTTGTAGCTCGATGTCTCCTCCAAAGTTCTCCCTTATTCTAGGTGTCACTTCAGTTTTGGAAGAGCGTGTTTTGATGCCTTTCTTTGTATTGCAGCTTCGTTTAATGATGTGATAGAGAGCAAGCACAGCGATTCCTCCCAACAACAAAGTAGTAACCGAATAGAGATAGATATCGTGTTTTGACATGTCGGATGCCTTCGGTAATATTTCCCTGTTTTTCTGGAATGTTAACTGCTGGTCTATTTTTCTTATTTCGACTGCAGTTGGCGTGTCTTGTTCTGTTATATTCAATTTTGCATTATTCCAGCTGTGGTCAAATATGTTGTTAATCGTTGAGTTTAAAGTAGGTATTTCGATCTCTGGTTCCATGTTGAAACTACTTCCTAGCTGATTGTGTGTAAATATTGTGGCGTCCTTTTTCTGCAGTAAGCATTTTGATTTCAAGGAAACCACTCCAGTTCCGTTAATGACCGCAGGCGTAACTTGACCGTCACATATGACGCGCATCAGCTGTTTTCCGCACAGTGTGAATAGCCACATGTTCGGTTTGTGCAGCTTTGTCCAGGTTTCCTTGCATGTTACGTCTTTTAGGACGCATGATAACGACTCTTGTTGGTTGAAGACTGCGGCCTCACATGGGGCGTACTTGTCGTGCATGTTGTAGACAGGATTTCGTGAGACACAAAGGAATTCGTCTTCTCCGTATGATGTACATTGGCGCATGTCTTGGTCTTCCATAGTTATATAAGAGTTCTTTAAAAAGTTGATTGCGATGAAACGAGAACTTGGTTGCAAGTTTTAAGTGTCCTTGTCTAAGGATCGGTGTTGGTATGACTCGATATATTTTGTAGTCTTCATCGCTCAGCAAGGGGATGTGTATTTCAAATAGCATAAAGTTGTTTGTAATGCGAGCCTTCACGTGAATGAGGTCATAAATATTTTTCAAATCCCTTTGAATGTCCTTTACTGGTAACGATAGTCCCTGTGGCAGCCTGCCGGATATTATGTTGAGCTGTTCGATCAGTTGGTTAGCGGAAAATAAATGTGTATCTAAATGTCCTCTATAAATGTTGGCGAGAGCATTTATCAACATTTCCACTATTCTCGTTAAATCGCTAAAAATCAGAGTTGCCGTCATCGCAGCGGTATTTATGTCATTCACCGTGAATAGCATTTGCGCCCTGTTCACTATCTTTGTGATGTCGCTGCTAGTTTGGTTCATATAGGCACGCAATGTTTTGAATTGTTCATCCATAAAAGCAGTGTTTCTTTTTATAATGTTATTTTCAGCCTCTACAATCAATGTTTGGTTTTTCATAAGTTGTAGTAGGTAGTCATCATTTGATTGTAGGTTCTGTATGTCTTTTTCGTACTTTTCGGAAATGTCTGCGTCGAGCACTCCAAAAAGAGTTCTTGATAGTTTTCCAACTCCATCGAAGTAACCTCGTTTTGGTCTTGAACAATTGTTTCACAAGGCGTGTACTCGTGTGATATTCTCTGGCATAGTTTATCTATTTGGTTCACGTAATCGTTGATCCGATCAGTTGCTTGCCAGTATGACGTTAAGTTATAGTAAACCAATAGATTCCATTCGTCATGTATAAGTTGTATTGTCCCAGCTTCATCGAAGTAAATCGGATGATTGCTAGGTATAGGTGTAACCTTCCAGTTATTCGTCGTTGGCGCTGATTGTGCGATTCCCGTCATCGCTAGTATGGATAGGAGAACAAGTGACAGCCAGTTGTTTTTGTTTTTAGTTGGGCCTCCTAGTTTCTTAGTTTCCGAAGTAGGAGTCATTTTCTCTTCCTCTTCGTTTACTCTTGTTTCTTCTAGTTTCAGCGGTAATGGTGATAGCTTCGTTATTGGTCGTTTAAGTGAACCTTTTCAAGTTTTCAAGGTAACAACTCGTACTCGACCATCGGCGCCTGGATGTAGTTCCTGGACTCTTCCTAAAGCCCAGCGCCCAGGAGGTAAATGTTCATCTTTTACTAATACTAGGCTTCCTAGTTTGAGGTTTTCTTTTGGGTGCTGCCATTTGCTACGGGTTTGCAATGATTATTATTATATTATTATTATTACCTGTTTCTTAGGTCGTGCTCAGCAAAGTCTTGCTCCTCTTGTGGTAGTGACAGTAGGGGGCCGCCAATGAGGAAGTGGCCTGGCGTTAGATATTCCAGGTCTTCGACATTCTCTGTTAATGGGCACAGTGGGCGAGAGTTTAGACAGGCTTCAATTTGATTAAGTAAAGTAGTGAATTGTTCGAAAGTAAGCTTCTGTTCCCCCAGTACTCGATGTAGGTGATATTTCATTGCTTTGACGGCAGCCTCCCACAGGCCTCCAGCTGTTGACCAAAGTGGCGCGTTGAAATGCCACTCAATTTATAAGTGGCTCATCTCATCGGTGAATTCAGAAGTCTTAAACGTGTGGGACCTGCGCAAACACAACGCGCTTGTTTACCGCCAACCTGCAAGCATCTGACGACCGCGCGCGACGAGCGCGCGGAACACACTGAGTAAGGTACGGCGCGGTGGCCGGCGGCACCTCTGGCAATGGAATGCGGCCGAACAGCAGGCGCGCGCGCCTCGTGACTTGCTCGCATCGAGGCTCATGAGAAACTAACACCGCTCGTGGGCAGTCTCTGCTTACCCTGCCAGGGGGCGCGCAGTTCGGGTTGTAGACCTTTGTCTTTTCCCCGAGGTGTCACTTGTGTCCGTCACTGCGGACACCTCTCGTTTGGGGCGGCCTTCATGGGCCTTGGACTGCGGCAGGTGCGTGGGCTCACGTCACCTGCCTGTGTGTTGGTGTCATCTGTGGCTGGTGGGAGCGTCGCGGCGCCATGCGAATGACGCAGCTTTTTTCCCGCCACCCCGGCGGACAGCCGCCGCTAGGTGAGACCCCCGGTTACCCGGAGGAGGCCCGGCGGACAGCTTACCAGCCAGGGGTGGCTCTGACGCTCCCCACCGCAAGGGGTTGACCCCCGCCCGCGGTCGCTTTCAGGTCGAGCCGAGCACGGCGCGGGACAAGGGCCGTATGTGTATGTGTGTGAGCGGCAATGTGTCTGTGTGACACCTCTCATGTTTACGATCGAACGGCGAGCTAGTGCCGCACGTTCGTCGCGTGGGTTCCTTCGTGTGTAAAGTTCGTGTGTGAATGAGTCGCGGCGCGCTGTGCCTATATTAACTTAGCACACAGCGCACTACGGGTGAGTGTAGTGAATGTGGAGTCGTGTTGTTTGGGTAAGTCGCGTGTAGGTGTAACGACATTACCCGGTGTACGTCGAGACCGGTGGTGCTAGCCAACGTCTGCAGGTAGGAGGTCACGGGGATAGGGCCTCGCGTCAGGTGGCCGCGCGTGCCATGGCGCTATGTCCTTGACCTGGGGCCAGGTGGACGCGTCGGCCCGCGCGAACATGTTTGACGCGAGGCGGCGGCAGAAGTCGTCCAGGCTCTCGATTTCCAAGTCCCGCTGGATGGTGGCGTTCCTCACATAGCGAGGCGCACCGACGATGTTGCGCAACGCGATGCTTTGTTGCGCACGGAGTCTCTTCCTGTTGGACTCGCTAGTGAGGGCGAGCCAGGCTGGGGCGGCGTACGTGATGATGGGGCGCAGGTACGTTTTGTACACGGCCAGCCTGGCACGCAGCGGGAGGCGGGATCGGAGCACTGGACGCAGCAGGTAACGTGCTGTCCGGCACCTGTCGACTACCTGCTTGACGTGGCTGCCCATTGAGAGCCGACGGTCAATGGTGACCCCTAGGTACTTTACCTGGGGCGACCACGAAACGTCGGCTCCCTGAAGAGTCAAGGGTGGCGGTATTTTGTAGCCGCCGACGGCGATTGCCTGTGTCTTACCTCTACGTTCACTGACAACCTCCATTTGGCGAGCCATTCAGGCAGGAGATCTAGCGCGCGCTGCATCTTCGCCGCCGCGTGATCTATGTTGAGCGAAGTCGCTATGTACGCGGCGTCGTCGGCGTACAGCGCGAGCGTGGTGCCAGGTGTGGTAGGGATGTCGTCGGTGTAGCAGGTGTAGGCACCCGGGGAGACACAGCTGCCCTGCGGCACGCCGGCCGCTACTGGGCGGGCGTCCGAGAGCGCGCCGTCTACCGCCACCCTGAAAGTGCGATTGGAGAGAAACGAGGAGACCACCTGTATCAAGCGACGAGGCGCGTCTGACAGTGACATCTTGTATATCAGACCGGCGTGCCACACGCGATCGAAGGCCTTCTCCATGTCCAGGAATACTGCGACCGCGCGCTCCTTCTTGTTGACGGCGCCCGCGAGGAGGTGCAGCACCCTGGACAACTGGAGCGTCGTAGAGTGCGCCGCACGGAACCCAAACTGTTCTGGCCGCGGCGTGATGTGCGGGTTCAGGTGTCGCAGCAGGAGTTGCTCAAACACCTTGGAGATAGTGGAGAGGAGAGTGATCGGCCGATAGCTCTCAGGCCTCAATACGTCCTTGCGGGGCTTGGGCAGCATGATGACGCGCCCTTCCTTCCAGACAGCCGGAAAAACCCCTGTGCGGAGGATGCCCGTGAACAGGCGCGCCAGCGCCGCTACCGTACGGTATGGCAGGTGGCGCAGCGCTGCGTTGGGCACGCCGTTCGCGCCGGGGGCCTTCCTCAGCTTTGTCCTTAGGATGGCGCGTTTGACTGCCCCAGGAGAGTAGTGTATTGGTGCCTCGTCGGGAGCTATCGGCGTGGCAAAGTATTCCCCAAGGTGCCTCTCGACTGCTGCGATGTGCTCATGGTCGACAGCTGGGTTCGGCGTGAATTGACGCTCCAGGTGGTCGGCGGAGATCTCCGCGCGGCTCCTGTGCGGCGTACCGTGGCGCCCCGTCGCTGTGGCGAAGTGGACGCACCGGAGCCGGGGTGTTCGCAAGCTGCCTGCAGAGCCTGTGTATTGACGGCCAGTCCCCCTCCGCGGCGTCGATACGTTCCTCCCAGCTCGCGGAGTTGTGCTCCTGTAGCTTGGCCCTGACCCTCTCCGCGAGACGGTTCAAGTCCCGCTTCATGGTCGGGCAGCCGGTATCCTGCCACCGCTTGCGTAGCCGCTTTCGCTGCGCTATCAGATGTTTGAGGTGGGCGGGGAGGGGCTTGTGTGCCATTCCCGTTGATGGCGGCATGGTGGTGGTGGCGCCCTCTAGGGCGCGCTGGATGCAAGCGGTGAGCTCCTCGGCTAGCCCGTCGACGTCTGCGGCGGTCTGTACGGGCCAAGTAGGAGTGGTGGCCTCCATCTCTTCCACGAACTGTTGCCAGTCCGTTGATCGACGTGGCGCAGGAGGCGAGAGTCTGGTCGGCATCTCAGATAAGACGACGAGTACCGGCTGATGGTCTGACTGCATCTCGTCGTCTATCACCTGTTGCGTGAGCTGGCAGCCTAGGCCCTTGTGGACCACGATGTCCAGCACGTCGGGTGACTGGGTGACCAGGAACCTTACACCTGATTGGCTGATCAATAAGGGTATGATGCTAGGTAGCCACTACACCCATATTCCATTTTGTAATATAGGAGCTAGGATTTTGACAATAAAGATTCCCATTTTGAATCACGATCGTTTGTTTAATTTTAATAATAATAATAATAATAATATTTTTCTTTATTTGGGACAACATAGGAACCATTTTTGTTAGTAAACAACTTACACACTAGGGTTAGTAACAAATTGGAATATACCAAAATTATAATTATTGAGTCATGTACTTGGCATTTCGTGAGGACAATGATTCCGCATGAAATGCCTCAGCACAGGAGCTCTCGGGTCCTCAGCCACGACTTTCAGGATGCTATTGTCACTCCCCCGAATCCTCCTCACAAGCGATGCCACCTTTTTCCTGATGATGGCATGGAAACCATCTGTACCCGATTGGGCAAACATTCCCGAGGTACTACAGAAACGAGGGAGTTTCAACATCATCCTGAAAACATTGTTATATTGGACGCGCAAGGCATTTAGCGTCCCCCGAGAACAGCTGAACCACAGACTTCCCGTGTACAGGCCTTGACAGTACGCTTTAAATAATGTTATTTTGACCTGATCGGTACAACGAAAAAATCTGCGCGCCAACATGTTCCCGCGGACCGCCAACGCCCTGCGCTCCCTCTCCACGTCATCATCGTCTTTAAGGTCGTCGACAAGTACATGGCCCAGATATTTAAACTTAGTCACCTGCTTAATATTAGCGCCGTTCAAAGTAATTGTAGCCACGGTGTCTGTGCACTTGCCAGCGGCCCTGAAGACCATGAACTCGGTTTTCTTTACATTATACGTCAGACCATGTGATGCGGCGTATTTCTCACACACCTTCAGCATTTCCTTGATCAAGCATACCGGAACTAAAGTGTGGAAGAGACTCACAATTGGTGACCCCGAAAAAAGGAAAATGTCGAATGAGAAGACCACAAGTGAAGGAAGCAATCCGATTAAGATGTACTCCGACCTGGCTGCCATATCAGTTCAGTCCAGGTTGCTACCATTCTGGCGGGAGATCCCACGAGCCTGGTTTATCCAATTTGAAGCTGTCGTGGACCCCTTAAAGACTTCGGACGACCAGAAGTTCCGCCACGTTTTACAACAACTGCAAAACACCGATCTTCAACAGCTAACCGACATTTTATATAATCCACCCGCCACGGATAAATATAATGCTGTGAAAAATAGACTGCTCACCGTGTATGATCAGTCGGACGTCAAGAACTTCCAGAAACTGATCAGCGGCCTAGAGTTGGGTGATCAAAAGCCCACACAATTACTACGCAAGATGAGAGAACTAGGCAGTGGCATGATCACAGACGAAGGATTGAAAATCGAATGGCTCAATCACCTACCCGCACAAATGCGTGTTGTGTTGGTCGGTCAATACAGAAGCAGCATTAGATACCCTCGCTGCAATGGCCGATAAGATGGCAGAATACACCGAACCAGCAACGGTTGCCGCAGTGTCCACAACTACGCAAGAAACAGTGACGTCATCACAGCTAGAAATACTTTCAAAGCAAATGGAGTAACTATGTCTAGAAGTGGCTGAGCTACGCAGCCGTACAAGGGAGCGCCATAGACCCCTTTCACACCGTTCAGATCACGGTCACGATCACAGTCTCGCCGGCATAGCAACAAGATATCTGTCAAACCCGGCGATGCAACGTGGGAGTGTAAATACCATTTTCGTTTCGGTGATAAGGCAAAACGTTGCGAGTCACCGTGCTGTAGAAGAAACAAGAATCACACGACGTTAAACTAGCTACGACATCGACTGTGGCGGATGTCGATGTCCCCAGCACCACCAACCGCCTATGTGTCTTCGATCGCGACACTCGACAGCGTTCCCTCGTAGACACCGGTGCCGAAATTTCCGTGTTAGCCGCAGCAGACAAAAGGAAAGTGAGAACATCAAGCGCCTACAGATTATACGCTGCAAACAATACACCGATCAACACTTACGGTGAAAAAACTCTCAGGCTAAATCTTGGCTTACGACGCAGTTTCCTATGGACATTCATCATAGCAGACGTGAAAACCTCGATCATAGGGGCCGATTTCCTACGACACTTCAAGCTCCTGGTCGACCTCCATAAGAAGAAGCTCGTCGATAGTGTTACCGACATATCAATTGACGCCATTGAAGTTGCAACAAATGAACAAACTATACATGTCATTAGCACCGACCAAGCGTACTATGACATTTTGAAGTTATTCCCGGAGGTACTGCGACCTATGTCCTTGAAAGAGCCAGCGAAACATGATGTTGTGCACCATATTGAGACGACGGGTGCTTCAGTCTTCGCTCGAGCCCGTCCCTTGCCCCCAGACAAATATAAGGCTGCTAAAGAAGAGTTCGACCACATGCTGGAACTCGGCATATGCAGGCCATCAAAGAGCCCGTGGGCAAGCCCGCTGCATATTGTCAAAAAGAAGGATGGAGGCCTAAGGGTATGCGGCGACTACCGACGATTAAACTCAGTGACACGACCAGACCGCTATCCTATACCACGAATACAAGACTTCACGTACCGGCTGGACAACATGAAGATATTCTCGAAGCTTGACCTCAAAATGGCCTACTATTGGATCCCAAATGCAGAGGAAGACGCTCAGAAAACAGCAATAATTACACCTTTCGGGCTGTTTGAATTTACATGCATGACTTTCGGCTTACGCAACGCTAGTCAGACGTTTCAAAGGTTTATGCATCAAGTACTGCGTGGCATAGACAGCTGCTTCTGTTACGTCGACGACATATTGCTGTATTCAAAAGACGAAGAGAGCCACAGACAACTTCTACGGCAAGTACTAGAGCGCCTAAAGAATCACGGCGTCATGCTAAAGGTAGAGAAATGTGAATTCGGCAAGGACAAGATTGATTTTCTCGGTTACGAAGTCTCAGGCAACGGGATCAGACCCACTGAAGAGAGAACACAAGCAATATCAAGTTACCCCAAACCCAAGACAATAGCTGATTTACGACGTTTTCTGGGCATGATAAATTTTTATCGCAGCTACTTACCCCGTCAAGCCGAACAACAGAATGAGCTAAATAAATATCTACACAATCAGAAACGCAATGACAAAACGCCCATCGTGTGGACACAAAAGGCAGAACTGGCTTTTGAAAAGTGCCGCCAAAGCATTTTGGAAGCCACACAGCTGATCCACCCGATACCAGGAAGCCCCCTTGCCTTGATGATAGACGCCTCTGATCACAGCCTTGGCGCTGTTTTACAGCAGATAATAAAAAACGAATGGAAATCTCTCGCTTATTACTCAAAAGCGATGAGTATGACGCAGAAACGCTACAGCGTATACGACCGCGAATTGTTAGCGATTTATACAGCTGTCAAGCACTTCAGGAGTCTTATAGAGGGAGGCGATGTCACAGTGTATACAGACCATAAGCCGCTAGTGAATGCACTAACACGTCCACCGAGCAGCAGCGACACGCCGCGACGAGAACGGCAATTATATTTCATCAGCCAGTTTTGTACCAGCATCAAGTACGTGCAAGGTGAAGAAAACTCGGTGGCACACGCACTATCACGCATAGAAGACATACAATGTCCGTCCATCTTGATAAGAGAGTGAAATCTTGGTGAATTGGCAGGTTTCTTCAGGGTGTTGGTTGGTGATGAGCTCTTGAATGGAACCAGTCTTCGTCCGCATCTGATGACTTGTCTTCCTTTTCACAGTGATGGATGCTACTGTACTTCGGGCATTCAGCCTCTATGTACACGAATAATTTCTCGTTTGTTGCTATATAGGGAGAGGAAGGAATAAGGGCAATTTGGTTCTTATGAGGCACAATGTATAGACTGTATAAATCGTAAAGGTCTTTAGAGATTATTTAAAAACTATTTTTTTTTTCTAATCTAATTATCTCCATTATAAAATTTTCTACATTATTGGTTATGATTCCTGAAATTTGGGCAAACTTTGCTAATTTTATTAAACTATAATCTGTGTAAGCATTTTTTCTGGAAGAGTAGTTCTAACGTCGTGTTGATTGTGTGTACTGTGTGAATAAATGATAATGTATAGTTAGTCTGGTCCTGTAGCTAAAGTCTTATGTCTTGTCGCTTGGATTGTTATTAATAGCTGGATTCTGTGACAATTGGCTTGTTTTAGGAACACGTTTCAGCCGTGCTTTGGCTACGGGGCCTCGTTTTTTCGAGGTATATATGTGTATAGGCAGGTCAGCGAGTACTGTATCCTGTGTATAACGAGGTGCGGCTTTCTGGCGACTGGCAAAGGGGTTTTTAATGAAAACTTGTTGCTGGGGGGTATATTCTACTTCGGGCTCGCGCGTTTTATTCCTATTGTTAATTAGGGCTGTACGATTTGAAAGAGATGAGGTATTAATGATTTCATAAACTTGCTTCATCTGTTGTCTATGATTCTGCGCATATTGTTGTAAGATGTGCTCAGTCAGGTCTATGTCGATCGGGTCTCTAGGGTCAAAGTGTCCGGTCATTAGGTCAAACGGTCTGCATTTCGTAAAACTATGGATAGAGCTGTTATATGCTATAATGGCGTATGGCATGAGGTTAATTATCGGTTCGTCTTTATTGTTTAGTTTTAGAATTCTAATGTGCTCCAACAGGGTGGAGTGGAAACGTTCGATGTTGCCGTTGTCATTTGGACTATGGGGTAGAATTTTGTGGTGAATTATCTTATAAAGACGTATAAATTCGGAAAACAGTTGGTTCGTAAATTCAGTGCCGTTATCAGTGATGATAGTCATGGGTAGTCCATGATGGGTGCAGAACCGTAGTAGTGCTTGTATTATACTTATAGCGGTACCGTCTCGCAGATGATACGCTTGGGCATATTTCGTGAAAACGTCTATGAAAGTTACGTACTTTTCGTTTTGAACTGTAAAAAGGTCCATGTGAATGGTTTCGAGTGGTTTAGTAGCTGGGGGAACTATGTTAAATTGTGGTCGTATTGGGTTTCTATCGTATTTAGCTTGACCACAGATGGTACATTCATTAATGAATTTGGTGATTTGTTCCTTCATCTTTGGCCAGAAATATTTTCGTGAGAGGGCTAGGTGACATTCGTTTATACCGCGGTGGTTTGTCTTGCCGTCATGATAGTGCCGGATGATGTCTTGTTGTCGGAGGTATTCCTTAACATTCTCGAGTCTGTCTTGGCTAATACTAAGTTAAGTGAGGAGCTTCTGAATTTGTCTTGTATGGTGGGTATTATTGAGTACATGGCTAAGGGTGGATTAATTAAGATTGCTGTTTTAACTTTAGGATTAACGTATTCCTTGATGGAATTAGTAATGTCGGTCTCTAGGTTGGATTCTGAAATCTGTTTTCGAATGGTTTAGTTACTGTCGGTCGACGTTTGATGTCACCTACTATGGTAAAGTGAATCTGTCGATGAAATTTGTTGAGAGGTTCGTCTGTAATGGGGATTTCTAGTATCGGATGTTCATTACTGGTGTGCACGGTGTCAGTCGAGGAGTTTGTTGGTGGAGGTGGTGCCTCCGATGGATGGTTGATCATTGATCTGAGGTCGATGGTACTTTCAATCAGAGAGTCAGTGTCAGTCGAGGGGTTTGCTGGTAGAGGTGGCGCCTCCTTTGGGTTGTTGATCATTGATCTGAGATTTTTTATATTTTCGATCAATGAGTTGATCTCCTCCGCTTCTTCGTTATGGATTTCTATCCGGGATAGAGCATCAGCGTTGGTGTTAGACTTACCCTTTTTGTATATTACACTAAAGTCATATTCGCTTAGTCGGAGTCGCCATCTGGTCAGTCGTGAGTTTGGTTCTCTTAAGTTCACCATCCATTGCAAAGGTTTATGGTCAGTCAGTACTTTAAATTTCCTACCAAAGAGATAAGGTCTGAAGTATTTAGTGGCCCAAACTATGGCAAGCAACTCTTTCTCAATCGTGCTGTAATTCAGCTCACTCTCGTTGAGGGTACGAGAAGCGTAGCAGACGGGTCTGTCAGAACCAATTGGTCCTTGAGATAACACTGCTCCAATAGCGACATTCGAAGCGTCTGTTGTGAGATTGAATTCCTTTTTGAAGTCTGGGTATTGTAGTATGGGGTCATTAGTTAGTAAAGTCTTACAGGTTTCGAAGGCATTGACGTATTCGGAGCTAAGATTAATTTTACTACCTTTCTTTAGGCATAGGGTAAGAGGTTTGGTGATGCGAGCAAAGTCGGGTATGAATTTTCGGTAATAACCTAAAAGTCCTAAAAATTGTTTGATTTCCTTGGGGGTCTTTGGGATTGGATATTTCTGGATTGCGGAGATTTTGTCAGGGTTCGGTTTGATGCCGTCCCTACTAATGATGTGTCCGAATAAGCAGTCTCGAGTTTCAGAAATTCGGACTTGTCCATTTGAATTTTGAAGTTGGATTCTCTGAGTCTTTGCAAGACTTTTTCTAAATTATCCATGTGCTCTTGAAGAGAGGTACTATAAACTATGATATCGTCAAGGTATACGAGGCAGATATTATTTTGTAGGCCTCTTAGAACATTGTCCATAACGCGTTGGAAGGTGGACGGGGAGTTCTTGAGTCCCATAGGCATTCTAAGGAATTCGAAATGCCCATGCTCCACGTTAAATGCTGTTTTTGGTATATCTTGAGGGTCCATTTCTACTTGATAAAAACCACTTGCTAAATCTAGGGTCGTAAAATATTGGCACTTCCCTAATTTGTCAAGAACGTCACTGATATTTGGTATGGGATATTTGTCGTCTATTGTCTTTTCATTTAATTTACTGAAATCTACTACAAGACGCCATTTCTGCTTACCAGAAGCGTCAATTTTCTTTGGCACCACCCAAATGGGCGAGCTCCATGCGGAATCGGATGGTCTTATTATGCCTTGCTCTAACATCTTGGAAATTTGGTCCTTAACTTCTTCTCGATGAACAAAGGGATATCGATAGCTCTTAGTATAAGCCGGTATTTCATCTGTTGTTCTTATGCGATGTTTTATTTTGTTAGTGAATCTCAGTTGTTCTCCGTCAATGTAAAATATGTCAGCATAGCGAGAGCAGAGCGTTAAGAGATTCGCTTTTTCCTCTGGATTAAGGTGGTCCGTACGTAAACGCGATAATACGTCGTCAACGCGATTTGATTGTTTCATAGGCGTGCAATTAGCATTAAATAGCTCTGCACGAGTTGGCTGGTCTAATGAAAATATAACGTCGTTAGGAGTTGGGTTTTCTAACTCCACGTATCCACGACTATTATTAACAGTGGTAAGGCACTCGTGGATAATGCAATTGCAAAATACTTGTTCGTTTACTAGAACATCGCCATCCGGGGCGTTTATGGGTATCTTAACTAATTTAGAGCTTTTAGCGGGTATAATATCCTCATACAAGTTAACATTACGTGAGTTATATACTTGAATCTGATTCGTAGCAGTACGTGTTACCAACTGGAAATCTTTAAGATCTATTTTACCCTCCCATTTGGATAATAAGTCTAATCCTATAAGGCCATCAAAATAATCGTGAAAACGGTAAACGAATAATTTTATGCTATCGGTCTCGTTAAATTCGTCAAAACACGGTAACGTTATAGAGTACTCGTTTCTGCTAACGCCGTGTACATTTGTTACTTCAAAAGGGTCTTACTTCAAAGTTGAGAGGATAGTCGTAAAAGAACGTTTGTACAGCCTCGGGGCTTATAAATGACTGGTTAGCGCCAGTGTCAATCAAAAATTTTAAAGGAGGGTAAGAAATCTTTATGTCGGGTAATTGTCTTTGGGTCTGTAAATTAAGGTCTATTTTCGCTCTTTGGATGTCCTGTCCAACTGAAAATTTTGGTTCTGGTTCTGGTTTGCATTGCTAGGGCCTGGTTGTGGCTCTGCCTTACCTGCCACTTGATTATCGGAAGTTGATATTAGATTGGGGTCAGTCATACCGGTGCTGTCGTCAAAGTCACAAACAATGTAACAGTCATTATCGTCCGTGTAGTAGTCATATATTATACAGGTTCGTAGTAATAGTCAGCAGAATAATAAGAAGTATCAGGTAAAGCAAGTTCGCTAAGATTTAACACTCGCGTCTTAAAATAATTATTCGGTGGTGGGTTACCGTTTCGTTGCCAATCATGCCTTGGCATTGGTAATGGTTTCGGAACAAAATGTTGAACACCGCTCATAGGTGACCAGAGTTTTGTGGTGGATTAGTCCTATGCTGTAATCTAAAAACGTTACTTTGTGGATTGTAATTTGGTAACGGAGCACGGAACATTTGTTGGGTGCGAGTAGGCATGCGATTTTGATGCTGGTTGGGCACATTGAATTTAAAGGCTTGGGGCTGAGATTGGTAGCCACGCTGTCCTGCTGGAGCAGGCCAGTTAGGTACTGGATGTCGCGGAACATTAGAGGCGTTAAATGGTACAACGGGCATCATAGGTGGTTTAAATAAGAATTTAGGTGCGCTCTGAGCGGCTTGAGCCTTAGGGGCATCATTACGTTGTTGCAGGTATATGATGTTCAATTCTTCCTGCACGAATTCCAAAGCCTTTTCTATGGTCTCTGGACGCATGCAACGTATACGTGAGCCTAAAGGTTCATTTAGTCCACGCACGAAAGCCTGCATGGTCACCTTTTTATAGAGTGTCCGTTTTGCTTCAATGGTCGTTTGTAAAGTCTCGTGTAGTGTCACGTAAGTCATTATAGTGCTGAATAAGGTCTGACATGTGTCGTAAAATTCTTGTGGGGTTCTGTTACCTTGTGTAGCCAACGAGAGGTCATTGTATAAAGCTGTTTCGTCTCTCTGATCTGAAAAGTTGTTTATTAAAGCTGATCTAATGCCTGCCCAAGTTTCAGGGATGCCGTTGGAGTTAATGGTAGATGCGGCAGGCCCTGTTATTTTATTCAGTATTCCGTTTAAAAGACAGAGGTTCCCAAGTTCATTGCCTGGCTCAGCACTTGCGTACTGGGTTACAATTCGGTCGCAAATGTTAATAAATCTTGTTAATACATTGGGGTTTCCTTCAAAATCGGGAACGAGGCGTAAGGCCTTGAAAATTACATCGGGGTCGTAAGGCATTTTGAATTCGAACAAACTATTTAAATTAAAATCTGATTCAATATCTAATTCTCTACTATTATCTACTATATGTCGGCGTGCCTGTCGCGATGCAGGTTCCTGACGGTTAGACCTTTCGTGATGAAAGATACTGGACATAAAGTTAACTAGGGATAGAAAGGAAGCAACACGAGAAAGATTCTGGTGTACTCACATATATTGCATCTCTGGTTCTTCGTCGTGAATCGATGGCTGGATTCTCCACGCGGCTCCGCAGCTTTCCGTAGATTCTGGATACTCGTGGCGTGACTTGATAGCCGCCCGGGTGACTCGCGATCGTGGTTATCGATGTGAGATGACTTTAACGCGATTCGCGAACCGGCCCGCGAGTATCCTACCGACTGCGCCAATTACGTAAACTGCAGACGGTGGATCTAAAAAAAACCAAAGTTACTTTAAAACTAATTTAATTTAAATAAAAGAATTACAATTAAAATTGGTGAAACCTATTCGATGCTAGAATATGGAATGCCGTAAAAACTACTTAAAATTAGTTAGTTGCTATCGTCTAAATTGCTGCGTCGGCGGCTCGTGGCTCGGCGCTCGTGGACGGACGTCGACGCTGCAGTTTTCGTGCAGCTGGCGTAAACATCCAGGAATGTGCTAGATCGGCGTTATCCATTAAGGATCCGTATCTAACACGCGCCTACATTTCCTGCGGGTGTACATCGGCAGCGGTGTCTTTTGGCGGCTTCTTTAAACAGGGCGGCACGAGCCACGCGGCTTTCTTCAAAGGCGATTGAGCGAAATAATATTGCGGGCGGCGCGGCGCGCGGCAGGCCGGCAGGGAGGGAGAGGGGCGCGCGGATGCGGGGTGCGCTCGCGCCACGTAGGGAAGCACACCTGTTATTGACTATTAGCTTCTGTAAAAAGGAATAAAGATAGATAATAAAAAAAGCTGTTTAGCGGCTTAACACCATGTTCGGCGAGCAATGGATTGGTCGCTATGGCCCCCGCAGGTGGCCAGCTCGGTCACCCGACCTTACGCCTCTCGACTTCTTTTTATGGGGCTTTATTAAAAATGAAGTTTATTCGCTTGTCTCCGAAACCGAAGATGAACTGCGCAATCGTATTGTCGCCGCCTTTGACAAATTAAAAACCACGGCTCTGGATCCTGAACGAAATTTGCTGAGCAGGCTTCGGGATAACATTGTGCGGCGATGTAACTTGTGCATTCAAAAACGTGGTGGACACTTTGAAAATGAGAAAATTTAAGTTTATTCTTTTTGGAACTAATGTGTAATATTGAAGTATTTAGTTCTGTTCAGTTATCGCGAAATAAACACGTGGCGGTACAAATGAACTTAGTGGATTTTATTTTCGTCGCACATTGTCAAACGAATCAAAGTGCCGGCGCCGACAAAAAAGCCGCCATGCCGCCCGCGTGCACCGTTGCCACTCTTCGCTCCTGGGGTCGAGGTACGTTGTCTAAACAGAGTGTTTACTTTAAGTGAATTTATTTTGATATTTATTTTGTTTGAAAATTTAACTTTTTTCATTTTCGGTTTTTTATTTATTATTTAATTTTTCTATACTTCAATATTCCTTGAGGTTTCAATTATTGCCAAGATGTGAATTCCATACTGTATGTAGGTTTTTAGTGTTGAGTGTTCTGAACCTTTTCTAGCAGTTTAGCTAGTAAAACGGCCCCGCAAAGTTCCATTCTTGGTACTGTAATCCGATTGCTGATTGGTGCAACCTTTGTTTTTGCCGTAATTAGCGTAGTCTTGTATTCGCCAACTTGATTTTTAGCTCGGCTATACATGACGCACGCATGAGCTTTTTCGCTTGCGTCGCAAAACCCATGTATTTCTTGGCTGTCTTCTTGACTTTGTAGCCACCGTGGTATGGAAAGTTTGTTTAGCAATGGGATAGCTTTTCTCATAGTTTCCCATTCCGTAGCGAGATCCTCGGATAAAGTTGATGAAGTTTACATCAATTGTTTTGACTTTCAGTAGTACTGTTGTCAACAGCACTTCCCTTTCTTCATTCGTTCGTTCATTTGTTGTTGACCCCATAGGACGTCGATGGGATCGAAGACGGGTTTTCTTCCCTTGTTGCTTGTTTGTAGCCAGATAGTTCGGTTTCATCTTCATGCACAAGTGTGGGGTGTGCCTTATGACACAATTTACACGTCTTTCTTGATTTGCATTGTTTTTCTCCATGGCTGAATAGGCAGTTTTTGCAAATTTGCAAGTTGCGAACTGCGTCGTTCCGTTTGTCTATGCTCATCGCCAGGAATTGTTTGCAATTCATCAAAACGTGATTAGTTTTGCAAATTGGGCATGTTTTTGCTGTTGTGAAGAAGGCTTTTGGCGAGTTTTGTGACTTGTTAAAGTACGATGACCCCTGCGTTTTATTCTTGTAGCCGTTATTTCGGTTTTCTGACCCTTTATGCGGGTGTTTTTCCGATTTCCATGGTTTGCTTGATGGTGATAATTTTTGGCTACTTCCTTGCAGAGCTTCCAGTGACATGAATTTTGATTCTAAAAACTTAGTAAACTCGTCCAGGTCGGGAAACTCCCGCGGATGTTTTATTTCCTTTATGTATTCGTTATACGTAACGCTATCTAGTTTTTGAACCAATAGGTGAACCACGATCGGGTCCCAATTGGTGGTATCTAGCCCGATGTTTTTCAGCCCGTTCAAGCCCTCCATCATGACGTCGTGAAGCTTCCGTATGCTTGCAGCGGTTGGTTGCTGTATATTTGATTGATTCAGGAGCGTGTTCATCTATGAGGTGAATAACAGCCGTTTGTTGTCGTAGCGGTGGGCCAGCATCTCCCAGCAAGATGCGTAGTTCTCAGCACTGATGCCAAGATGCTGAACAAGTTTCTCCGCTTCGCCTTTGAGTTTTGTTTTTAGGTGTTGCATTTTTTGTGCCTACACAACAATCCGACACTTTCGAAGTGTCGGATTGTTGTGTACACTTTCAAGGTAGAGATCTCAGAAACTCATCCACTGGTTATAGTTGCCATGAAAATCCGGTATTTGAATGTTTGGCGTAGATTTCTCGTAGTGCGCATTTTTCCATATGTTGTTTTGAAGTTGCCTTTTCAGGTCATCATAATGGTTTTCCGCTGAATTGTATTTTAGTTGGTAAATTGAGTCGTCATCTTGTAGAATATAGTCGAACTCCCAATTTGCCTTTTCTATGTGCTCCCATTTCGTTTTCAGGGAGCTTAACTTGTCTTCCAATTCCCATTTTTCCATTGGTGTTGCCAATGCCATGGTGATCTTCTCCACAGTGCGTTCGAATGCTCTAAAGTTACAGTATTGTTGACGCAAAAGATCTTGATGTTTCTCCGTCGACTCGCTTGTTCCCCGGGGAGGTATGTAGAATTGGATATCATCGAAAGTAAAATTAGATTGCTCCTTCCCTTGGTTAGGCGTCGCAGGTGGTTGCTCCGTCTTACTAGTAGATGGAGACGGTAATTCAGACTTACGTTTCAACATGTCTTGCAGCACTTCTTCATACATCTTCTTCGTACTGTTGAAGATGTCGTCGTTGAAGTATTGAAGGTCTGTCGCTCCAGACTCTTCCAGCAGTTGGTGGTTATGAACAAACTTCTCCCAGTTTTTGTTCAACCGAGAAAGACGCTCCTCCAGGTATGCCAAGTTCTTCCTGGTGGCGCTATCCTTCTTGTAGTTTGTGCAGATAAGTTGCCTCCCACGGCGGCTGGGACGAGAGGTTCTCTCCCTCTCGCGTTCCGCCACCTCCTACGCTAGCATCACTGCTTCGCAGAAGGAGGCGACGGCGTCCCATTCCTCCTCGCCCCGGACCATGGCTTGCACCAGGGCCGGGCGCGAGAGGTCGCCGCCGCCGATCGCCGCTACGAGAACACGGCGGGGCTCCGCCCAAGCGGGGCACACCTCCACTGTGTGCTCCACCGTGTCCTCCGGCCGATCCTCACAATGGTGGCATCCGGGCGTTTCCTCCCGCCTGATTCGGTGCAGGTACCTCCCGAAACAACCGTGTCCGGTGAGGACCTGCGTCAGACGGAAGGTGAGGGCGCCGTGGCACCTCTCAAGCCACTCCTCAAAGAGGGGACTTACCGCCACTGTCGTGGCGTGCCCTGCACGGGGTTGCGACAGTCGCTGTCTCCATGTCGCCATGAGATCGCACCGGAGGTCTGTCCGCCGCGCAGCAATTTGCCGCGGCAGCGGAGTGACCCCCCGGCGCAGCGCCTCCGCGCGCCATTGATGCAGGCGCGCGAGGACTATCGCCTCCAGATCCCACGGCGGCAATACGGCAAGGAGGTTCGCCGCTTCGCGGGAGATCGTGCGGTACCCCCGTACCATCCTTACGGCCATGACCTTTTGGCGCACGTTCAGGTAGTGGGCGGCCCGCTTCCTCAAAGCAGGCGCCCACACCGGGGCCCCGTAAAGGGCCATGGACCGCACGATCCCCGCGTAGAGCCTCCGGCAGGAGGCGTTTGGCCCCCCCAGATTGGGCAAGAGCCACCTAAAGGAAGCACCGGCCCGCTCCAGTCTGGGAGCCAAACGTCGGAAATGCTCCACGAAGTTCCACCGGCTGTCGAGGACGAGTCCTAGGTACTTCAAAGTACACTCGACGCCGATGGGAACCCCTCCCACCATACACTGGGATCCCGACGGCAGCGCATTCCCACGTTCATGGAAGCCCATGGCCTCCGACTTGTGAAGCGCCACCTCGAGACCCAGCTGCCGGATCCTCTCTACGACTATCGCAACCCCGCGTGTCAAATTGTCGGCCGCCGCCTCGTACGACCCACCCTGAGCTAGCACCAGCGTATCGTCCGCGTAGCAGACTACGCTGACGCCGCTAGGGAGGTTGGCGCGCAGCACACAGTCGTAACCGATGTTCCACAAGGGCGGCCCCAGAACCGATCCCTGTGGAACACCGCACGACATCTCTCCACCGGTTCCACCGGCCGGCGGTTCCGGCGGTTCTCGGCCGGTTCCACTGTCCGTCTTGACCAGGGTAGATGACAGCCCTGTCTGTCAAATAGTCCCCGACCACACGACGAAGGTAGGTCGGCACCCGGTGATACCGGAGTGCCTCCCTAATGCAGCTCCAGGGCATAGTGTTGAAGGCGTTGGCGATGTCGAGAGACACCGCCAAGACCACACCGCCCCGAGAGACCGCAGCCCCCGTCGTGAGGGCTCTCACGCGCATGATGGCGTCCACCGTCGAGCGCCTCGAAGATCCGGACCCATTCCCTCCAGGTGCTCGGCGAGGTGGTTTGGAATTACTCTTTCAAAGAGCTTGCCCACCTCGTCGAGCAGCACAATGGGCCGATATGCGGACGGCAGGGCACCCCGGCTTCTGGATGAGGACCAGCTTCCCCGTCTTCCAACGAAGCGGGAACTGGCCTCTTTCCATGCATGCGCTTAAGAACCCCTCTAGTCGGGGCCCAAGAGCCTCTGAGGCCAGGACCTAGGCTTTGCCAGGCAAGCCATCGGGTCCTGGGGTGGTATTTTTGGCATTCAGCCTCCGTACCGCCGCTCTCAGGTCTACCCCAGTCACCTCCGGAATGTCGTCATCGGTTCCTGAATGGTCTGCTTCCGGCATCGCGGATGGCGGAGCCATTGGCGGGGGAGGATGCTCCCCTCGCGAAGGGAACAGAGCGCTCACCACGTCCTCCACGAGCTCAGGCCGGAGACTCTGCGTCAACGGGGGGGCCCGGGTGCGGAGTTGATTCCGCACCATATTGTAAGGGCGCCCCCACGGATCTCTGTTCAGAGTCTCCAGCATCTCCTCGCGGGCCTCATTCTTGGCCCGCTTACAAGCCTCGCGGAGGGTGGTCTTCGCCGCCCTGCCTACCCCTCATACAGCTCCGCCTCAATGGCTTTCGCATTCGGAGGCCGAATGCGGCGCCTGCGATGCCTGGTGTCACAGGTGCCGCGCCGCCATACACTGTTTACGCAGGTACGACAGGTCTCGCGACCACCAGTACACCTGACGCCGGGCGCTTCCTGGCCGGACTCGAGGCATTGCCATGTCGCATATCTCGGACATGGCCTCCTGGAACCAACCCGCCTCGGTGTTTACGTCGGCGGGCCTGACCGGTGATTGCACCCAGGCCCGCACGATCGAGGCTTCCAGGAGGAGTTTCCTGTCCAGCTGCCTCAGCGCCCAACGCGGACCACTCGGGGTCTGTGGGACCGGCGCACTTGGGGACTGGGCAGAGACCTCAAACCGGATATACCGGTGGTCGGAATAGGTCTCCACCCTCTCCATGACGCGCCAGTCGACGACACGCCGTGACAGAGCGGAGCTGGCGAACGAGATGTCCACCACCGACTCGCCCCGCATCCGCACACACGTGGGTACAGAACCCCGGTTCAGGATGTCCAGGCCTGTTTCCAGAGCCCAGCACTCGACCATCCCACCCCGCACATCCGTGTAACGGGAACCCCAAGCCAAGCTCTTGGCGTTGAAGTCCCCGAGCACTAGTACGGGAAGGGAATAGCCTCCGATGACGACACTTAACTCCCTGAGGGAGTTTTGGAACTCGGCGAGAGTTCGGCTCCGAGAGAAGTAGACTCCCGCGACTACGATCTCCCCGAACCGTGCTGCTACGCACCCCTGACCCTTTCTGACCGTCTCAAGGGTCGGGGTGCCGGCGGCGGCCGACGCAATAATGGCCACTGAGCCACTAAGGTCCTCCACCCAGTCTGGCGTGGGCGGGACAAAGTAGGGCTCAGCGACCACGGCGATGTTTATCGACCACTGCGCCATACTCTGGAGCAACAGATCCTGAGCGCAGGCGCAGTGGTTGATATTCGCCTGGAGGAGGCTTAATGGGGCCATTAATGGCAGTCCATTTCAGCCCCCTCCGGGGCCTCTTGTGGCGCTACCACAGCGGGAGTTGCAGCGGTGGCGGCGTTGGCTGCAGTGGCGGCGGCGGCGGCAGCTGCGGCGTTGGCGACGGTGGGGTTGGTGGTTGCGGAGGGCCTTCCCTTCCCCTTGTACTTGGCGGGTGGAGTGCAGGCCTTGCTCCCCGCCTGGTGCTCGGCCGGCTTCCTAGCCGTGGGGACCCTAACAGGCCCGATGGGCGTGGTCCAACAAAATGAAAAATGGACCAAATTGGCAGAAGAGCTGGCAAACCTCGGCCCAAACAAGACTGTGGATCAGTGGTTAACTGTGAGTGATTATGTAGATGTATATTAACAAACGATTCTTTAACACCACATGAATCCCCAAATGGATGTCAGAGGTGTTCCCATGTGTAAACTATGAAGCAAGTCGCAGTCGACACTTGGTACTCCCGCTTTTCACTGACGATTATTACTGTCCAAAATTGATGGGTGGAGGGAGAGCCCTATCACAATAATGACTGTACCAACAGCTTAATTTACCTTCCGAAGGTCACAGACTGAACACAAATTAATGTGTACCATGGGGATTGACCCCACAACCTCTGAGTTACCATGCGAGTGCTTTACTACTCAGTCAGAGGCGGACATAATAATTATTTTGATTAAGGTTTAAGGTTATAATGCTGCTAATGCTTTTCTTACAGACATGGAGGGATCTCAAATCTAAGGCCAAAAGTGCAAATGCAAAGAGGGCTCGAGCTCTCCAGGAAACTGGCAATCCCGACAGGCCAGTGCCACAAATTACTGAAATAGACTTAAAAATTTTGAGTATTATTGGTAGGACAACATCAGAGGGAATGGAGGTTCCTGAATCATCCATATCTGGAGGTGGGTGATGTTACAGTGACTCTAAATAAAACTGACTGATATATCAAAATAACCATTGCAACAGTGCCCCATTGTCCTTTAGCTTGTATCATTACATTAAGTTTATTATATCTATAAATATAATAAAATACACTTTTTAATCCTATTTTCAGCCCAACCTCCACCCGCAAGACAATCTCCTGCACCTCTGCAAGATGTTTTAATGCATGAGGAGTTTGTGGATGAGGTGTTAGACACTGAAGGAGGTATTACTTATATTTTTTTAGTTTTATGCCATCTCTTGTTATTTTTATTTGTGCAAGTATAGTATGTTGTCTTCTCAGTAAATTTTCATCCTGTACATTCTATGACATAGCAATAGGAAGCCTGTCATACTGTCTTCCGTACATATATTGTAACAGGGTGTGCAGTCATTTTACATTATGTATATTAAGAATATTTTATAATTATTTGTGTTGCATATTTATTGATGTCTTATTTTTTTTACAATAAAAGGAAATTCTCCTCCACCACTACCACAAGCACCAACACAATTGCGGACTCGTGGACTATCTCGGCCAAGAAGACAGCCGCGTAGATCCGTGCAGGCTTTGCAGCAGCAAGGAATTGGCAATATATATGCGCAATCCCAGCAACAAAATCTGGCTGTTCTAAAAGAAAGTGTTTGTTAATTGTTTATTTCTGTTTTGGGCAAAATGAGACATTTTTAGTGTTCTGTACCCAAATGGCAAAACAGAGCCCTATTAATGTCACTCTGATGTCTGTCTGTATGTCTGAGTATATCACTGGTCTGTAACTCATAAACGGAAATATCAGTTTTTTTTTATTCTGAAGGCAGTGAAGAGTAGTTATTGAACAGACAGAGTAATAGAGAGAGAGTGTGCGTAGGTATCTACATACTATTTCACATTTTTACAAATTTTTTGCTTTATGACCTATAGGACATTTCAAATCACCTTAAACGGCGAAATGAAATAGAAGCCGAGAGAAACCAAATTATGATTAAAAGGAATAAGTTAATTGAACTTCAAATGTAAGATAATTATTATTTTCCTAGTAGGTAGGTAGATAAAAGTGGGACTTCTAAATAAATATATTCATACATGTAGGTACTTTGTCTTGCTTAGGGGAAAAAAATAGGTAGTGTTATTAAATAATTCATCCATTGATGTATAATAATCATGTAGGTAGTTATTTATTTGGTAACAAGTTTTTGTAGTGTAGTTGTAAAGTACCTTAGTTTTAGTACTAGAAGCATCTATATAAGGTCTAACTATTCATACACGAAATATTTTAAGAGCATCATCTAACGGCTATAGCGATGACATTACATGGAAAAAAAAAAAATTCTAAGTATGTTTTATAAAAAAGAATTAATTAAAAAATTACTTGACACACAAAATAAAATACTGACTCCTTATTACTTTTCAACATCCATTACGCTAGCTTACTACGTCGCATTTACATAATGTCTTTGAAGTCCCAAACGGCGCGCTCCCGCGCGACTGCATGGCGTCTTGGCGGGTAAACATCAAAGGTGCGCGGGTGCGCGCGCGGCTTTGCTGAGAGCCGCGCTCCTCCCCCGCGCCTCTCAGTTCCGCTCGGTACACGTGGCGCGCCGCACGCGCTTTAATAAACAAATAAGTGTTGTTCGCGAAAATGCCGAACTACAGGTATACCAACCAGGAGTACCAAAACATGGTCCTCTGCTACAGAGAATGTGGGAATGTGTTGCTCAGAGCACAAGCCCTCTTCGTGGAGCGTTATCACAGAAGACCATCTCTGCAGACCATCCTAGGTGCTGTACAGCGGCACCTGGACCATGGGGTCTACATCCCACCACCTGCAGACGGAGGCAGGCAACGAGTGTCAGCAAGAATCGAGGATAACATCCTCAATTTCTTTGAGCAGTATCCAATGGCCAGCACAGCAGACGCCGCTCGCGTTTACGACGTGAGCAACATGACGGCTTGGCGCCTTCTGCGGGATGAGGGGCAGCACCCGTTCCACTTTCAGAGGGTTCAAGAACTAAAGCCGCTGGACTTGGCTCCACGAGTGGAATTTTGCCGATGGCTGCTGCAAGACCCGACGCGGAGCATCCTGTGGACAGACGAGTCCACCTTTACGCGCGTTGGGTTATTCAACATCCATAACGCGCACTGGTGGGCCGTAGAAAATCCACGTGTTGTTAGGCCAGATCATTTCCAGACCCGGTTCAGTGTAAACGTGTGGGCGGGCTTAATAGGTGATAGACTGTTGGGACCTGTTTTTCTGGATCGGCTGAATGGTCGAACATACCTAGACTTTTTAACAGGCGTACTAGCAACCATGCTGGAAGACATTCCACTTGTTTATTTAAGGACAACGTCATTGTACTTCCAGCATGATGGCGCACCAGCGCACTATGATAGACGTGTGCGGGAATACCTAACAAACCAGTACGGCAATCGTTGGATTGGACGGGGAGGCCCGGTCCCCTGGCCAGCTCGCTCGCCTGATCTTACGCCGTTGGATTTTCATGTGTGGGGTAGGGCAAAAGACCTTGTGTATGGTAATGACGGACATACCATATCTAGTGCGGAACAATTGAAACTTAGAATAGTGAACGCTTTTGCAGTGATGGCTAGTGATAGAGACACATTATTAAAAGTGCAAAGACACATCATAAAACGTGCTGCTGTCTGCGTCGAACAGCAGGGCGGATTTGTGCAACAATTGGTGTAAATAGTGTAAATAATAACTACCTACGTAGCTATTTGGTATGTACATTTTAAATTATTGTAAATAAGTTGATTCCAATTTTTAAACACGCCAAATTATTGTTACTTACTGTAATTTGTAAAAGGCACCTGCATGTACCATACCATTATGCAGGATTGGTCTGGATAGGTAACTGAATTCCATGACATGTTTCCAACTGCTCGTAGGTACATAATTATGTTAACGTACCTATAACCGTAACAATAATAAAGTGGAATCCATAATAAGTACCTATTCATATTTTTTACGTGCTAAGTAGCGTTACCATACGGTACGTAGGTACCTAAACAAATTATTGTATCATCAATAATTCGCCAGTCCAAAGAATGATGAAGTGTGATGGGGAATTAGAATCAATAGGTACCTGTTTTGCTTTTTATAAAAACATTGACGCACTCGGAAAATTGTTAGTGTGTATTGGATATGTTAACAAACTCAAATTTCATATGCATAACAACAAGACCAGAATCGGAACGAACCCGTAGCGCAACAAGGCAACCGCTTTCCGCCAACTGTACCATCACGCGTCTTTGTAATCAAGTGTAGTGTAGATTTGTACCTAAACCACACAGTACTACCTAGACTGTAGATAGTTTGTCGAATCATTCAACTACGGATCTAGGTTTGTTTACCTGCAAAGCTAGTCAATAAAACTTATAACTAACCCTAAAATGATTTGTCTCATTTAATCATGTATTTATTTAACGTATGGCTTAGGTTTAGATGGTATTTAAATTCACATTTATTATGGTAGGCGACAATCTATTAAAATAAGACCAAATCGAGTTATGAAGTCTACCTACGAACTACCACTACTAAATATCATTTCGCCTGCATTCCATAAAGAAATAGACAGAGGTGTATTCGAACGACCGCTACATTTGACCAGTGAAATTGTGTATTGTTGTGTTACGCTCCATGTAATGGCAGGTCAGTACAGGTGTTTGCGCCCAGACTCACAAAGACTAATGAGTACTATTGTACGTATGGTCGCACGGAGTCATGACGTGTAAACACAACCTCACCAACAAGCTGCCCGGCATTGACTAAACAAGTAAACAAGTTGTCGCCTGCGCGCGGCGCGAAGCCCGGCACGGGGCGCGTCTCATTCATAGAATAGGGAGAAAAGGTTTTATGCAAAATGTGTCAAGAAATTTTTGAATGTTTTTAATTTCGTAAAAATTAAAACACTTAGATAAAAAAAAAAATCCCTTGAAATGGCTTCGTTACAGTCGTTAGAAGATTCCCTTAAAATATTTCGTGTATGAATAGTTAGACCTTATATAGAAGTGTAGTTTTTTTATCCATACATACTTACTAAAATAGTTATTACAAAAATATAAAAAATAAGGAAAAACTTTGCCTTAAAGGAGGTAAAAATGTCAGTCATTTTGGTACATAATATTATTATGGTATAAAATAAAAACGTTAAGTTCCAACACAATTTTTTTTATCTTAAGGTGGAAGCTCACATCTGGCCCGCGAAATTCTAATTTTCTTACGTTTTTGGCAATTTGCAGGCCAGTGCTTGGTTGTATGTTTATGAAAATTTGATTTGCGACTGTAAGACGTATGAAGTTACCGAATTATAACCATCAAAATTACTAACTACTAAAGAACGACGACTAAATTACTAAAGAATGACTTTTACATGCAAAAATCAATCTTGACATGAAAATGAACTTGGAGGGTTGTATTGATACCGCAACTCCCGCTGCGGTGGTGCCACAGGAGGTCCCGGAGGGGGCTGAAATGGACTGTCATTAATGGCCCCATTAAGCCTCCTCCAGGCGAATATCAACCACTGCGCCTGCGCTCAGGATCTGTTGCTCCAGAGTATGGCGCAGTGGTCGATAAACATCGCCGTGGTCGCTGAGCCCTACTTTGTCCCGCCCAGGCCAGACTGGGTGGAGGACCTTAGTGGCTCAGTGGCCATTATTGCGTCGGCCGCCGCCGGCACCCCGACCCTTGAGATGGTCAGAAAGGGTCAGGGGTGCGTAGCAGCACGGTTCGGGGAGATCGTAGTCGCGGGAGTCTACTTCTCTCCGAGCCGAACTCTCGCCGAGTTCCAAAACTCCCTCAGGGAGTTAAGTGTCGTCATCGGAGGCTATTCCCTTCCCGTACTAGTGCTCGGGGACTTCAACGCCAAGAGCTTGGCTTGGGGTTCCCGTTACACGGATGTGCGGGGTGGGATGGTCGAGTGCTGGGCTCTGGAAACAGGCCTGGACATCCTGAACCGGGGTTCTGTACCCACGTGCGTGCGGATGCGGGGCGAGTCGGTGGTGGACATCTCGTTCGCCAGCTCCGCTCTGTCACGGCGTGTCGTCGACTGGCGCGTCATGGAGAGGGTGGAGACCCATTCCGACCACCGGTATATCCGGTTTGAGGTCTCTGCCCAGTCCCCGAGTGCGCCGGTCCCACAGACCCCGAGTGGTCCGCGTTGGGCGCTGAGGCAGCTGGACAGGGAGCTCCTCCTGGAAGCCTCGATCGTGCGGGCCTGGGTGCAATCACCGGTCAGGCCCGCCGACGTAAACACCGAGGCGGGTTGGTTCCAGGAGGCCATGTCCGAGATATGCGACATGGCAATGCCCCGAGTCCGGCCAGGAAGCGCCCGGCGTCAGGTGTACTGGTGGTCGCAAGAGCTGTCGTACCTGCGTAAACAGTGTATGGCGGCGCGGCACCTGTACACCAGGCATCGCAGGCGCCGCATTCGGCCTCCGAATGCGGAAGCCATTGAGGCGGAGCTGTATGAGGGGTACAGGGCGGCGAAGGCCACCCTCCGCGAGGCTTGTAAGCGGGCCAAGAATGAGGCCCGCGAGGAGATGCTGGAGACTCTGAACAGAGATCCGTGGGGGCGCCCTTACAAGACGGTGCGGAATCAACTCCGCACCCGGGCCCCCCCGTTGACGCAGAGTCTCCGGCCTGAGCTCGTGGAGGACGTGGTGAGCGCTCTGTTCCCTTCGCGAGGGGAGCATCCTCCCCCGCCAATGGCTCCGCCATCTGCGATGCCGGAAGCGGACTATTCAGGAACCGATGACGACATTCCGGAGGTGACTGGGGTAGACCTGAGAGCGGCGGTACGTAGGCTGAGTGCCAAAAATACCGCCCCGGGACCCGATGGCTTGCCTGGCAAAGCCTGGGTCCTGGCCTCAGAGGCTCTTGGGCCCCGACTAGAGGGGTTCTTAAGCGCATGCATGGAGAGAGGCCAGTTTCCGCTTCGTTGGAAGACGGGGAAGCTGGTCCTCATCCAGAAGCCGGGGCGCCCGGCGGACTCGCCGTCCGCATACCGGCCCATTGTGCTGCTCGACGAGGTGGGCAAGCTCTTTGAAAGAGTAATTGCAAACCGCCTCGCCGAGCACCTGGAGGGAGTGGGTCCGGATCTTGCGGAACACCAGTTTGGTTTCCGCAAGAGGCGCTCGACGGTGGACGCCATCATGCGCGTGAGAGCCCTCACGACGGGGGCTGCGGTCTCTCGGGGCGGTGTGGTCTTGGCGGTGTCTCTCGACATCGCCAACGCCTTCAACACTATGCCCTGGAGCTGCATTAGGGAGGCACTCCGGTATCACCGGGTGCCGACCTACCTTCGTCGTGTGGTCGGGGACTATTTGACAGACAGGGCTGTCATCTACCCTGGTCAGGACGGACATTGGAACCGGCGAGAGATGTCGTGCGGTGTTCCACAGGGATCGGTTCTGGGGCCGCCCTTGTGGAACATCGGTTACGACTGGGTGCTGCGCGCCTCCC
Organism: Diarsia rubi; assembly: GCA_932274075.1. NCBI lineage: Eukaryota > Metazoa > Arthropoda > Insecta > Lepidoptera > Noctuidae > Diarsia > Diarsia rubi. The sequence goes on along the minus strand of OW026434.1, from coordinate 4,051,771 downwards.
TAGCGGCGTCAGCGTAGTCTGCTATGCGGACGATACGCTGGTGCTAGCTCAGGGTGGGTCGTACGAGGCGGCGGCCGACAATTTGACACGCGGGGTTGCGATAGTCGTAGAGAGGATCCGGCAGCTGGGTCTCGAGGTGGCGCTTCACAAGTCGGAGGCCATGGGCTTCCATGGACGTGGGAATGCGCTGCCGTCGGGATCCCAGTTAATGGTGGGAGGGGTTGTCATCGGCGTCGAGTGTACTTTGAAGTACCTAGGACTCGTCCTCGACAGCCGGTGGAACTTCGTGGAGCACTTCCGACGTTTGGCTCCCAGACTGGAGCGGGCCGGGGCTGCCTTTAGGTGGCTCTTGCCCAATCTGGGGGGGCCAAACGCCTCCTGCCGGAGGCTCTACGCGGGGATCGTGCGGTCCATGGCCCTTTACGGGGCGCCGGTGTGGGCGCCTGCTTTGAGGAAGCGGGCCGCCCACTACCTGAACGTGCCCCAAAAGGTCATGGCCGTGAGGACGGTACGGGGGTACCGCACGATCTCCCGCGAAGCGGCGAACCTCCTTGCCGGATTGCCGCCGTGGGATCTGGAGGCGATAGTCCTCGCGCGCCTGCATCAATGGCGCGCGGAGGCGCTGCGCCGGGGGGTCACTCCGCTGCCGCGTCAAATTGCTGCGCGGCGGACAGACCTCCGGTGCGATCTCATGGCGGCATGGAGACAGCGACTGTCGCAACCCCGTGCAGGGCACGCCACGATAGTGGCGGTAAGTCCCCTCTTTGAGGAGTGGCTTGAGAGGCGCCACGGCGCCCTCACCTTCCGTCTGACGCAGGTCCTCACCGGACACGGTTGTTTCGGGAGGTACCTGCACCGAATCAGGCGGGAGGAAACGCCCGGATGCCACCATTGCGAGGATCGGCCGGAGGACACGGTGGAGCACACAGTGGAGGTGTGCCCCGCTTGGGCGGAGCCCCGCCGTGTTCTCGTAGCGGCGATCGGCGGCGGCGACCTCTCGCGCCCGGCCCTGGTGCAAGCCATGGTCCGGGGCGAGGAGGAATGGGACGCCGTCGCCTCCTTCTGCGAAGCAGTGATGCTGGCGAAGGAGGTGGCGGAACGCGAGAGGGAGAGAACCTCTCGTCCCAGCCGCCGCGGGAGGCGCTCCGGGCGTCGGGGGTCCCGCGATGACCTCCGGCCACCGTAGACGCGGGCCTGTGGACGGTGAGTGATGGGCTAACTTGCCATCCGTCCGTCTCACGACGAAAACAGGCCGTGTCGACGGCGCGTTCGTGTTCCACGCGCGCCTCAAAGAGATGTCAGCAACATGGGAGGGGCCCGAAAGGGCCGACGCCTGTCGGGGCTGCGGGTAGTCCTCTGGTTATCGCGGCCTCGACATAGAGGGCGAAGAAGGAACATGGGTGGTTTTTAGTCAGTACAAGTCTGACACTCCCTTTCGCTCTGCCCAAGAGCGGGAGGGGTTATTCGATGATTTTACACCCACAAAAAAAAAAAAAAAAAAAAAAAAAAAAAAAAAAAAAAAAAAAAAAAAAAAAAAAGGGTTGTATTGATAATTTTGATGGTTATAATTCGGTAACTTCATACGTCTTACAGTCGCAAATCAAATTTTCATAAACATACAACCAAGCACTGGCCTGCAAATTGCCAAAAACGTAAGAAAATTAGAATTTCGCGGGCCAGATGTGAGCTTCCACCTTAATGAGTCTTTGTACTCGTAAGCTAGATGGGTTAGCTAGAAATCAGAAGATATAAATTTCCTTATTTCTTATGAGCAGTCATTTATTCAAGCTAGGCTGAGAATCAGCACTTTTCGAACGTTAAAATTACACAAGACAGTCCCACAAAATGCCCGCCCTTCACCACTTCCTACTGCTTTAGATGGGAAGAAGATACATTAATTTAATTATTATGAATGGTATTTATAATTTCTTGTTGTCTACGTAAAGCAGCTGCTCTTGGACCAATTGCCTGTGCAGCATCATCCTCGTTTACAGCTTCTGCAGCAATGTCATCGTCATCATGTTCTATATCAGGAAGTGGTAACCTGTAAGAAAAACTAAATATAAAATAAATGTATATAATAATAAAGATAATTGGGTTTGGCAATAGAAAACAGAAAGGCCCATTTGTAGTTCTCACTCCATAACTGTACTATGTATTAAGGATGTCATCCACAATTACCTATGTTCATGCATCATATTATAGATGGTGCAGCATGCAATTATTATATTAGGCAGCTGCAGTCGGTTGGTAGTGAAGGGTCCTGTCCTTCCGCAGACATCTAAACACAGCCTTTATTATGCCATTTGTTCTCTCAATGCAGTTCCTTGTTTGTGATAGGACCACATTGTAATTGGGTTCTGGAGAGCCAGCTTCTGGTGTGGGCAAAATAGGCGTGATCAAATAGGGTTCCTTTACATAACCAGAATCACCTGTAACAAAAAAAAGGTAATTAAGTACTTAATAAATAATATTATTTTTCAGATACCAGCAGACTGGATTCTCAGTGGCTGATGAGGTGGAGGTAGAAGTTGCAGATTAAATGTTTTTTTATAGTAAACAACGCTGAACAAACTCATAATATGCGTTAATTCAGTTAAACATTGTATAAATATTATTATTATACAAATATTTTTTAAAATGTTGTTGTCATTTATTTATAATTTACCATTTCAAAATACTATGTATTTGGCTTTTAACATGTAACTATAATGTTTTACTTACATCATGAAAGGAACCTACTATCCAAAATGATCCTAGGTCCTAGCTGTTTGGGTTGGGTGAAGAGTAAGTCAGTTAGGTTACGATTGATGTTAATCATCCATGTCTCATCTCATCTCTATACATACTTGCAGTGGGTAATGTAGCATAAATTAGTCGATTCACTAAAAACCGACTAATTCTAAAAAGTTGTCACCTCACTAAATTATAGGTACAACCCTAAATGTTCTGTAATGTCACAATGGAGGGAGAACGTCGCTCAGGACCTCCTTTAAAAACGGCTGCACGCATAGGTTCTGCCCTTTTTACATCAAGCGAGCAGCCTACTAGATAAGTCCCCAGTTATTGGGTAAGTGAACTCCGCCATTGTGTTCTTTTGCTGCTAAATTTATGTCCCGGCAAGCCATATCTATTTGTAATCTTTGTGTCTGTGGCGTCTTCATTAATTATTTGTTAATATTATAGGTATTACTTTAGTGAACTTAGTATATAAATAGTGTTTTAAGTTAACTGTAATGTACCGTTAGCTTTAAGTTTCTCATGGCAAGCCTGCACGCATTGTATTCTCCTGTTCCTTAGCTATTCAAGGATTACAATGGTTTATTGTAGGGTAAATGTTCATTGCCCAATTTGTGTATTGTTTATACTAACGTTAAGAATTTAGAGTAATATAGCCATTAATGTTTTGTTGAGATGCCGACGTTTCTTTTGTATGTATTTAACTGTGCTATTTTTATTGTGTAACCTAGCAGTAAATACCTTTGTATAGATTTAGTTTTTAACGTGCCGCTCCCGACCCTCTCCCGAGTTTTCTATAATTGCTAAAATGTACATGCAAGTTAGTATCTTCTCATCTCTGGGATCGGTCGGTCGGCAATCTCCCTCCGTGTAATTTATTTTAATAAACCGACTCCATCACCAAGTAACTTCAGTACTTATTTTGCGATTCCCATAACGCCGACACTAGTTAACCGACAAAAGTGCGCACGAGCGCAAAAGTGGTGACCCCGACGTGATCTCTATCGTGAGACAACAGGTTACCTAGTGTTTCGGTTAGTGCGCGGTATCGTGAAAACTGTGCGCGAACGAGTGTTAGTTTATCACGGAAGAAATATATTGTAACAAAATGGCCGGTGAAGACCAACCCCAACCTGCTGCGAATACACGTCAAGTTGTGTTAAAGCCATTTAATCCGGCCAAGCCAGAAGTATGGTTTGGCGGAGCAGAGTGTATAATGGCATTAGCAGGAGTAACGTGCACGCGTTTGATGACTGAATGCGTTGTACGCGCCCTAGACACGGAAGCAATGGAAGAGCTCACCGACATATTAACCGGGTTGCCGACTTTTCAAGGAGATGCATACCAACACGTCAAACAAACAATGCTGACAAGGTTTGGTGACTCAACAGCTAAAAAAACACGGCTTTTGCTCGAGGACCAGGCGATCGGTGACCGCACGCCATCACAATTTTTGCGGCACCTAAAGACTCTTGCCGGGTCTACAGTAACGGACGACGTCCTACGAGCAATCTGGATGAAAGGTTTGGCTCACGACATGCAGAACGCGGTGATAACCAAGACGGATGCCACGCTGAATCACCTTGCGGATATGGCAGACCTCATCCACGAAAACCATCAGTTACGATCTAGCCGAAATATCTACGCCACTGTAACCGCTGCGCAACAAGAGACCGCAGCGCCGCCTGACGGACAAATAGGGTTGTTACTAGCGCAAATGCAGGCTCAGTTAGATGAGTTACGGGTATCCAGAGAACGCAGCCGCTCCCGATCAAGGTCAAGTCGCAGCCACTCCAGAGACCGATCAAGGTCGAGACCAGAAGGGTGGAAGTGTTGGTACCACCATAAATTCGGCCCTGCAGCAAAGAAGTGTGTGCAACCCTGCGCATACAAACCACCACCGACGGGAAACGCGAGCGGAGGTCATTAGTGGCGGATGACGCAAACTCCCAGCCACCGACACGCCGCATTTTTATAAAGGACAAAAGCAGCAAGGTAGATTTTCTTGTCGATACCGGTGCAGACCTATGCGTTTATCCAAAGGCACTGATCCATACGGCTCGCCAAATGTCTGCCTATGGGTTAGTAGCCGCTAATGGCACACAGATCGCTACATATGGTACGATCCCATTGACGCTTAACCTAGGCCTACGCAGAGATTTCCCGTGGATGTTCGTGGTGGCAGATGTATCGAAACCAATCATTGGCATCGATTTTTTAGCGCATTATAATATAATGGTCGATGCGCGCAATCGACGACTTGTAGATGCAACTACCCAGTGTACCGTTAATGGACAGGTAGTTGGGTACGAAGCCGAGTCGGTCAAAACAATTAACGGTGAAACACCGTACCACCATCTGTTAGCACAATATGTCGACATTACTCGCCTTAATGGGACTATGCAGAAAACGGTCAAGCACAACACTCAACACCACATAATTGTGACACCCGGTCAACCGGTTGCACAGAGGCCTAGACGTCTAGCTCCAGACCGCCTTATAGCAGCGAAGAAAGAGTTCGAGTCGATGTTAAAATTAGGCATCGCTCAACCGTCGAAAAGTTCGTGGGCTTCACCGCTACATATGGTTCCTAAGTGTGAAGACGAGTGGAGGCCCTGCGGTGACTATCGTGGTTTAAATGATAGAACAGTGCCCGATCAATACCCAGTGCGACATATTGAAGACTTCGCTCAGTGTTTAAGTGACAAAAAAGTGTTTTCAAAATTAGACCTAGTGCGTGCGTTTAACCAAATCCCTATCGCTGAAGAGGACATTCCAAAGACAGCTATAACCACGCCTTTCGGTTTATTCGAGTTTAAGTTTATGACTTTTGGCTTGCGTAATGCAGCACAAACTTTTCAACGATTTATGGACGAAGTGTTAAGTGAACTTGATTTTGTGTACTGCTACATAGACGATATTTTAATCGCATCTAGTGACGAAACGGAACATTTAAAACATTTAGAGACTGTATTTGTTAGGTTAAGGAAATACGGTGTAGTAATAAATCCCGCAAAATGTGTGTTCGGGAAGTCTGAAGTTGAATTTCTAGGTTATCAAGTCTCAGCAGCAGGTACGCGTCCGCTCCCTGAAAGGGTTGAAGCAATACGTACCTACCCCTTACCAACCACCGCAAAGCAGCTACGCCAATTCCTAGGTATGTTGAACTTTTACAGAAGGTGCGTACCTAATGCAGCGCGTAGCCAAGCTAGTTTACATGAATTACTGTGCGGCAACAAAAAAAGGAAAGTACCTATTACTTGGAACGACCAAGCTAAACGTGACTTTGAGTCGTGCAGGGACAGCTTAGCTGAAGCAACGTTGCTAGTGCATCCAAAGCCCGATGCGGAACTTGCTATTTTCAGTGACGCATCCGACATGTCCATAGGCGCGGCTTTACAACAGAAAATCGACAATGAATGGCAACCAATTGCTTTCTTTTCTAAGAAACTTTCGCCTGCTGAACAGAAATATTCAGCCTATGACCGTGAATTACTCGCAATCTACGCGGCGGTCAAACATTTTAGACATTACGTTGAGGCGCGAAGTTTTACAATTTTTACGGACCACAAACCAATAACTTACGCTTTTAAGAAGAAAAATCAGCAATGTTCCCCTAGACAATTTCGATATCTAGACTTTATTGGTCAATTCACTACAGACATACGTCACGTCAAAGGAGAGGACAACGTTACGGCCGACCTACTATCTCGCATAGAGTCAGTATGTACTGAGATAGACTGGAAAGCCCTTGCATTCTCGCAACAAAATGACGCGGAGCTTAAAAGCTTGATTGACAATAGGAACTCGTCTCTTAAATTACGTCTTGTTCATTTGCCAGGGTCAGACCAACCAATTTTGTGTGACTTCTCTACACTAACAGCTAGACCTTTTATTACGAAACCATTCAGAAAGTCCGTTTTCAATATGCTTCATAACACCTCCCATCCAGGTAGTAGGGCTACGACTAAGCTTATCACTAAACGATTTGTTTGGCCCTCGATAAATTCTGATTGTAAGTCATGGGCCAGAGCATGTATTGATTGTCAACGATCAAAAGTTTCTCGTCACGTCGTTACAACACGCCAGGAACTTTTACATTCCCGTCATCTCGATTTGATCATGTACATATTGACATTGTAGTAATGCCCTATTCTGAGGGATACCGTTATTGTCTTACTGCTGTAGATCGATTTACAAGATGGCCGGAAGCGATTCCCATTGTCAATCAAGAAGCTGATACAGTAGCACGTGCATTTTATTCCAATTGGATTGCTCGTTTTGGCATACCACTTAAAATCACAACTGATAGAGGAAGACAGTTTGAGTCACACCTATTCAGAGATCTCAATGCCCTGATCGGTACGTCTCATTTTCGAACGACGGCTTATCACCCTGCAGCTAACGGCATGGTCGAGCGTTTCCACCGTCAATTAAAGAGTGCACTAAAATGTCACAATGCAGCAACCAGTAATTGGACGCGAATTCTCCCGACCGTTTTGCTAGGAATTAGGTCGTCTTGGAAGGAGGACTTGAAAAGCACATCCGCTGAGTTAGTGTACGGACAGAGCTTACGCCTCCCCGGGGAATTTTTAGGTGACAATCCGACTAATGAAACTGCGCAGACTGAATTTGCTAAAGAGTTACGTTCGCATTTTAATAACCTCAAGCCTGTCGCTAGTACTCAACACGGACAGAAAAGCACTTTCATTTTTAAGGACCTTAATAACGCTACTCACGTATTGGTGCGGAACGATACAGTCAAGGTTCCATTACAGCAACCTTACGACGGCCCTTACAGAGTAATTTCTAGGAAGGATAAAACATTCGTATTAGATATACGTGGCCGCGAGGTTACGGTATCAATCGATAGACTGAAACCAGCTTATTTTTTAAGGGATCCTAATTGTCATCCGGACAGCGCTACTAATATTGTCGTAGATCTCGCTCCCGAAGTTACTTCACGTTCTCAAACCGCACTTGAATCAATTCCCCAAGGTTCGCCATCTATACCTCAGGTTCCTGAACCGCAGGGGCCGCGAAGGTCTGGTAGACGCGTACGATTTCCTGATTACTACCAGGCCAGTCTTTCGTGATCTCGATCACTGGCAGGGGGGTACTGTGGCGTCTTCATTAATTATTTGTTAATATTATAGGTATTACTTTAGTGAACTTAGTATATAAATAGTGTTTTAAGTTAACTGTAATGTACCGTTAGCTTTAAGTTTCTCATGGCAAGCCTGCACGCATTGTATTCTCCTGTTCCTTAGCTATTCAAGGATTACAATGGTTTATTGTAGGGTAAATGTTCATTGCCCAATTTGTGTATTGTTTATACTAACGTTAAGAATTTAGAGTAATATAGCCATTAATGTTTTGTTGAGATGCCGACGTTTCTTTTGTATGTATTTAACTGTGCTATTTTTATTGTGTAACCTAGCAGTAAATACCTTTGTATAGATTTAGTTTTTAACGTGCCGCTCCCGACCCTCTCCCGAGTTTTCTATAATTGCTAAAATGTACATGCAAGTTAGTATCTTCTCATCTCTGGGATCGGTCGGTCGGCAATCTCCCTCCGTGTAATTTATTTTAATAAACCGACTCCATCACCAAGTAACTTCAGTACTTATTTTGCGATTCCCATAACGCCGACACTAGTTAACCGACAAAAGTGCGCACGAGCGCAAAATGTCTATTTAACATGGCTGCCGGCAATGTATTCTGTATTTAATATTAATTAGCACCTAGCTATTCACTATGCACATGTGCTCTAATAGGTTACCTATATGGTTCTCCGCATGGCATGCATACTATTCTATTCTCTATAAACTAAATCATGCTCATCCATGCTGTATCATAAACCGGCGACGCGAGTCAACGGTCAATGAGAACCACGTGGCGATGTGACGCCACGCCTTGCCTTTAGTCTATAAACTATTCACCTATCAACTAATCACTGTAAACCACTGCGATGTGTGAGTACCCATCTTCCATCTTCTTCACTGCCTTGAGCTTGCCGCATCTAACGCATGGCGGGGACACGCACATCGTAGGGGCTTACAGGAACCATCTTGGAGCTCAAGCGTCCCCTTGGCGCTGTTTCAGGGTTCCTAGCGCTGGCTAGCCAACTATGGCTGCTTCGCTCACGCTGCACTGTTCTGCTGCTCTGCTGTGCTCCCGCGCATCTACCAACGCGGTGAGAAGCACGCATCTGCACGGCCGCCCTGCCACGAGCCGCCTTTAAACTGTGACGCCTACGCGTTCGGCACCAGACGACGGCGTGGCCGTATAGACAGCGGCCTGCCGCCGCTACCTACTGGCCGTCTGCGCTGCCGCTACTTGCCTACCACCAACGCTGCCTAGGGCTAGTTGCCCTGAGCCCGCTGCCCACCTGGTCGACCGCCCTGCCGCGCGTCCCTACCGTCGCGTGAGGCCGCCTGACCCGGCCTACCTACCGTGCGTGGCGATCGACGTCTTCTGGTTGCTCAGGGCAGTACCGTTTTCCTACCTTCAGTGACAGTGCGTGACCTTAGACTCTAGAACCCCTATTTTGTATGTGTAGTGCTAAGTAAATGTATAACTAAGTCTTCCTTGTCTCATTTCTCCTACCACAAAAAGCACTACGCTACAGTAACTATGATGTGCAATGATTATTAGTGAATAAAGTTGAGAAAAGGTAGAAAAAAGAAAATGTCTTACCTATTAAATAATATTTCCCAATCCTGGCATCTGTTAAACGATTCATTTCCCTTCTTACTGAGCTTGAATTAAATATAAATTGGTCATGTGTGGACCCTGGGAATCGTGCATTCACATTTAAAAGTCTGCAGTTAACATCGCATACCTAAAACAGTTATTGAAAATTTATTAGTATACTTGTATGCTTAGCTATAGATAAATGAGCTTGATTGTGAACATTGTTGGGTACCTAGATACTGGAATGGAATAAATATATCGTCATAATGAGTTACCTATTAGAATGTTATGAATGCATTTAACTTGAAAGAAATACTAAGATTTAATTACGGCTTTCCTGTGACTAAAGATTGTTAAGTAAGTAAATTAATAAAAGTACACCTAAGTACCAACATCGGGAAATAAATACTCACAAACTGTGTGTTAATGCTGTAGTACCCTTTCGATTTTTATACCCATAAGAGGGGTCATCAGCATTATTGTTGTAGGGTGTGACAATTGCAACATGTGTGCAATCAACACAACCAAGGCGCCTTTTTGTCAATGTTCTACATCTGACTGCGAATATGAACAATCTGCACATCACATTTTATGGGAGTGTAGTCTTTGGCAGAATGAACGTAATATAATGTTGGATAGTGTACAGGTTACATCCGGAGTTATTTACTATACGGACCTTGTAGAAACTAGAACAATTTTCCGTGCGTTCAAGCATTTTTGTCATACCTATTATTGGAATCAAATATAACAGCTCACAACTTAGGACCCAGTAATATTAATGACAACAATATCCGTGGTGCTAGGCAACTGGGCTTATCCCAGTTGTATGCGTCCCTGTGTGCCTATTGGCCTTGTTCTTTTCTGTCTCCTGCTGATATGGAGGGAAGTGGAAATTTCTGTTTTTTCTCACTCCTCCGCTATTCTTTTCTGATTAATTTCGTTGCGGGATCCAAGACAGTCAAATCATTTCTCTGGGACTTCGTCGAGCTTCATTGTCTCGGCGCTTTTCTTGTGGTCGCCACTGTTGATTCTGGCTTACAGAAGTTACAGTGGTTTGGGAATAGTGAGGCGGGCTTGTCCCAATTAAAAAAAAAAAAAAAAAAACAACCAAGGCAATCTGGCAGTCCAAATTTATGCTGGAATCCTTCCACAATGGCTCTTCTTTCAGCTGCAGTTCCGGGGAACTTAACGTAGGTGTGGAAGAGGCGGCGAACTATTGCCCTTGACACTTCTCGCACAACCTTGCTGACAGTTTTTTGGCCAAGTGCAAGCTTGTGCTCCTGCCCAATGCACCTTTGGTAGCTTCCAACTGCATAAAACCGTACGGCTGTCAAAACCTAAAACATGCAAAGTTATCTAAGAACCTATTTGGACTACAAAATCTAGGTATTTGTAAGTACTAGAAAAGGCGAGTTATTCTTTAATAGTTAGGTACTATAATAATAAGTAAAAATTAATCTAAATTGATTTAGAAACTGGTGGATAGTAAAAAAATTAATCATGTTTTGTCTAGATCTCGAATGAAGTAGGTAGGTAGGTAACTATAGTAAAAAAAAGCAGTAGGTACTTATGTACTTACCACGATATGGACAGGGAGTCCAGTGGATCGTATCCTCCGCACATCTACCTCTATCCCTTCTATTAAAATTACCGCCACTTCCCGAGTCACCCGAAAGAGACGAACAAAATCTTCTTCTGGAAGTTCCAGAGGATTGTTCGTGTCTCTGAGACGCCGCCTCCGAATACGCATCACATTATGATGCTGCTGCCGTTCTTCCTCATCACCCAGCAATAAAGCCATGAGTCCTAAATCCATTTTATGTAGGTAGTGATCGATAAGCTTATCGGACTTCTACAAGGTGTCGATAAATTACCGAGCTTGACAGCTTAAATTGGCGATCTCAACTGTCAAAATGTCGTTTCGTACTTGCATTTTCGATAAATTCGTTAAAATTTTAGAGTTTATCTACCGATCGGTAAAGTAGAAGTTACGTACTTGCAACATCGATTCGATTCGATAAAAACTCATTTTATCGAGTTTATCTGTCAAATTTATCGAATCGAGTCCTACGTACTTGCACTGCAGGTCCAGGACCCGGTCATTCGCCGCTGGGGGCTGACGTTGCCCGCGCTCGCGAACCTCCTCGGGGCTTGGCCAGATCAGCGTGGAGCCTCCCGTTCTCCTTCTGGAGACGCTCCACAGCGGTCGCCAAGCGGGCGACCTCCGCCCGCAATGCGGACACCTCGTCCGAAGGCGGAGGCCCACGGCTTAGCGTCTCCGTGGCCGCCAGAATGGAGGCTGAGGCCGCGACAATGGCCTTGTTTTTGGACTCGAAAGTCCTCTTCAAGGCCACATCGCGTATCGCAGCCTTAACCGCCTCCGAGAACGCGGCCATGCGCTCCTGATTGGAGCCGCCCCCGGTCACCGCCTTCGGCTCACGGTCGGAAGATTCCGAGGAGAGAACCCTCCGGCTAAGGTGGCTTCCCTCCCCGGCGTCCTTTGCGGCTCGCCGGCCAGCCGCCTTAGAGGTGAGCTGTCTCCCCCTACCCCCCTTACCCCGCCCACTCTTGGGGACCTTCCTTGCCGAGGTCAAGTCTCCGTTGGACGAAGACTCCTCCTGGCTTGGTCTGGGCCGCTTGCGGAAACGCTCCGCGTTCCCAGCAGCAGCCTCCGAGCCTTTGCGCCCAGAGCCTCCGTGCCCAGAGCCCTCGCGCCCAGAGCTCACCGAGCTGCCAGACACGGAGTCAGATTCCGACCCCGCATCTATCCGCCGCTCAGGCGAGCCCTTCCGCCAAAATTTGGCGGGAGCCTTTGCGCCGGCCACAGGACTTTTGGACCGGGAGCCTCCTCGGCTCTTGCTGCCACTGGCAGATGGTGGTGATTTATGTCTAAGACGTTCTGTTACATCCCTCATTTGTACCCCTTTCTGTCTACTCAGTAGCCTACCTTGCATTCCTGCCGCTGACGCGGCATCTCCCCTCATTCCTCGTCCCCCCTCGTCACAGTCCAGCAGCCAGTCGTCTCCCAACCTTCCTTTGGTGCACTTGTATTATTGCATTCGTGTAATTAATTACTTTGAAATATAAAAGTTCGTTCCAGCCAAAATAATCTTTTTTTTAAAAACCAAATCCGGAACCCGGTTATAACATTGGTGGCAGCGTAAAAAGGGATTGTAAAATCCTTGGAATCCTCTCGCAACAGTGATAAAATCCAAAGTGAAGTGCTTCAGTTCCTGAAAGATCCAGAGACGGCTCACCACACCGGTAAACCCGGTACTGGCCTTAGTTCAAGGTCACTCCAGTTCCAGTTCCAGTTCCATTTCCAGTTCCAGCTCCAGTTCCAGTTCCAGATCCTGCAAATCATGAAGAACATGTGCGCAATAATTGTGTGAGTTGTGAACATATAAACTACAAAATCCTTCAACGGCTTATCTTGAAACCCATACGTCGTGTCATACCAACGGATGTTATGTCTCGTCGCTCGCCGCAGTTCCAATCTCAACGCATAGCTTAAGCGATAAGACTTCTCAATACATTGTCGACTTAATTTTAGTACCTAATCCATTTCCAGACGTGTTATTGTTAATTATTTTAGTTCTACCATGTCCAAAGATTCTAAAAACATGAAAGTGGAGTCTACAGAAAGAATACCTTTAAATATAATACTTAAATTCATAAAACCCTTTGATGGCAGTCGAGAAAAACTAAATGCCTTCATAAATAATTGTGATAACGCCATTTCCCTAGCCTCCTCTTATGAAGTCGAAATCGTCTTCAAATACATAGTCAGCCAATTAGATGGTAAAGCCGAGATTGCATGTTCAATCAAGGAATTCGATTCGTGGCCATCCCTTAAAGAGTTCCTTCAGAACCAATTTGGAGAGCGTAAACATTACGCTCATCTTCTTGCAGAGCTCCAGGATTGCAGGCAAGGCGCCCAGGAGAATGTTAACCAATTCTCACTTAGAAAAGAAACCTGTTTGTCCCAATTATTGACAGAAATTTCCATATCCGGTCACAAGAAAAACGAAATTATTGGCAGAGTTGCTGCTATGGAGGATCTTGCTCTTCACACGTTTACGATGGGCCTTACCCCTCGTATAGCAAACATCGTCAGGTGTAGGAACCCGAAAACCCTCAACGACGCCATAAATTACGCGATATCTGAGGAAAAGTTGCAACAGTACTCCTACAAACAAACCTTAGCCGCGAAATCACATCGGCAAAGCGACCCAAATATTAAGTCAAATAGATCCAGTAACTTTAATAATAATCAATCCCAAAAACCTACCCATCAACAACCCTCTTCAAATGATCAGTTCTGCAGATATTGCAAGAAATCAGGGCACATTCTGGAAAAATGCCAACTCCGCGAATATAATAATAAAAGATTTAATAATCAAGACAGAACTTACCCTTCAAATGCGCAGCCAAATACATCTACTTTCAAACCCCGTATTAATGTGGCAACCGAAGTAGAAAGTTACGATACCGTCGATGATAGTTTAAACTAAATCTTGTCCCGAATAAGCGTCGCACGGGACAGATAAATTCCATAATAGACGACGCTACATCCTTCATGACCCATGGACAGGGTAACCAGCCCCAAACTCGTGGTTATTTCGTTGAGGTCAAACAGCAGGGTAACCAGCCCCAAACCGTAGACTTCATCCAAAATCCTGAAAATAAAAAACATATTAATAAAGAAATATATGAATTTACATCTAATATACAAAAAAAAATACTTACCTTATATAGTAGTGAATTTTCCCGTGTCGTCTAATACTTTATCCCTTCTCGTCGATACTGGCGCATCTATAAGCATAATTAAAAAATCTGTAATCGACGACATGCCTGTCATTAACGAATCGATTAAATTCAAAATCAAAGGTATCGATTCAACCACTGATAATCCTCCATGTACATTAGGACAAATCCCTATAACTATCTTTACACACGATAAATCTCACATTGACTGTAAACACCTAATACATATATTTAATGTAGTTAATGAATTAAGCATACCATACGATGGTATAGTTGGCAACGACCTATTCAATTCTATGAGTGGCCAAATTAACTATGATGAAGGTGTGTTGCATTTAAAGAATATTCAACTTAAAATGCATTTCAATGAACCCGTTTATACTATTGCACCACGCAGTGAAACCATAATCGAATGTACTGTAGCAAATCCAGAGATCGAAGAAGGTTTAATAATAAACCAACATCTATCCCAAAATCTATTAGTATCAAACTGTTTGGTTCAAGTTAAGAATAACAACCGTGTTAATATTTCCATTGTTAACACCTCAGAAGAACCTGTAACTATTAAGTCTGATCTTAAATTACATTTAATTCCTTTTGAACTTAAAGCTTCAGTCTTTATCGGTACCGTAGCCAAACCCCATATCCGTGAACGCACAGAAGAAGTTTTAAATCAGCTTCGCGTGTCACACTTGAATCCAGAAGAAACTGAGGCATTATACTCTGTTTGTTCTCAGTTTTCAGACATTTTCCATCTACCAGATGACCAGTTAACCTGCACTGACGCAATAGAACATAGAATCAAAACCACTTCTGATAACCCAATTCATGTTAAAACATATAGATTTCCCGAATGTCATAAGAAAGAAGTTGATTCTCAGGTTGAAAAAATGCTGAGACAAGGTATAATAAAACTTTCTATGTCCCCATGGTCCTCACCAATTTGGGTAGTACCCAAGAAGCTTGATGCTTCTGGTCAAAGAAAATGGCGCGTTGTAATCGATTACCGTAAACTTAACGACGTGACCATCGGCGATTCCTATCCTATCCCTAACATAGCCGAAATTCTAGATCAATTAGGCAAGTGCAAATATTTCAGCACATTAGACCTAGCTTCCGGTTTTCACCAAATAAATATGTCTCCAGATGATTCCCCTAAAACCGCATTCTCAATCCCAACAGGACATTATGAGTTCACACGCATGCCGTTTGGATTAAAGAATGCTCCGTCTACTTTTCAGAGATTAACCCATATATGCCCAGAATTATTTTAGGGTTGTGATTATGGTTATTTTCAGATATGTTTATGTTGATAAGCCCATAAATCAGTATTATTTCGTTTTGGTAAAAAATATTTATGTTTAGTAGGTATATATAAGAGTTGTTCGAAAACGAAACAACGGGCAAATACCCTACTTTCGTTATAGGCAATTAAAACAATGATATTATAATGAGTTTATTTATTATTTTTAGAAATGAAATGCTGAGAAACATTTAGAATGTAAATTTACTTCACATTTCTGACAAAATGTGACAGTTAGGCTTTTGCAATAGGCACATCGCAGCCGACTAGGTGCCCTGCCGATCATGTGCTCGGCGTTATGCTTTCGCACTGAGGTAGGTACATTCGTAGGTACCCGTTTGCTTGGTCCCGGACGCTGCTTATCATTGCCATACTTTTGAAGTAAGGTTCGGGCAATGCTACGACGGAACTCAAGCGTGTCTATGTCGTTGGAGTAATTGCGAGCTAGCAGGGTAGCATTGTGGACCGCTACGTCTACCAACCAGAAAAGTAAGGGAATGTACCACTTTTTGCCCCTCATTGCTATTCGATAGGTACCGATATTTGCATCCAACCGATCCACCCCTCCCATAAAACGATTGTATTGGTATACAACGTTGGGTTGTGGCACATATACTCTCTGTTTTTGCACAGCTGAGTATCTCCTTGCAGTTCGTATAGGCTCCACGCCGTATTCACTGGATAACAGAGTCACTACGCTGTTATCGTTCCAGCTTACTGCAAAAATGCCGCTGTTTACATCGAGCCGATTATCATGGTAACCTCGCTGTTTCTTCTTGCATAACTTGTCGTCTTTCAAGGGACACTTTTCAGTACGATTACCACGAACTGTACTGACTTTAGCCATCTTGTCATTAGGGCAAATGTTGGTGTTATCGGCAACATGGAAATTTCGAAGAATTTCTTCGAATCGGTTTCTCCGCATGGCATGGATTTCGCTACCAAGATATTGTGTGTATCTTCGTTACTTTCCCAATACATCCGACGTCTTGGCAGAGGAGAATATCCAGTCAATATCAAAATGCCAATGAAACAATAAATGTCACTATCAGAAAGGGTAAACCCTGGGTTTCCTTTTTGTACTGCATAAGTAACAGAGTGTCGGACAATGTGCATGATAACTTCGTGGCTAAAAAACAATTCAAAGAAATCGACTGGTTCTGAAGCATAAGACAATGTAATTACTGATCTTGGGAATGGTGTGATCCACTCATCTTGATGTTGGGGTAAGTCCCGCTTCACCCATTTTCGGGCTGCCTTAGGCGGTGGAGTTAGCAATAGCGGCGGCGGTGGAGGTAGAAGCGCTGGGTTATCTATAGATCGCGATGGCCGGCCCCGCTTACGGGTTGATATAGACTGTGACTGGTTTGACGTGTTTGGGTGTAAAACTTCTTCTTCAGACTCGCTACCATCACTGATATTTGTTCCAATTAGTCTAAGCTCAGCAGGTGCCATAAGTTGACGACGCGATAAATTTTCAAAACTTACATTTGTGTAGTCCCCCGAGTCAGAATCTGACACAATTCCATTACCTGGAGGGTCGATGTATATGTCAGCTGCTATCACTTCATCATCAGAAGCTAAATCATTGATTAAATCAACGATTTCATTTGTAGTTAACTGTGTGTTCCGCATAAAAGAAAAAAAACTGATTTAGTACAAATCTCACCCGTATATTTGCCCGACGTATCGTTTTCGAAACACGAAAGTTATAAAGACAGTATAGGTATTTATAAATTAATATTTAATCATTCTAAATACACGAATAAGTTTATAATTTACCCAAATTTACTACAAGCTTTTGATAATTCCAAAGCTCTTCTCAATAAAACAGTTACTTACCTTTTTCTGGCAGACTGCATGTTTCTTCCGCGACGTAAAACACAACACAAATTGCACTGCTTACTATTTGAATCAAATGTCAACGCTGCTCGAAAATATTATTTGCAAATAGAAACTACTTACATAGCCTTGCGATAGATGGCGTTTTTTCACATTTTACTGCTCTTAGAAACGATTTACGATGCTTTTATGAAAGTACTACTTCTTGTTTCGTTTTCGAAACAATGGGCATATATGGGTTAATGAATTCCGCTCTATCTGGTCTCCAAGGCATCCAATGCTTCATATATCTCGATGATATCGTTATTTATTCATTTGACATCCCTTCTCACATAGATCACCTAACTAATGTATTTTCTAGACTTCGTCAATTCAGATTAAAACTACAACCGGATAAATGTGAATTTTTAAGAAAGGAAGTTTCATACCTAGGCCATGTCATTACTGACAAAGGCGTAAAACCTAACCCTGAAAAATTGAGAGCAGTTCATGAATTTCCTATACCAAAAACTCCCAAAGACGTCAAATCATTTCTTGGTTTCGTCTCTTATTATCGCAGATTCATATCAGATTTTTCAAGCATTGCAAAACCTTTGACTAATCTGCTGAAAAAGAACGTAGAGTTCGTCTGGTCAAACGAACACCAGTTATCTTTTGAAACCCTAAAAAATAATTTAACCACAGCTCCGCTATTATCATATCCTGATTTCTCTAAACCATTCCTTCTCAGCTGTGATGCATCCAATTATGCAATCAGCGCTATTCTCTCCCAAGGCGAAATAGGCAAAGATAAGCCCATCGCCTATGCTTCCCGTACACTCAACAAAAATGAGTGCAATTATATTACAACTGAAAAAGAATTACTTGCAATTCTTTTCGGCTGTAAAACCTTCCGTCCTTACCTCTATGGAAGAAAATTCACGATAATTACTGACCATCGTCCTTTACGTTGGCTATTCAACCACTCTGACCCCAGTAGTAAACTCCAGAGATGGAGATTAAAATTGGAGGAATATGAGTATGAAATAATATACAGAAAAGGGAAACTAAATAATGCCGCTGATGCATTATCCCGCTATCCTATAACTAAACCCGTCAATCCCATAAATCCTATACCTAGTACTTCTAATGAAAATTTAAACTTACCTGATCATGACGGAGCATTAAATCCAGATGTTCTTCCAGCTCCTTCTCCAGATGATCTAATCCAACTTGAAGACCTCACAGATCCCCTTATCCAACCTACAAGCTTACCAGAGTTAGGTAACCTTGATGATTTAGATAATATATTAAATGAAAACTTACCTTCATCTTCCACTGATCATCCAAACCCAATAACACCACCTGATGTCTTGAGCCCTAGTAGCTCCAGCACCCCAGATGGTAATTACTCAGAATTCCTGAAAACCATCGCTAAAAATTTTAATCCTAACGTAACCATAATGGAACATAATGAAAGTCTATCCAAAACTGATAAAAAATATATCATCATCCCTACATCCATAGATATGGATGAATCCGTCCCTTATACTCAAGAGATCATATCTAATATTCCTAACTTAAGCGAATTTTCCTTACTAGAAAGAACATTGCATTCTTTTCTTAAATATGAGTCCGAAAATAAAATCTATTACTTCATTTTCACCAAGGTCAATCACTTCGACACTTGCACATATGAAGATATCTACAAGTGTCTTAAATCCGTAAGAAATGAATTAATAGTCAGCCTTGCAGGGCAAGATAACCCTCAAATAGCTATCTCAGATTTTAATAATCCGTTTGATACTCATCAGTATATCAAACTATATAACATGATCCTATACTTATTTAATAACTCAGAAATGACTATACACATTTATAAAAATACTATTATCTACCCATCACCGAGTGAAATCCCTAAAATCTTAAAGGAAAATCATGATCTCCCTATAGCCGGTCACTTAGGTTCTGGCAGAATGTTAAAACGCATCCAAGAAAAATACTATTGGGAAAATATGCGTGTAGACGTAAAAAAATACGTAAAGAAATGCCCCCAATGCCAAACAAATAAAGCCCTCAGAAAAACGAATCGTGCCCCTATGCAGATTACTTCCCTTTCCACACGACCATTTGAACGTGTAGCCTTCGATATAGTAGGACCACTACCAGAAGCTGGTTTTGATAAATATAGATACATCCTGACTCTCCAAGATGACCTCACCAAATTTTTAGCCGCCTATCCGATTACCAATACTACCGCTGAAGAGACATGTGAATACCTAGTCCATTTCATTACCCTATTTGGCATACCCAAAACAATTCTAACAGACCAGGGAACCAACTTCACGGCCGAGCTATTTAAACAAACATGTAATTTACTAAAAATAAAACAGTTATGGTCCACCCCGTATCACCCTCAGACTCAGGGTGCCCTTGAAAGAAGTCACTCCACCTTAAAAGAATACCTAAAATCTTATGTAAATGAGCAGCAAAACAACTGGCCCCGTTTTGTGTACACAGCTATGCTTGCGTACAACACGGCAATTCACTCGACTACTCACTTCTCCCCATATGAACTTATTTTTGGAAACAAACCATATATACCGGACTCCATTTATGAAGAAACACCAAACGCTACTTACCCGGAGTATGTCCGCATACTACAAAATAGACTTAGGTATTGCCGAGCAAAAGCCATAGGAAATATCCAATAATCTAAAACGAATTCCAAAGGGTACTATGACATTCGCACAAGGCCAATTAAGTATAAAGTCGGCGATCTAGTTTACCTCAAAAATCACTCACGCCTTAGAAAAGCCCTTTCACCTATATGGAAAGGCCCTTACAAAATCGTGAAAATCCATGGCAACAATACTGCGTCATTATTAATTAACAGACGTCACGTCAAACACCATTTTGACGAATTTAAATTAGCAACTAGTAATGAACCATAGTATTTTAATATTTTAGTTAATTTAAATTACCTTTCCTTGCAGAATTGGTTACATTTATCCTATCCTGGCGTCAAACAGTCAAGGACATATCCAGCCAGCATCCAACGACGCAGGCATATATTTTGATCCTATTGGCTCTCTAAAAATAACTGATGATACTCTAGACATCATCATCCCCATAGATATATCATTCATACAACCACATTTAGATAACTTAAGGGATATCCTAACAACTTCTAAAATTTTATGTAATCAAAGCAATACATACTATGAAGGCGAATGCTACTATTTGTTTCAACCATTGTCATCCCGTTATTCTGATATAGTTAGAGACTTTGACTCTATTTCTCATCTTATATCTAAATCTCCTAGAAGGTCAGCTTGGTTTGGTGGAATCGGCTCAGTAATTAAACAGCTGTTCGGTAATATGGACCAAAATGATGCTGAAAAATACAGTAAAGCTATTCAAACCCTAGAAAATGATCAAACCAAACTGGCAACCCCCATGGAAGAAAACATGATGGTTACAACATCCACATTATTGTCTCTGAAAGAAGTTATTGATAAAATTAACGCAAACGAAGTTAGTCTTAGTTATGCTATCGATATCCTGAACCAAGAGATGACAAACTTAACACATATTTCCAACAAACTTCTAATGAAGTCTAAAATATCGGGACTGTCGAATATTTTAGAAAGTAGTTTATTAACCTTATCATTTAAGTTAGAAGATATAATTAATGCTATTATGTTTAGTAAGTCATTCTTTATCCATCTATTATTACCCCTAAACAATTGTTTTCAGACCTTGTGGGTAACTATAGATTCCTCCCTAGTTCTAAGCAATTACCTGTACCCATAACCTTAGATAATATCCATATTCTAGAGAATATATCCGATGTATCCAGTTACTATACAAATAACAAAATAATATTTGTGTTCTTGTGCCTATGAGGTCTTTTAGGCTAGTTCACCATTGAGGATGAAGAATTCCTTTTTCTTGGATAGAAAACACTTCTTGATTGGACTTATTCTTATATTTGGTACTACAAGTGTGTCTGCTGTCGCCACCGTACGAGTCAGAGAGCACCCAAAAAGGAAACAGTCATAGACAACTTTCTACAATTAATGTTGCCCTGACATAAAAATATAAATATCTGTGTTGGGATGCCAACATGCTGGGGGCCACAGAGGTTATAAAGAACAAAGATTACATTACAACAGTTAAGCATTGGCTTCATATAAATTCCCATCCAGCATCTTGGTACTTACAATTTGAAACTTAATAAAACTTATTGAAATTATACAATGTTTTTGTTACACCTTTTCTTGAAAGTAGGATAACAGGTTAACTATCTTAAGTTACTACATAAGTTACACACATAGGTAAATACACCATTATGTTTTAGAAAACTAAAGGTTTATATGAGTATTATAATAAGAACGGTGCGCTAGGTAAGAATACCATATTATTTATAAATCTTAACTTATTTCTAGGAGGTGACACATAGCTTTAAATGCCTACTTATTCTAAAGACAGTATTTTTTTTTTGTTACCTACTTATTCTAAAGGTTGTATACATATACCACTCAGTGATCTTTTGTATACCTTTTTGTTGGGTGTAATGACTTCTACAACTCGAATTTTGTCATCTTGGCCTGGAAAAACTTTTACAATCCTAGCCATTGGCCAGCTTAGGGGAGGAGAGTTTTGGTCCCTCAGTATAACTAAGGCTCCTACTTTTACATTGGGTACACAGTCTGAAGAACATTTAAATAATATTTATGCCAAATATTCCAAAAATGCGATTTTACTTTATTACACAACTCCCAAAATTTTAACCTATTGACAGGGACATCTGTTACAGCTTTTTCTAGGAAAGTAGTTAATGCACCTCCTACAAGCCAGTGCCCTGGAGTGAGGTAGCTGAAATCGTTTACATCTTGAGCTGTTACTGGTAACAATGGCCTAGAGTTCAAGATAGCTTCTATTTGACACAATATTGTATTTATTTGCTCGTATGTGAGTACATAGTTTTGCATTATTCTTTTTAAATGATACTTCATGCTTTTAACCGCAGCCTCGGCAAGGCCAGCAAACACAGGTGAGTAACTGGGCGTAAAATGGAAAGATATACCTTGCTGCGTTACATAATTTTGCACCTGTGCTTGATGCTCTTGTGAGGCTTGAAGGTCGTACAGTCGGACTAATTCGTTCCTTGCGCCCTTGAAGCAACCCCCGTTGTCGCAGAACACGTCTGTGGGTAAGCCACGTCGCGCTATAAAGCGCTTGAAACACGCAAGGAAACCTTCTGTACTAATATCTGATGAAAGCTCGAGATGCACGGCCTTTGTGACGAAGCATACGAATACGCATATGTATCCTTTTGTCTGTATAGCTTGTCTTACTCGCGAATTTTTTACAGCAATAGGTCCCGCAAAATCTATACCTATCTTTTGAAACGGTCGGCAAGCAGTTACTCTTTCAGGCGGCAAGGAACCCATTAGTTGTTTAGCGCAGTCTGCTTTCATTCTAAAACAGATTAGACATTTATGTATCAACTTTTTTACATGTTTGTAACCATTGACAATCCAGTATTTCTGGTTTAAGCTAGATAATAATAACCTAGGTGCAGCATGAAGTAGTCGGATATGCTCGTGGTTCACAATAAGATCAGTGATGCGAGAATCTTTAGGCAGGACAATAGGGTGCTTTTGCGAGAATGAAACAGTTGCATGCTCGATCCTACCTCCTATCCTTAATATCCCTTTGCCGTCCAGAAACGGATGCAAGGGTTTCAATAAACCTTTGATATTTTCGTTTTTTGATAATTTACTTAACTCTTCCTTGAAATGAATGCTCTGTTCACGTTGAATGATTCTATGTAAGGCGGTTTCTATTTCGAGAGAGGATAATGTACTAGAATTTCGTGCATTTTTGTTCTTTAAATTGTGACAAAACCTAAGCACGTATGCCATAATGCGTGTCATTTTATTGAGATCCGAAAACTTGTCGAGAAAGACATAAAAATCTTCTTTTGTTTGAGCGAGAAGAGATACCTTTGCGTCAAAGACCGTGAAGCTCTTCTTCAGTTCGGGCAAGTCATCTGTGAAAAGTGGTGGAGTGATTGTTTTAAAATCGTACTTACAGTCTCGTAGAAACTGTGGAGCCATCCACCAGGACTCGCAGTGAATCAGCTCATCTGGATCGGCTCCTCTGCTTACATAGTCAGCAGGGTTCTCTTTCGTAGACATGTACAGCCAGCGCCATCTAGATGTTTGCTCTCGAATCAACCTCGCTCTGTTCGCAACATAAGCATAGAGTTTCATGGGCTCTGTGGCTATCCATGCAAGTGAGATTTGTGAATCGGAGAATAGATAGACATCATCTATTTTTATTTTAAGGCTCAGAGTATCATAAGCTCTGTTTGTCAGCTTTGATAGCAGGAGCATAGCATTTAATTCTAATCGAGGTATGCTTAGTGTCTTATTATCGCGGGGGTTGATTCTAGATTTAGAACAGAGTAGAGAAACAGAAGCTTTACCTGATTCGTCAACCACCCGAAGGTAGACACAGCAGCCATAACCAGTAGTGCTTGAAGCATCAGCAAAGCCAACGAGTTGCACCGCAATAGCATTGCTAGGAATTTGTATGTTCCTTTGTATAGTAAGGGGTTGCATAGCAGACAATTTCATAGCGAAGGTTAGCCATTCAGACTGCAGTGATTGCGGAAGGACATCATTCCAACCTATTTTTTCGCACCACAGCTTTTGCATGAAAGCCTTTGCTTTCATTGTAACAGGAGACATGAAACCAAGAGGATCATAAAACTTTGAGATATAGCTCAGTACTTGCCTCTTGGTAGGTGACTCAGATTCAAAGTTTTCAGGGCATGAAAACACAAAGCAATCTTTAGAGACATTGAGTGTAAGCCCTAAAGTTTTCATGTACAAATTATTCTTCTGTAAATCTAAATCATCAAATTGTTGTTTGTCTGGGGATACTCCCTCCAATACTTCTTGACAGTTTGAAGCCCACTTGTGGGTGGAAAAACTACCTTTACCTAGCAGTTCACACAATTGCCGTTTTGCCTCGATGACAACATTAATATCTGAGTGCGAAAAGCACGCGTCATCAACGTACGTACAGTTCCTTATAATATAAGCCGCCAATGGCAATTCTTGCTCATATTTTGTAGCGAGTTCGTATAAGCAGCGTGTAGCAAGGAAGCTCGAACTTTTTTGGCCGTAAGTGACTGTATTTAACCGAATACACTTAATATTATCATACACATTACTTCTCCATAGTATATTTTGCAATCTAGCGTGCGAAGGATTTACGTGCACACAGCGAAATATGCGGCGTATGTCTGTGGAGACAGTAAACTTACCCAAGCGAAATAAAAGCATAATATCGAACAATTCTTTTTGTATCATCGGACCATTCAGCAATAGATCGTTTAGCGAAATTTTCTTATCGGTTTGCATAGATGCATCGAAAACGACGCGCGTTTTTGTTGTTTTACTATTCTCATTAATGACAGCATGATGCGGCATGAAATACATAGGTTCTTTTTCAAATTCTAATGAGTTTATATCAATAAAGTGCCCATGTCCTAAGTCAATATATTCGTTAATGAATTTCTCGTATTCGGAAAGCAAGTCAGGATTTTTTTGTAACTTTCTTTCAAAACTAAGGAATCTATAGAAGGCAAACTCAAATGAGTTACCAAGAGAATCATTTATTTCGCTCAATGGTAATTTCAGTGGCAAATCTACCTGAAATTTGTTATTTTCGAGCACAGTTGTGCTTTGAAAAATATTTTCACATAATTCATGTTCAGATAATTTTTCAGAATAAGTTTCAGGAACCTTTTCAGTTTCAAAAAACTGTTGCAAAGTGTTATCGAGATCTAACTTACAATCTAGACATAGAAGTGAGACCTTACTTTTATTATGTTTTGTTCGCTGTGGCAAAGCCCCAGCTATGACGTGTCCAAACCTTGTGTTGACAAAGCATGGTTGCTGGCTCTGCTCCTCATTATATCGCGAAGCGGGTAGCTGTATAGAAGCTGGTTGCTCCGGGAGCAGCGCCTGGAAAAATATATCGGCTCCAATCAACATATTGATCTCTGACGGGATGTGAAAATCATCATCAGCTAGCGTCAGTTTTGAAGGGATGGCTAGGGACATCATATCCACCTTATATTGTGGAATTTTGCATGTTATTTTGTCTAACACGTGACAATTTATGGTTACCCTATAGGGTGTGGACAGAGAGAAAACTTCCAGGGGCACAGAATAATTGGAAATATTATTATTGTTGCTGACCCCCACTATGGTTGTTCCGTCTTTGTTTGGAGTGTAATATTAAAAAAAATATTTATAAATGTGTGAGAGTGAGTTATTATTTATAAATGTGTTGTACTCCAAATAAAAATATAAGTTGAGGTAGAAAATTCGGGCGCCTGGAGTGCACACAAAACTATGCCGAAGATAGACTTACCTGCGGGAGCTTGAGACTTTTAATCTTCAAGCGGGAAGGTATCAATAAAAATCGAGCATGAAAATTATAGAGCGATTTTATTACCCGAAGGCTGCTGGTAGAAATATACAAGAGAATTCCTTCCTTTTATATACATATAACTAAAACTAAAATGGAACAATCTTTTAAGACCTGTCATTATTGCACTTTATAAATAGATGATCTACGTTATATGTATTACAAACCATACCAAATTCCGTCGATTATATTATCAACCAAAAGATTAATGCTCATCCTAGTGATATGCATTTCCGCTGGGATGCCAAAGGCGGTCCATGATATGTTTTGGTAGGGGCGAGCTTCTAAAATTTTAAGTAGTAGAAAAAAACGCCTTGTGGCTGAAAACAAACATGAATAATCGTTAGCTGATATTCAGCGTTGGTAAAGACAATTTGCGACCGAGGTGGTTGCGACCAAAAACAATTAAAACTCACCGTTTCTTCCAAAATATCAAAATGTGGTCATCAGTAGATGAATGAATCCAGACAAATAAGTACTTAATCAAGTTAAAAGATCCTGAAACAATTAAATATCAGAACTATTAGCGTCTGCTATCAATATAGCCACGACAACGCGGAACGACCGAAATCACGAAAAAATTTCACTTACCATAAAAAATATGAGCTATCCAATTAGGATGCTGACAAGGGCAATCGGCTACCACATAATTGGGATTAGATGCCGCCCATCTGAAGTAAAACTTCAAGATTTATATCGGCGCTGAAATTACGCCATTCTGTCCAAAAGCTATAGGTCGAAAAGTGACAAATGTCAAAGTCAACTTGCCAGCCTCAAAAAGAAAAAGCCAGTGTGACCACTTCACGATTCTAAATCAACCAAAAAATGAATTCTTATATGGAAACACCACTGTGGTGCCTACAAATTAAATCAAACAATACGTATCATGTAACAGGCTTAAACGACTCGTTACATTACATCCCTTCCCGAAAATAAAAGAAATGAACTTTCTTTTATTAGAAAGAAATCTTCAACCAAATAAACCAGTCTTAACATTTTTCTAATTCCAAAAAAGAAAAAAATCATAAAAGATTCAAAGTGTAAATGAATTCTGAAAATGTCAAACGACAAAGTCTCAAGAATTTAAAAGGAAAAAAATGCAAATGACAAAAAGTCAAAAACGAAATCTGTGAATAACAAAAAAAATATAAGTTTATAAAAACTCGTTAAATGAGACAAAGAGAGAAATCTCTTAGCGCTCCCAAACTCCAAAACAGTACAGTTAGGCACTATAGCCACTGACTAAAAATTTCAAACAAATTCGAACAATTTACCAATACAAATCTCAATTTTTAGTGCAGTTAGGCACCATCGCCACTGACTAAAAATTTCAAACCACTTGGAACAGTACAACTTTGAGTGCAGTTAGGCACTATCGCCACTGACTACCACGTCAACCGCTTCCAACTCTACCATCTCTATGAGTGCAGTTAGGCTCTATCGCCACTGACTAACTCCGTATCCAACAATCAAAAAAAATTTAAACTCCTAACAAAAGTTTTTAAATAAAGCTGAAAGACCTTATTTAAAATATTGTTACAGGCACAACCTGCAACAAGACAAAGGAAAGCGTATTGTGATCGGCTCATCACCACCGAATTCCCGAGCACAATAGCTGTAAAAGAATGTGAATGCTGTGACTGGCTCAACACTACCAATCTCCCAAACACAGACAGACACAAAAAAACATGGAGATCTCCAATGAGAAATCTCAATAACAAAAAAGGCGAAAGCGTTTCACAATGCGATCGGCACATCACCACCGAACTTCCGAACGCAAAGCAAAAAGAATGACGAAAGTCAAAAAAATAATCCGCATTGTGATTGGAACAACAATGTCCAACACAATGGTAAAAAATATGGCCGGGGCCAAAATCCCACATTGTGATCGGCACTACACCACCGACTTTCCGAGCACAATGGAAAAAGAGTCGAAATCAAGGTCAAAAGCTACACCAAGATCCAAAAAATAATAAGGCATTTTGTAACAAAGGTTACAGAATGACCCTAAAAAAAGTCCAGAATGAACTCGTTACTAACAAAGTCAAATCCGATCAATAAAACAGAATCAAACTCTAGTAAAAATGAGAAACAATTCTGTCAAAGAACAGCACAAAATAGATTAAAAGATCGATTACTATTTATGACGAAGACAAAATAGAATGATTTTAAACTATCCACTTGTACGTCCGGGCGACTAGAGCGGCCCATTTTTAAAGGAAAAAAAGTTACAAAAACTTGAATTTTAATTTAAGTTTTTAATTCTCAAGGTAGAAATTACTAGAACTGTAGGGTTATATAAGACCCTAATAAAATATAAACAGGTAAAAGGTTACCCTTAAAAAGAAAAATAAGATCTTAAACAATCCAACAAAACCAAACAAAACATAAAATAAGATCCTTCGATGTGAAAAACATTTGGTGTGAAAAAAAATAGTATTAAATTAACCAGAATGACCTAAGTTTTATTTTTAGAATGTTTTCAAATTCAACAAATTTATAAGAAGTTACCTGACATACATCTTTCAAACCACCGATAACCTACCATCCATCCCCTCATACATCACACTGTCAAAAGTGGCCTTCAAACAAAATTATCAAAATCAAGACTAACACTTGGAAACCAAATTAAAATTTAATAATATCTTTAACATGATAACGCCCTACTGTACCCTTATTTAATTCTTTCAAAACATAAACGTTATCAGAAACTTTTTCAGTTATTCTACACTTTAAAAACTTAGGTGCAAGTTTAGCCGAAAAATAAGCAGGAGCATGAGATTGAACGAAACTTCTTCTCCACACCATATCACCCACATCAAAAGAAATGACTTTCCGACCCATAATATAATAAGCGGCATTTCGCTTATACCCCTTTAATAAGTAAGCTTGAACTTTAACAAAAATATCACTAAGTGAATTAAGAGAAACTGCGCGTTTCTATTTGAAATTTCTAGTTGAGATAAGTTATCAACAGAACTACTAAAGTGATGTAATGACGCATCAAGAATAAGCTCCCTACCAAACATCAGAAAGTTAGGAGTAAACTCTGTAGCGAGGTTTACACTACTATTTAAAGCTAATTGAACATTGGGTAAATAACTAGACCAAGTTCTATGATCATCTTTAACAAAACACGTTATGCAGGTTTC
This sequence comes from Diarsia rubi, assembly GCA_932274075.1. NCBI lineage: Eukaryota > Metazoa > Arthropoda > Insecta > Lepidoptera > Noctuidae > Diarsia > Diarsia rubi. Next base: position 4,022,776 of record OW026434.1, on the reverse strand, counting down.
GACCGTTTTATTATATCTCTCAACAGGATTATTTTGAGGTGTATACAAAGTATTATAAAATATTTTGGTTATATTAAAACCTTTCAAATAATCTACAAAATGTTTTGAAGTAAATTGAGTTCCATTGTCACAAACTACTATTTTTGGACAACCAAATTTCGGTTTCTAGAAAATAATAATTTCTACGTAATTTTAGAAATATTTCCTTTTCAAAATGTTTACAGATTACTCTAGTGGTGGCATTAATCATGGGAAAGAACCAGCAATATTTAGTGAAAACATCTACAACCGAAAGTGAAAAATCTATGACCAGAATAAGTTTTGGGTAATATCCCTATAATATCAACGGAGAGCATAAGCATCAACAGCAGCCTCCTTACCTGGATCCTCCAATTGTGGGCACTGAACTCCCTTGTCCATGCTTAACACGTACAAAGAACAACAAGACTGAAAAGCAACAACGCCAATAGGGCAAAGTAAAAAAACAAATTGTAAAAGTAAAAGGTTTGAAGTTAAGTATGAAAGTCAATGTGGTATTTTTGTGAAGAATTACTAAGTTGATTTTAACGTTTTAAAAGTACAATAATCACTTACAAGCAGCTTAAATCTAGATAAACTAAATGTACTTTATTGTACTTAACAATTAGATTAAATTATTTACTACAGTTTAACTTAGTTTTCAAAATAACTTTATTGTTGAGAACAACAAAACGCGGTCAATGCTATACATTTCTGTTGGTTTTGCTAAGGAAAAAAACATGTTATTAAAACAAACAGGTCAAAAAACAAAATTATCAATTGAATTACGTAGGACGACGTACGGAGGACTCAAAAAAAACCGAATTTATTATAAACTAATTTATTTAATAGAAATTACAATTATTAGAAAATGCAATGGACTCGATCGATGGGTGGATTCGAAGTGAGCGGGCGCGGTCACGTAGCCGGTGTCTTCGGGCCTCATGTCCTGTGTCAGCATTTCCCCCTCGTAGCAACTGGGTCGATGGTGCGCACGCGGTGTGCCTCGTGCCGTTGTGTCAGCGCTTTACTTAATAGTGATGCGCGTAACACCTCCCCCCTCAGATCGACGACTATTTCAGATTTTGAGATGAAATATCGTCGAGAGTTTGGATTGATCTTGGGATGCCGTCTGGTTCTGGCGAGTTTCAGGCTCGGCGTACGTGGCTTCATCTGGAATTGTCATCTGCTTCTTTCGGCGGATGTGAGCTCGGTATAATAGTGTTGCTCCCAGTACAGATATGGCGAGTAATGTGCCATAAAATGGGATTGTTGTATGGTAAAAAGTTGACTTTGATTCAATGTGGACTGGCTTCTGTGAGTCTATTCTGTCTTGAATATCGTGCAGCTTCTTTAAGTTAATAGCGCTGATTTGTAGGGGCAGCGTGGTTGATTCTTCAATGTTGTCTGGTACGCTGCTTATCTTCATGGGTTGTCCCTTAATATGGTCGTTAATATTAACGATGGTGAACTCATCCGTTCGTAGCTTGCAGTTATGTAAAATGGTGGCTAGGAAGCTTCCGGCTAGGGTTATGGATTCTTCTTGTTCGCAGATTAACTGGACTTGTGTTGGTTTCGGGAACACGAGAGCGTAGCGGCGGTCGTCTAGCTTTTCCATTGCGGGCTTCGTCAGGCTGATGGTAATCGTGTTGCATGATTTGTGCGGTGTTTGACTTGCGATGACGTTGCAGATGCAGTCTGGATTTGTCCTCATTTGGTGGTTGAATTTTTCTTCGCAGAGATACTCTAAAGCTACCTTCGGGCATTCTGCCTCTATGTACGCGTGAATGTTTCCAGTGATTGCTAGGAATGGGTAGGACGGGATAATGGCTTGCTTATTTCTATTTGGTACAATGACTAATTTATACAACAGGAATTTTAATGGCGACGTTATGGGAAATTTAAATGCAAAAACTATCTGACTTCCACGATAATAAGCTAATGGTTTAATAATATCATAATATTCTCGGATTTCTAATTCTAATAGTTGGTCTTTGTTATAAAGCGCACTTAGTTTGCGTATCATATTGCTTAATATTTCTGTACTTAACATAGAATGATGAGTATGCAGTTGACCGGAAACTGCTATTGCATTTTCTAACCTACTTAATTGGCTTAATAAACTATCTATATTATTGCTAATAATTTGCAGTATTTGCGAAAACTTTGCGAATTTTATGAGGTTGTGTTGTTTATACTTATCGGCGTCAAGTAAAATATGCAGACTGTCATTTAATTGTACTTGGTTTTCTACTAATTTTGTAATAATTTTTGTGTGCTCGTTCATCAAGCCTTTGCTTAGGCTTATATGATGATTTTGCTCAATAGCTATTTGCTGCTGGTTATCATTGAGGGCCTTAAGGGCGTTATCATATTGAATGGCATCTGTATGATCTAGGTTTCCTGTAATACTCTTAATTACGGATCCAAGACCATCTATTAAACCTCTCTTGAATCGATTAGGCTTTAGACTTTGAAGGTGAGATGAGGCTTTGTCTAATTTTACGTTCAAACTATCTATTTGTAACTCGTATAAAGTGTGAGTGTAATTGTCTAGCCTGTCTGTGGCTTTAATAAGTTGGGTTCGTATTTCGTTAATGTTATTGTCTATGTCTGTTAATTCTATGCTCTGCAAAAATGTATGATAATGAGTAATGAGTTTCATGGGCCCTAGTTTGAAGGGCAATAGTCCGGGTCCATTGTCAAGTCGTTCTAGATTGATCTCCTGCGCCCATGTTAGGCTAAGTGACAGCATCAGGGGTATCCTGCAACAATTTCGCGGTTTTAGGGACGCGCTTTAGTCTAGATTTGGCTATAGGTCCCTTTTTCTTGGAGGTATAAATGTGGATAGGTAAATTAGCTAGAACGGTGTCTTGATTATATCTGGGTGCGAGTTTAGATCTACTGGCGGAGGGATTGCTAATGAATATTTGTTGGTCGGGTTCATAGTCGACCTCGTCCTCACGGGTTCTATTACGACTTTCTATGAGCGCCGTTCGGTTAGCGAGGGACGTCTCATTGATTAGTTCGTATACTTTTTGCATGCGTTCTCTATGTGTTTCAGTATATTGTTGTAGTAGGTGTCCGGTCATGTCTATGTCAGTCGGGTCTCGTGGGTCTGTGTGCCCTAATATAAGGTCGTATGGTTTACAACGTGTGAAAGAATGAATTGAACTATTGTACGCTATGATAGCATATGGCATTAGGTGTACAACTGGCTCATCTTTGTGTTTTAGTTTTAAAATACGAAGATGTTCCAGTATGGTGGAGTGAAAACGTTCGATGTTACCGTTAGCGTTAGGTGAGTATGCGAGTGTTTGGTGATGGATTATTTTATGTACCTTGCAGAACTCGGAGAACATCTGGTTGGTGAATTCAGTCCCTTGATCTGTAATAATGGTTAGTGGTAGGCCATGATGCGTGCTGAAAGTTAGTAAAGCTTGTATGATACTAACTGCAGTCCCATCTCGGAGGAGGTAAGCTTGACCGTACTTTGAGAAGGCGTCTATGAACGTTACGTATTTTTCGTTCTGTGCTGAGAAACTATCCATATGTATTATTTCGAACGGTCTGGTGGCAGGGGGCGCTATGTTGAACTTCTGCTTTATGGGGCTCCTATCGTACTTTGCTTGGCCACATATTGTGCAGTCATTTATGAATTTGGTTATGTGTTCTCGCATCTTAGGCCAATAATATTTAACAGATAAAGCTAGAAAGCACTCGTTAATGCCACGGTGATTGGTCTTGCCTTCATGGTAATGACGAATAATTTCTTGCTGCCTCAGGTATTCTTTTACGTTTTCAAGTTCTTTTTTAGCCAATACCAATTTCATACATGAACTTTTAAAATGTTTTTGTAACAGAGGGATAATGTTGTACATTGCAAGAGGTGGATTTATTAACAGGGCGGTTTTGATTTTGGGGTTAACGTACTCCTTAATGGCGTTAATCAATTCCTCTTCCAGGTTGGATTCGGATAGCTGAACGGATGTTCGAGTGTGGGTGTCAAATGGCTTAACTGCAGTAGTTCGTTTTTTAAAGTCACCTACAACGGTTAAGCACAACTGTCGGTGAAATTTGTTAAGTGGTTTGTCGGTTATGGGTATTTCAAGTATAGGGTTTTCTTCAGAGGTATGAGCTGTCATGGTGTTGGAGTTAGCTAGGGATGGTGGTCTGTCAGTTGCGTTTGCAATCATTGAACTAACCTCCTCATTGTGAATCGCGACGCGAGATAGGGCGTCAGCATTAGTGTTCTGCTTGCCCTTTTTATAGATGACGGTAAAATCATATTCACTTAATTTTAATCGCCACCTGGTTAATCGTGAATTTGGTTCTTTGAGGCTCATGACCCACTGTAGTGGTTTATGGTCCGTTACTATTTTGAACTTGCGTCCAAAGAGGTAGGGCCGAAAGTATTTTGTTGCCCATACAATGGCTAGTAATTCTTTTTCTATTGTGCTATAATTTACTTCACTTTCATTAAGTGTCCGTGAGGCATAGGCTACAGGTTTATCCGAGCCGATAGAACCTTGGTAGAGTATCGCACCGATTGCAAAGTTGGATGCGTCTGTAGTCAAGATGAATTTTCTGTCAAAGTCGGGGTATTTTAGGATAGGATCGTTGGTCAGTAGAGTCTTACACTTCTCGAAACAATTAATATAGTCTGAGTCTAAACTTACCTTTTTTCCTTTCTTTAAACATTGTGTCAGAGGTTTGGTAATACGAGACAAGTCTGGAATGAATTTACGGTAATAACCGAGGAGTCCGAGAAACTGTTTAATTTCCTTAGGTGTTTTAGGTATGGGGTAATTTTGAATAGCGGTGATCTTGTCTGGGTTGGGTTTTATTCCTTCGGTACTAATGACATGACCTAGGTATGCGGTTTCAAGTTTTAAGAACTCTGATTTATCAAGCTGTATTTTAAAGTTAGATTCTCTTAACCTTTGGAACACCTTCTCCAAGTTGTTCATGTGTTCCTGGAGAGAGGTACTGAATACAATTATGTCGTCGAGATAGACGAGACATATAACATTTTGAAGTCCTCTGAGTACGTTGTCCATCACTCGTTGAAATGTGGATGGGGAGTTTTTAAGACCCATGGGCATCCGTAAAAATTCAAAGTGCCCATGTTCAACGTTAAAGGCGGTCTTAGGAATGTCACTGGGGTTCATTTCTACTTGGTGGAACCCTGATGCTAGATCAAGAGTAGTAAAGTATTGGCACTTGCCTAGTTTGTCCAGGACGTCTGTAATATTGGGGATAGGGTATTTGTCATCAATCGTTTTTTCGTTAAGTTTCCGAAAGTCAATAACTATACGCCATTTCTGTTTTCCAGAGGCGTCAGTTTTCTTCGAAACGACCCAAATTGGTGAGCTCCATGCGGATTCGGATGGCCTAATGATTCCCTGATCTAACATTTTCGATATTTGATCACTGACTTCCTGACGGTGTATAAACGGATATCTATAACTTTTGGTATAAATTGGAATTTCATCTGTAGTTTTAATGCTATGTTTTACCTTGTTGGTGAAGGTTAGTGCCTCGCCTTCAATATAAAAGACGTCGGCATATTTTGAGCATAGTGCTGATACATTTGCTTTTTCCTCTTCATTTAAGTGATCAGTACGTAACCGGGATGTAACTTCTTTAGCGCGAGGTGACAATTGCTCAGTGCATTCAACATTTAATATCGTTGCCTGAGTGGCATGGTCCAGTGAAAATATTATATCATTATTGGTTGGGTTAGTTACTTTGACTATACCGCGGCTATTTGAAACGGTAGTCAGGCATTCGGATATAATGCAATTACAAATTATCTGTTCTTCTACAAAAACCTCACCACCGGGTGCGTTAACGGGTAACCGTACTAATTTCGAACTTCCCGCTGGTATGATTTCTTCATAGAGATTTAAATTACGAGAATTATAAATTTGGATGGGATTAATGGCGAACTTAGTTATAAGTGTAAGGTCTTTCAAATCTAACTTAGCCTCCCATTTAGTAAGTAAATCCATTCCTATCAAACCATCAAAATGATCGTGGAATCTGTATACGAATAATTTAATTGATTCCGTGTCACCGAGTTCGGGAAAACAGGGTAAGTTAATAGAGTAGTCGCTCCTGCTTGTGGCATGGACGTTAGTGACCTCGAATGGATCATAGTTAAGGGGAATATGTGGGAAATAATTCTGAACTGCTTCTGGACTGATAAATGACTGATTTGCACCGGTATCTATGAGAAAGTTAAGTGAAGGGTTATGAATGCGAATAAACGGTAATTGCCTTTGGGTTTGCAAATTTAATTCTATCCTGAGCTGTTTGACTTCGGAACTTTCTGAAAATCCTGACTGGTTGAGGGTTGCGGTTGGTCAGCAGTGCTTGTCTTGTCTTTGTCATTAGTCTGGTCAGTCTGTTCTGGTATGACGTAGTCATATATACAGTCGTTGAAATAAAAGTAATCTTGGTTGTAGGGGTCAATGTAAAAGAAGTCGGAGAGGTCGGGGTAATAATATTCCTCCCCATAACTCGAACACTCGTTCACGTTAATATCGCGGGTTTTAAGATAGTTAGAAGGTGGTGGATTGCCGCGTTGTGCCCAATTCCAGCTGTTGGTAGCAGGCAGGGGCCTGGGTACAAAGTGGCTTACGCCGCTCATCGGCCTGGGACCGTTATTAGATGGGTACGGGTTTCTTTGGGGCATTCTGAATCCAGAAGCACCCTGGTTGTTGTTAGGCGGTGGTGCGCTGAATACTTGTTGCGTACGTGTCGGGCCACGTGGTTGCATGTTATTTTGATTAAACGGCATTCCAAATTGTTGCTGAGATGGCCAAGGACGTGGCATAAATTGCGGTCCTTGTGGTCTAAACGAACTGGGCATGTTGAAAGGATTAGGTCTAAATGGAATAAGCATGTTATTTGGACGGTCTGGCATTTTAAAATTAGTTTCGTTCTGTGAATTATTTGACGGTCGAGCTGAAGATTTCCTATCTGGCAAATTATCATTTCTACTCTGCAAATATATAGTATTGGTCTCCTCATGCACGAACTCTAGAGCCTTCTCAATCGTATCTGGTCTCATACATCTAATACGCGCGCCTAGAGGATCTTTTAAACCACGGAGGTAGGCCTGCAAAGTTAGTTTACGATATAAATCGCGTTTGGCTGCTACGGTTGAGTCTAAGGTGTCGTGCAATGAAACGTATGTCATGACGGTGCTGAAGAGACTTTGGCAACGCTCATAGAATTCCTGTGGCGTGCCGGAACCTTGTGAAAGTAAAGCCAAATCGTTGTAGAGGGCGGTCTCATCTCGCTGGTCGGCAAAATTATTAATAAGAGCACTACGTATGCCTGCCCAATCATCAGGTATACCGTTAGCGTTAATTAGACGGGCGGCGGGCCCCGTAACTTTATTCAAAATGCCATTTAAAAGTGCTAATTTAATTAACGGTTGTCCCTCTCTGATAAACTCATTTGCTAGCTGGTCACACAATTTAATGAACCTGGTAAGTACATTTGGATTCCCATCAAAATCGGGAACTAAGCGGAGGGCTTTAAATACTGCGTCTAAATCTGCCATCTCGGGTTCTATTTCAGGACTAATATCGCGTATAAAATCTATATTTCTATTCCTACTACTAACTAACCTAGGTATACTCAATCTACGTGGATAAAAAATGTTGGACAAGGTATAAGGAATCTACAAATAAAAGGAAGCAAGTAACCACTAAGAAAAATTCAGCGGACTTACATGAACATTCTGGTCTTCGTTGAGCGGTATCGATTTCTGGATCTCCGGCGTAGTCTCGTTGTTCTGGATCTCCCGGTGCGACGTTGGAAGTCTATCGTAGCGAACGCGGTGCAATATACCGGTATATGCAAGTACGACCCGGGAATCCTACCGACTGCGCCAATTACGTAGGCTACTGCCGGAGGACTAAAAAAAAACCGAATTTATTATAAACTAATATATTTAATAGAAATTACAATTATTAGAAAATGCAATGGACTCGATCGATGGGTGGATTCGAAGTGAGCGGGCGCGGTCACGTAGCCGGTGTCTTCGGGCCTCATGTCCTGTGTCAGCATTTCCCCCTCGTAGCAACTGGGTCGATGGTGCGCACGCGGTGTGCCTCGTGCCGTTGTGTCAGCGCTTTACTTAATAGTGATGCGCGTAACAATTGTAAAAACTAGACATTGTTTACAAAAGATCAACCAAAGTAAATTAACTTATGAGTCAAACAATTAAGTTACAAAAAAAACAAAGTCAGGAAATTAACAATGCACAAACAAATCATTGTAAACAATAGACTCATCAGTTAAAAGGCTAATTAATGAATAGTGCAATAATGACAGTATATAGGTACCAGACAAACCTACTTCAAGTCCCTGTTCGCTGAGCGACAATTGTAATATTAAAAAATAATATATTTAATGTATGTAAGAGTGTGAGTGATATTATTTATAAATGTGTTGTACTCCAAATAAAAATATAAGTTGAGGTAGAAAATTCGGGCGCCTTGAGTGCACACAAAACTATGCCGAAGATAGACTTACCTGCGGGAGCTTGAGACTTTTAATCTTCAAGCGGGAAGGTATCAATAAAAATCGAGCATGAAAATTATAGAGCGATTTTATTACCCGAAGGCTGCTGGTAGAAATATACAAGAGAATTCCTTCCTTTTATATATAACTAAAACTAAAATGGAACAATCTTTTAAGACCTGTCATTATTGCACTTTATAAATAGATGATCTACGTTATATGTATTACAAACCATACCAAATTCCGTCGATTATATTATCAACCAAAAGATTAATAATAATAATAATAATATTCCACAACTATCACACAACGCCATCTAGTCCCAAGCTAAGCAGAGCTTGTGTTTTGGGTACTAGACAACTGATAAACATACTTATATATTTCTAAATACATAAGATTAATGCTCATCCTAGTGATATGCATTTCCGCTGGGATGCCAAAGGCGGTCCATGATATGTTTTGGTAGGGGCGAGCTTCTAAAATTTTAAGTAGTAGAAAAAAACGCCTTGTGGCTGAAAACAAACATGAATAATCGTTAGCTGATATTCAGCGTTGGTAAAGACAATTTGCGACCGAGGTGGTTGCGACCAAAAACAATTAAAACTCACCGTTTCTTCCAAAATATCAAAATGTGGTCATCAGTAGATGAATGAATCCAGACAAATAAGTACTTAATCAAGTTAAAAGATCCTGAAACAATTAAATATCGGAACTATTAGCGTCTGCTATCAATATAGCCATGACAACGCGGAACGACCGAAATCACGAAAAAATTTCACTTACCATAAAAAATATGAGCTATCCAATTAGGATGCTGACAAGGGCAATCGGCTACCACATAATTGGGATTAGATGCCGCCCATCTGAAGTAAAACTTCAAGATTTATATCGGCGCTGAAATTACGCCATTCTGTCCAAAAGCTATAGGTCGAAAAGTGACAAATGTCAAAGTCAACTTGCCAGCCTCAAAAAGAAAAAGCCAGTGTGACCACTTCACGATTCTAAATCAACCAAAAAATGAATTCTTATATGGAAACACCACTGTGGTGCCTACAAATTAAATCAAACAATACGTATCATGTAACAGGCTTAAAAGACTCGTTACAGGAGTTATACCTAGAACTTCTATAACCTTACTTGTTACTAAGGACACCTGTGAAGCGGAGTCCAATATCGCCTTTACATGAACCTCGGTACCATTCTGAGAATAAATTTTTACTTTTATAGTAGGTAGCAAAACCTTGTCAGTCTGTGCGCTAGAAATCAGTGCTATCTGAGTTGATGGTGCATCCTCATGAAGCAGTGTGTTGTGAGCTTCCTTGCAAACCTTGCACCGGAAATGAAACTTACACTTGCCGGAGTGAGTGTTGAGACACACATTGCACAGACCTTTTTCCTTTGAAATTTTTATTCTTTCTGCAGAAGGCAATATCTTAAATTTATTACATGCAAATAATTTATGGTCATTGGACTTACAGTGTGCACAGGAACTTGCTCTCGACGTAGTAGTGACGTTCACCACTGCTCTGGCAGGCCTGCCCGTCGTCATCGGCTCAGCATTCTCTAATGCTAAGGCTCTCCTCTCCATGAACAGCAAAAAATCTAACACTGTTGGATCTGTGTCAGTACTTCGCTCAAGTTGATAAGCCCGGGATGTATATGAATCTAGTTTGCGAAACAAAATAGATAATATAATGGGATCCCAAGTTTCAGTGTTTACCTGAAGATTTTTGGCTAGATAAACATTGTTTAACAAGTGATACAAACTCTCTCAAATGACTCGGAGAGGATTTGACCAGAGTATTCAAATCAAGCAGTGAATTTATGTGTTCATTTACTATTTTAAACTTGTGATTGAATCTTTCATCAAGCAGTCTCAGCGCTTCCTCATAACTACCAGATTCCAGAGGGAGATTTTTGATGAGATCAAAAGGTTCCTTTTGCAAGAAGGATCTGAGATAGTACAGCTTTTGAATGTTGTCAATTGACCTATCTTTGTGAATTATTGCTTTGAACAGGTTAATAAATGGATTGTACTCACTGTATTTCCCATTAAATGTTTGAATTTCAATTCCAGGTAATTTTGTTCGAAATGCTGGATTTCCTGCATCCGAACTCGGAGTAGCTTTCGCTTTTATGGCCTCATTTATTGCAGACAATATCGTGAAATACTTCGTTTCGCAATCAGCAACGTCCTCATTGTCCTGATCGTCGAGCGCTAAGATTTGCTTATTGTAACCCTCGTACTCGCTAAAGATTTCCGACACCCTTGATCTTTTTGCCTGGAGCGTTGATAAAGTACTTAAATCTACATCTTGCTCGTTAAGCACGAATTGATAAAGTCTGGTGAGGGATGCTTTGGCATACCCTCGTGACGCCCTGAGTTGTTTTATCGTTTTGTCGTCTGACATTGTAAATCGCAACACAATCGTCGCTTGCGCACCTTAAAAAGGCACCGAATATATCTAACACCTTACAATACTATAGGGATTCACATATGTATAACTCGTTATAAATAACTTCTATGTACTTTTCCGCAAAATAATTAAATAACTATTGGAACTGAATTGATTGAACAACAAGTCAACAATAAAACAAAATGGAGTCCGCCCGCGGCGCCCGCTTGCTTGCTTGACGAACCATAGAGTTTCGTGACGCGGTCGTCGTAGATTAGCGGAAATTGCTGTGTTGTCCAATATGGCTGCGTTGGCGCGGAACGCGTCTTGTCTCGCGTCTCGCTCGCTCCTCGCTTGCACGTACCTCTTTCTTCTCTGTCTTTCTGTCTTCTCGCTAGGCTTGCTGCGCGTGAAATTTCAGCGACGTGGCGTTGTGAGATGTGACGTGCGTGTAAGTTTGACAAAAACCAGCACGATCACACGATGACGATGCGAGTTTGGTTAATGAAATCTAACCAAACTTTAGAACGATGATGTGACGATGCTCGATACGTATATGGACGTATTAAATTGGACGACTCGTACTTCGCTCGCAGTAAATACGAGAAATCTTGCCAGTTTGTAAGAAGGTGAAGTCCACTCACTTTTTTGGCAGGTCAAACCTGAGCTTCGCCGGCATCCTGGAGAAGAAACCTGATCCCCTCGAATTGCAGGACGTATCGTGGGAAGCATCCAAATTGATTTGTGGCGGGAGGCCGTATCGCAGGCCAAACCTGAGCCTCACCGCGCTGGTTTTCTTTCCGATGGAGCACTAAATCCTCACCGGATGCGAAGGACCATATGTTCTTGTGCCTATGAGGTCTTTTAGGCTAGTTCACCATTGAGGATGAAGAATTCCTTTTTCTTGGATAGAAAACACTTCTTGATTGGACTTATTCTTATATTTGGTACTACAAGTGTGTCTGCTGTCGCCACCGTACGAGTCAGAGAGCACCCAAAAAGGAAACAGTCATAGACAACTTTCTACAATTAATGTTGCCCTGACATAAAAATATAAATATCTGTGTTGGGATGCCAACAATTTGTATTACAAATGCCATTAGTAAATACTAAAGAATTCGACTTGTATCATATTACACCTTATCCTATTGCCCTTAAAACTGTAAATAATACATTGTATTCTACTATACCATCCACTAAATATTTGGGCATAACTAAAGATAAATCTTCTTATTGTAAATTAAACTCACTCACTACCTGTAAAGTTATAAATACGCAATATTATATTTGTGAAAGGGAAATGCCCAGTTTTGGCCATGAAACGCCCAACAATGTGCTTTTGTTAGAAAAAACGTCTTTTTTTATGGTTATGAATCGCGGTATTCATTTATTCAAAAAAGATTGCAACATTTTTGCACAAAAAAAAAGTACCGAAAAGATAAAAATGAAATTAGGTAAATCCGCAATTTGTGGAATAAATTAACAGTGTTGCCAATTACTAATCGCGTTAAAAAATAATCGATTCTCTTTTTGTCGATTGATTTTTTATGGTGTCATTATTATAATGCTAATATTATTTTTCGATAATTATTATGATGTTATAATGTGATAATGAAACAAGTGAATTACTAGTTGATTTACCATGTATTCTTTAGAGCATAACAAAAACGTACATTTTAACTGTTATTCTAATCTGTTCTTATAAACATCTAAAATATAATTTAAATAAGTAAAAGAAAATATATTTTACAAGGCGTGCAGAACTTAAAGCGCCTCAAAGATTTTTATTTTTATGTAATTAAAATTCAAATAAAAAATCGATATCGATTTATCGATTTTATGTGTGTTAAGTGGCAACATCGAATCTGACAGCTGTCATGCGAAATCACAACTACATAATCACAAGTCGAATTCGTTTGCATTTGTGTTATTTTGTTTGTTTTCTTGCGGATTTGCGGATGAATCGCAAGTCGACACATCAGTCGTAAAGTATATTTTATAAATATATTAATTAGTGGTAATGATTCTGGTAGAAGTGTAATCAAAATGTATTGTTGCAATTGTATTGTTGGCCGTCGAACGGTAGGATGCTGTGCCCATGTTATGACGGTAATATGGTATTTGGGTTGGGCACGGCATCAGACTAATATTTTGCCTCCTGCTCAATTCCTTGATGATATACTGATTGTGTATGATACAAATGATGTATAAGATCATAAAATACCGCATTGTTAAAAACTGTAAATGTGAAAATAAAAACCTTTATATCTCAAACATCCGGACTTTTTTTAAACCAATTCCTTCCCCATTTAATTATTTTTATTGCATATTATCTTTTCCATATGCTTTTATATGTGGGCACCCGTGGCCGAAGTGTCTATGGACGGTGGGCAATGCCCTTTCCAATGTATACTCCACATCAGCCGTACCAATATGCGAAACTGAGGTTATTTCAAAAGCTCTGACTTCCGTTCCGCCTCTCTGCAAAACTAAATTCATAAATGGTAATTTTGAAACCTTCCATAAATTACATAGTAATCAGTGGATATACATGATTAGCCAAAATTCTAAAATTACAATAGAATGTGTTAATCAAGACTTATCTGAATCCTCTATTTCCGGTACTGGTATACTAACTATACCAGACAACTGTATTGCCTATTACAACGACAATAAGTTAATACCCAAACATAACATTGAAATAAAATTAAAGCCAATAGTATTGCATTTCGAATTAATTAATGATACTTGTTGTAGTTCTACTACATATTTAAAAGAGAATATTAAAATTCCTTACGTTAACTTAAAAAACATTAACAATTTAGACTCCCTTTTCTCAAATTATAATAAAGTGACTGACCAAATTAAAACAAACCTAAATACAGTAATAGAAAAGCCTCATATTATTATTGTCCTTTATGGTAACTATTACTCTTATACTACCGTTATTATAAGCCTAATTATAATTTTAGTTATTTCCTATAAATTGTATTGTTATTGTAAGTTAGTTAAGAAACCTAAATGTACCCCTTTACCTGATAGTCCTGATACTCCCATAGAAATAGCACCTATAGATGTAGAAGACTTCACTGTTCCTCGTCTCCGAATGACCTAAAACCTGGAACAACTTACCTCTCCTTCCAGCGTCAACTTACCTTCCACCCGTAAGTTTCCTCCCAATCGGGGGGCTGTTACATCCCTCATTTGTACCCCTTCCTGTCTACTCAGTAGCCTACCTTGCATTCCTGCCGCTAACGCGGCATCTCCCCTCATTCCTCGTCCCCTCTCGTCACAGTCCAGCAGCCAGTCGTCTCCCAACCTTCCTTTGGTGCACTTGTATTATTGCATTCGTGTAATTAATTACTTTGAAATATAAAAGTTCGTTCCAGCCAAAATAATCTTTTTTTTAAAAACCAAATCCGGAACCCGGTTATAACAGTTCGTTATAGTTATTGTCAGTTTTAATATCTGAATCGCCTAACAAGATTATACAATAGTCATTTATAGTGAATTCTTCCAATTTTGTTTTAATATTAGTTAACAGATGTCTTATTTTTGAGTTGGGCATTAAATAGCTACAATACTTAAAGTCATAGGAAAAAAATTCTTCAATCGCTTGTAATATGCCTCTATGTGTACTAAATTACTCAATACGCACAGTTTTCTTTGCTTGGTATCGTCGTGAACTCTTGGTCTCGTAGTGTTCTTTCTTTTTCGATGTCAAGTTATTTGTTTGGTCTAAGTTTTTAACTAGATTCAGTTTAGGTTGACTAGTTTGGGTGGTGCTTGAATTGTTGACAGAAGTATCCTTACTCAGTACTTTCACGTCGTCAGTCTCGAAGGGTTGAGCGGAGGCATCGAGGGTTTGTTGCTCAGTGGAGTTAAGACAGGATTCCAATGCTTGATTTTCAGAGCCCTGCTTTGAAAAAGGTCCGCCGTCGGTAATTTCCTGGTCATTATTACTTGTGTTTAGTTTAGAAAGCGTATGAGATTGAGTTGGTGTAGAGCAGCGTCCTTTTCGTTTATTAGTACGCGATGATAATGGAGTCATGCATCGGCTGTCTGATAGAGCAAGATTTTTATAAGCTTGAGTTGTTTTTTATTCAAATCACATTTCAAGCGATAGTTTTCCAAGTTTAAATTCTCAATTTCTTTATGAGCAGTATCTAATTCTCTACTTAGACTGTCTATCTTTTCTCTTAGGTCATAAATAGATTGGCTATCATTTAATGACGTGTTCGGTAAACTTGTCATAGTAGCATCGAATAGATTTGTGTCTGTGTTCGAAACATCATTTAAGGAGAGTGTGAGATGAGTTTTTCTTTTGCGTAAAGTAATATTTTTCTCGGGCTCCATGGTTTTGTATTTTCTATTCAGTGAATATTTTTATTTTCTACCAAAAAACTTAATTTTCTTACTCTGGTATCACAAATTTTTATGTAGCAACACTTTTCTATTTTTTATAATGGCAACACTGGCCAGTATGTCAATTTTATTTCCGCTCCTTGACACTAGATGGCGCTGTTTGGCATGAAGTATTTGTTATTTGTAGTAGCAACCCTTATGTTAATGTCAATTTTTATACGTCAATGTCAATATTTGTTTCGCTACTCACTACTTGGGGCGCCACTTATGGTACAAAGTTCACTTTTTAAAGCAAAACATTATACTTATAACGGTTTTTTACATTTACTAGTAATTAATTCACCACATATGTTTTTAAATGTTCTACTGATGAGAGTACATTTGTATAGGTCCAATACACTTGCTTTTGTCCGTGATGAGCACTTTTTTGAAGCACAATAACGTTTAAAAGTCCAAATATTAAACACAATGTTTTTATTGCATGTCTTGGTTTAAAGAAGTCACCAACAATTTCACTTATGTAGTTTGATACGTCTATTAGGATTCGCTGCAATACACATCACTTGTACTATGGTTTACTATTTATTTCGAGTTTTAAATACGCGGGCGATGTTTACTTAATGCTGTGTTGCCACTCTCCTCCACAAACCAGTGGTTGGAAGAAATTAGTACAGGATGTTTCTTATCAAAATTAAAATCTGATGACAATTTTATTCGTCCACCGACTCGTAAAATGCCACCATTATCTGCGAAAATGTTTAATTTGCTTAAGTGATGTTTATTTTTAAGAGATTTATGACTACCCAATAATTTACATTCTTCCGGAAAAGATTCGTGTTGGGACAACTTCACTAGAGTTATGCATGCATTTCTCAACTCATCAACAGTGAGAGGACCAAGGCGGATGTTATTCCTATTGCGACTATTAAAAATAAAACGTAATACATACGCGCATGTGCGTTGCATACGATTAAATTGTGAGAATCTCTTAAATGGAAACAATGAAGTATCCGTTGTAGATAAAAATGCGTGAGTTTTAGCTGGCTTCACTTCAGGTAAATCAGATTGTGCTACATACTTACCTAAGGAAGCTTGACTACTATCAAAGCCGGGCTGTCGTAAAAAATCTGGGCCTTCCCACCATA
This sequence comes from Diarsia rubi, assembly GCA_932274075.1. NCBI lineage: Eukaryota > Metazoa > Arthropoda > Insecta > Lepidoptera > Noctuidae > Diarsia > Diarsia rubi. The sequence goes on along the minus strand of OW026434.1, from coordinate 4,006,311 downwards.
GCGTGGAAGATTGAAGATCTTCCAGCCTGACTCCACGAGACACCAAGTCGGCAGGATTATTTTTACCACTGACGTGACACCACGGAAGTTCTTTGGCGATTTCGTGAATCTCAGCCGCTCGATTTTGCACGAAAGTCTTTAATAAATTGGGAGCCATGCGTAGCCAACCCAATACAATGGTGGAATCACACCAGAATACGATGTGATTAAATTGACAGCGTAGTGATTCGCGTACTTTATTAAACAGCCTAGCACCTAGCAAAGCCCCGCAAAGTTCGAGCCTAGGGATACTCACAGGATTTAATGGAGCGACCTTGCTCTTCGAACAACACAACCTAACAGACACTGATGAGTCACGATTTATTGTGCGAACATAAATACATGCTCCGTACGCAGATTCCGACGCGTCCGTAAATATGTGCAGCTCGATAGAAGCAGGGTCCCTGCCTATGACATGTCGTGGTACACTTATGTTGTTGAGAATAAGCATAGAACTAACAAAAGTGTCCCAAGTACGTTTGACGTCACTGGGAACTTCATCGTCCCAGCCTATCTTCACCAGCCATAATTTTTGTAATAAAATTTTAGCTATTATTATCATAGGGCTTAATAATCCTAACGGATCAAATATCTGTGAAATTGTTGACATAATATAACTTTAAAATATTCGCAACGTTTTTGCAAACATCTAAGAGTTGTTGTTTATTATCTGTTGTGTATGTGTGCTTACTACGTCTATGTGTGCGTGGCTGCGCCCGCGCCATGATCCATTAGCAGTCAAATCAGTGTGTCAATAGCTGTCCTGTGTTTCACTTGTCTCCCGTATTAAGAACTCAACAGTGGCGACGAGTAACTATTACCCACATTTCAATTTAATCATCGGAAAATGAATAGTTTTGGCATTTTGTCTACATTCGATCACAACGTGCAAGAATGGAAGTCGTATAAAGGCCGAATTACGCAATGGTTTATTGCAAACGACATCGTCCTGAAGAATGATGCAGCTGGAGCCAAGAGACGGGCGATCTTGCTACCGTATGACGATATAGTGCAGTTATTGGATGAGCACTTTCTTCCAAGGATATGCGGTTTCAGCGAGCGTTACAATTTTTACGCGGCTGTGCAGCAGACGGGCGAGACGTATACGCAATGGGCGTCAAGGCTACGAGGACTTACAGCTCATTGTAGATTTAGTAACGTCGAGGAAGCGTTACGAGATCGGTTCGTAATGGGAATGATAGCAGGCAATGAACGAGAGAAGCTGTTCGCGCAGCACATCGACAAGCTGACTCTGGCCAAGGCGGTGGAGCTGGCGGAGAGCGTGCGGTGCGCACGCGCTGGTGCCGCCACTACTACGGCTGCCCCTGGGCAACAGACTGTGTTCAAGATCGCCAAACAAGAAAATAGTGCTAAAACAAGTAGTGCCGGTAAAATAAAGTGTACAGTGTGCGGTCGAAATAATCATGAGTCATCCCAATGTCGGTTTGCAAGCTATAAATGTAATAAGTGCAACACCAAGGGTCATTTACGTAAAATGTGCAAGAAGGTTAATTAGGTGTCGACAGGTGATGTGAGTGAGGACGACGACGGTAAGTCATTGTATAACATACGCTCAGTCCGAGGGGAACCTATGACAGAAACAGTTTCAATTTACGGGAAGAATGTACAATTTCAAATAGATAGTGGATCGGCCGTGACAGTTATATCCGAAGGTACTTATAAAAACATGTTCAGTAATATTCCGTTACTAGATTCCAAAAAAAGTTTTATTAGTTATACCGGCAATGTTATGAAATGTGTAGGGTACGTAAACTTGCCTGTGGCGTACATGAGGCACACTCACACATTGGACATGTACGTCATTCGCAATGGCGGACCACCGTTATTGGGCAGAGATTTTATATCAAAATTTAAACTTAAGTTAACGCCTTGTAATTTTCTGAAGGGTGAGCAGAGTATGGTGGATCATTTGCAATCGCGTTTCCCGGAAGTATTTTCGGACAAGCTGGGTAAATTTAATAAATATCGTGTAAAATTAAAATTAAAGGATAAAATGAAACCGATATTCTGTAAAGCTCGTCCAATTGCTTTCGCGTTACGGGAAAAGGTCGACAAAGAGATAATTTACGTTTGGTGGATCTAGGTGTTCTTAAACCGGTTTCGCACTCTGAGTACGCGTCACCTATTGTCCCCGTGCTAAAGCACAACGGTTCGGTTAGGTTATGCGCGGACTATTCGGTTACTATCAACAAACAGCTGTTGATAGAACAATATCCTCTACCCACGGTACACGAACTTTTTTCAAGACTGCACGGGGGCCAACAGTTTTCAAAAATTGACTTGTCAATGGCCTATAATCAATTTGTGCTAGACGAAAACTCTCAACCCGTTACATGTATCAATACACATCGGGGATTATTTAATTATACTCGACTTGTGTTCGGCCTGTCTAGTGCGCCGTCTATATTCCAACGCGCAATGGAAACGATGCTTACGGGACTAGAGGGGGTTCTGTGTCTGCTTAACGACATTTTAGTCACTGACCAGACCCCAGAGGGGCATATGAAGAAGTCGAAAATAGTTCTGCAAAGACTTCAGGATGCAGGGTTAACTGTACAGAAAGAAAAATGTGATTTCTTTAAAAACGAAATTAAATATTTAGGTTACATAATTAACAAGGATGGATTACAGAAAGATCCGGCAAAGGTGAAGGCTATAGCTGATGCGCCGGTTCCATCCGACGTTAATAAATTGCAATCATTTCTAGGACTTGTAAACTACTACAGAAATTTCGTGGCTGGAGCATCCTGTATCCTGAGTCCTTTGTATGACCTATTAAAAAGGAGGTTAAATGGAACTGGTCTACGTCACATCAAGAAGCGTTTGACAAAATAAAGAAATGTTTGACGTCAGATCAGGTCTTAACTCACTTTAATTCAAACGCTAAAATAGTTTTAACAGTCGATGCTTCGCCGGGTGGTTTAGGTGCTATTTTGTCCCAAATAGACGACGGGTTGGAGCGCCCAGTGGCATTCGCTTCCCGCACTTTGAATTCAGCTGAGAAAAATTACTCGCAAATACAGAAAGAGGCGACTGCAATCATATTTGGAATACGCCGGTTCCATCAGTATTTATATGGCAGATCAGATCCATTCATATTACGTACGGATCACAAGCCTCTAATTTCTATTTTCGGTCCACATAAAGGTATACCGGAGGTGTCGGCTAATAGATTGCAGAGATATGCGATGTTTTTAAGTGCATATAACTACATAATTGAGTATGTTCGTAGCGCCGACAACAACGCGGACTATCTGTCTCGTGCGAGTTTACAGGCTGAGGCGGAGCGGGCACGCGCCGCGAGCGAGGGAGACAACATAGGCGCGCACGCTGCCGCTGCCGCCGCTCCCATTGATCGCGCATCGTACGTTAACTTTGTTTTCGAAGGCAGCATGCCCTTTTTTTTTTTTTTTTTTGGTGGGTGTAAAATCATCGAATAACCCCTCCCGCTCTTGGGCAGAGCGAAAGGGAGTGTCAGACTTCTACTGACTAAAAACCACCCATGTTCCTTCTTCGCCCTCTATGTCGAGGCCGCGATAACCAGAGGACTACCCGCGGCCCCGATAGGCGTCGGCCCTTTCGGGCCCCTCCCATGTTGCTGACATCTCTTTGAGGCGCGCGTGGAACACGAACGCGCCGTCGACACGGCCTGTTTTCGTCGTAAGACGGACGGACGGCGAGTTAGCCCATCACTCACCGTCCACAGGCCCGCGTCTACGGTGGCCGGAGGTCATCGCGGGACCCCCGACGCCCGGAGCGCCTCCCGTGGCGGCTGGGACGAGAGGTTCTCTCCCTCTCGCGTTCCGCCACCTCCTTCGCCAGCATCACTGCTTCGCAGAAGGAGGCGACGGCGTCCCATTCCTCCTCGCCCCGGACCATGGCTTGCACCAGGGCCGGGCGCGAGAGGTCGCCGCCGCCGATCGCTGCTACGAGAACACGGCGGGGCTCCGCCCAAGCGGGGCACACCTCCACTGTGTGCTCCACCGTGTCCTCCGGCCGATCCTCGCAATGGTGGCATCCGGGCGTTTCCTCCCGCCTGATTCGGTGCAGGTACCTCCCGAAACAACCGTGTCCGGTGAGGACCTGCGTCAGACGGAAGGTGAGGGCGCCGTGGCGCCTCTCAAGCCACTCCTCAAAGAGGGGACTTACCGCCACTATCGTGGCGTGCCCTGCACGGGGTTGCGACAGTCGCTGTCTCCATGCCGCCATGAGATCGCACCGGAGGTCTGTCCGCCGCGCAGCAATTTGCCGCAGGCAGCATGCCCTTGACTTTGAATGATTTACGCAAAGCAACTCAAGAGGATACTGTATTACAGTTAGTTGTAAATTATGTTCAAAACGGTTGGCCTAAAAAAGTGGTAGACCCGCAGTTGAAACCCTATAATTTATGTAAGACACAATTATCATAAAAAGACGGGTGTTTAATGAGGGGTCATAAGGTGATTCTGCCCGAATCTTTGCGGTCGAAAGTTTTAATTGAGTTACATAGCTCGCATTTAGGTATCGTAAAAACGAAATCAGAAGCTAGATCACGGTTTTGGTTCCCAGGCATTGATGCAGCTTTAGAAAAAAATATAAACTCGTGCGAAATATGCAAACAGCTACGGCCGTCGCCGCCCAGGGCGCCGTTAGCACCATGGGAGTTTCCCCATACACCATTCCATAGGTTACACGTCGACTTCCTTGGTCCACTCAATAATCAAATGTTCTTAGTAGTGGTAGATGCGCACACCAAATGGTTAGAAGTATACGACGTGAGCACTTCTACTACCTCCGCTACCGTTATAGAAAAACTATACGATTTTATGTCTAAGTACGGATTACCAAACACAATTGTTAGCGATATCGGGACTGCGTTCACATCCGCTGAGTTCACAAAATTTTGTTTATTAAATGGTATTGCTCATCTTACATCACCACCATACAATCCCGCTAGTAATGGACAAGCAGAAAGTTTTGTGAAAATTGTTAAAAAAGGCATAAAATCAAGCGTTTTAGGTTCACGCAATAGGAATAAGAGTAAGCTAAAAATGTTGAAATATCTGTTTGACTACAGGAATTCTGTACATTCAGTCACGGGTTTCTCACCGACTGAGTTGGTGTTTGGGCGAAAGCTCAGAACACGTCTAGATTTACTTCACCCAAAGATAACGACGACCCCACTCACATCACTTATTGACGATGTTAAAAAAAACCAGTGCTCGCAAATTAAGTGTTAAGGCGGTAATAACAAACAAGTGTTTATCCCGGGTGATGAGGTTATGTTTAAAAAATTTGATATCAACCGAAAATTTATGTGGTGCAAAGGGACTGTTGTAAAAAGACTCTGAAAAGTGTTGTATTTGATGAAAGACCATGGTTCATCATCTGATGTTAAAAAACATAAAAATCAAATAATATTAAATAAAGGTATGTCTCCATCCGTGGATTTGGACGATAATATCATGTTAGATAGCGACCCAATTCAAAGCGAACCTAGTGATTCTCAGTCGCCGGATAGTGGGGGGGGAGAAAGGAATGAGATCGAATTGTCATGGTCACCTACTCTGAATTCGAGATGTTCCAGTAGACTGTTGCGGGACATACCAAGGGTTGATTATAAGCAGTTCTTTTAAAATTAATTTGCTATTTTCTATTTAGGTTAAATAGGGGGAGAGACTGTTGTGTATGTGTGCTTACTACGTCTATGTGTGCGTGGCTGCGCCCACGCCATGATCCATTAGCAAATAAATCAGTGTGTCAATAGCTGTCCTGTGTTTCACTTGTCTCCCGTATTAAGAACTCAACATTATCACAACCCGTTATCATATCGTCAACGTAAAAATCCTCGTTAATGATTCTCGTGACGTCACGATCCGTGCAATCAGCCGCCAGCTGTTTAAGACATCTACAACTTAGAAACGGCGCGGACGCAGTACCGTAAGTGACCGTATTTAGTCGGTAAACATCCAGTGACTGCGACGGGTCATCACGCCACAATATCAACTGAAGGTCACGCTGATCTTCGTGAATGAGACATTGCCGATACATTTTCTCAATTTCTGCACAAGCCGTATATTTATGTTGCCTAAATCGTAGTAAAATAGACAACAGATCGCCTTGTATCGGTGGGCCCACAATTTGTATCTCGTTGAGCGAGATGTCATTGCTAGCTGCGGCACTGGCATCAAACACCACACGCAGTTTGGTGGTGGTGCTGTGCTCACGAAATACTCCATGATGCGGTAAGAAAAAGTTAGGCTTCCCGGCGCGATCAACACGACTCATGTGACCCAAGCGAATGTACTCGTGAATGAAATCGGCATAAAGTTTTTTATAATCAGGGTTGCGTAATAAACGTTTTTCGAGGGCGAAAAACCTACGTTGCGCGTGTGTGTAAGTTTCGCCTAAGGTATCGGGTGATGTTTTAAAGGGAATGCGAACTTTGAACCTTCCGTCACTATTGCGCGTAGTAGTGTTAACGAAATGTTGTTCACAAGAACGCTCCTCATCTGTGCACGTATCCCGATACGCAGACATGTCCTCCAACTCCCAGAATTTGCGTAGCTGGGAATCGATAGACTGAGAAAAGTTACACTGAATGTGCCTATCATAACGCGTAAGAGAACAAATTGGGCCGGAAATAACCCACCCCAATTTCGTATCCAATAAGAAAGGCCCACTAGGTAATTTTATTTTATTAGAGTTAATTAAATCCCAAAATATATCTGCACCGATTAGGATATCAATACTTTGAGACTCATTAAAATAACGCCGACGTAATGTTAGGCAAAACAAAACATTGTAAATGCGTAGTGTATGGGTGGATGCGCGATTTTAACTCGATATCACGTATTTGCGTGGATTTTGTTATCGAGTTTCCTACACCTCGAATTTCTTGAGTGGACTGTATTACTGGCGCTTGAATTAAATTGCATAACGTCTGGGTAATGAAACAGCGTTCACTACCGCTGTCAAGGAGTGCGCGTGCTAGGTGATAATTCTTACGATTATCAACTATCTCAACTAATGCAGTCGATAGTAAAACCGGTTTCATAACAGGTGATTGAATGGACGTGTTTATGTGCGCTTTATTCGCGTGGATCGTGGTAAGTTCCACGGCGGAGGACGATGCCGGTGCGGTGGGCGCGGTAAGGGACGGAGGAAGCGCTCCTGTAGCAGTAGCCACCGCAGTCGGCGCCTCATTAGCGTGCGACACATGGAGTGCTACAGATTGATTCGTATGATTATCGGAATGCAGTAACGAATTGTGTTTTTTGTTGCATAATCTACACGGCCCGAACCAACAATTATCTATTGTGTGATCTGAACGTAAACAATTAGTGCAAAGTTTCTTTTCGTGAATAAATTTATGCTTTGAGTCTAAATTAAAATCAAGAAATCTTTGGCACGCGTAAAGTGGATGATTCGAGTTGCACATTAAACAAAGCTTCTTATTCTTAGTGGATTTGTGCAACTGTTGACCCTCTGGCTTATTAGTGGAAACATTGCAGTGAATTTTAGAATGATCATTTTTGGTGTTGTGTTTTTTAGTATCATTATAACGTTTACTGTGTGTCACTTGCAAGGTTTCCAGCACGTCAGCTCGGTCTTTAAGAAAGTTCATCATATCATCCAGTTTAAGCTTTCGCTTAGGTTTAGAATCGCCATTTCTAGTCAATTCTTGTGCGCGTTTGTATTGTTCCCATTCTTGTTCGGTGATTGGATTAAAACGAAACAGAATTAAATAAATAACCAATGTATCCCATGCGTCGGTTGGTTCGTCAAGCATTTTTAATGCGCGTAAATTCTTTAACACGGTATTTATTAGCTGTCGAATTAGATCTGGCGATTCTTTGCTTAAGTTCTGCATCGTGAACAAAGACATGACGTGATTATGCACTAACAACTTGCTATTATTGTACCGATTGAGAAGTAAATCCCATGCAACCGGGTAATTAGCACTATTATACTATAGAAAATTCAACGGCATTAATTACTAGCTCCGCACTTCCCTTCAATGATGATTTTAGGTAGTGAAACTTTTCTATATTACTAAGATCATTAGAATTGTGCACTAATGATAGGAAAGTGTCCCTAAATTCCAACCAATGCTCGTATGAACCGTCAAAGGTGGGCATAGAAATCGTAGGTAATTTAACGGCAGGTTTGTGGTGATGACTACATTTACTAGAAAAGTCAGTAACCTCACTCGGATTTAAAAGACACTCAGCTTGAGATAGTAAAGTGTAGTATCTATTTTCCAAAAATTCTCTTTGCGTTAATTGCTCATCTACATCGGAGACTGATTCCTCGATTTTTCTTTGAATGACACTGAATTCATCAAACAATTTAGTGGCTCCCTGAATCCGTAATTTAAGATCTACGCGCGTTTGACTAGACAAAGTTTTATCTGCAATACTAAACAAGTAATTTGAGAATTTTGACAATCTACCTTTTACTATGCCACGTTTTTTAACAAGATCCCTAATAAGTGGACAATCGTCGTTCGGATTATACTTGAAAGGAGATTTATCGCGAGGCTTATTAGGTACTGAGATCTCAGACGAACTGGGTTGGCTCATCTTGGTGGAAAGCAGAAAGAAAGGAGTACTCACGTTTGAATGTGACGGTTACGATGAGATTCCTCGTTAGTAGCACACAATCTCAAAACCAGAATTTCAGTGAAATTAAGTAAACAGCACGATAACACACAAATGAAATGGAGATGAATAGGGCTGGGTAGGATGGCTGGTCGTACCTGATATGCGCGTTTTCAGGTTATCCAGCAAGCCCAACGTCCGGCGAAAAAGGTCCAAATGTAGGGGTTTCAGCTCTGCTGCGTGTTGGGAGACTGAAGGCTTGTTCAATGAAGTAGGCGACACCGTGAATTACTTTTAAATTATGTATTTGCGAATTAGTTAGATTCGATATAATATGAAGTATGCGAGTATGTGTGTGCAAAGGGTAAGTGAACTGGTGACGATACAAAATTGAAGATGACGTTGATGCGCGGCTTGGTGGCGATTGGTCGACGGCATCCGTGGGCGACCAATCGCTGTAGGACAGATGGCAGCACCAGTGGTAAAGGCAGTGTCTAAACAAATAATGTTGTACATAGTATTATTTTGTAGGATAAGTTTTTTCCATTACGAGGAGATAGCTTTTTTTTTTCTTTTTTTTATCCTTTTTGGCAACTGAGCCGATGTCGACTATTCTGCCAGTGTCATGTGGAGACGGCAGCGCAGCGAGGTGAGCCGTCGACTTTGCACTTTGTGGTAGAAAAGTTAGTAGCTGAAAGGACAATACAGTTTTTGTTAGTTGACAATTGACATAGAATATTTTAAATGTAGGTACATATATAGGTATAAACAACACAAATCGACAAATATATTTACAAAGATAAATTACTATTACACACCAAACTATAATTTAATATCATTGTCATTTATGACTTTTGATAAAACTTGTATTAATTTAGGGGAAAAGTTAGTCAAGAGGCAATGGAAGTAAGTAGGGAGGGTAATTTTTCATTTGGGAAGCTTAAGGTACAAGTCAAAGGAATGGGAATTGAGAAGAATAAATGATGATTTTCTTTTTTGGCTGGCAACACTGGCGACAGGTCGTGAAAAAACGGCCTCGTAGTAATTTATTTTAAAATTTATTGTTTTATTGTGTTTAATTTGTTTAAATTCATTTATTTATATTAGAATCAACATATTAAGTGACACACGGTGTTTGTGACCAGTTTTATTGTGAAAATTCAAAAACAAATCATATTTCATTACTTCATGTACGGGCTGTCAACGTTTGAACTGTGGATTTGAATTCTTCGAACCGGGGGAGTATTTTGTTTTGATTTACTAATTATTGCTTGTTATTTAGTATATTACACATTACAAAAACACTGCTCAGGGCTCTGAGCGACGTCCAGTACACACCGGCCACGTTTATGTCTCATTTTGTTTGACTAATTGTGGAAGCAAAATCGAAGACGAAAACACTTGCCACATACTAAACATTCACTGCAAACCCTACTTCACACATAATGTATGTCTCTAATTTTATAGTGTAATTTTTCTTTAAGTAAAACGTTACCTATTTCAAAAGCATTGATAAGAAATAGTTTTTTTTTTTACACCCTAACAGTCATGTTCTTAGCAAATCCATAAACAAAAATCTAATTTAGCAATTAACACCTATGTTAATAATACCTGTAATTAAGTCTTGTGAATATTAAATCAAATAGCCTTTCTTTTCTTTGTTCTTAGTATTTTTCCTCTTTGTCATAATACCTCCATATTTTTATATTTTTTTTTCCCTTTTTTTTGGGACTTTTCTTTTCTATTGTTTTCAAATTTAAATTATTTTAGTTACTTCTTTTTAACTTTAAATCTACTACTATCTCAAGTTTTCAACTATCATAGTATTCTTTTCACATACTCAGCTGTTTTCTTTCACATTACAGGTGTCTCTTGAGGTAAACAATCAATATGATGACACGTGGAGCTACCATTCGTGATATGAGTGACAAGCTGAAAGCAGCGCTGAGGGAGCTGGATGCTCCCCACCGGAGTGTCCCCACGTTGCCGTCGTGGTGGGGCTTGTGTGTCTCAGTGATCCTTGGAGCTCTGCCGGTAGATATACTCATGCCGGAAAGGTCCAAGTGTGAGAGACCAGACAAAGAGGGACACGCGAGGGGCGCACCGCCCGGAGACGTGGACAGTGTTCGGGTTCTCGGGCGGTGTGCCTGTCGGAGGATGTTAACCTACTTGCTGCCCTCTGGTTCGCGTCTGCTCATCAGACGTGACTGTGAGGGCGGTGAGTAGGCGGAGGAAGAGCAGTAGGTGAAGATAGGGACCGCACCCTCTAAAAGGAAATTTTATTATGGAAAAGACTATCGGAATAGATTTACCCCAGGGCGGTACCAGCTGCTTAGCAGCTGGAGAATCCGCCACGGTCCCTAGCGGACCGTCATGCCCCTCGTATTCTGGGGGGGGCAACGACAGTCTCACACCATCTGCCAATGGCAGCAAGAGCCGAGGAGGCTCCCGGTCAGGAAGCCCTGTGACCGGTAGTATGAAAGGGCCTGACAAGGTGTCAGGAGAGCGTGGCGCAACGGCTCCTGCTAAATTCTGGCGGGGGAGCTCGCTTGAGCGGCGGGGAGATTCGGGGTCGGATTCTGACTCCGGGTCTGGCGTCAGCTCGGCAGGCTCCGGACGCGTTGTTCCGGGGGCTGCTACGGAGAATGCAGAGCATTTCCGCAAGCGGCCCAGAGCCGAGGAGTCTTCGTCCGGTGCGGAACGGCTAACAACGGCCCGGAAAATTCCTCGGGGTAGGCGTGGCGCTTCCCTGGAGGCCGCCCGGCAAGCCAAGGGGGACGCCGGGGAGGGGCTTCACCTCAGTCGGAGGGTGCTCTCCTCATCCTCCGACGGTGAGCCTGAGACTCGCGGCGAGTCGAAGACCGGCGGTGAGCCGGAGACTAGTGGCGAGTCGATGACCGGTGGCGGCACCAATGGTGACCGCATGGCCGTGTTTGCGGAGATCGTTGGGGCCGCAATACGCGACGTCTCTCTTAAGAGGACGTTCGCGTCAAAAAACAAGGCGATCAGCGCGGCCTCGACCTCTATTCTGGCGGCAGCGGAGGCCATCTGCCGTGGGCCTCTTCCTCAGTCGGACGAAGTGTCCAAACTGCGGGCGGAGGTCTCACGCTTGGCAGCCACCGTGGAGCGTCTCCAGAAGGAGAACGGGAGGCTTCGCGCTGACCTGGCCAAGCCCCGAGGAACCAGCCCCAAGGAGGTTCGCGAGCGCGGGCAAGGTCAGCCCCCAGCGGCGAATGACTAGGTCCTGGACCTGTTCCGGCAGGAGCTGGCTGCCTTGCGCGCAGAGTGGTCAGCGATGCGGGGCATTGTCTTTCGCCCCTCTCTGGGGGCGAAGACATATGCGGTCGCCACAGCCGGTGACCCCAAGGCGAGGCCGTCCAGCCAGCCAGACGGCGAGGCTGCAAAGTCGGCTGGAAAGCCGGCTGCGGCCAACTCACCGGCCCCTCAAAAGGGCGGCGGGACCCCCTCCGAAGGCCAAGGCGCCTGCTCAGGAGAAGGGCAAGGCGAAACCCCCTCCGAAGGCCAAGGCGCCTACCCAGGAGAAGGGCAAGGTGCCAGCCCAGGATAAGGGCAAGGCGCCAGTTCAGGGCAAGGCGCCTGCCAAGAAAAAAGGCAAGGCGGTAGCGGCGAATGTGCCGGCGCCAGAGGCGGCCCTTTCGAACCCACCCCCCCTCCGCCCTTAAAGCCTTCCGAGGCCGAGAACGGCTGGCTGGTGGCCGGGGATAAGCGGAAGAGGCAAAAGGCGGCCCAAAAGGCGAAGCGGGCCGAGCGCAAGCGCGGGCAGAAAAGGCGGAGCGCCGCGGCGAAGCTGCGTGCCCCAAAAACCGCGGCTGTAGTCATCACGCTACAGCCGGACGCGGCTAGTAAGGGCATGCTGTACCGCGACGTTCTTGCCAAACTCAAGGCGACGGTAAAGCTCGAGGAGCTCGGGATCGCCGGGGGCCTCCGGGTTCGAGTCACCGCGACAGGGGCTCGAATGATGGAGATTCCCGGCGAGTCGAGCGCCTCGTCCGCGGACGCCCTGGCAGAGAAGCTCAGGGCGTCCCTAAATCCGGACGAGGTCCGAGCGTCGAGGCCCATCAAGTGCGCAACTCTGCGCATCCTGGGCCTTGACGACTCGGTCTCCGAGGAGGAGGTGTTGGCCGCCGTCACCGCGGCCGGGGGGTGCTCCGCCGAGCTGGTTAAGGCGGGCACCCTACGCCCGGACCGCGAGGGCATGCTGACTGTAACGGTTAGCTGCCCTGTGACGGCGGCGAAGAAAATTGCGGAGGGCCACACCCTAAAGGTTGGCTGGTCGAGGGTGCAGGTCAAGCTGCTTGAGCCCAGACCTCTGAGGTGCTTCCGGTGCCACGTGGGGCACCATGTAGGGTGCCGTTGCACCTCGGAGGTGGACCGCAGCGAACTTTGCTTCCGCTGCGGTCAGCCCGGTCACAAGGCCGCGGCTTGCCTGGCCACGCCGCACTGCGATGCATGTGCGGCGGCTGGGAAGCCGGCCGAGCACCGGGCGGGGGGCAAGGCCTGCACTCCACCCGCCAAGGCCCAGGGGAAGGGGAGGCCCTCCGCAACCACCAACCCCACCGTCGCCAACGCCGCAGCCGCCGCCGCCGCCGCCGCTGCAGCCAACGCCGCCACCGCAACTCCCGCTGCGGTGGTGCCACAGGAGGTCCCGGAGGGGGCTGAAATAGACTGCCATTAATGGCTCCATTAAGCCTCCTCCAGGCGAATATCAACCACTGCGCCTGCGCTCAGGATCTGTTTGCTCCAGAGTATGGCGCAGTGGTCGATAAACATCGCCGTGGTCGCTGAGCCCTATTTTGTCCCGCCCAGGCCAGACTGGGTGGAGGACCTTAGTGGCTCAGTGGCCATTATTGCGTCGGCCGCCGCCGGCACCCCGACCCTTGAGATGGTCAGAAAGGGTCATGGGTGCGTAGCAGCACGGTTCGGAGAGATCGTAGTCGCGGGAGTCTACTTCTCTCCGAGCCGAACTCTCGCCGAGTTCCAAAACTCCCTCAGGGAGTTAAGTGTCGTCATCGGAGGCTATTCCCTTCCCGTACTAGTGCTCGGGGACTTCAACGCCAAGAGCTTGGCTTGGGGTTCCCGTTACACGGATGTGCGGGGTGGGATGGTCGAGTGCTGGGCTCTGGAAACAGGCCTGGACATCCTGAACCGGGGTTCTGTACCCACGTGTGTGTGGATGCGGGGCGAGTCGGTGGTGGACATCTCGTTCGCCAGCTCCGCTCTGTCACGGCGTGTCGTCGACTGGCGCGTCATGGAGAGGGTGGAGACCTATTCCGACCACCGGTATATCCGGTTTGAGGTCTCTGCCCAGTCCCCAAGTGCGCCGGTCCCACAGACCCCGAGTGGTCCGCGTTGGGCGCTGAGGCAGCTGGACAGGGAGCTCCTCCTGGAAGCCTCGATCGTGCGGGCCTGGGTGCAATCACCGGTCAGGCCCGCCGACGTAAACACCGAGGCGGGTTGGTTCCAGGAGGCCATGTCCGAGATATGTGACATGGCAATGCCCCGAGTCCGGCCAGGAAGCGCCCGGCGTCAGGTGTACTGGTGGTCGCAAGAGCTGTCGTACCTGCGTAAACAGTGTATGGCGGCGCGGCACCTGTACACCAGGCATCGCAGGCGCCGCATTCGGCCTCCGAATGCGGAAGCCATTGAGGCGGAGCTGTATGAGGGGTACAGGGCGGCGAAGGCCACCCTCCGCGAGGCTTGTAAGCGGGCCAAGAACGAGGCCCGCGAGGAGATGCTGGAGACTCTGAACAGAGATCCGTGGGGGCGCCCTTACAAGATGGTGCGGAATCAACTCCGCACCCGGGCTCCCCCGCTGACGCAGAGTCTCCGGCCTGAGCTCGTGGAGGACGTGGTGAGCGCTCTGTTCCCTTCGCGAGGGGAGCATCCTCCCCCGCCAATGGCTCCGCCATCCGCGATGCCGGAAGTGGACCATTCAGGAACCGATGACGACATTCCGGAGGTGACTGGGGTAGACCTGAGAGCGGCGGTACGGAGGCTGAATGCCAAAAATACCGCCCCAGGACCCGATGGCTTGCCTGGCAAAGCCTGGGTCCTGGCCTCAGAGGGGGAGGGGTTCTTTAGCGCATGCATGGAGAGAGGCCAGTTCCCGCTTCGTTGGAAGACGGGGAAGCTGGTCCTCATCCAGAAGCCGGGGCGCCCGGCGGACTCGCCGTCCGCATACCGGCCCATTGTGCTGCTCGACGAGGTGGGCAAGCTCTTTGAAACAGTAATTGCAAACCGCCTCGCCGAGCACCTGGAGGGAATGGGTCCAGATCTTGCGGAACACCAGTTTGGTTTCCGCAAGAGGCGCTCGACGGTGGACGCCATCATGCGCGTGAGAGCCCTCACGACAGGGGCTGCGGTCTCTCGGGGCGGTGTGGTCTTGGCGGCGGACAATTTGACACGCGGGTTGCGATAGTCGTAGAGAGGATCCGGCAGCTGGGTCTCGAGGTGGCGCTTCACAAGTCGGAAGCCATGGGCTTCCATGGACGTGGGAATGCGCTGCCGTCGGGATCCCAGTTAATGGTGGGAGGGGTTCCCATCGGCGTCGAGTGTACTTTGAAGTACCTAGGACTCGTCCTCGACAGCCGGTGGAACTTCGTGGAGCACTTCCGACGTTTGGCTCCCAGACTGGAGCGGGCCGGGGCTGCCTTTAGGTGGCTCTTGTCCAATCTGGGGGGGCCAAACGCCTCCTGCCGGAGGCTCTACGCGGTGATTGTGCGGTCCATGGCCCTTTACGGGGCACCGGTGTGGGCGCCTGCTTTGAGGAAGCGGGCCGCCCACTACCTGAACGTGCCCCAAAAGGTCATGGCCGTCAGGATGGTACGGGGGTACCGCACGATCTCCCGCGAAGCGGCGAACCTCCTTGCCGGATTGCCGCCGTGGGATCTGGAGGCGATAGTCCTCGCGCGCCTGCATCAATGGCGCGCGGAGGCGCTGCGCCGGGGGGTCACTCCGCTGCCGCGGCAAATTGCTGCGCGGCGGACAGACCTCCGGTGCGATCTCATGGCGACATGGAGACAGCGACTGTCGCAACCCCGAGCAGGGCACGCCACGATAGTGGCGGTAAGTCCCCTCTTTGAGGAGTGGCTTGAGAGGCGCCACGGCGCCCTCACCTTCCGTCTGACGCAGGTCCTCACCGGACACGGTTGTTTCGGGAGGTACCTGCACCGAATCAGGCGGGAGGAAACGCCCGGATGCCACCATTGTGAGGATCGGCCGGAGGACACGGTGGAGCACACAGTGGAGGTGTGCCCCGCTTAGGCGGAGCCCCGCCGTGTTCTCGTAGCGGCGATCGGCGGCGGCGACCTCTCGCGCCCGGCCCTGGTGCAAGCCATGGTCTGGGGCGAGGAGGAATGGGACGCCGTCGCCTCCTTCTGCGAAGCAGTGATGCTAGCGAAGGAGGTGGCGGAACGCGAGAGGGAGAGAACCTCTCGTCCCAGCCGCCGCGGGAGGCGCTCCGGGCGTCGGGGGTCCCGCGATGACCTCCGGCCACCGTAGACGCGGGCCTGTGGACGGTGAGTGATGGGCTAACTCGCCGTCCGTCCGTCTCACGACGAAAACAGGCCGTGTCGACGGCGCGTTCGTGTTCCACGCGCGCCTCAAAGAGATGTCAGCAACATGGGAGGGGCCCGAAAGGGCCGACGCCTGTCGGGGCCGCGGGTAGTCCAACGGTTATCGCGGCCTCGACATAGAGGGCGAAGAAGGAACATGGGTGGTTTTTAGTCAATAGAAGTCTGATACTCCCTTTCGCTCTGCCCAAGAGCGGGAGGGGTTATTCGATGATTTTACACCCACCAAAAAAAAAAAAATATTTAAAAGGGCGCTGGATGCTTTTAGAAATGAGTGCTCCAAACTGCTGCGGGAACGAGAAGAAAGTGAAGTTGAAATTGAGTTAATAGTGAACAAAAACACTCAACTAAAGAACGAGTTTGCAGAACTTCACACCCAGCATACAGATATACTCGACCAGCATCACCACCTCCGCCAACTAGTGTCAGACTTTCAGCAATGCCATGACACTCATGACCAGGCACTAAAACGTATATCTATACTAGAAGCAGAATTGTGCAAGGCTCATAATACCATTACCTCCATTGACTCGCTGAAAGTCAGCAAAGAGGTTACTTATACCAATAACCTGTACAATGAGCTGATGGATAATGCACCAGGACTGGAGTGTGAGCAGCCCACCGTTACCATAGACCTTACAGGAGATGATACCATAGCTAAGTGTCCAGTTTTAAGCAGTCATAATAAAATTAAGAAGTATATTGAAATCAACAAAAGTATAAAGAAGTATAAGAAACTTTTAAAAACACAAAGTGTTTACAAATGTAATGTTTACCTCAGAAGAGATTTCAGAAACTTAAAAAACCAGTTTAATATATGTAACAGTAAGTTAGAAAGTAGTACACAAATGTATGATGTTGACATTCAGAACCTTCACATGGAATTACTGAGTAGGGAAAATAATTGATGTATAAATAACTAGGGAGGTACGAAGGAAACGAACGAGTGTATGGTACAAAGGCTAGTTTAATACTGACGGTACATAAGGAGTCAACTGACAATATTAATATTTAGAGCATGTGGGTAGATACGCATCATTCCTCCACACTTAGTTTTGAAACCTGTTGACAAAACAACATAACATAAAATAACTTAACATAACATAACAATCTTATACTAATCTACTTTTAATATTTAGAATAGTCTACTTTCTTTCTGGGACGCTCAGAACGTGCTCGTGACACAGGCGAGATAACTGGTTCCTGTGTGACGACCGAGGCTTGAGGAGCCTGACCTTCGGATACCTCACTACATGTCGGTCGTGCATGTTCTCTGCTCACAGTTTCAGTGACAGCACTTTGATTACTGCCAGTTTCAGCACTAGTTTCTGTCGCAGTATCAGTCGGTGCTACACCATCGTCTTTCACCGGTTCCTCCGTAGCTGCACCAACTACTGTGCTAACTCTATTGGACTCGCTGACATTGTCTGGCATTGGCAATACTGATGGTCTAAGAGGAACTCGTGAAGACACTGGACTGTACACAGGCAGTAAGGCTGCCGGTTCAAGTTCATTAGAATCGACTGATCTGGAAATATTAGAACATTTTCCGTTCTTACAATGTAGCAATTGGTCGACGTGCCTTATGGAAAATCCATTTTGTTCTTCAATAAATATTTTAAACATTCTATTTCCTATGACCTTATTTACTACTCGTAGTTTCCAAGACTCTTTCCTACCACTATACCACCGGACCCATACCTTGTCGCCAACTTTAAAATCTCTGATCTTACATTCAGTTGTCCTCAGTGTTGACGTTTCACGCGGTTCCGATTTTACAGGAAGTATTAAATCAAGACGCGATCTCAGATCCCTCCCAAACATTAATTTTGCGGGCGAATATCCGGTAGTACAGTGTATCGTGTTCCTATACTCAAATAGGTATCCCAATAATTTTTCTTGCAAAACACTGAGAGACAAGCTTTCACTTAAAATAATTTTTAACATTTTTTTACAAGTACGTACTGAATTCTCAGCTTGCCTATTGCTACATGGATGATAAATTGGAGACGTCATATAAGTAATGCCATTATTGGTACAGAAGTTGTTAAAATCCTTAGAATTAATTTTAACGTCATTATCTGATACTAGCGTACTAGGTATACCGAACACGGAAAAAATATGCTTTAATTTCCTAATTAATGATTGGGTAGTAACATCATTATGCATCAGATACACTCCAACCACTTTGAGTATGCATCAATCACGACCAGGTATGTTTGTTGTCCTATCGACAGGTAATCGATGTGGATCCGTTCCCATGGTGCCGCTGGACTCGGCCACGGTGCCGGCGTAGCTCGTGGTGGCGCTTATGCATTTATGGCATGCGCCGATCCATCGCTCGATATTTTCGTCAATACCGGGCCACCACATCCTACTGCGAGCATTACATTTCATTTTTACAATGCCTAAATGAGTGCTATGAAGTTCACGCAGCATTCTTTCGCGTAATGCCATAGGAATCACCACCTTAGGTCCACGCATTAAAATACCCTTTTCATATTGTAAGTCTGTTCTACACAAAAAATATGGTCGAATTGATGCACAAACAATCTTTCGGGGCCAACCGACATTCGTATATTTAACGACAGTTTGTATGATTTTATCATTCTCAGTGGCATTCTGTAAATCCGTACACAACACGGCCGGCGCGATCGAGTCTAGAAAATTTAATGAACAGTATGCGTCATAGCCCTTATCTGTTTCGCACTCAATATCAGGTATAGGCGCACGGGAGAAATAATTCTCACTCGATATGTACTGAACTGTATAATTATAAGCGGATAATATTATTGCATACCTTTGTAATCGTAATGCTGTAGTTATCGAAATGCCTGTTTTATTATTAAATATTGTTACTAACGGCCGGTGATCGGTTTTAAGAATAAATGGCTCACTCCTACCGTACAGGTACTGATGGAAGTGTTTTACCCCAAAAATGATAGCCGTCGCCTCCTTTTGTATTTGACTGTAATTACGTTCACTTGTCGAGAGCGACCGTGAGGCGAATGCCAATGGTCGTTCATGGCCATCGCTATCCCGCTGGGATAAAACTGCACCAAGTCCGTGCGGCCCCGCGTCAACTGCCAGGACCAGCTGCGCGCTCGGCTCGAAATGCGCTAACACGCGCTCTGAGGCAAGCTCGGCTCCGACGCGGCGCACAGCGCGGCGCTGGCGCGGTCCCCACTCCCACCTAGCGCTGGCGCGCAGTAGCTCGTGGAGCGGGCTCATAATACTCGACGCGTTTGGAATGAAATTCCTGTAGTAATTAACTACTCCGAGAAACCTTTTGACTTCTGTTATATTGGTCGGTTCCGGAGCGTTCAAAATAGCTTTAACTTTGTCGCGGCTAGTACGTAAACCATTTCTATCGATAACGTAACCTAAATAAGTTACGTTTTCCTTAAAGAACTCGCATTTATCTTTTTGAAGACGCAACCCGGCTTCGTCTAACCTACTCAAAACTTGAGCTAGTCTCGCTAAATGAAGCCTTTTCGTTGGCGCAGTTAAACAAATATCGTCTAACCATATGCTTACTCCTTCGATACCCGACAGCAATACCTCCATTGCTTTTTGGAATACGGCAGGTGCATTGGCAAGACCATAGACTAAGCGTGTATATTTAAATAAACCCTTGGATGTATTTATTGTGGTTAGCTCTTGGGAGTCTTCCGAGAGAGAAAATTGGTTATATGCATTCTTTAGGTCTATTTTTGAATAATGTTCGCCCCCACCAAGCTTCGCGAACACTTCCTCAATTCTAGGTAGCGGGTACTTATCGATTATGAGATCCTTGTTAAGAGTGACTGAAAAATCTCCTGCGATCTTAACTGTGCCGTTATCTTTCAAAACTGGGACTATAGGAGTTGCGTATTATGAATTGCTTACTGGCACTAATATACCCAGACCGACTAACCTACTCAATTCAGATTCCACCTTCTCTTTCAACGCAAAAGGTATGGGACGAGCCTTAAAAAATTTAGGCACAGAATTTTCCTTCAGTTGCAAATGTATTTTAAACTTATTAAAATAACCTAGTTCGTCACGCCATAAATTAGGATACTGTTCCAATAATGCATTAACTTCATTGTCTTGGCTTATTTTATAAATGTTTGTTAAAACTAATCCAAAAGCGGACATAAAATCACGACCGAGTAGGGGCGGGCCATTTGAGTCTACTACATAAAATGTGACCTCTTTCTTAAGATTATTATATTTTACTGTTTCTTCAAAATACCCCAATGGTGAAATTTTATGCCCATTATATAGACACATTTTGATCTTACAGTTATTTAATTTACAGTGTGAAAACATCTCCGAATACATTCTTTTAGACATGACAGAAGCGCCAGAACCGGAATCTAACTCCATAGTCACAATTTTATTTCCGACGGTAATTTGTAAACATAACGGTTTATCCGTCACATACCTGATATTAAAATTGTGACACTCCTCACAGCTTGCTTCCGTGTCTGTGCCACTGTTATTGTCCATTTTATTCACTCGCACACGGGATTTTTGCTTTTTGTCACACACTTTCTTTAAATGACCCTGTACATCACATTTTTGACATTTATATTTTTTGTAACGGCACTTTTCCTTATTATGGTTTTTTAATCCACACACTGAACAACGGAAATCTTCGTAAGATGGCTCACGATCGCGACTCGACGTGGATGCTCGCGCCTCTCGCGCGCTCACCCGAGCATCGCCATCGCTCCCGGCTCGCTTACCGCTCCCTTCGCTCGGCCGCTTGTAACCTTTGCACGATATCTTGTTCACTGCCTCCTCTTTTATGAAGGCTGTGTCGGATATCTCCTTCTTCGCTTCCCTAGAGCATTCAGCTCGTTCTGCTATCTCCACTGCTCTCGACAAACTCAACGCTGAGGCATCCTGCTCAGCTGGTGCTAGCTCAGGGTGGGTCGTACGAGGCGGCGGCCGACAACTTGACACGCGGGGTTGCGATAGTCGTAGAGGATCCGGCAGCTGGGTCTCGAGGTGGCGCTTCACAAGTCGGAGGCCATGGGCTTCCATGGACGTGGGAATGCGCTGCCGTCGGGATCCCAGTTAATGGTGGGAGGGGTTCCCATCGGCGTCGAGTGTACTTTGAAGTACCTAGGACTCGTCCTCGACAGCCGGTGGAACTTCGTGGAGCATTTCCGACGTTTGGCTCCCAGACTGGAGCGGGCCGGGGCTGCCTTTAGGTGGATATTGCCCAATCTGGGGGGGCCAAACGCCTCCTGCCGGAGGCTCTACGCGGGGATTGTGCGGTCCATGGCCCTTTACGGGGAACCGGTGTGGGCGCCTGCTTTGAGGAAGCGGGCCGCCCACTACCTGAACGTGCCCCAAAAGGTCATGGCCGTAAGGATGGTACGGGGGTACCGCACGATCTCCCGCGAAGCGGCGAACCTCCTTGCCGGATTGCCGCCGTGGGATCTGGAGGCGATAGTCCTCGCGCACCTGCATCAATGGCGCGCGGAGGCGCTGCGCCGGGGGGTCACTCCGCTGCCGCGGCAAATTGCTGCGCGGCGGACAGACCTCCGGTGCGATCTCATGGCGACATGGAGACAGCGACTGTCGCAACCCCGAGCAGGGCACGCCACGATAGTGGCGGTAAGTCCCCTCTTTGAGGAGTGGCTTGAGAGGCGCCACGGCGCCCTCACCTTCCGCCTGACGCAGGTCCTCACCGGACACGGTTGTTTCGGGAGGTACCTGCACCGAATCAGGGGAAACGCCCGGATGCCACCATTGTGAGGATCGGCCGGAGGACACGGTGGAGCACACAGTGGAGGTGTGCCCCGCTTGGGCGGAGCCCCGCCGTGTTCTCGTAGCGGCGATCGGCGGCGGCGACCTCTCGCGCCCGGTCCTGGTGCAAGCCATGGTCCGGGGCGAGGAGGAATGGGACGCCGTCGCCTTCTTCTGCGAAGCAGTGATGCTGGCGAAGGAGGTGGCGGAACGCGAGAGGGAAAGAACCTCTCGTCCCAGCCGCCGCGGAAGGCGCTCCGGGCGTTGGGGGTCCCGCGATGACCTCCGGCCACCGTAGACGCGGGCCTGTGGACGGTGAGTGATGGGCTAACTCGCCGTCCGTCCGTCTCACGACGAAAACAGGCCGTGTCGACGGCGCGTTCGTGTTCCACGCGCGCCTCAAAGAGATGTCAGCAACATGGGAGGGGCCCGAAAGGGCCGACGCCTGTCGGGGCCGCGGGTAGTCCAACGGTTATCGCGGCCTCGACATAGAGGGCGAAGAAGGAACATGGGTGGTTTTTAGTCAGTAGAAGTCTGACACTCCCTTTCGCTCTGTCCAAGAGCGGGAGGGGTTATTCGATGATTTTACACCCACAAAAAAAAAAAAAAGGCATCCTGCTCAAACAATTTGTCGCGCTCGAGCCCAGATCCCAGGCCAAGAACGAAACGATCAGTAAGGTTCGTGTCTAAGGCAGCTTCGAACTCGCAGTAGCTCGCCAAACCTCGCAATCGCGCCGCCCAATCGCCAATCGATTCGCCTGTGTTTCTTTTCGCCCCGTAAAACTTCGCTTTGTCCGCAAAGGAACATTGCTTTCGTTTGAAATGAGTATCGAGCAACTCCACCAGCTTCTTGAAGTCCAGCTCCTCCAAATCTTGCGGGTATGCCAGATTGCGCACCAACCGGTACGAGTCATCTGACAAATGCGTGATCAAAATGGCACTTTTATTGTCTTCTTTAACATCGTTTATCTTCAAAAATTGCGTCAACCGTCCTTTAAAAATTAACCACTCGCATGATTTATAATCAAACGTGGTTAAATTCCCCAAAAAAGTCTTCGCCATTTTCTTTTCTTTAACACGCGAGGGTAAGACCGATCTCGTCGCCAATGATGTATATACCTATGTTGGGGTCAGCGTCCAGTGTAACCGAATGCTCCTGCATTCGGTTACACTGTACGCTGACCGACGTTTTTTTGGTTTCGGCTCGTTTTCGAGACGCCATTCTGAAGACTGTTGGCTTGTTTGCATGTCGTACTCATAAACCCATGTCTCGTCGCCAGTTATTATACGTTTCATAAAGGTCGGATCCGTAGAAGCTCGGGAAACCATGTCTTCAGCGACATGCTTTCGCTGCGCTTTTTGAACAAAATTAAGCTCTTTTGGAACTAGTCGAGCGGCGACGCGTTTCATGCCTAAATTGTCAATAAAAATGTTGTGGACGGACTTAAAAGATATGTTCACCTCACTAGCCAACTCTCTCAGACTCATACGTCGATTTTCGAGCACTAGCTTCTTGATTCTGTCGATGTTTTCTTTGGTCGTAGCGGTTGAAGGTCTACCAGAACGAGGCAAGTCTACTACTACTTCTCGGCCTTCTTTAAAAGCCTTATACCATTCATAAGCCCTTGTTTTCGATATACACGATTCGCCGTAGGTATTTCGCAACATTTTTAGTGATTCACCACATGAAATATCATTCGAAACACAAAATTTAAGGCACACTCTTTGTTCAACAATATTTTCCATTGTAAAAATCGCCGAGGACTCAAAACTATCACCAACAAAAAGTGTAGTCTAAAACAATTTAAATGACAGATCCCGCTCAAATTTTGCGCGCTTAATCAGTACAGTGCTACCAACATGCAGTAAAAAAAATAGAACGACCTCTTTTACGCGGGTCTTTTTATTGACATATTCCCGATACTTTTTACACAGAGTAGTATAACTAGGGAGGTACGAAGGAAACGAACGAGTGTATGGTACAAAGGCTAGTTTAATACTGACGGTACATAAGGAGTCAACTGACAATATTATTATTTAGAGCATGTGGGTAGATACGCATCAAAAATGCATTGAAAGAAATATTTTATAAATATGAATGTAGTCAACAGATGTTAAGTGAGCGCATGCAGGAGGCATGTGAGTTGGTGGACCTGGTGAAGTATAACGCAGAGAGGTATGAGTCTTTGACTAATAACCTAACCTGTAGTTGTGCTACCGCTCCACCACCTCTCATATCACAACATGTTGCTCCTTCAACTCTACCAATTTTAGATCATACTGCAACAACTTTGAACCCCACCCAAAGTAATGTCTTAGTGTATTCTGATAGATTAGGCACTGGTTTTGGATCACTATTAAATAACCGCTCTAAACATGCAATAGTGAACCACTGTTACCATAAGTTGCATTTTAATGAGCTCATTCAAAAAATTCAACAAACGCAATTGAATGAGCAATCTACTGTAGTTCTTCTTGTAGGAAATAGCCTTAGTATAACAAAAAGGGACGTAGTTAATGGTATTGACACCCTGCTTAAGTTAAAATTAGGCAAATTAATATTGTGTGCATTGCCCTATTCTGACAGGTTAGCTGTTGAAGAAAATGATTATAGGTATAATATAGTTTAAATAATTTAATGCATATTTTATCTTGTCGTCATAGTGACCGTTTATTGTTTTTTGATACTAACAATTTTGTTAGAGATTTTGTTTTGATTCGGGATCATATGTTTCTTCCCAAAAATAGCCGACATTTATTAGCTACATTGTTAGCTTTTAATATACATGCAGTTATTGATGACTTAACTGAGACTAGGTTAAGTGATGTAACAGTATTATCCAGTTTTTCTGATAATACTATAGAATCTTCAGTTCATTCTTTAAACTTTTAGAGCCGACAAAAGAGAAGACGAATAGTAATATTTTACTTTACCACCAGAATATAAATCGCTTCTCTGGCAAAATTTTAGACGTAGAATTTGTTATGGTCTCTTTTGGCGGTGGTTAGTTGAACCAAATAAACGTCACATACCTTTACACGATTGTTTATTATTTAAAAACTTAACCAGACAATGGAGGACCTTAACTAACCTAATGTTAAATAACCTAAGACCTTAACTACTTAAATCTAATTACAACTAAGAGGGCGCCAGGAAGGTTTTGGCAGGCGTTATGCGCATGGACCCTTCCAGTCCAAAGAGGTACGGCCGGCTGGCGTAGGTTCTCATCAGTGATATGATGGCAAGGTTAAACAATGAAAATATAGTTTACATACGGTTCGGTGCTTGGCATATACACTTAGGTAAATTTCCATAAATCCTCAACTACTAAAGGGCGTGACGGTAAGCTGTAACAAGTAATTTAATCTCTGTTTAAGTAAAAGTAGAAGCTAACACAGGATGTTCTAGAAGCCCGTGATTAGTAGTGGAATTAAATGTTAACTCACCCCTTTATTGTTGAATATTTCACACAAAACAATATTTCTTGGTCTCAACCGATTTATAATCTGAGATGGCGGTATATGAACAACGGTCGCTCACCAAGCGACACACGTCTGTCCTTGATTACTGTTTGCGCTGCAATGTCACCTTCAAACCCGCGGTCGTCTTTATAATTATTTCTTAAAGCTTGAATTTTAAGTTTAAAACTTACAAAAAGACATGCCGCCGGTGGGGTTTGAACTCGTGACACATAGCACCGCAGTCCGCAACCAGCGCCCATCGCTACTTCGGGCGATAATTTGAACATTGAAATGTTGAATGTCATGCTGCTCAGGCATGACGTCATTACAAATATCCCCCTTCCAAAAGAAAAAAAATTTTTTTTTTTTTTTTTTTATCTCTTTAAATCGTTTGCATGCCAAATTCCTAAGCTCTTGCCCTGCAAGTTTTGTAGTCGATATACATTATCAGAGAGTATTTGTACAATTTTAACTTTTTCAAATTTTGGTGCGAGTTTGGCCATGAATTTATTGCTTGCTTTGGATAAAAATTTGGTTTTCTTCCAAGCATATTCCCCTTCTTTAAATGTTGCTGGTCTATAATTTCTGTTATAGTATTTTCTGCTATTGCTGTGAGATTTCTTAAGTTTCATCTGAACCTCTTGGTACAAATTTTGTCGTGCCGTGTAATCCTTAGCAACGTTATCGAAGTTACACTTTAAGTCTTTACTCAAATCTAAATGATCCGTGTCCAATACCGAAATATCAAGAGGTGAAATCGAAACTTCCCTGCCAAGGAATAGGTATGAGGGCGTATAACCTGTAGTCTCGTGTACCGCTGTATTTATGGAATGCGCGATGCCTTGCAAGTGAACATCCCATTCGTTATGTTTTTTAGCACTTGAATTAGCTGCTATTTGTGTCCCTACTACCCTGTTTACCCGTTCTGTTGGATTGCTTTGGGGATGATAAAGAGGTGTGTACCATATTTTCGTCTGGTAATTGGTGGCTACATCTTTGAATAGTTGTGACTCAAATTGCTTACCGTTATCACAAATGATTGCCATAGGCGCCCCAAACAATAATATTTGACGTTCTACAATTTCACAAATTTTGTCGGCTTTACCCGTTCTCAAAGGAAAGAGTAAAACAAACTTACTAAACCAACATGACCTTACTAAAAGCATTGTATTACCTGTTTTACTTCGGGGAAACGGACCCATCAAGTCTAAGGAAATCAACTGCCATGGTCGCGACACATCTCTGTGTTGGCCCATCAGTCCAAACGGATGTTGCTGAGATACCTTATATTTTGCACAAGTGTCACAATTACTAACGTAATACTTGACGTCCTTTAGCATGTTAAACCAAAAGAAATCCTTTTTTATTCTGTAAGCCGTTTTTCGCACACCTAGATGTCCAGAGTTTACATCATCATGACACTTTTTTAAGACCTCATCTTTAAGTTTGTCTGGTATAAATAATTTCCAGTTGCAACTGTCGCTTGGATACTGTTTTAAATTAACTTTTCTAAAGAGCAAACCCTTAAATACAGCCCACTTGGGATTTTTGTTAGGATTGTCATTAATTTGATTCACCTTATTTACATACCAATCATCTTTGTGTTTCTCTAATATTTTTATGACATTTGATTCCAATGTATTTATATCTACTGCTCTGGATAGGGCGTCAGGCACTATGTTAAGTTTGCCCGGTCTATGAATTATATCAAAAGAAAATTGCTGCAGTTTCATGGCCCATCGAGCTAATCTTCCATGAGGATCTTTCATTTTATGAAGCCATAATAATGCCTTATGGTCAGTAATAACTGTAAAATGAACTCCATCTACGTATGGTCGAAATTTCTCAACTGCATATAACACGCTTAAAAGTTCCTTTTCAGAGGTCGAATAACGTTTCTCGCAATCATTGAGTTTCCTACTAAGGTAAGCTACAGGTTGATCAGAGTCTTCGGTTTTCTGACATAAAACCGCTCCAATTCCCTCATTTGATGCATCGCATTGTATGGTAAACGGCTTATTATAATCCGGACATGACACTACCGGTGCCGAAGTGAGCAAGGTTTTGAGGTTTAAAAATGCTTCTTCCGCAGTTTGTGACCACACGAATTTTGTTTTCTTATTTCCCTTAGTGAGATTATGTAATGGGGCGGCAATAAGAGAAATTTTTTTAACAAATCGCCTATACCAACTGGCCAACCCAATGAACCTTTTGAGTTCCGTATAATTATTAGGTCTCGGAAAATTTAATATTGCCGTAACTTTTTCAGGGTCGGTTCTAAGGCCTTCCCTATCCACTATGTAACCCAAAAATTTTAAACTTGATCTAGCAAATTTGCACTTATCGACATTGATACTCAGATTTGCTTCCTTCAATATAGCCATAACTTTCCGTAATACTTCTAAGTGTTCATCAAAGTTAGAAGTACAAATGATTATATCGTCTAGATATGCCCAAACATTGTCATTATGAGCTTGAAATAGTATGTCCATCAACCTCTGTTGTGTTTGGGATGCATTAACCAAACCGAAGGGCATAACTTTAAACTGAAATAAACCTCTACCAGGCACCGCAAAAGTAGTTTTTTCCTTACTCGTTTCTTCTAACGGTATCTGCCAAAATGCTGATCTCAAATCTAAAGTGCTCAAAAATTTCGCACTGCGCAGATTATCAATGATAGTAGTGACTCTAGGTAAAGGATACGTGTCCCTTTTTGTAATCTTGTTTAATTGCCTACTGTCCAAACAGAGTCTATTATCCCCATTTGGTTTTTTAACTAACAGAACAGGCGAACACCACGGACTGATAGATGGTTCAATTACATCATACTCGAGCATATCATCAATTTCCTTTTCTATCTGTTTCTTTATGGTTGGTGAAAAGTTATATTGTTTTTGATAAGCAGGATTGTGGTTTTCTGTGTCAATATTATGTTTCAGTATGTGAGTCCTACCTAATCCTGTTCCAATGCTATTTCCCATTTCTAAGACTAATGCACCCAATGCCTGTTGTTGCCTAATACTTAAATCTTCGATTGGTATGATTGATGCTTTAGTTTTTTCTAGTTGAGAAATTTCTTTGTTTATCAAGGCGCAATCGCTTTTTAATTTTAGTTGAATGCCAAATACATCAAAAAAATCCTTCCCGAGTAATAAGTTTTGAGATAAACCAGGCATGACGAACATTGCCATAATATGAAACTGGTTATCAAACGACACCGGTACATCAAACGCCTCAGTTATGATGTGATTAGTTCCATCTGCTGTGGACAGTCTAGCTCCCGGCAAAACATACGCACGCAGGCCTAATGAATTTAACACTACGGCAAACTTTGGACTTATTACTGATAAGTTAGCTCCACTGTCCAATAAACCTATACAGTCTCGCTCCATTACTTTGAACTTAATAAAATTACGATTATCATTTTCGTTGTGGAACATCTTGCATATTTCGTTGTGTTTGAAGAAATGCTGCAATGTTATTAACCAATCCTGCCACTCTTTGCTTTGTTTTTGTAGGGGAAGCACTACGTGGCAGGTTTTGTACTTTCCCCTGTAGCGTTTCCCTTACACGGACAGTTTTTCGAGGTGATCCCAAAACGACCGCACTTATAACAAAATTTCCGTTGCTTAATTGCAGTGCAGGCTCTAAACAGATGTCCTGTCTCTCTGCAATTCCAGCAGCGACTGCCTATGGTTTTTTTATTCGTTATTTCTGCAACTACCACAGCTTCTTTAATTTCATGGTTGATACTATATGTGCTAGGTTTGTAAGCCAGATCTGGTTCTAATTTAAATTTATGAACTTGTGGCTCCTGGAAGTTGTCACAATTACGTTTGGTTCTTTCTAATAACTGCAAAATGTTAACCAAATCCTCAACAGAAATGAAAATGTCCCTACAAACTGCTCTTTGAAAATATGGCTGTAGATTTCTCATTATGATTTGTATTTTTTCACTCTCTGATATTTTATTAGGTAACCTATTGAACATATTTTGCATTACAAAAATATAAATAACCGCTGATTCATCTTTTCCTTGTGTTCTGGCTTTAATCTCTTCCAACAGTTCTTCCTGATAATAAGGAGATTGAAACGTGCGTTTGAGAAGAAATACCAGCTCATTCCAATCACATACCCTGTCTTTATTTGCCCTATACCATATGAGTGCATCGCCCTCAAAAAAATCTATTGCATATCTCCACAAATCAACGTCTCTGGCATTTCGAGCTTCTTTTATTTCTTCTACTCGTTCTATAAACGCATTTACACTTAAATTATTTCTACCAGAGAATTTTATACCCCAAGTACTGATGGGCACTAACTTACGATTTGTCACCCCGTCCTCCATAGTGGAGCACCGAAATAACTTTTGAGTTTTAATTTTGTCATCAAAGCCATCCTCAAAATTACAAGTCTTCCTTTCGATTTGCGCTTGATTAATATCCTTGGATGTCGTTGCTGCTATATCGTTACTACTTCCTTCTATATTTTTAATGATTTTGTTACCAATTTCACCTAATGTTACTACTAAGTTATGTTTATCCTCTGCTGATAAATCACCTTCTATTTGTGGTTCATCTCGTTCTTCTAACAATGCCAATAAGCTATCTCCCTTATTTTTTAGTTCTGATTTTTGTTTTTCTTCCCTATCTGATTTCGGTACGATAAAGTCTAATCTGTTTTGGACGTGTGTAATTCTAGATACTAATCTCCTGAATAATGATTTATCTGGCCTGTCTGTCAATTCCGTAATGTATTGTGCCAATACCTTCAGTTTTGACGCGCACGTTTCAAGTTCTTCTGAAGATGAATCTAAACTTTGTTTCGGGGCTTTTATTACATGGCTATATTCCCCAGTTTTTTCACTAATGAGAACTTCCTTTAACAGTTTCCGTAATACTGAGACAACCGCCCTCACACCTACACCACGGCACGCATGCTCAAACTCTAACTCATCTTTTAAAAGATAATGAGGATCCATTTTTTTTTTTTTTTTTTTTTTTTTTTTTTTTTTTTATAACCAAACTTGCACCACTTACAAAATATTGCTGCGATTAATGTTAATTTTATATGAATAATTTAAACTGGTACACAAAAAAAAAACCGTAACCCTGTATACAATAAGTGAGATTGCAACACCAATTTTTTTTTAAATTAACCGCGTATTTATATCACAAATTTTAAAAGCACTTAAAAGTATAACAAAATCAAAGTAAGTTGTCTCCAAGTTTAATGTAAACAACTACTAATAACGATTTAATATTTATGTCATAGACAATCTACCCGCTTACACAAAATATCTATCACCAGAAATTACAGAATAGCGCTTTTTAGATGTAGGTACACAAATTTACAATTTAATACTACAATCTCAAGGAATTTTACTCATCACTACATCAACTAACCACTAATTTCCACGATTTGTACCTTAAACGTTAGGCGCCATTGTTATGGTCTCTTTTGGCGGTGGTTAGTTGAACCAAATAAACGTCACATACCTTTACACGATTGTTTATTATTTAAAAACTTAACCAGACAATGGAGGACCTTAACTAACCTAATGTTAAATAACCTAAGACCTTAACTACTTAAATCTAATTACAACTAAGAGGGCGCCAGGAAGGTTTTGGCAGGCGTTATGCGCATGGACCCTTCCAGTCCAAAGAGGTACGGCCGGCTGGCGTAGGTTCTCATCAGTGATATGATGGCAAGGTTAAACAATGAAAATATAGTTTACATACGGTTCGGTGCTTGGCATATACACTTAGGTAAATTTCCATAAATCCTCAACTACTAAAGGGCGTGACGGTAAGCTGTAACAAGTAATTTAATCTCTGTTTAAGTAAAAGTAGAAGCTAACACAGGATGTTCTAGAAGCCCGTGATTAGTAGTGGAATTAAATGTTAACTCACCCCTTTATTGTTGAATATTTCACACAAAACAATATTTCTTGGTCTCAACCGATTTATAATCTGAGATGGCGGTATATGAACAACGGTCGCTCACCAAGCGACACACGTCTGTCCTTGATTACTGTTTGCGCTGCAATGTCACCTTCAAACCCGCGGTCGTCTTTATAATTATTTCTTAAAGCTTGAATTTTAAGTTTAAAACTTACAAAAAGACATGCCGCCGGTGGGGTTTGAACTCGTGACACATAGCACCGCAGTCCGCAACCAGCGCCCATCGCTACTTCGGGCGATAATTTGAACATTGAAATGTTGAATGTCATGCTGCTCAGGCATGACGTCATTACAAATTGTTAGTAGATAAATACCACATAGATATTTTATGTTTTTGTGAAACTTGGTTAAAACCTGATAAGATGTTGTTTCATCTAAATAATTTTTCAGTTGCCAGCGCGTTCAACAGATCCACAGTGGGTGGTGGTACCCTGATTCTTTGTAATAGCCGCCTCAGGTATAAGGAAAGGAAGGATATCACTGCTTACTCTGTTGATCGCTTATGTGAGGTAGCATGTGCGGAGGTTGAGGGCCATGCTTTCTTATGTGTCTATAGACCACCAGCGTCAAACTTGTCGTTGTTTTTAGTCACAATGGAAGAAATATTAAGTAAACTTTTCAGAGATAATAAATTAGTTTTTGTTTGTGGTGACTTAAATATTGATCTGTTAGTCAATTCACCTGAAAAATGTAAGCTCATCTCATTGTTTAAATCATTTAACTTAAAATATTTATTTAATGAAGCAACTAGAATAACTGCAACTTCAGCTTCATGCATAGATAATGTATTCACGAATTGTAAAGTAAAAGATTCGTTTTTGATTAGTGGCGTTAGGTCAGATCATACTGGTCAACTTGTATCTTTTGAGTTAGACAAAAATTGTCACTTAGCTAAATCAATACAAATTAGGCCTCTTACTAAAAATAAGTTAAAATCTTTTAATAATAATGTTTTTAGCAATCTTTATAACGCCAGTTTTGATTCCAAAGATCCAAATATAAACTATGGCACCTTATTTTCAACAGTTTGCCAAGAATTCAATAAATCGTGTCCTGTAAAAACAGTTAAAGTCAATAATTCCAAATCAAAATTTAGTGAATGGGCCACTGCAGGGATAAGAAAAAGCAGAGATGTCTTCACAGTTATGTTAGGAAATACTCTAAGATATTCAAAAGAGTCTGCGCTCAAGCAAAATCGCAAATAATAATTAACAAAATTGGTATTTCTAATAATAAAATAAAAACTGTGTGGCAAGTAATTAACAAAGAAACTGGAAAGACACAACAACGCGATCAGAATGACTTGTCTTTGAAAATAGTTAATCAAACCATATCTGATAAGCAAGAAGTCGCCGAGACGCTAGAAAATTTCTTTACCAACATTCCGTTAGAGGTTACGAAGTTTCTCCCCTCTTCACCTAAATTAGCTGAAGCTCTTCTTAAAGAAAACTTTACAAAGGACATACCAAACTTTAAATTTAAACCAATAAGCATTGCTACAATTATAAACGCGTTCAAAAGTCTCAATTTAAAAAATACTGAAGACTTATAGGGGATATCCGTTAGGGTTCTTGGAGATATTATTGACTCAATTGCTCCTATCTTAACAGGCTTATTCAATTAATGTTTGGACAGTGGCAAGTTTCCCGACTTAATGAAACATAGTAAAGTAGTACCAATTTTCAAATCAGGCTGTAAGAGTGACCCCTCTAATTATAGACCTATATCCGTGCTTCCAGCAATGAGTAAAATCTATGAAAAAATAATGCTGGACCAGATGTTGTCTCACTTCAATTCAAATGGGATTCTGCATACCTAGTCAGCAGTTCGGTTTCACAAAGGGTAGGTCGACAACGGACGCGGGAGTAAAACTTATCAGTCACATTTTAGAATCTTGGGAGAAGTCCAAGGATGCCATTGGCATTTTCTGTGATCTCTCAAAAGCGTTCGACTGCGTCGACCACAACACATTGATCCGTAAATTACACCACTACGGAATTCGTGGTCAGACTGCTGATCTTGTGCTGTCCTATTTATCGAACAGGCAGCAAAAAGTAAATGTTAATGGGGCGACGTCCTCCGGGTCACTAGTCAAGATGGGCGTACCTCAAGGTTCGATTCTCGGCCCCTTCCTCTTTCTTGTTTATATTAATGATCTCCCATATATGATGGCCAAATTCTCGGATATAATTCTATTTGCTGATGATACTTCACTAATTTTTAAAATAGATAGGAAAGATACGGATGTCTTACTAGTCAACGAAAGTCTAACTGTTCTCTCGAAATGGTTTGCAGCTAACAATCTTTTACTGAATGCGAACAAAACAAAATGTCTAAAGTTCTCTTTACCAAATGTACCACAACGTGACCTAAATTTGACTCTTGACGGCAAAAAACTTGAAGTTACAGCGGAAACGGTATTCTTAGGGATTACTATCGATTCAAAATTGCAGTGGGGCGCACACATAAGAACTCTTTCGGGTAGGTTAAGCTCAGCTGCATATGCAGTAAGGAAAATAAGGCAGTGACTGATGTAGCCACAGCTAGGTTAGTATACTATGCTTATTTCCACAGTATTATGTCCTACGGCATTCTGCTGTGGGGATCGGCAGCGGACGTTGATTCAATTTTCATTTTACAGAAGAGGGCAGTCCGCGCAATCTATAAGATGGGCCCTCGCGAGTCTCTCAGAGAAAAATTTAAAGAGATTGATATCCTGACTCTGCCTTCACTTTATATCTTAGAGTGTATTTTGTATGTCCGCAAAAACCGAGGGCTTTTCAAAACTAGAAGCGATTTTCATAATTTAAATACTCGCAGTAAACACGAAATAGTAATACCCAAATTCAGATTAACGAA
Organism: Diarsia rubi; assembly: GCA_932274075.1. Lineage (NCBI taxonomy): Eukaryota > Metazoa > Arthropoda > Insecta > Lepidoptera > Noctuidae > Diarsia > Diarsia rubi. The sequence continues at coordinate 3,972,048 of OW026434.1, read as the reverse complement.
AACTAGCAAGTCTTTTCTTATAAACAGTATACGCTTTTATAACAAGTTGCCTAAGTCAGTTATAGAACTGACCGATGGAAAGTTTAAAAACTACATTAAACGTGTCCTTATTAAAAAAGCATATTATAAAATCAAGGACCACGTCGAAGATAAAAAAGTTTGGCTTTAGCTTCTGCGCATGCGGCTTCCCTGGTAACTCTTAGCCGGTACAAAGTTGTGGATGTCTCTAACTATTCTCAATTTTATTATTTATTTTTTCTCTTCCATTTATTGTATGTTTGTGAACGCCCCTACGATACAGGAGAAATTCCTAGTATGGGGACAACGTTTTTTAAAAAAAAGAAAAGAAAGAAAGAATTACTCTCTTTTACAGTGGTTTTTAATCATTCAGACGCCCTTTTTTTTTTTTTTTTTTTTGTTTTTTTTTGGTGGGTGTAAAATCATCGAATAACCCCTCCCGCTCTTGGGCAGAGCGAAAGGGAGTGTCAGACTTCTACTGACTAAAAACCACCCATGTTCCTTCTTCGCACTCTATGTCGAGGCCGCGATAACCGTTGGACTACCCGCGGCCCCGACAGGCGTCGGCCCTTTCGGGCCCCTCCCATGTTGCTGACATCTCTTTGAGGCGCGCGTGGAACACGAACGCGCCGTCGACACGGCCTGTTTTCGTCGTGAGACGGACGGACGGCGAGTTAGCCCATCACTCACCGTCCACAGGCCCGCGTCTACGGTGGCCGGAGGTCATCGCGGGACCCCCGACGCCCGGAGCGCCTCCCGTGGCGGCTGGGACGAGAGGTTCTCTCCCTCTCGCGTTCCGCCACCTCCTTCGACAGCATCACTGCTTCGCAGAAGGAGGCGACGGCGTCCCATTCCTCCTCGCCCCGGACCATGGCTTGCACCAGGGCCGGGCGCGAGAGGTCGCCGCCGCCGATCGCCGCTACGAGAACACGGCGGGGCTCCGCCCAAGCGGGGCACACCTCCACTGTGTGCTCCACCGTGTCCTCCGGCCGATCCTCGCAATGGTGGCATCCGGGCGTTTCCTCCCGCCTGATTCGGTGCAGGTACCTCCCGAAACAACCGTGTCCGGTGAGGACCTGCGTCAGACGGAAGGTGAGGGCGCCGTGGCGCCTCTCAAGCCACTCCTCAAAGAGGGGACTTACCGCCACTATCGTGGCGTGCCCTGCTCGGGGTTGCGACAGTCGCTGTCTCCATGCCGCCATGAGATCGCACCGGAGGTCTGTCCGCCGCGCAGCAATTTGCCGCGGCAGCGGAGCGACCCCCCGGCGCAGCGCCTCCGCGCGCCATTGATGCAGGCGCGCGAGGACTATCGACTCCAGATCCCACGGCGGCAATCCGGCAAGGAGGTTCGCCGCTTCGCGGGAGATCGTGCGGTACCCCCGTACCGTCCTCACGGCCATGACCTTTTGGGGCACGTTCAGGTAGTGGGCGGCCCGCTTCCTCAAAGCAGGCGCCCACACCGGCGCCCCGTAAAGGGCCATGGACCGCACGATCCCCGCGTAGAGCCTCCGGCAGGAGGCGTTTGGCCCCCCCAGATTGGGCAAGAGCCACCTAAAGGCAGCCCCGGCCCGCTCCAGTCTGGGAGCCAAACGTCGGAAGTGCTCCACGAAGTTCCACCGGCTGTCGAGGACGAGTCCTAGGTACTTCAAAGTACACTCGACGCCGATGGGAACCCCTCCCACCATTAACTGGGATCCCGACGGCAGCGCATTCCCACGTCCATGGAAGCCCATGGCCTCCGACTTGTGAAGCGCCACCTCGAGACCCAGCTGCCGGATCCTCTCTACGACTATCGCAACCCCGCGTGTCAAACTGTCGGCCGCCGCCTCGTACGACCCACCCTGAGCTAGCACCAGCGTATCGTCCGCATAGCAGACCACGCTGACGCCGCTAGGGAGGTCGGCGCGCAGCACCCAGTCGTAACCGATGTTCCACAAGGGCGGCCCCAGAACCGATCCCTGTGGAACACCGCACGACATCTCTCGCCGGTTCCACTGTCCGTCCTGACCAGGGTAGATGACAGCCCTGTCGGTCAAATAGTCCCCGACCACACGACGAAGGTAGGTCGGCACCCGGTGATACCGGAGTGCCTCCCTAATGCAGCTCCAGGGCATAGTGTTGAAGGCGTTGGCGATGTCGAGAGACACCGCCAAGACCACACCGCCCCGAGAGACCGCAGCCCCCGTCGTGAGGGCTCTCACGCGCATGATGGCGTCCACCGTCGAGCGCCTCTTGCGGAAACCAAACTGGTGTTCCGCAAGATCCGGACCCATTCCCTCCAGGTGCTCGGCGAGGCGGTTTGCAATTACTCTTTCAAAGAGCTTGCCCACCTCGTCGAGCAGCACAATGGGCCGGTATGCGGACGGCGAGTCCGCCGGGCGCCCCGGCTTCTGGATGAGGACCAGCTTCCCCGTCTTCCAACGAAGCGGGAACCGGCCTCTCTCCATGCATGCGCTTAAGAACCCCTCTAGTCGGGGCCCAAGAGCCTCTGAGGCCAGGACCCAGGCTTTGCCAGGCAAGCCATCGGGTCCCGGGGCGGTATTTTTGGCACTCAGCCTACGTACCGCCGCTCTCAGGTCTACCCCAGTCACCTCCGGAATGTCGTCATCGGTTCCTGAATAGTCCGCTTCCGGCATCGCGGATGGCGGAGCCATTGGCGGGGGAGGATGCTCCCCTCGCGAAGGGAACAGAGCGCTCACCACGTCCTCCACGAGCTCAGGCCGGAGACTCTGCGTCAACGGGGGGGCCCGGGTGCGGAGTTGATTCCGCACCGTTTTGTAAGGGCGCCCCCACGGATCTCTGTTCAGAGTCTCCAGCATCTCCTCGCGGGCCTCGTTCTTGGCCCGCTTACAAGCCTCGCGGAGGGTGGCCTTCGCCGCCCTGTACCCCTCATACAGCTCCGCCTCAATGGCTTCCGCATTCGGAGGCCGAATGCGGCGCCTGCGATGCCTGGTGTACAGGTGCCGCGCCGCCATACACTGTTTACGCAGGTACGACAGCTCTTGCGACCACCAGTACACCTGACGCCGGGCGCTTCCTGGCCGGACTCGGGGCATTGCCATGTCGCATATCTCGGACATGGCCTCCTGGAACCAACCCGCCTCGGTGTTTACGTCGGCGGGCCTGACCGGTGATTGCACCCAGGCCCGCACGATCGAGGCTTCCAGGAGGAGCTCCCTGTCCAGCTGCCTCAGCGCCCAACGCGGACCACTCGGGGTCTGTGGGACCGGCGCACTTGGGGACTGGGCAGAGACCTCAAACCGGATATACCGGTGGTCGGAATAGGTCTCCACCCTCTCCATGACGCGCCAGTCGACGACACGCCGTGACAGAGCGGAGCTGTCGAACGAGATGTCCACCACCGACTCGCCCCGCATCCGCACGCACGTGGGTACAGAACCCCGGTTCAGGATGTCCAGGCCTGTTTCCAGAGCCCAGCACTCGACCATTCCACCCCGCACATCCGTGTAACGGGAACCCCAAGCCAAGCTCTTGGCGTTGAAGTCCCCGAGCACTAGTACGGGAAGGGAATAGCCTCCGATGACGACACTTAACTCCCTGAGGGAGTTTTGGAACTCGGCGAGAGTTCGGCTCGGAGAGAAGTAGACTCCCGCTACTACGATCTCCCCGAACCGTGCTGCTACGCACCCCTGACCCTTCCTGACCATCTCAAGGGTCGGGGTGCCGGCGGCGGCCGACGCAATAATGGCCACTGAGCCACTAAGGTCCTCCACCCAGTCTGGCCTGGGCGGGACAAAGTAAGGCTCAGCGACCACGGCGATGTTTATCGACCACTGCGCCATACTCTGGAGCAACAGATCCTGAGCGCAGGCGCAGTGGTTGATATTCGCCTGGAGGAGGCTTAATGGGGCCATTAATGACAGTCTATTTCAGCCCCCTCCGGGACCTCCTGTGGCACCACCGCAGCGGGAGTTGCGGTGGCGTCTTTGGCAGCAGCGGCGGCGGCGGCGGCGGCTGCGACGGTGGGGTTGGCGGTTGCGGAGGGCCCCTTCCCCTTGGCCTTGGCGGGTGGAGCGCAGGCCTTGCTCCCCGCCCGGTGCTCGGCCGGCTTCCCAGCCGCCGCACATGCATCGCAGTGCGGCGTGGCCAGGCAAGCCGCGGCCTTGTGACCGGGCTGACCGCAGCGGAAGCATAATTCGCTGCGGTCCACCTCCGAGGTGCAACGGCACCCTACATGGTGCCCCACATGGCATCTGTAGCACCTCAGAGGTCTGGGCTCAAGCAGCTTGACCTGCACCCTCGACCAGCCAACCTTCAGGGTGTGGCCCTCCGCAATTTTCTTCGCCGCCGTCACAGGGCAGCTAACCGTTACAGTCAGCATACCCTCGCGGTCCGGTCGTAGGGTGCCCGCCTTGACCTGCTCGGCGGAGGACCCCCCGGCCGCGGTGACGGCGGCCAACACCTCCTCCTCGGAGACCGAGTCGTCAAGGCCCAGGATGCGCAGAGTTGCGCACTTGATGGGCCTCGACACCCGGACCTCGTCCGGATTTAGGGACGCCCTGAGCTTCTCTGCCAGGGCGTCCGCGGACGAGGCGCTCGATTCCCCGGGAATCTCCATCATTCGAGCCCCTGTCGCGGTGACTCGAACCCGGAGGCCCCCGGTGATCCCGAGCTCCTCGAGGTTCACCGTCGTCTTTAGCTTGGCGAGAACGTCGCGGAAAAGCACGCCCTTACTAACCGCGTCTGGCTGTAGCGTGATGACTACAACCGCGGTTTTCGGGGCACGCAGCTTCGCCGCGGCGCTCCGCTTCTTGTGGCCGGCGTTTGCGCTCGGCCCGCCTTGCTTCTTGAGCCGCCTTCCGCCCCCTCTGCTTTTCCCCGGCCACGTGCCATCCGTCTTCGGCCTCGGGAAGCTTTGGGGGCGTCGGAGGTGTGGGTGGCGGGTCCGCCGCTGGCACCGGCGCTTTTGCCGCTGCCGCCTTCCCCTTTTTTTGGGCAGGCGCTTTGCCCTTTTTCTGGGCAGGCGCCTTGCCCTTCTCCTGGGCAGGCGCCTTGCCCTTCTCCTGGGCAGGCGCCTTGCCCTTCTCCTGGGCAGGCGCCTTGCCCTTCTCCTGGGCAGGCGCCTTGCCCTTCTCCTGGGCAGGCACCTTGCCCTTTGCCACAGCTGGCTTTGCGGCCCCGCCATCTGGCTGGCTGGACGGCCCCGCCTTGGGGTCACCGGCTGTAGCAACAGCATACGTCTTGGTCTTGGCCCCCAGGGATGGGCGAAGGACAATGCCTTGCATCACAGAAAACTCTGCGCGCAAGGCACCCAGCTCCTGCCGAATCAGGTCCAGGACCCGGTCCTTCGCCGCTGGGGGCTGACCCTGCCCGCGCTCTCGAGCCTCCTCGGGGCTGGCTGCTCGGGGCTTGGCCAGGTCTGTGCGGAGCCTCCCGTTCTCCTTCTGGAGACGCTCCACAGCGGTCGCCAAGCGGGCGACCTCCGCCCGCAATGCGGACACCTCGTCCGACGGCGGAGGCCCACGGCTTAGCGTCTCCGCGGCCGCCAGAATGGAGGCTGAGGCCGCGACAATGGCCTTGTTTTTGGACTCGAAAGTCCTCTTCAAGGCCACATCGCGTATCGCAGCCTTAACCGCCTCCGAGAACGCAGCCATGCGCTCCTGGTTGGAGCCGCCACCGGCCACCGCCTCCGGCTCACAGTCGGAGGACTCCGAGGCGAGAACCCTCCGGTTAAGGTGGCTTCTTTTGTCCTCGGTGGTCCTTTGCGGCTCGCCGGCCAGCCGCTTTAGCGGTGAGCCTTCTCCCCCTCCCGCCCTTACCCCGCTCGCTCTTGGGGACCTTCCGGGCCGAGGTCAAAACTCCGTTGGACGAAGACTCCTCCTGGTTCGGTCTGGGCCGCTTGCGGAAACGCTCCGCGTTCCGCGCAGCAGCCTCCGAGCCTTCGCGCCCAGAGCCTTCGTGCCCAGATCCCTCGCGCCCAGATCTCGCCGAGCCGCCTGACACGGAGTCAGACTCCGACCCCGCATCTGTCCGCCGCTCAGGCGGGCCCTTCCGCCAAAATTTCGCAGAAGCCTTTGCGCCGGCCACAGGGCTTTTGGACCGGGAGCCTCCTCGGCTCTTGCTGCCACTGGCAGATGGTGGTGATTCATGTCTGAGACGTTCGTTGCCCTCCCCAGAATACGAGGGGCTTGATGGTCCACTAGGGACCGTGGCGGATTCTCCAGCTGCTAAGCAGCTGGTACCGCCCTGGGGTAAAATATTTCCGAAAGTCTTTTTCATGTTGTTTCCTTTTAAAAGGGTGTGGTCCCTCACTTCTCCCAAGCTCTCTCCCTCCGCCTACTCACGCCCTCACAGTCACGTCTGATGAGCAGACGCGAACCAGAGGGCAGCAAGTAGGTTCCATCCTCCGACAGGCACACCGCCCGAGAACCCGAACACTGTCCACATCTCCGGGCGGTGCGCCCCTCGCGTGTCCCTCTTTGTCTGGTCTCTCACACTTGGACCTTTCCGGCATGAGTATATCTACCGGCAGAGCTCCAAGGATCATTGAGACACACAAGCCCCACCACGACGGCAACGTGGGGACACTCCGGTGGGGATCATTCAGACGCCCTTTGGTACGAATAGTTACAGCACTGATATCAAAATTTGTGCCTTACCTACATTACAAAAATTTGTTAATTGATATGTTATGTAGGTACTTTTTTATTTTTACATTGTTTATAATTATATAATTTTTTATTATTGATTTGTGTCTGTAGTAACTCTAAAATGAACTTACACCTTACTATTGTATCGAGTCTGGTTCTTCTAACCAACATAACAGACAGAATGTGTTGCTGGGGAGTTTGTTCCGTCACTTCTTCTTTCCAGCTAAACACTAGGAAGTGCCGAAGGGTGGGCGTTTTGGGGGACTGTCTCTTGTAAATAAGTAGAGTAAAGTAAATTTTGACGTTCGAAAAGTGCTGATTATCAGCCTAATTTGAATAAATGACTTTTGATTTTGATTTTGATTTTGAATAGCTTTTCTTTAGTTCTTAGTTTTCTCTTATACACCTACCTCCATATTTTTATAATCTTTTCTAAAACTTTTCTATTGTTTTTAATTTACTTCTTTCTAAATTCAAAACCCCTCTAAATTTCTCAAGTCTCAACTGATATATTACTTATTCTCTTCATATACTCAGCTGTTTCCTGTCACATTCCAGGTCTGGCTTGTGGATAACACTCAATATGATGACCCGTGGAGCTACCATTCGTGACATGAGTGACAAACTGAAAGCAGCGCTGAGGGAGCTGGATGCTTCTAGAAATGAGTGCGCCAAACTGCTGCGGGAAAGAGAAGAAAGTGAAGTGGAAATTGAGTTGATGGTGAACAAAAATACTCAACTCAAGAATGAGCTTGCAGAACTACACACACAGCATATGGACATACTTGACCAACATAAACACCTCCGTGAACTTGTTGCAAATTTCCAGCAGTGTAGTGACACCTACGATCAGGTGTCGAGTCCCATATCTGAACTGGAACAAGAACTAAGTAGGGCCCAACACTCAATAACTCACTTAGAATCGCTTAGAGACCTTGAAGAGACTGCGAACACCTGCAGTCTTTATGATGAGTTGGTTGGTAGCCGGTCAGGACCTGTGTGTGTTGAGCCAATTGTGACCATAGACTTAACTAATGAAACTATCTGTAAAAATAATTTATTCACTAGTCATAATAAGATTAAAAAATACATTAAAATTAATAAACGCATTAGAAATATTAAAAAATCCTTGAAACGCCTAAAAGTTAATAAACAAAACACAAAACTGAGGCAAAAAAATGTAAATTTAATTCTAGATCTAAAGAAGTGTGACAGTGAATTAGAATTATGTAGATCAATGTATGAGACTGACATTCAAAACCTTCAGGATGAGCTATTTGTTAGGGAATATGCACTAAAGGGTATTTTTAGTAAATATGAGGCTTCTCAACAAGACCTGAGTAAGCGTAATGCAAGAGGCCAATGAGCTGGTGGACCTGGTCACGTACAATGCAGAGAGGTATGAGTCTCTGACGAATAACCTTTCTTGTAGCTGTGCCTGCTCAGTTATTCCCCAGCCTCAGCACCAGTCACCTACTCCCTCAGTGGCTCAGCCAGCTGGTAGTATTGATGATGAATGAAAGTAATATTTTAACAGATACTACTTACTTATTTTCTGATAAGTTTGGTCAAGGATTTGGTACATTATTTAATCAATGTTCAACACACTATGTTATAAATTATTGTTTACCCGGTGCCAGTGTTAGCCAATTAATTAGTAATATTAGATTGACTAAAATAAATCCCAATTCTACTGTTATTTTATTATATGGGAATGTTTAAATGTATGGAAAAGGGACATCATTGAATGTGTCCATTTGATGTTACATCTTGTTATATATTCGTATGTCCCGCCGTTGGTGGTAATTAATTAATAACACCGTGCTTCAGGAAACGTACTTTTTATTTAGTTTTACATATGTTAACACAACAGCAATGCCACACGTTTAGGTCGGTATGCAAAACCAATCAAGAGTGAGCAGGAAGAGTGAACAATTGAGGCCAGTTACCACAGATACCTATACTACACTCTTCCCCGCAACATATGTGTAGTTACAACACTTAGAATCAAATAACACTTATAATCAAGAAAATGTTAAACAAAGTCTTACCTAATATGCTGTAAATAAGCAATACAAAACTAATAAAATATTCTTACATCTAAAACTTGGGTTTTTATTTGTTGGAATGTGTCTGATTTTGTAAGTAAATGCTGATAAAAATATGGCATAGTGCTGTAGGCGTTTGGCAGCCATCCTGGGTATACCTTTATGTGGACCAAAAATTCTGACTAAGGCCGCATTATCTGTTTCCAACTCAAATTGTTGGCCATAGAGGAAGTTATAAAATTTTGTTACACCCCACACGATTGCCATCGCCTCTTTGTCCAAAGCACTGTATCTTTGCTCTCGGTCATTTAATTTTTTACTACTAAATGCAATTGGTTTAATTACATTGTCAGTTCCTCTATTTGATAAAACAGCGCTAATGCCTTTTGAGGCTGCGTCACATGATAATATTAGCGGTAATGAAGGATCATAGTGACTTACATTTTGTGCTGTTGCTAATTTCTTTTTAATTAGGTCGAAGCTGTGTTGACATTCAGCTGTCCATATAAATTTTTCTTTTTTTATGCAGTCATATAGTGGAGCTATAATAGTTGCCATGTCCTTTAAGAATCGAGAGTAGTAATTTATTTTCCCGAGAAATGATCTTAGCATGGTCATGTTATCCGGTGGTGGTAGCTCCAATATAGGCTGTATATTGTCTTTTATAATACTTATTCCGTCTTTATCTATTTTATATCCAAATACTTTAATGCTTTTTTTGTAAAAGGTCATTGGGCATATCTGACCCGCTTTGCGAAGAGTGGCGGACATTAACCAAAATAGTTTTAAACTAAGGGTAATAATATGACCTTTCACTGCATTTAATTATTTTATTAAAAATCGATGGAGAAAAATGTACAGGACCGTTTAAAAAAAAAAAAAAAAAACAGTTTCCGACGATTTTTTTTCATCTTATAACCATACAGCATTTTGCACGGTTGAGCCAATGTTCAGAAGCATGTATACGCTGTCTCTTTCGCACATTAAACAAGTTTAGTAGAAAAGGTTTCGTTGCGCTCGCGCACTGACTCACCGCCCCCCGCGCAGTCCTTCGTTAGCTACCGTTGCGATCTGTACGTTTACCTGGTTTGTTTTATCTATTGTTTTAACGACTACTATTAGCGTGTTTCATGGACTCTGGTTATTTGCTTTTGGATTGGATTTTCGTCGATATGAAAAGACAAAACAGTTGTGTGTCGTGCAATCGATCTGTGTTACGTCGAAGAAAACACAGTCTTAATGCAATCTTACTCGAAAGGTACCGGGATCTCGTAGTGTTGTTATTACAAGAAATCATACCACGCGAGGTAAGTACTCTGTCTGTACACCATCTATCTATCTATTTACTAAGAAAACAAAGCGCAAGAAGCGAGTCTTTGTCGACCAATCTATTGTTTTTATTTATGTTTTATTTTACACAATCTTAACTATTATTGTACAAAAGCAACCGTAATGCTAAGCATTTTACCTGTATCAGTTAACCTTAGAGATGTTTTGAGAACTTATTGTTTATGCATAAAGAACAGCCATAAAGGATTTCAGTGAAATAAAAGATTATTTTTCGAAACTACTATAAAATATTTATTAGATATTTTATGTTTTTATACAAATGTACAGAATGTTATATCTTGTTTCAGATTTCTTTTGACGGCACAAGATCTATATGCCACCCTTGCTGGCAAAGATATGATCGAGCATTGCATAACCAGCTATCAGATGATATGCCACCCCAGCCAGTACAAGAAGGTGCAAATCAAGAAGAAGTTGGAGAGGCGGTGGCGGTCCAACAAATAGAAGTCGGGGATCAACAAAGTCCTGGTTTTATTTCTGTTACTGGATATAGACGTGTATCAAATACAGCGAGACGCTGTTTATTTCTAAACTGCAGAGGTATGACTACTCATCGTGTGCCAACCTACGCCAAGTTCTACCTGTTGCACAATCACAATTTGTATATACCGGAACTTGCTAGAGTTTGCCACCCTCATTTAGTTCAAAATGATTGGGAAGAACTTGTGAATGCCCCGACGACACATGAAAGCTTTAATAATGCTCATGTACTTGACATAATCAACTTTTATAAATGGGGATTAGAAAGCAGCAGGGAATTTGATGCTTGATCTGGATCAAATTGAATAAAAAATACATGAATATTAGCGTTTTATTCATCTTCCCTTTACCAGTTTCTAACACTTGAATTTTTCGAGATTCCCGTGGCTCACATTAATGCGACTAATTCCATAGTAAATCAAAGCCATATAACAATATATTCTGCTATATTTCGTTTGTGTCCGCCATGGGTATGGTTTCCATACTAAGGTGCCCAATGACCTTTGCGGGTATTGACTTGAGAGAACATTGCTTCTCTCATGGACAGTTTTATGTTGCTCGCTCACGAGTAAGTTCACCCAATAGCTTGATAGTTTAGCGCCTAATGACAGATTAGTTTAGAATATTGTGTACAAAGAAGTTTTGTAGGCCCTATTTTTTGACACCCGCTAAACAAAAGTGAAGCCGCAAAAACTATAACTAATTAATAATAATACTTCAACACGAGCGAAGCCGCGGGCAAAAGCTAATTATTCATATAAATGACAAGCCTATTGAATTGTTATGTGAGCGTGCTATACTTACTCCAAAGAACGATCAAGCAGCAGCTATCAACGATGTCCTGCTCATGTCGTTTGAGGGCGAAGAAAAGGTCTATACTTCAATTGATACTGTGGTTAATACAGATGAAGCTACTAATTTATTTTAATTTTTTAATTTAATTTTGGTGTTGCGAAATTGATAACCACCAAAACTTTGTAACGGTACGAGACTGCAAGTGAAAGCGTTACATTGCAATATAGTGGAAGCCACTATATTAACTGGGTGTGCGAAAGGGGAAACTGTATTTATTCCACGAATCCCATTAATACCTAATACTATCCCGTTCGAATTTAAACGATTACAGCTTCCCCTAAAAGTCTGCTTTGCCATGACAAGCCAAGTCGAGACAAGCCAAGTCTCAGGGGCAAAATCTCAAATTTGCGGGTATTGACTTGAGAGAACATTGCTTCTCTCATGGACAGTTTTACGTTGCTCGCTCACGAGTAAGTTCACCCAATAGCTTGATAGTTTAGCGCCTAATGACAGATTAGTTTAGAATATTGTGTACAAAGAAGTTTTGTAGGCCCTAATTTTTGACGCACGCTAAACAAAAGTGAAGCCGCAAAAACTATAACTAATTAATAATAATACTTCAACGCGAGCGAAGCCGCGGGCAAAAGCTAGTATCGGGTATAAGCCATGTCTCGGTCAATACAATTATGTCGTAGGAAAACGACAGAATACTGAAATACAGGGTTTGCAACTTGGTTCTCACCCCTCTGCAATTTTGATAGTAAATTGTTATGTCGTTATTATCCATTATACAAAAATCTTAACATAAATAAACATAGGGCAAACGGTATTGTGCACATAGGGTTCAGTCGTTGCATTAAATAACAGCAGACTACCATGTCTCGCTCACAATGTAAGATCAGTATAATGATGTCAGAAAAATACAATTTATAGGAATGTAAATTATGGAATACCACTGAATAGCAATTAATTTCATTAATAAATTGTTGAAAAATGATAAAATTAAGACAATTATAATTAAAACATGCAACACAAAACAATTAAAATCATAATTTAGCTCAAGCACAGAAAACGCTAACTTGTGCCGATAATATTTCACGGTTACAGCTTTGAAGACGATAAAGAGGAAGCAGTTAGACAGTGTCCGCCGTCTTCTTTTTAATTTTACTAAGATCACCATCTCCACGTATTGCAAAGGCGGTTCCACCGTCACGCTCGCGAACGAGAATGGTACCATTTCTGATCCATACGTATTTATGATCGTGGTTATTTGCAGCCTCTCGGGCTCTACGAAACAACTGCTTTCTCTTTAGGGTCAAGTGCTCATTAATATAAATAGATCTAGGTGGGGAACTATCGGCCATACCAATTTGTTCAGTCTTTAACGAGCCCGCTTTTCGAAACGCGCTGAGTAATTTGTCCCTCTGTAGACGAGTTGTAAACTTTAGAATAATATTTTTCGGTCTTGTGCTCTGTTGATGAGCATGGGGCACTCTATGTACAGCGACAATATCATTGAGTCGGATAGGAGATTTAAGGACGCTTCCTATGGCTTCAATGATGGAAGGTAAGTTTTCATTACGCCTTTCAGGCAGGTTACATATCTCGACATTACACTGTCGAGCCTGCTGCTCAAGAACGTCAATCTTAGTCTCCAGGCTACAAATTGTTGATTCAAACTCAGTTGACGATGTGTTAAAACTCAAGTCATCAACACGCTTTTTGAGGGTGTCATGCTCTGCTGACTGGTACAGAGAACTGGTTTGCAGGTCCTTAATGTCATCACGAAGTGTAGACACTTGTTGTTTTAAGACGGTTTGCTCTGTATGTAGTACCTGCATATCCTTCCGGATGCCAGTCAAGGTGGACCTGATGTCGTCACGTATTTGAAGGATGTCCTTATTCATATCACTCCGCCATTGGCTAAGAGTTGCTTGAAGGTTTATTGTAAATCCCTCAAAGTCTGCAGAGATAGGCTGCGACGTCTTTTCTGTGATCAGCGTCCTATTACCGCCGAGACTGGTGGACGAACTGAGATGGCTGTGGTCTAGATTATCACAGGACATATCCATGGTTTGCTCATCAGTTGGAATCTCAATGTAACTGCGTACGGGAGTGTTTATATTCGGCCTAGCCCGCCTAGTTACGTTACAACATGAAGGACACTTCCAGGTAGCCTTGTATCCATCTCTTATAGCTACAAACTGGCTCGAGGTCAGATTCAAGCACTCGAAGTGGTATTTCCCATCACATACAGAACAATGAAGAAAATTTGTTGATGAAGCCGAGGTGTCATTACAGCATTGCATCTTGATTGAAGTCGTTTCGAGTGTTAACTCCATAGTCGTATTAGTTATTATGGATAACAAGGTGCAACCAACGCCCTCTATATTTATTCGCAGTAACGAAGTTTGCTATTAATCGATCTATATCAGTCGAGATGTCTTAGTAACCGTAGGTGATCCGTGGTTTCTTGGAAATCCAATAGATGGCGCTGATTTCAATCGGAGCAAGTCTACGGACTTGTCAGTGACTTTGCAGATTTGAGTGTTTATTTAGATACCTATCTAAACACGAATAATCACTTCAGTTCCACACTATTTAGACACTGGGGATGCTCGACAATGATGCCCTTAGTCCAACACTAGTCATTTACTGTCCAAATTGTACTTGTTTTCGATCTATACACTGGCACTCAGTTCTTCACTTCACACAGTCAACCTCTCCTTTAAGGCGAATTGTCACACTGTTAACGAAATATAACACTCAGCAAAGTATAAGCTTTAAGTAATAATAAAAAAGTTCTAAAATTTTGCACTTGTACTATTTTATTTTAATATTCAAAACGGAGCGATGCAAAAAGTAAACAAGCAGTATGCGCCCTCTAGTGAAAAAAGATAAGGAAATGATTAATGATTAATGAAAAAAGATTAGGTTATAAAGTAAGTACTTATAAATACACAATACAAAATATTACTTTACCTGTAAGTAATTAAAGAAACAACATTCAAAGCTATTCATTTAACGGGATATCATCTCCTATATAATCGTCTTACAGGTATTTGTTAAATAAATTGAAGAAAACGCCATCTATAATATTTGCGCGCAACCACTAAGCAAATTAATGAACTAGCTCTGCTGTCATTTATGAGTATCGACCTCCTGAGTTAGTTACGTCTTATCACAAAAGAGGGCGCTATAACCAAGAGTTATAAAGGAACAGGTGAAAATGGAACCGTCTAAAAAGGAACCACAATGCGCAGGATGTCTTCAGAAACTACCTAACAAGGAAAAGCTTACTTGTAAACTATGCAACAAGGGGTACGATTTACAATGTGCAAATATCACTATTACACGTTTCAACAAAACAATGACACTAGCGCAAAAGAAAACGTGGATCTGCCAAGATTGCAGTTGTAAGATACCAAAAACTGGGAATGTAAACACCCCTATACGTGCGCCTACTAATAATGAAATACAAGAAATTAATTCACCTCCCGAGGAAAACAATGTTACTTTTAGAAAAAGGGCTACTAACTCCAGCCCTAATTCACCCTTCTCGCAAAGTTTAAGCATATTGGGTGATACACAATTCACAGAAAACAAAGACCCACCCATAAGTGCAATTATACAACAGGAACTTACATTAAATAATCTGAACGATATAATAATTCTCCGTTTACGAGAAAATAATAAAGCAATAATAGTAGATTTACAAAACACAATTCAGATTGAAATTAATAAGGCGATTAACAAAGTAAGGGAAGACTTTGAGAGTAAAACAGACACATTATCCAAAGTAAATGAGCAACAACAAGAAGACATAGCAACATTATGCAAGAAAATAGATATGTTAACCATAGAAAACGAGAAAATAAAGACTGAAATTAAAAACTTAACAACACAAAAATCGGAAAAAAGCTTGCAGTGCACTGAGAACAACCACAGGAAAATAGTACTATACGGTTTTCCCGAATATTATGGGGAACCAGATTATGACCAGCAATATAGACTAATAAATATTGATCTTCTGTATGAAAAAATGGATATTGACCTCACAGGGTACATTGAGGAAACTTATCGACTGGGTAGAAAACACAATAAAAATCGAACTCTAGTTATTGAATTGATTAGCAAAAGAATGGCCAAATATATTATAGAAAATAAACATTGTCTACAAGGAACCAGATTGTATATATCTGAATTTTTAGATGAAAATTCAAGATCACAAAGAAAAGAAATGCATGAAGAGATGCTAAAAGCTAGGAAAAAAGGATTGTATGCAATAATAAGAAATAACCAGTTGTTCATAGAGGGTAAACGAACAGAGATACAAAAGCAGAATTTACACATTAACAATACACCAACGCAAAGCGAACAAAACCAAACTCAACACTACATAGATAAAGTTAGCGACAATCACACCCATTCATTTCGAAACCCCAGACCAACAATCTAAAAAAAACAATTTACAATTTAAAAATTTGTTCCAAAATATCCAAAGCATTTGTAATAAGCAACACCTTCTAGAAGCGTTCATCGTCGATAATCCCGCCTTTAAAGCGATATGCATGTGTGAGACCTGGCTCACCAAAGCTAAATTAGAAACCTTGCAATTGAGTGGATACAAAACTGCAGCATCGTTTAGTCGCCGCTCACGAAGTGGTGGTGGTGTCTGCATCATGTTAAAGGACGATATTATATGTATAGAATGTTGTGACATTAGAGATCTAACCATTGAATATTGTATAGAAGTATGTGCATGTACGCTACCAGAACAAAACCTTTTAATTATCATTATGTACTGGAATAGAAGAGAGGAAGAAATTTTTCTTAGCCAATTAAAACAATATATAAATAATAAATAACAAGTATAAAAAATTTAACGTCGTAATCGGAGGCGATTTCAACATAAATATTTTGGAAAATAACACAAAAACTAACCAATTTATAAATCTCATGCTAGAGTATAAATTTGAACAACACATAAGGGAACCTACGCGTATCTCACAGACCACGTCAACATGTCTTGATCTGATTTTTACAAACTTTAATGACAACAAAATGTACATAACCGTAGATGAATTAGGTTTTTCCGACCACTGTGGGACAATAATGCATATGACATTTAAAGAAGAAACTAGTGATCCCGAATGGTTTACCAAGAAAAGATTATTTAACAAAAATAACATACAAAAATTCAAATCAAAACTAAACACACAAAACTGGAATAATATAATACAACCGAATAAAAATTTGAACGAAAACTATCAGTCGTTTCACGACACATTAACAAATATCTTAAATGAATGTATCCCTACACGTAAAATTTAATTAAGAACGAGACATCAAAATCCTTGGCTAACCGTTGGTATAAAACTATCCTGTAAAAATAAAAGGCTATTAAAAATATTATCCCTAAAAATTAAAAATATTACATTTACGAAATACTACAAAAAATATGAAAAAATCCTTAAAAAATCAGTAACAATAGCAAGAAAATTACACTATATAAATAAAATGAATAAATCAACAAACAAAGTCAAAACTATGTGGAATATTGTAAAAGAACGAACAAACAAGGCAATAAAACGAGATAAACAGAATATAACACTACAAACAAAAAACCTGGTAAGTGACCCAAAACAAGTGGCTAATATCTTCAATGATTTCTTCGCATCCATTGGGGAAAGCACTTCCCAAACACCTGGTTTCGCAGGAACGAAAACATCGGTGATTAACCCCACTCAGAACACGATGTTCCTTAGCCCAGTTGATCGAATACGAAGTTAATAACATCTTAAAAAATCTAAAAAATAAAAGTAGCCACGGAATAGATGAACTCCCACCAATTCTTTTTAGACAGTGTGCCGATGAACTAACCTTACCATTTTTTAGACTGATTAATCAATCATTTGAGGAAGGTAAGTTTCCAGATAAATTAAAAAAGGCTTTAATAAAACCAATCCACAAAAAGAATGCAAAAACAGACCCTAATAATAATAGACCAATCGCCCTTCTTCCTACTGCGTCCAAAGTCTTTGAAAAAGCAATGTGCGATCGCGTATATTCTTTTTGTGAAAAATTTAAGATATTTAATGACTGCCAAAACGGGTTTCGCAAAAATAGATCAACAACGTTAGCAGTATATAAGTATATTCAAGCAGCTTTAAACATAATTAATAATAAACAATACGCAATAGGAATATTACTTGACATGACGAAAGCTTACGACAAAGTGCAATTTCAAATCCTGTTAAATAAATTATACGGTATAGGAATACGTGGAAAAGCCCACGACTGGTTTGCGTCATATCTGGACAGTAGAGAGCAATTGGTTGAGGTAGAATTCTATAATAAAAAAACAAAAGAAGCACAGCTCATACGATCAGATGTCAGACCAATACAAGCTTCAATTCCCCAGGGAAGCGTTATAGGATGTCTCTTATTCCTGATCTACATAAACGACCTTCCCAAAACCATAGAAGAGCCTTGTGTCTTATTCGCGGACGATATTTCAATCCTCACCTCATGTCAAACAAATATAAATCTAAATGAAAAAATTAAGTAACATTTTTAATAATATAATTAATTGGATGAAAGATCATAATCTCGAAATAAATTTTACAAAAACCAAATTAATAACATTCCATCCACGCCAAAAAAATCTGATAAATATAAATTTTACAATTAATCAAATTAAATTAGAAACAGTTAATGAATTCACCCTCTTAGGTTTGACTATGATACAAATATTAATTGGAAATCGCACGTGCTTAAATTGAATTCAAAAATTTCAAAGTTTGCATATGCCCTCCGGGAGATTAAAAAGACTACCAATCTACAAACCGCAATAGTCACATATTATGCATATGCCAGTAGTGTATTATTGGGCATTCTATACCACTATCGGCAAGTCGCTCGGCGAGTGCGCCTCGCTGCCGACAGTGGTATAGAATACCCAATAATCGTCACTCGACTCGACTTTCCACTCGACCGATAAACTCGAACGAGACAGTTTGTTGTACCGTGTACTTGATTAGGAACCATTAACTCGATCAATGACTAGTAACTTGCTCCTTACCACTATCTTCCATACGGCTGGCCAGTATGCCGCGTTTGGGAGCACGATGAACAATCAACCATTTACTTACCACTGCACTTGACCGATCACTCGAGTTTGCATTCACTGTTAACATAGACTGGCGAACGAGTTGATGGTTGTAACAAACTAACGAAATTACAAGTAGTGAAAAAAGCGTTAACGGGTTATTATTGTAAATAAAAAACAACTGTAAGGTACGGTATTTGGTTTAATTATCATAAAATGTTGGTTTGCCTGGAAACATGATATCAGCCGCACGCACGAGCTCTTGTAATTTTCGCCACTGAGGAGAATCCGTGTCAGTCTGGAACTTCATTCGGACGAGCGCCTTCTTCCACAGCTCGGCGGAGTCGGTAAGGCGAGCGTCGTCAGCCTTGTACACCTTACAGTCGATGTAATACTCCCCGTCGGTGCTCGTTGCTCGGCGCTCACAGCCGCTGGCTACGCGGTTCACGAAGAATGAAGTTAGGTGATCCGATGAATCTTCTTTGTGTGGGATGTCGCGGTTGTTACTGATGCCGAATATGTCGATGGCAGTATTGACTTTTTTACTGAAACAATAACGGAAACTGTCATTAGTTATGTTTAGAACGAGAGATGCATGCGCAAAGAAAAAACTATCTGTTGTAAAAAAATATAACAACTGACTCGACTTTGATCAATACTGTAATCGATCAAATCAATACTAAAATAAAATACTACTAAATACTATATACTAAATACTAAAATCTGCACTCGTTTAAAATAATATGTAATAGTAAACTGTCATCTTTATTCAAATTGCACGATTATAATTTTGTTAGTAGATATGTACCTATCTACTTTACTGTTTTAATTTCAAAGCTATAATTCAGAACAATATTCACCTGGCACGAGCTGCGGTTGTTGATTGTGACTGCATCTTGCGTTTCCCATTGCTGTCTGCAGACGGTTTGCGACTGGACTTCACTTTTTGTCCAGTGATCGATGCTTGCGAGTAATCACACTCAGAGTCTGACCTGAAATAAAGATAGGGAAAATTTAGTCACACAATTATTATTTATTATCTCAATGGAGTAATGTCCATTGCGCAGGGCATACTATAGGACACAATTGTGTGCGCAAACATTGGTTCTCTCACATTCCCATGGAATAGCAAAACCTCAGAGAGATCGCGTACAGGATGGATGGCTTTACATGCTGTTCAAAGCACGGAAGACTGCTATGAGCAGATCGGGTGATCTGTAAAGTAACGCGCTCACAAACAAACATAATTATTTTATAAATTATAAGCAGATTACAAGACTTACATTTTTCAATCAGAAGTTCCACTCGGTTTGATGACTTGGTTGGTGATGACGACAGCGGGTGGCTATCGACAATGTCGACGATGATATTGTACGTAACACAGACTGTTTGTATACCGATGATAACAGAGCACTTCGTTGCACTTGCAGACTGCGAATACTTTGAACCGAATACTTGTAGCTTATAAGTTAAAATCGAATTATAAATAAAACATGTTAAAAACACTTCAATCAATCTAGTGTTGTTGTGTTAAAGTAACTTTTTCTATAGTCGTATTATACATGTTCGTAAAATGAAGACGAAGGAAAATTTTATGCTGCATCGAATGTCGATGCAGCGAAATGAGCCAGGGCTGACCAAATGATTGCGAGCACGGAATCGTCACACTACATTGATGTAATTATTTTAAAGAAGTAAATAAATATTTCTAAGGTACTTATTTTATCATCTACGTTTAGGTCTTGTGTAGAAAAGATGAACTTATTGCCGTCAACCTAGTACTTTTCTAGACTTCTTAAAATAAATACAAAATATAGTTCTCATAACTACACTAACAGTCATGAGTCAAACCATAGAAATCAATGCCTATCGATACGCTATAATATATTTTAATCGTAATAATGCATTGCGAAATTTTGTATATTGCTGAGACATAGAATGCCTACTAAGTTATTGTCAACCCTAACTAAAATAGCTGATTATTGTAAATGTGAAATAAATAATTAGGTTAAGCACACGTGTAACATTTGCGCAAAAATAACTTTTATGATGAAATATTTTTATGCTTTGTAGACAACAAAAATATAGTATAAAATATTATTTATTATTTCAAAGGTCTCTCGGAGTGAGCACCTTTCTAAACCGTCACCGAAAAATTAAGTCAATTATTAAAAATAAATATTTTATTGATCACACACCAGAAAGTACCTACATACGAACGGTTTCATCTCCTGAAGCAACTGTGTTCGGTATATCGTGGGGGGCTGAAATACACATATTTGGATCAAGCAGATACATATTCTTATGTATAAATCATTTCATATTGTGCAGGTAATTATCAAATATCAGTACATAATAGTATGACTTTTTTTCAACCCAGAATTTACAATTAAATGTCTGATTCTTTATCGGTACCTAATAAAACCATTTTTTATTTCAGATACATTCTGCCTAAACATAATATTAATTACCGACTGGCCTGTAAAGAATTATCTCACATACATTACACATTAAAAGTATACCTACGATCTTATCATCTCCTGAAACAGCTGTGATCAGTAACTGAGGTTTAATATTGCGATCCCAAGAATATCTACACATTTGAACTACCTATATAAAATTGGAACTTATGTAACCTACCTATGTTATAACATAATTATATTGCAGGTAATTAATAAATCATTATTTTTACTTAAAATATTATTTACATAATATATTATATTTTTCACTATAAGTAATTACCTACCTTTTTCAATTTTTCAGAAATATTTTGATGAAGGATTAGTTAATGAAGAAGTGATCATCAAACAAGAGAACGTGAGCAAAACGGACCTGTATTCGATAATTCTGCTACGCTGCTTACTTCGATTGTTTATGTATAGTAGGTAAGATCGTGAATGTTATTTGTAAGTATTAATCTATTTATAGTAATATAATATTAATAATATAGTATTCATTTATTAAGTGACTATATTGTATATTAATTAATTTCAATAAGTAACATTAAAATGCCTCACTGTTCGGTTTGCAAAGTATTTGTAGATAATCGTCGATGGTCTGGTCATTTACGTAGCAATGTTCATAAAAATAAAAGCGCGATCCCTATTTATAAAAACGTTGTAATGATTAATTCTTCGTTTAAAGCACGAATCGTAAGTTACAAGATCATTGCAACTAGCGAACAAATAAATAATTTCCCTGAAGTGTTTCTCCATGATATAAGTGAACAAGTTAAAAATCTAATAGATCGGTCACTACAGAAACATACAGCTGTCAAAATTAACTTTGAACTTTTTTCTTCTTTTCTTATGTTTAAAAATGATCAACAGGAAATGAAATCATTTGCTACGAAAAACATTATCATTAATTTTAATTACGATTTTGATTTAATTTATAAATCAGCAGTTGATTTTCTGTTAAAAAAAATTGAAGAGTTTCAGGAGAGAGATAGTGGTTGGAAATTTTTATGCAATTCACATTTAGAATTAAATATTAATAAATATCAACCTCTCGGCGGATCTAAATTTATACCTTTGCCAAAATTTATAAAAAATAAAAGAGCTTGTTTGAACATTCGAAATAAGGATGAGTATTGCTTTTTATGGTGTGTTGTGGCGGCCCTGTACCCCACAACCAGACATCCCGACAGAGTTTCGTCTTATCCCTACTTCCAGGATGTTTTAAATATTGATGATTTGACATTTCCAATCACATTTTCGGACATAGCTGTCTTTGAGAAAAATAATTCCTTTCTGAATATATTCGTGTATGGTTTAAAAAATGATAAGACAATCATTGGACCTTTGTATACATCAACGAATATTAAATCTAAAAGTATCCATCTATTACTTTTAGAAAATAACACAAATTCTCATTACTGTCTTATCAAAGATTTGCCTCGTCTAGTCAGAAATCAGATGACCAAACATCATGGTAAGCTGTACTTCTGCGAAACATGTTTATTGTTTTTTCCAACGCACAGCCAAATTGAATCACACCTGTGTGGGGGAATTGTCACCGTTTTACCAGAACAGGGATCATTTTTAAAGTTTAAAAACTACGATAGAAAACAAAACATTCCTTTCGTCATATACGCTGATTTCGAAACATTACTCGAACCGATTACCGGCGATGAATTCGACACCACTAATACGTCATACTCACAACGCCACGTGCCGACCGCGTTCGCCTATAATGTAGTATCATCATTTAATGATAGGGTTGACGGTTATAGAAGTTATCGTGGAAAAGATTGTGTTTCAAAATTTGTACATTTTCTTACTGAAGACGTTAAAGCCATACATAGAATTCTGTGCAAAAGCGAGCCAATGATATACACAGAGGAAGACGCTATCGATTTTAAACGCTCTGTTAAGTGCTACATTTGTGAAAATTTACTGTTGACCGATAGAGTAAGGGATCACTGTCATATTACAGGTCGATACCGAGGCGCAGCACATCGACACTGTAATCTGCAACATAAAGTACCAAAATTCGTTCCAATATTTTTCCATAATTTATCTGGCTACGATTGTCATTTATTTATAAAATCGTTAGGTGAAATTCCAGGGCAAATGAAAATAATACCCAAGAACAAGGAAAAATATACAGCATTTACAAAGTATATACCTATTGCTGATAACGAGTTTATACAAATAAGATTTTTAGATTCTTTCAACTTTTTAGGAACAAGTTTAGATAAATTTTCTACGTGCAATGTTTTACATTGCACGTAGAAAATTTTGTTAATCTTCGATCTCATTTTTCTAATGAGAGACAATTTAGTTTGCTGACTCGTAAAGGTATATATCCGTATGATTATATGACCGATTGGAAATGTTACGAACAAAAATCATTACCATCTAAGTATTGTTTTCATAATTCTTTGACCAACGAAGATATTAGCGATGAAGATTATAATCACGCTCAGGCTGTTTGGGCTGAATTCAATATTAATGACCTCGGCGAGTATACGGATCTATATTTAAAAACAGATGTACTTTTGTTGACAGACATATTTCAAAATTTTCGAAAAACATGTAAACAATATTACAAACTCGACCCTGCGTTTTATATAACTGCACCTAGTTTATCTTTCGATGCAATGTTGCTAAAAACAGGTGTCCAGTTAGAACTTGTGTCGGACTTGGCTATCGTCAGAATGATTCAAAGCGGTATACGAGGGGGCTTGTGCATGTGTTCCCATCGGTATGCAAAAGCGAATCATAAATACATGCCAGAATATAATGCATCACAGCCTTCGTGTTTTATAGTATATCTAGATTGTAATAATCTATACGGCTTTAGCATGTGTCAGTATTTACCGTATTCTAGTTTTAGATTTCTCAGTGAAAATGAAATAGCTAATTTTCGTGTTGAAAATGTTGAGGATAACGCTGATTGGGGCTTCATATTAGAAGTCGATCTTTTGTATCCTGATCATTTACACAATAACCATAATGATTTACCATTTTGTCCTGAGAAATGTATACCCCCGGGAGGTAAAACAAAGAAATTAATTGCAAATTTGTATAATAAGTACAAATATGTAATACATTATGTTCATTTAAAAAAGTGTTTAGAACACGGTTTAATATTACGTAAAGTTCACAGAGTTATTACTTTCAGACAGAGTCCGTATTTAAAACAGTACATAGAATTAAACACTCAATTAAGACAAAAGGCAAAAAGTTCCTTCGAACAAGACTTTTTTAAGTTGTTAAATAATAGTGTTTTTGGTAAGACTTTAGAAAATACTGAAAATAGAGTAACCGTTCATTTAGTTAATCAATGGTGCGATCAATCTAATCGAACCAAGAAATTAATATCCGCCGAGAGACTTGTAGCCAACCCCTATTTCCATAGTGCTTCTATTCTATCTGAAAATTTAGTTGCAATACAAATGAAACCTGATCAAATTATTTTAGATAAGCCTATATACATTGGATTCACTGTATTAGAACTTTCTAAGTCACATATGTATGATTTCCATTACAATATTGTAAAGCCTTTTTATAAAGACCGAGTGCAGTTGTGTTATACAGATACCGATTCATTTGTTTATAAAATATTTACTGATGATTTTTATCATGACTTGAAGTTTAGTTTTTTGCAATATTTTGACACGAGTAACTATGACGGTGAAAATAATTTTAAAATACCAATAATGAACAAAAAAGTTCCAGGTCTGTTCAAAGATGAAATGGAAGGAAAATATATATCTGATTTTGTTGGTTTGAGATCAAAACTTTACTCTATAAAAACTCCCAATAAAATCATTAAAAAAGCAAAGGGAGTAAAATCATGCGTAGTAAGGGACTTGAACATAACAGATTATCAGAATATTTTATTTAATGGTGGAGTTATCCGTAGAAAAAATGTTATGTTTAAATCAATTAAGCACGAAATATTTACTCGGAGCGTCAACAAAATTGTTTTATCTAGCAATGACGATAAACGATCGATATCTGTAGATCGAATATCAACGAGAGCCTGGGGTCACTCTTCGATTTTAAAGAATTAAGATGTGGTTTTTAGACTCAGAATGTATTGTAATAAATAATATAAGTAGGTTATATTTTTTTTTATAATAAAATTAGTATTAATTATGTATACCTACATTGTGTATGTAATAATCTTACTTTAGTTTTAGAAAATATATCTAATTAATGTATGATAAATATAATATTGGTACCTATTATAGTCTTAATAATTCTACTATTTTGTAAAATTGGAAATAGATATTATTAAAATATGAATGATTATAAGTATCCAAGTTGTTTGTATTTATTTTAAGAAATCCTCCTTTTTAAAGTCACTTTATAGTTACAAACATACAAACGGGTCGAACACAGAATATCCTTTTTAAGTCGGTAAATATGAAATCAAACCGAGACTCAAGTTTCATCATGCACCTATAATAATGTCAACCACGTAAATTGCATTATGTACGCAATACAATAAGACTGATTTTCAAAGAGCTAACGTTCAAGTAATATGATCATAACGCTGTTTGTCAGTACATAAAAATAATACGACAGTTCAATACCCTTGGCATGGAGACACAAGTGCTTAGTTAACATTTTTATGGTTAACGTGTTTTAACTTGTATATTGACGTAGGTACTCGTGATAGCATAAATATTATTTTTTAGGTCATTTACGAAATATTACTCACCTGGAGTACTTGTACAATTTTAGAGTGCATCGTAATCATGTCGGTAAGTAAAACATGTTTAATTCGATTTTTTTTTATATTGTTTCGTAAAGTCTAACGATTGTGTTTGCAGCAGTATTAATAATCATAAACATAACACTACGTTTGGCAGAGTTAATAGTGCACTTACATTTCGCCAGAGCCTATTTATTGTCACTAATCTAAACCTAATCCAGACTCCAGGATGGTTTTGAAATATTCCTCGATAGAAACCTAATTATAGCGCTTTGACCGCTATACTAACTGGTTAGTGTTTTATATTATCTATTTTTTGTTCCAGATGTCTGAATCCGAGATTGTGTTCAGCCAATATGCTCAGGATCCTTACGAAGGATTCTCTGAGATGTTTCGCAGCGAACCCGAGCACAGCAAACAAGTTACGAAAGATAAAAAACCAAAACGGTGCAGGGAAAAGTCGAAAAAGCTAAAACCAACCAAATCCTTCGTTATGAGTCGACTACAGCGAAGAGGGATTAAATTAATAAAAAATTCAGTCGTAGATCTATGTAATAACAATCCTCAAAACATAGACAGTGATAGTGACAGTGAGAACGTTATTATAAATGCACAATATATTGTTCAAGATGCTATCGACAGTGTTATGGACGAAACTGAGTCTTTAGTTAAGAAAATATCGAAATCTTTAATAGATACTGACTTTTAATAATCGTTTGTGTAAACTAATATTTATAATTTTATTAAGATATTTCTTTTCAATTTGTGTAGTGTTGAGTTATTTAGAGAAGTATGGGGGGTATTTAGCAAAATAAAAGCATATTTAACTTATTTTGATTTTTATTTAAAAAGCCTAAAAACTAATAATCTACATTACACACATTAGTAGGTACATACATTTCATGCGCATTCTAAATACTTCCTTAAACAAAGCACATTTTTAAGCGCACAATGCTTCAGATGTTTATTACAATTAAAATTAGATCTTCCTTCACAGTATTTTTTATGCAAAGCAGAGAAATTAGGACATTGTTCTTTGCCAAGGTCTGATACTGTACAATTCATACAAAGATCTTTTATCCAATTCACCTTCTCCAAACCATTTACAATGATTTCCTTATTTTCTAGATATGGAACGATTATACGTCGAAATTCTCTATAGTCAATATATCCTTCATTCCAATAAATACCCCTATTTCTTTCCAACCATATAACCTGTTTCTTTTCGTCACTTGTTAAGTGTTTAAACAAGTATGGTGGTTTTATTAAAAATGTTTGAGTATAATCACGAGTAGCAAAAGCTAATTCTTTTATTATAAAATTATTGTACAGGTCTTTAAACCCTTGAACATCTAATATGATAGTATTCGGATTCATGATATTTTTCTCACAGTATTACTCAGCGGCTTATACTCAATTATACAGTCGTTCAATATAAGACAATATGCAGAAGTTTGATCTGGTATGTCCGAATCACTTTCAATTTCCACTCGTACATCCACAATAGGACCTGTCTTTACATTATCAGCTTGTCTAGAGCAATCTATGATAAACAGCGGCGCCAAATCTTTAAATTGTTTCTCACTTAATAAGGGTTCCGAGCGACGTCCGTAATAAGACTGTTGAAATCGAATGTATTGCTCGTATAATAAAGCGATTCTGTTATTCGCAAAACTGACATTTAGGTTTTCATACGGGAAGTAAGTTGAATTTAGGTATACTCTAACATCGCGAACATGGCAGTGATCAAACTGAGACATATCTGAACTTGAATTGTTTTTTCTATTTGTTTGTAGGCCCATAATTATGTATCTTGGTTTCTCTATTTGTGAGGAAGTTTTGATAGACCAGGTATGTTTTGTAGTTTTAGGTAAAGCTGGATATTCGTACAGATCCCAATTTCTGAATATCATCTGGAGTGGTCGATCTTTTTCTAACAGTTTTAGCAAACTTATTTTCTCTTTGTCGGACACTTTAACATGCGGTACACGCCAGATGATTTTATTTATTTGAACGTCTTCTACAAATTCACCGGTGTTAAGTTTGACCGCATTCAGGTTAGTATTACTTCGTAGCAATATCAGTTCGTGCCTACAATTTATCACGACTTTCTTGAAATCTTCGGCGAAACCGATGATGTTACAGAGTGGTATAGAAGCGGAAAACCTACCTCCATTTATATTTTTTATACCATCGATATTCCAGCCCCATGCATTAGATATCTTTTATAAAATTCTGTTCCCATATCAGTTTGTAAATTAACAGGTTTGCGATTGCTGTTAATCAGTATTCGTTTAAATGCATGAGTAACATCAAGTTTATTTTTTG
This sequence comes from Diarsia rubi, assembly GCA_932274075.1. NCBI lineage: Eukaryota > Metazoa > Arthropoda > Insecta > Lepidoptera > Noctuidae > Diarsia > Diarsia rubi. The sequence goes on along the minus strand of OW026434.1, from coordinate 3,944,137 downwards.
ATTTTAATGACTCTGCCCAAGCATACTTTGAGAAGCAGTCAATCACCACTAAAATGTAATTATGACCTTTATTATATTTTCTCAGGTTTTGCACGTCCATCAGATCAGCTTGCCACAAGTCATCGATCCCTTTTAGAATGACAGGACGTCGAAGGAAATTTCTTCTCGCTGCTTTGTGTATTTCGTTAACAATTTGTTGTTTTGCCATTACGGAGATTTATTTTGGAGAAATTTATCTACCTCTGCTTTAGTATAAAACTTATCTTGCAAATGAGTTAAAACCTCAGGTATCTTTGCTTTTAAAGTAGCCTGTACTGTACCCTTTGTGTCTTTTATGATTTGAGAACGCAATGTTCCAATCATATTATTAAATTCTTTTAACATATTAGCATTTAAACGATCTACATAATCCTTGTCCACAGTCAAATTATTTAATTCTTTTAACATGTTAGCATTTAATCGATCTACATAATCCTTGTTCACAGCATCGTCTGCTTCAACTGGAGATCTAATTCCTCTCAGTCTTGATGTTTTTAAATCAAAATCTCCGTTTTCTAATTTTAACAATGCATTCTCATTAAACTCAAATAACTCTGAAAAACGCATTCTTTTGTGAATGTGGTGTCCGAATTTGTCTACGTTCATGTTTAAGGTGTATTGTATCGAGAGGTTGATAATAAAATAAACATATTTTAAAATATTTATTAATTTATAACTTTATTTTCACGCAATTCTTCAATGATAGATATAATTTCATTATCTAATCCTGTGTTACCAGCATCTCGAGATGCAATCAATAATTTTAACCTATCCACCAGTTCATTGGGATCGTCCCAATATACAAAATCTACGTTTTTCTTCCACATTTTTGTTAAAGGTAGTCCTTTTCCCTTCGATTGGTGCTCCTGAATTGTACTTCGTAGTTGGAATAGAGGCTTAATAATTTGCAAATATTTTTGCCCTTTATTACTTTTTATTGGTTTACTAGGCTCATAGTCTCGTCGATGTGCATTTGTATCAAGTAACATCGACTTATAATGTTTCATATCACTCTCTGTAACCATGCTTAAATCTACGTTCTTTTTCAGCAGCAACTGTTTTAAACCAGGCGTATTTCGATATTTGCGCCCAGCCACGATGATATACTCATCGCTGATCGTTACACGAGCAGAACCTAACATCAATTTGCCGCCCTCTACTCTGACACCAAACGGAATATCTTTCAGTGCTTCTGAGGACACTGACCAGGATGACATATCACATGCCTGGTTGTTTTCAGATAATGATTTATACGAAGAATCACTTTCGATATCAGATTCATTTTCGTCTTCATTGTAGTTGTTATCATTGCTTTCTTTACTAATAGGGACTTCTTTTTGCAAAGTTTTATCGATAAACGGAACTTCGGTTTCTTCATTTTCCATATTTTGGAGGAGAGAAGCCTGCTTACTGACGTTAGCAATTAGGTTGAGTGGTTCTGTTACCGGCTTGAACACTGATTCCAGCGCTTGCTGATTGTTAATCTCAACATCTCTCATCTTTCGCACTTTCTTCTTAACAGCTTCTGCAGCTTCAACTATTTGTCTTTTCAGTGATTTTTCCATAATAACAAAAAAAAAGTTCGTGATTGATTAAGCGTTGTCTGAAGAATAATGATATCGCAAGGGTACCGGTCATAAATATTAGTATTTTTAATCAAAGACAACAAAAGTGTCAAATTTATTTCTGTAACATCCATTATTTTTAGAGCAATCCTTATTAATTACTACGTAATTAAAGGGTTCACTCCATATTTTCGAACACATTTCACGAAATTCAATCCATGACATATCAGTGTTGACGTGTTCTTCATAAATATGTCGTAAATTAATTTCATCTTGTTTAAAAACTATGATTAAGTTCGCATTGTCTCTTACTAACTGCTTAGGGATTTTACTATATGTTTGGTTTAGATAGAAACAATCAATGCACTTATGTCTTCCCATCGCAAAATAATCACGCATGTTACTTTGATTTTCACAAGCAACATCATCAAAAATAATCACGGAGTTGGGTTTTGCGTCCTGGACGCTTAGTACTTCCTCATTTCCCTGATATTTCTGGAGGGAAACACCAGGCACCCGTTGCAAAACTCTTTCTAAAAAAATGTACTTAGGTTGGTGTAAGGTTTTTGAGTAGACATAAACATTTTGAAACCTTAAACCGTTTTCATGTATAAGAAGTCCAATAAGTAAATTTGTTTTGCCACAATTCGATGGTCCACAAATGATACATCGTACTGAATTAGGTAACAATTCTCCATGACGCGAACTAGTTTTATAAAAATCATCGCAAACTGTGTTTACTTGCAGCGATTGTGGTTGTTTAACAAATTTCATGATTACTGTGATCAACAAACTGATTAACAATGAGTAAAAGTATTTATTTTTTAATTATTTACACTGAAAAATGAGATATTCTAACAACGGTAACGAAACCATAGTGAGATCTAATTCGCTGTCAACGCCATCTATCGTTATGCTAGGCACACTGTCAACTCTGGACAGCTAGGTAATAAAATTCAAGCGCATTCGCGTGGCTGATTCCTTGTTGAGTATATAGGGTAAAACCAGGAGAGATGGACCAGCGGGTGAGACGGACCATCGTAATTTCTACCAAACTATTAAATTTATTTAGGCTGACAACACTTACGAGCTCTTGTCAACCTGTTTGCTCCGTGTAGAAAGCGAGACTATTTGATTTTCGTTCGTAAAATTAGTAAAAAACGCATTAAAAGGTTTCGGAAGCGTGTTTTTTTTTGTGTGGGTGTTTAAAAAACGAAGGTATGTATAAGATATTGTATTTTTAGAATAAGAATTGACGTTTCTGTGTTAGTATGTTCATGAAATGATAATATAACCTCAAATTTTTCGTTTGTTTGTTTTGCTTTTAATATGAGTAAGTGGTCAGTCTGTCCACTCAATTTAGGAGAGATGGACCATGTTATGTATGGGTGAGATGGACCAATAGTCAACCGTTTTGTTTTGCAAATTTGAAGTGGTTTTAAATTATTATTGCTACTTATTTTTTAATCCATACATTCTTAATGTGTTAATCTCTTCTTTTGTAGATAATATGCCTTTAATATATAAGAGGAAAAGTGGAGTATGTAGAGGAGAATGGGCAGAAAGAGCATTAATTGATGCTTTTCAAGCTGTTTCTAATGGAATGGGTATCAATGAAGCAGCAAAAACATTTGGGATACCTAAAACTACATTTAAACGAAGACTTGCAAAAAATTCCTTAACTAAAAGCGATGTTCTCGGTCCCAGTGGTATACTGCTGCCTGAAAATGAGAAGAAGATCGTCGTACACATTAAAAAATTACAGAAAAGTGGGTTTACGCCATCAAGAGAAACAGTGCGTAAAAAAACTATGAGGAAACCCTGAGTCAAGATGAATGGCTGCTGTGCATTATTTGTGAACGCTGGTCCCATGAAGGCTGCACCAATTATCCCGATATGTGCGACCGATGCGGAAATACGCTGAAAAACTGAAGATTTTACTTTCATTTAATTGCTTATGTTACTTGTTGATTTCGTTTTGAATGTTTATTTTTTTGTTTGGAAGTGTTAATGATTATTTTTGTTAGGACCATCTCTCCTTACTGGGTGGTCCGACTCACCCGTATAGTATGGGAGAGATGGACCGAGGGTACTTTTTTTAATATTTCAATTATTTCCATAAAGATGCTATAATCGTGCCATATTAAAATAAAAAAATGTTGACTATTAATAGTTAGTTAGTTTATCACTAAATTGTTTAATAGTTATTAAGCAATAAAAAAGATATTAAAGTTAAACAAAATGTGGTCCATCTCTCCTGGTTTTACCCTACTCCAAAAAGTACTACAGCACCATCTATGACACATCGGATGAACTAAAAACATCAAATCCTACATCGCGCTAGCAAAGTTTTCCGCGTCTTAAGACTATAAAAGAACCGTATGGTCGTCATAAAAATGTGTTTATATCGATACGCCCATATGCTGACATACACACATACATACATGATATTACTATAATACTATACATGATATGATAATACTTAGATATTGAGTGGTGAAAAGATCCTGAAGGTTAGGTTAATACGATTTATGATTACCTATAAGATTTCAATTTGTAATTTTTTTTCCCACTACTGGCACAAAGGTTTCTCTCACAGAGAACAGTGGTGATGAAATAATTTACACAAAGTAACGCGCTAGCCTAGGTTCGAACCCACGACCTACAACTTGTAAGTCGCAACCGTTACCACTAGACCACCACTGCTCTCCGCTCTACCTCCCCAATATGTTTATCTAATGTTATTTTACGAAGCGATTTGCCACTACACTGTCTTCTTCGCGATCATCGTTTCGTCGTTTCGTCCCACTGGCCGCGGAAGCAACAAGACAGTCGAGTTGATCGTATGTTATTAGGCATTCAGTCACAACGGAGCGTAGGCGAACCTGTTCGACTGCGCGACAGGTGGGACAGAATGCCTAATAATATACTAAAAATACACACAACACACATCAAACTTAACACTTTTTTGTTCAATAGGTTTAAATGTGTCCATGTATTCGTTGTAAATATTTTCAGTGTATGGCATTCTAACCCACTATCGACAGCGAAGCGTGTCTTGAACTAGCTTGTACAGTAATATACAAGACAGTCGAGTTGATCGTATGTTATTGGGCATTCAGTCACAACGTGTCTCGTTCGAGTTTATCGGTCGAGTGGAAAGTCGAGTCGAGTGACGATTATTGGGTATTCTATACCACTGTCGGCAGCGAGGCGCACTCGCCGAGCGACTTGCCGATAGTGGTATAGAATGCCCAATAATACACTACTTATGCCCATGCTTGGTTCACTTATGGTATCATTCTATGGGGAAATAGCACGGACGCTTCTTCCGTATTTATCCTACAAAAACGTCTAATAAGAATAATAACGAACATACAACAAACCGACAGTTGCAAACCATATTTTAAAGAACATAAAATCCTCACCTTAATTGGTATTTATATTTTGGAATTGTGTAAATTGGTGCGCAAACATCCTGATACATACAAAACTCGAGGAGATACACAAACAAGCCATTCGTTCCGTCATAAGAACAGATTAAATTTACCTCGGTCCCATCTTAAAATGCACTCTTCTAGTCCTTATTCAATGTCAATTAAAATTTACAATAAATTACCAGAGAACTTAAAACAAATAGAAAAAACAAATATATTTTTAAGCAAAGTAAAACAATTTTTAATAATTAAAAGCTACTACTCATTAGACGAATTTTTAAATGATAAAACTTAACTATTTTTTGACTAATAATTTGACTATTTTGACTGGAGGAATACCTCCTTTTTACCTGGTTTTGTCTTTTCATTAATATTGTATATTAAATAAACAATAAATTATTTAGTAAATATATGACATTTTAAAATAATAAATATGCACCCAATAAAACTGAAATACAATAATGTTATAAATTATAAATAAATAAAATAAATAATTGAGAGATATATACTAAATATAACAATAATAAATAATTTATTTTAATAAAAAGCAACGATATAAATATAATAAAATAATCTACTAATTTCCAATTTACTTTAGTCTTACGGAATTAAACGGTTTAAATAATAAAAATGCACCCATTAAATAAAATTAATATATCTGGAATATAATAATATTACAAATTATAAATAATAATTAATTTCTATATAAATTAAAGATACGAATACGACGAAAAAAGTCTACCTATTTTAATTGTTTTAGTGTTATGGAAAGTTAATAAAAGCGCTCTTCCTCTCTCCTACCTATTTTTATAATTTTGCTGTGCCCGACAGGGTCCATAATTGTTTCGTCTAATGTATTTTAACACCTGTATATGTACATTATGGATTGCAATAAAGAATTTGAAATTGAATTGAATTGAATTTTAATTAACAATAAAGTTTTCAGTTTTCTCTTCAAATCACAATGACATGCCTAATGCTGTGATGCTGTCATAAGTGTCATTCAGTCCGTCATTCATTCATACCTTCATACAATCTATCCAATCTTTCATTCTGCTAATCATCCGCGCTTTAACGAGCGCGGATGATTTTTTTATTTTATTATTAAAATTAGAGAAATGTTATCTAAGTATAATAAAGGCAATCATTTCTTTACATCCCCCCCCCCCCCCTTCAGGGAGAAAATTGTATCCCAACATGAAATGTCTTCTGAATTGTTCTTCCCAAATGCAGGAGCCGGGACTAGTTTGGAGATGTGGAAGAGATTTGATTCTGGTTTTTTATGTCCTGTATTAATTCTGTATATTGAGTTTGACAGTTTCTCTATTATTTCATAAGGTCCTATCTTCAACTCATCCAGTTTTCTTCTGTTTAATTTATTGCCGTTTTCTGCAAATACCATGTCTCCTACTTTAAACTCATAATATTTTCTGTTTCTATCATATAATATTTTATTGTAGTTGTGTGATTTTATAGTGTTTTTCAGTGCTATATTTCTATCTCTCAATAATTCGCTTTCTGTTCTTTCTTCTTTTAATTCATTTGGTGTTAATGTAATATGTTTTCCTTGTAACAAGTACACAGGTGCAAAGCCTGTAACAGTGTGCTCAGTTTCATTGTACTTTTCCACGCATGTATGTGCTATCGTCGTCCATGCTATTTTTTTATTTTCTTCGTTTACTTTACACCTTATTTTATTTACCAAGGTTTGGTTAAGCCTTTCATTGATTCCATTCGAAAATGGTGCATTTACTGCTGTGAAAACAAGCGGAATATTTTTTCCTTCTAAGAATTCTTTAAAATCTTTTGAATTTATTCCTGGGTACTGATCCGATAAGATCATACCAATATTATTATCTTCTGTGACATATTTGACAAGTTTTATAAAGTCATTTGAATTCTGTGTTTTTGAATTCACAATGTATGCATATCTAGTAAAATGATCCACTAAGAGGTGCATGTACTTCTTTGTCGACCTTGAGCCCCCGAACCCACCAATTGTGTCAATGGACATTATTTCAAAAGGCTGTGTCGCTGGTCCTAGATGAGACATTAGTCCAAATTTATCCTGACCTCTTGATTTGTTCCTAATACAAGTTTCACATTGTTTACATATTTTCTTTATATTCTGTCTTAAATTTTTAGCTGTGTAGTATGGTGTAATTTTATTTTGCATTTGTGAAATTCCAATGTGACAGTATTCTTTATGTATTTTTTTGATGAAACTTAGACTGAAGTCTTCTGATAAAACAATTTTTTCTTTATTTTTAATTTTCTTGTAATATATGGAGTGCTTTGATAGTAATTTATTTTTTTCTTTTTGTACATTCTCATTATTTTCTTGATCATTAATGATATCCTCCAGTTTTACCCAATTAACCACTTTCAACTGTTCTTCTTCATTTTCATGTGCTTCTAATACAGGATTTCTGCTTAGACAGTCAGCTTCAAGATTATTTTTTCCTGGTGAATATTTTATTTCGAAGTCATATTGAGAAAGGTAATAAGTTAAGTCTCCAAGTTCTTCGTCTGTTCTTGATTTAATGTTCATTTTTTCCAATGGTTTATGATCTGAAAATACTGTAAATCGTTTACCTATGAGCCAGTGCTGCCAATATTTAACTGCTTCTTTTATTGCTAGGCATTCTAAATAAATGGCTTTTTTTCTTTTCTGTGCTTCATTTAGTTTCTTGGAAAAATAGGCAACTGGTTTTTCTTTTGTGTTTGGTTGTCTCTGTTTTAATACTGCTCCTACACCTTGTATACTTGCATCTGTGTAAATTAGTATAGGTAAATCTGGGTCAAATATTTCTAATATTGGTTGAGAGCATAGTAATTGTTTCATTTTTTCAAAGGATTTTTGACATTCTTCTGTCCAAATGAATTTTTGATTCTTCCTTAGTAAGTTGTGTAGTGGATCCAATGTAATTGCAATGTTTGGTACATATTCGTTGTAAAAAATTATTTTTCCCAAGAACTGTCTCACATTTTTTTGATTTTGTGGCACTGGGAATTTTTTTATTGATATTAAGTTATCTTTTATGGGGCGTACTGAATTGTTATGAATAATATGCCCTAAATATTTCACTGAATCTGATGCGAATGTACATTTTGAAAATTTTAATCTAAAGCCTTCTTTCTTTATTGCTTCTAATAGTTTTGTTAAATGGCTTATGTGTTCCGGAAAGGTTTTTGAAAAAAGCAATATAATTATCATCTATGTAATTTACCGCGAATTCCGTAAGTCCATGTTTTCTCATAATATTACTCAATATTCTTTGAAATATTGCTGGAGATGTTTTCAGTCCAAATGGTAAACATGTCCACTGAAAATGGCTGTCTTGTGTTACAAAAGCTGTTTTTCTTCTGTCTTCGATTCGTAATGGTATCGACCAGAATGCAGAGTTTAAATCAAGTATAGAAAAATATTTGCAGTTTCTTGTTTTTACCATCAGATCTTCAATTAGCGGAAAAGGTTGTGATTGTGGAATAACAAGTTTATTTAGATCACGAAAGTCTATACAAAGTCTTGATTTTCTATTTTCTTCTTTTTTGTATGCCAACGTTACCGGAGCAGCAAATGGACTGTATGATTCCTCAATGAGATTTTTCTCCAATAACTTTGATACTTGACTCTCTATTTCTTTCTTATCCTCAATACTGCATCTATAAGGTCTTTTGCTGCAATATTTATCGATCATTAAATCAATTCTGGCTTCATAATCCTTGACAGTTCCAATGTCGTACTTGTCTTTTGCGAAGATGGATTTGTATTTTTCAATTAGTTCATTTATTTCTGCTTCTTGTTTATATTCCAGCTGGTTTATTGAAATTTTAACTTTGGTTTCATCAACATTTTCATTATAGTTCACTGTAAATTTGTCACACATTTTTGTTTCTTTTTTTTCTATTTCAATTTCTACATTTCTACTGGTTTCTTGTGTTTGTTGTGTAATTTCTAGCCTTTCATTTTGGATCAATTTAAATTATTTTATCATATCCAATCCAATTAAAAAGTCGTAGTTGAAATTGTTCTTATTAATTACAAACACATTCACTTCTTCTTCTATTGCAAAGATTTTTATTTTCAATTTTACTATTCCATTTGTTTTTTTCACACCATTAATCGTAGTTAACTTCACAGCTTGTGCATTATTTATTTCTTCATCTTTTAATTTCAACAATTTTGAATTAATTAATGAGATATTTGAACCGGAATCATATATTCCGTATGCATCCAATGTGTTATTTAATGTTAATTTGACTTTGATTAACGGTGGCACTACTAGTTTTTTTGATTCATATTCTTTAATTCAGTTTCCACTTCAGAATTGTTAACAAAATTGATAAAATGTTTTTTGTATTTAATGTCTTCATTTGTTTTAAACCAGCATGAGTCTTCTGGGTGATATCTATTTCCTTTATTTAGTTTTTTACAAGTCTTACATGGTTCTTTAACCTCCTTTGTTTTTACTACGGAATTGGTAATTTTCTTTTTATCAAAGCCTTTTTTGTTAACTAAATGTTCCAAGCTTTTTACTTCATTAAAAAGATCTTTAGTCTCTTTTGTTTTCTTTCTATCAATCCTGTCTGTAATAAAACTAGGTAGACCTACTGCAATCAGATCAATCAGTGTACTTTTGTTTATTGTCTTGTCCATCTCTAATAATAGTCTTTCTTTTTTTATTGCGTAGTCTAATAGCGACCCTGTTCTGTATTTAAAATCAATTGCATACCTTATTGGTGTCCAACCTTTATTCTCATAAGTATCACAAAAATCTTCCTTCCACTGTTTCCATTCCGAATTGAGTGTAAGTCTTATTAGCATAGAACTGTACCAATTTAAACATGATTTATCCAAAAACAGTCTAAAAATCTCGATTTTTTTTTCATCTTCGAATATTTCGAACCGATCACATTCTTTTTCAAAAGTAGCCATCCATTGAGTTACATTTGAGTTTTCTCCGGTGAATTTCTCAATTACAAATTTGTCTGAGATTTTTTTTAAATAAGTCTGCTTTTGGTATTGTGGATTAATATTTGTAATTTTTTCTAGGATTCTTGATAGTGATTCTTCTGATATACCCTCATTTACTGTTGGTTGTGTAATTCCAGTTGTACATACTTCTTCCAGAAAATAATTATTGAACTGTATGTTGTCATCGTCGTCCATATAAGTTTTTTTTAATTCATCTGATAAAGTTATCCACAAACACCTTTTTTCATGTCTCTTTTGCAATGTCTTTTTTAATGTTTTATAAGTCTCAGTTTCCATTAATGCCTCATGGTGTTTTATTGACTGCAGTTCTTGTGGAATAAGGAATATCTTGCCCTCTTTTGTGGTTATTGAGGTTACTGCCAATACATTTGTCTTCTTGTCATCGAAACTTTTAATTGTAAACTCAAATTTTAGTTTATCCATTTCTGTATAATGTCCTTTGCACAGAATGTTGTTTTATAAGTTATCTTATATCAAGGATCGAATAACTCAACTGCGTTTCTGTAAGTAATTAAAGTTTTTATTGTTTTACAAAGAAATTAGGTTATAAAGTAAGTACTTATAAATACACAATACAAAATATTACTTTACCTGTAAGTAATTAAAGAAACAACATTCAAAGCTATTCATTTAACGGGATATCGTCTCCTATATAATCGTCTTACAGGTATTTTAATTAACAATAAAGTTTTCAGTTTTCTCTTCAAATCACAATGACATGCCTAATGCTGTGATGCTGTCATAAGTGTCATTCAGTCCGTCATTCATTCATACCTTCATACAATCTATCCAATCTTTCATTCTGCTAATCATCCGCGCTTTAACGAGCGCGGGTAAATTAAAATTAGAGAAATGTTATCTAAGTATAATAAAGGCAATCATTTCTTTACATGTTCTTAAACAGATCATTACAAATTGAAATAAAATAAACACAGTCATACCTAATCAGTCAATTATAAGTCGAAATCGTCGTACCTTTGTTTATCAGTTGTAAAATCAGTGATGGAGTAGTAACATCTATCTATAAGGAATTTAAATAAAGACCTCCTATAGGATGCCATACTGTTAAGTGTTCTACAGGTATTCTACTACTTAAGGGTCTTCAAGCAAAACAAACTTGGTATTTAAGTGGAGTTTAATATGTATAGACAATCAACTTATTAATTCGCTCTATAATAAATCAGTAACAAAATTAAGCAAAGGTAAGCACAGCACAAGCGTTCACGTCGAGGTCGCTCGGTGAAAAGGGGCGATCCTCACGCCGTGTCCACCGGCGTCCCCTCGGCCCTCCTCCCCCCCGGCCGCTCTCAGTAGCTTCACTCGGTGTTGCGCGCGGTGATGGCGCGCGGAGAGGCGCTGCGCCGGGGGGTCACTCCGCTGCCGCGGCAAATTGCTGCGCGGCGGACAGACCTCCGGTGCGATCTCATGGCGACATGGAGACAGCGACTGTCGCAACCCCGTGCAGGGCACGCCACGATAGTGGCGGTAAGTCCCCTCTTTGAGGAGTGGCTTGAGAGGCGCCACGGCGCCCTCACCTTCCGTCTGACGCAGGTCCTCACCGGACACGGTTGTTTCGGGAGGTACCTGCACCGAATCAGGCGGGAGGAAACGCCCGGATGCCACCATCGCGAGGATCGGCCGGAGGACACGGTGGAGCACACAGTGGAGGTGTGCCCCGCTTGGGCGGAGCCCCGCCGTGTTCTCGTAGCGGCGATCGGCGGCGGCGACCTCTCGCGCCCGGCCCTGGTGCAAGCCATGGTCCGGGGCGAGGAGGAATGGGACGCCGTCACCTCCTTCTGCGAAGCAGTGATGCTGGCGAAGGAGGTGGTGGAACGCGAGAGGGAGAGAACCTCTCGTCCCAGCCACCGCTGGAGGCGCTCCGGGCGTCGGGGGTCCCGCGATGACCTCCGGCCACCGTAGACGCGGGCCTGTGGACGGTGAGTGATGGGCTAACTCGCCGTCCGTCCGTCTCACGACGAAAACAGGCCGTGTCGACGGCGCGTTCGTGTTCCACGCGCGCCTCAAAGAGATGTCAGCAACATGGGAGGGGCCCGAAAGGGCCGACGCCTGTCGGGGCCGCGGGTAGTCCAACGGTTATCGCGGCCTCGACATAGAGGGCGAAGAAGGAACATGGGTGGTTTTTAGTCAGTAGAAGTCTGACACTCCCTTTCGCTCTGCCCAAGAGCGGGAGGGGTTATTCGATGATTTTACACCCACCAAAAAAAAAAAAAAAAAAAAGGCATATGTAAAGCTGGCTAGTTTGTTGGCCAATGTGTCTACATGGGCTTTCCAGTTTATATTGGTATCTATAGTCAATCCTAACAGTTTAAACTCGTCAATGCATTGCAGTTTTATGTTGTTATATGAATAGTTTATGTCCAGTTTGCGTTTTTGGTATGGTCTATATTGCATTAGCTTTGTTTTGTCAAAATTTAATTCTAAGTTATGATCGTTTAACCATTCTATTATTTTGGAGAGCTTATCGTCTAGACTTGAGTTTAAGTTTTCTTGGTCAGTATAAGGAAAAATTTTAGATAATATACACTTCTCATCAAAAAAATCGAAACACCTCGCAGTTTATGATTTGATAAGGATTATCAGAAAAATGTGTATTTAGGAATAAATGTAAAATGTCATTTAATAGTGAGTAGTATGAGGTTTTTAAATGTTAATGTTAATGTTCTAAATTCAAATGAAGTCTTCATAGGTTTCGTATTTTGTATAATGAGTAATTTTTACCCTGTATGGAATATGAAGGAAATGGGTAAAACAACACGCGTAAATGAAAAAAAAATGTAAGAAACGTTTATTTAATAACTTGTATTCCCTCCGCGAGCTCTTATTACTGCTTCCATACGGTTCTTCATCGATCGGATGAGAGTCACGATCACATGTTGTGGTATATTATCCCATTCCTCTTGGATTGCATTTTGCAGCTGGCTAAGTGTTTCTGGGGCTGGATCTCTTGCTCGAATTCGTCTCTTTAATTCATCCCATAGATGTTCAATGGGATTCATGTCCGGGCTTCTTGCTGGCCATACCATAATGGAGATACCGACTTCGGTAAGATAATCTCGTACGACGCCCGCGGTGTGAGCTCTAGCATTGTCGTGCATGAATATGAAGTCGTTGCCAATAAAATGTGCATAGGGCATCACATGAGGTTCAAGACACTGTTCGATGTACCGATGAGAGTTTAGTGCAGGCAGCCGTGGCCCAGACACAAATGCAAGTTCTGTCTTACCGTCGGCGCTGATTCCTCCCCAAACCGTCCACGAACCGCCACCATAGCTGACCTTTTCTTCAATGCAGCATTGTGCAAAGCGTTCTCCATCTCTTCTGTAGACCTTGTTCCTTCCGTCGTTACCATACAGCATAATTTTACACTCATCAGAAAACAGTACTTTGCTCCACTGAAGGTATGACCAAGTTAGGTGCTCGCGTGCAAAGTTAAGGCGCGCTCTTCGATGGTCTGTAGTTAATTTCGGCCCATTCGCTGGCTTATGCGGTGCCAATCCGCGTTCCTTCAACCTTCTTCTTATTGTAGAGTCACTTACAGCTACTCTTCGTACAACGCGAAGCTGCTGCTGCAGTTGAAAAGCGTTAAGGCGTCGATTTCGTAAAGAAGTTGTTACAATAAATCGATCATCTCGCTCAGAAGTGACCCGATTCCTGCCAGATCCTGAACGGCGCGTGAACGAACCAGTCTCCCGATAGCGTTTGTAGACTCTATGAACAGATGATAAGCTTAGATGCAATCTTGCAGCCACAACACGCTGACTAAGTCCAGAATCCAGCAATGCCACCACTTGGGCGGCTTCTGCGGGCGAAGTATCCATATGTTTTAGAAAAAAAAGTATTTTCAGACGTCCCAAAGTCACAGTAAATGAAATAAGAAACAAAAAGTTTAAAGACAAGCGCTAATTTTTAGTTTTTAAACGAGAAACGTACTCCAACCCTAAATACACATTTGTCTCAAAACAGTGATTAATTTCATTTAGGTATAGGATAAACAAATGAAATTCTAATTTCGAATTTTGATTTTTTTCTTCCTACTGTAATGACCAAACTGCCAGCTACACAATAATGTTTTTTTTCATGGAATTAATTCTCTTTTGTAAAAAATTAGGACAAAAACAATAAAAACGAAAGTGTTTCGATTTTTTTGATGAGAAGTGTATATCGTCAGCAAATAGAATACTTTGAGCGTCAATTTCTTTAGGGAGGTCATTTATATAAACTAAAAATAATAAGCATCCTAAAACGCTGCCTTGCGCCATGTTCTACCTCTACGAACTGTTCCCTATTTTCCAGGTACAGAACCATTTGTGTGCTATACCTCTAACACCTATTGAATATAATTTATCAAGTAATATTTCGTATGAAACTCTATCGTAGGCTTTGCTCATATCCCCGGAGGATACGGTGGAGCACACAGTGGAGGTGTGCCCCGCTTGGGCGGAGCCCCGCCGTGTTCTCGTAGCGGCGATCGGCGGCGGCGACCTCTCGCGCCCGGCCCTGGTGCAAGCCATGGTCCGGGGCGAGGAGAAATGGGACGCCGTCGCCTCCTTCTGCGAAGCAGTGATGCTGGCGAAGGAGGTGGCGGAACGCGAGAGGGAGAAAACCTCTCGTCCCAGCCGCCGCGGGAGGCGCTCCGGGCGTCGGGGGTCCCGCGATGACCTCCGGCCACCGTAGACGCGGGCCTGTGGACGGTGAGTGATGGGCTAACTCGCCGTCCGTCCGTCTCACGACGAAAACAGGCCGTGTCGACGGCGCGTTCGTGTTCCACGCGCGCCTCAAAGAGATGTCAGCAACATGGGAGGGGCCCGAAAGGGCCGACGCCTGTCGGGGCTGCGGGTAGTCCTCTGGTCATCGCGGCCTCGACATAGAGGGCGAAGAAGGAACATGGGTGGTTTTTAGTCAGTAGAAGTCTGACACTCCCTTTCGCTCTGTCTAAGAGCGGGAGGGGTTATTTGATGATTTTACACCCACCAAAAAAAAAAAAGGCTTTGCTCATATCCAGTAAAATCCTTATAGCGTAATTTTTGTTATCTATTATATTCAAAGCTTCCTTTATATCTTAAATATATATAATTCAAAGGTGACTGACAGACATAGTGATCTATCAACGCACAGCCCAAACCACTAGACGGATCTGGCTGAAATTTCATTTATCTGGTTGCATTTGCTTTATTTCGGTTAAATAGTTTTGGTTATAGACTCTGCTTTGTATTTGGCATTTGTTTTGTTTTCGTTTGGTTTAAGTATAGGTTTTAAAATGGCAAAAGAAAATAAGAACGTTAATGGAGATGTTGAAGAATATACTGTCGTCCCTATTGTTGGTGACGGTGCATGTTTGTTTCGTGAGATAGAGCGATGGAGGTGCGTTCATAAATTGTCAGATATGTGGTTAATGACTGGTGCAAGTTTTCAATTATGACCCACGACAGGAATGGTGATAACTACGTAACACCTGATGAATATTTTGCCGATATAATGAATAATGCTACTTATGGCGGATTTTGTGAGTTAATAGCATCAGGATTAATATTCCCAATTAAGTTTGAAGTTTATAGAATCGGTCTCTTTTTTTGCGGAATCTGGATCTAACGACAATTCGGTTCGGCGATTACGATTCAGCCAAGATTTGACCAGTGGGCATTGATGTATCTACCCATAGCGGCACAGAAAATTACTCGGCGTCGTATGGAGGTTGGTGTAGAAGAACATGATTTTGGAATTGATACACCTTCTCAACTGAAAGTTGATAAGGGTTGTCGGGAGGTACATGTTGTAGAGCGTGACCATTCACCTATTGTATCTTCAATAAATTATGATGATAACTTATTATGAAGTTTATTGTCCTAATATGAGTCGGTGACATTAATAGAAAAAAAGAAAAACAAACATAGATAACCATCCCGGAAGAATTGTGCACAGTTGTTACTACGGTTTAAGAATTGCTGTATAAAGTTTATCCAGACATTATTCATATAAATGACAAGCCTATTGAATGGTTATGTGAGCGTGCCATACTTACTCCAAAGAATGATCAAGCAGCAGCTATCAACGATATCCGGCTCATGTCGTTTGAGGGCGAAGAAAAGGTCTATACTTCAATTGAAACTGTGTTTAATACAGATGACGCTACTTATTACCCTGAAGAATTTTTAAATTCATTGAAACCGGCCAGGTTTGCCTTTTCATAAGCTTATTCTGCATGTGGGGGGGCACTCCAATTTTGTTGTTGCGAAATTGAAAACCACCAAAACTTTGTAACGGTACGAGACTGCAAGTGAAAGCGTTTCATCGCAATATAGTGGAAGCCACTATATTAACTGGGTGTGCGAAAGGGGAAACTGTACTTATTCCACGAATCCCATTAATACCTAATAATATCCCGTTCGAATTTAAACGATTACAGCTTCCCCTAAAAGTCTGCTTAGCCATGACAAGCCAAGTCAAGACAAGCCAAGTCTCAGGGGCAAAATCTCAAATTTGCGGTTATTGACTTGAGAGAACATTGCTTCTCTCATGGACAGTTTTATGTTGCTCACTCACGAGTAAGTTCACCCAATAGCTTGATAGTTTAGAGCCTAATGACAGATTAGTTTAGAATATTGTGTACAAAGAAGTTTTGTAGGCCCTAATTTTTGACACACGCTAAACAAAAGTGAAGCTGCTAAAACTATACCTTATCTAAATATATATAATTCAAAGGTGACTGACTGACATAGTGATCTATCAACGCACAGCCCAAACCACTAGGCGGATCTGGCTGAAATTTGGCATGCATGTAGATGTTATGACGTAGGCATCCGCTAAGAAAGAATTTTGATCAATTCTACCCACAAGGGGATAAAATAGGAGATGAAAGTTTGTATGAAACTTTGTCAATTTTAAGCCGATCGGGCTGAGACTTTGCATGCATAAAGCTACTATGACGTAGGCATCCCTTATGGAAGAATTTTGATAAATTCCACTCCTAAGGAGATAAAATAGGGGATGAAAGTTTGTATAAAATAGTACATTATTAACCAAGGGGATAAAGCAGTGTCTTCTGTCGCGGGTGACGATTTATATCGCGAGTGTACCGAGGGATTTAAGTTCACCCAAGACTAAGACAGCTTTATCACCGAGGAAAATACTCTACTTTTGGTACCATTTGCGAAAAAATAACACAATAATAATATGAGATAAGCCTTTATTAAATATGAGATAAGCATTTATTAAAAACTAGCTGTTGCCAGCGGCTTCACCCGCTGCAACCCACGGGAATATAAAATCGGGATAAAAACTATCTTATTTGTTAATCTAGGTTATAAACTATCTGTGTGCTAAATTTCATCCAAATCCGTGTAGTCGTTTTTGCGTGAAGAAGTAACAAACATGGGCCGCGGGTAGTCCACCGGTTATCGCGGCCTCGACATAGAGGGCGAAGAAAGAACATGGGTGGTTTTTAGTCAGTAGAAGTCTGACACTCCCTTTCGCTCTGCCCAAGAGCGAGAGGCGTTATTCGATGATTTTACACCAACCAAAAAAAAAAAAAAAGTAACAAACATACACACTCACAAACTTTCGCCAATATTAGTGTGATAATGACTATTCCAAGTAAAATAAACTGAACGTTTACGTATTTGAAGAAAACAAAAACGCGGCAAATTATCATCAAACTAATATTTTTTTGCCGGAAAAGCAAAGGCATTAAGCTCATACGGCCTCGTCGGTTTCGTAATTTTGTTTAATAATCATAACTACATAATAAATGCGTATTCCTTTTTCAAAAGGATGTATAATGCTTTATACATATACAAACTCAATGGTGTAAACACAGATGTAGTTCAGTTTAATTTCGGTAAGTATTCCAAATTTAAATCACATTCTCCCCTTAGAGAATTCAGTACAATTTTCTTTCCCTGTTTTTAATAAAATTAAACAAAAATGACTATTGTTATGTTCGCTTTTTGTGGCATAGAATGTCACTTTTTTGAGCAAGTGGTACGAAAAATATACATAACTCACAGGTGACTGACTGACTGACTGACATAGTGATCTATCAACGCACAGCCTAAACCACTGGACGGATCTGGCTGAAATTTGGCATGCAGGTAGATGTTATGATAGCGGCGATCGGCGGCGGCGACCTCTCGCATCCGGCCCTGGTGCAAGCCATGGTCCGGGGTGAGGAGGAATAAGACGCCGTCGCCTCCTTCTGCGAAGCAGTGATGCTAGCGAAAGAGGCGGCGGAACATAAGAGGAAGAGAACGTCACGTCTCAGCCGCCGCGGCGACATATAGTATTTTAAGTAAGGGTAACGACATTCCCGTCGGGGCTGCGGGTTGTTTAAAAGAGATACCGTGTCCTCGGCACAAGGGCTAAGAAGGAACATGGGTGGTTTTTAGTCAGTCGAAGTCTGACACTCCCTTTCGCTCTGCCCAAGAGCGAGAGGGGTTATTTGATGATTTCCCATCCCCCCAAAAAAAAAGGTAGATGTTATGACGTAGGCATCCGCTAAGAAAGGATTTTGATCAATTCTACCCCAAGGGGATAAAATAGGGGATGAAAGTTTGTATAAATCTTCTTAGATTTTCGACTGATTGAACTGAAATTAATGATTGGAGCTACTATGATGCAGACGTCCTCCTAAATAGAATTTTGATAAATTCAACCCCCATGGGGATCAGTACCTAATGGAACGAATAAATTAAGACTAACAAAATATTTATTAGTTCTTAATGTTGACAATAGATAAAGAAAAGAAAAAGAAAGAAAACATAATAGACGGCGTTAGTAGTATTTTAAAACGCGCTATCGTTGTGTTTTCCCTGAGTTACATAAACCCGATGATGAGTGGCCGCCGTATTTAATACCACATACTATACCTAAATATTTCTAGCGGATTATATTTAACGATTTTGGCTGTTCTTTTCTTGGCATATTTTGGGTTGCATTTGCTTTATTTCGGTTAAATAGTTTTGGTTATAGACTCTGCTTTGAATTTGGCATTTGTTTTGTTTTCGTTTGGTATAAGTATAGGTTTTAAAATGGCTAAAGAAAATATGAACGTTAATGGAGATGTTGAAGAATATACTGTCGTCCCTATTGTTGGTGACGGTGCATGTTTGTTTCGTGAGATAGAGCGATGGAGGTGCGTTCAGAAATTGTCAGATATGTGGTGGACCCACGACAGGAATGGTGATAACTACGTAACACCTGATGAATATTTTTCCGATATGATGAAAAATGCTACATAAGGCGGATTTTGTGAGTTAATAGCATCAGGATTAATATTCCCATTTAAGTTTGAAGTTTATAGAAACGATCTCATATATATACGGAATCTGGATCTAACGACTATTCGGTAAGGCGATTACGATTCAGCCAAGATTAGTCCAGTGGGCATTGATGTATTTTCCCATAGCGGCACAGAAAATTACTCGGCGTCGTATGGAGGTAGGTGTAGAAGAACATGATTTTGGAATTGATATACCTTCGCAACTTAAAGTTGATAAGGGTTGTCGGGAGGTACATGTTTTAGAGCGTGACCATTCACCTATTGTATCTTCAATAAATTATGATGATAACTTAATAAGAAGTTTATTGTCCCAATATGAGTCAGTGACATTAATAGAAAAAAAGAAAAACAAACATAGAAAACCATCCCGGAAGAATTGTGCACAGTTGTTACTACGTTTCAAGAATTGCTGTATAAAGTTTATCCAGAAATTATTCATATAACTGACAAGCCTATTGAATGGTTATGTGAGCGTGCCATACTTACTCCAAAGAACGATCTAGCAGCAGCTATCAACGATGTCCTGCTCATGTCGTTTGAGGGCGAAGAAAAGGTCTATACTTCAATTGATACTGTGGTTAATACAGATGACGCTACTAATTACCATATTTAAAAAAAAAAATATCTTTTTTTTAAAACGTTGCCCCACACTAGGAATGTCTCCTGTATCGTGGGTGCGTTCACAAACATTTAAACTCACATTCACAAATACCCAGACCCGAAACAACTATCTGTAGGCTATACAAATATTTGTTCCGTGCGGGGATCGAACCCGCGGCACGCAGCGCAGCAGTCCAATCGCTCAGCCACTGCGCCAACCGTGCCAATTCATTGAAACCGGCCAGGTTTGCCTTTTCATAAGCTTATTCTGCATGCGGGGGGCACTCCAATTTTGTTGTTGCAAAATTGAAAATCACCAAATTTTTGTAACGGTACGAGACTGCAAGTGAAAGCGTTACATTGCAATATAGTGGAAGCCACTATATTAACTGGGTGTGCAAAAGGGGAAACTGTATTTATTCCACGAATCCCATTAATACCTAATAATATCCCGTTCGAATTTAAACGATTACAGCTTCCCATAAAAGTCTGCTTTGCCATGACAAGCCAAGTCAAGACAAGCCAAGTCTCAGGGGCAAAATCTCAAATTTGCGGGTATTGACTTGAGAGAACATTGCTTCTCTCATGGACAGTTTTATGTTGCTCGCTCACGAGTAAGTTCACCCAATAGCTTGATAGTTTGGCGCCTAATGACAGATTAGTTTAGAGTATTGTGTACAAAGAAGTTTTGTAGGCCCTAATTTTTGACACACGCTAAACAAAAGTGAAGCCGCAAAAACTATACCTAATTAATAATAATACTTCAACGCGAGCGAAGCCGCGGGCAAAAGCTAGTTAATAATAATACTTCAACGCGAGCGAAGCCGCGGGCAAAAGCTAGTACTTAAATATTGCTAATGTCGTGGATCTATTTTTTCTGAACCCATTCTGGCTATCATTGAAAACTTTGTATCTTTCGCAATAAGAATAAAGTCGTTTTGACATCGTGGTCTCCAATATTTTTGAAAAGGTTGGCAGCAATGCTATCGGCCTATAATTGCTAGTGTCAGTATGGTTACCCTTTTTGTAAATTGGTTTCACTATCGATACTTTCAGCAGGTCAGGGACTGAGCCTTCATCTAAAGACTGATTTGTTAGATAAGTTAGCGGTAACGTTAATTCTTCAGCGCATGCTTTTATAAGTATAGGCGGTAGCTCGTCATGCCCGTTACTTCTCTGGTTCTTCAATTTTTATTAATAAACTTAATTTCGTTAGGGTAAACAGGTCTTAAGTAAATGGAGTTTTCGCTTTGGAAGGAGGAAGGTCGACCAGTTGGACAAACGTTCCCATTTGCGGTACCCGTTTTTCCCACTGATACAAAATAATCATTGAAAGCGTTGGCAATGGTTGTCGCGTCGTCTGTCACAGTATTATGTACTCGCAATTTTATGTTTTTTATTGACTTTTTGCTATTTTTGTTTGTTCGCTCTTTTATTATTTGCCACATTGTTTTTGTTTTGTTTTCAGATTTACTCATTATTCTTATATAGTTTAGTTTTGTAGAATGGGTGAATGGGTTTTTTGTTTTTTTGTTCTCTTTAGTAATTTTTCATGGCGCTTATAATAATTTTCCAATAGATTGTTATTAGTTGTAGTCAATAATGCTTTAAGTTGTGTGCTTGCATGCTACTCTCAATCCATTCGTTATCCATGATTTAGACGATCTCTTTTTAATTTTTACGGCTTTTTTTGGTATACACTGATTTAGTATGTGTTGTAAGGTGTTATGAAATGAGAGATAATTAGTATTTATATTTTGGTTTTCCTTTATTATTTTACTCCAGTCTAGTTTTTTCAGTTGCTTTTTAAACGAGTCTATGTTTTGTTTGTTATATATTCTCTTTATAGTTACTATTTGTTTTTTGTTACTTATTGGATCGTGGATGGGTAAACTGATTGCAACTCCTCTGTGGTCTGAAAGTCCAAGCTCCACTACATCCAGATGAAACTTGTGGTGTGCGTTTGTAAATATTAGGTCAATACATGTGGTGCTTGAGGTTGTTACTCTTGTAGGTTCCGTCACTAGTTGTCGAAAGTTGTAATTTGTCATAGTATTTAGAAGATTAAATGAGTTGCGATTTTTCTTAAGGATATTTACATTGAAATCCCCGCCTATTATTATGTGTTTATGTTTGTCTTTTTTGTTGATTTTAACTAGCAGTTTTTCCAAGGACGTATAAAATATTTCGGTTTCCCTATTTTTTTGTGGCCAATAGATAACTATTAGTAAAAGATTTTGTTTTGGAATTTCTACTGCACACGTTTCAAATATATTTTATATTCAATTGTCAATTCCGTTAAATCTTGTCTTTTGTTGTATTCAATATCGTCTTTTAAGAAAATACACACACCACCTCCCGCGTAGTTGGGGCGGCAGTATTTAGCGGCTACAGTATACCCTTCCAAACTTAGTAGGTCTTTTTTTATTTCCGTAATCCATGTTTCCGTAAAACAAAGTGCTTCCATATTATGTTCGTTCGTGATTGCTTCTATTAGGTAATGTTTGTTTTTTAGGCTTTGTATGTTTTGATATAAGATGTTTATGTTGGTACTAGCTTTTGCCCGCGGCTTCGCTCGCGTTGAAGTATTATTATTAATTAGGTATAGTTTTTGCGGCTTTACTTTTGTTTAGCGTGTGTCAAAAATTAGGGCCTACAAAACTTCTTTGTACACAATATTCTTAACTAATCTGTCATTAGGCGCTAAACTATCAAGCTATTGGGTGAACTTACTCGTGAGCGAGCAACATAAAACTGTCCATGAGAGAAGCAATGTTCTCTCAAGTCAATACCCGCAAATTTGAGATTTTGCCCCTGAGACTTGGCTTGTCTTGACTTGGCTTGTCATGGCAAAGCAGACTTTTAGGGGAAGCTGTAATCGTTTAAATTCGAACGGGATATTATTAGGTATTAATGGGATTCGTGGAATAAGTACAGTTTCCCCTTTCGCACACCCAGTTAATATAGTGGCTTCCACTATATTGCGATGTAACGCTTTCCGTACCGTTACAAAGTTTTGGTGGTTTTCAATTTCGCAACGACAAAATTGGAGTGCCCCCTACATGCAGAATAAGCTTATGAAAAGGCAAACCTGGCCGGTTTCAATGAATTTAAAAATTCTACAGGGCAATTAGTAGCGTCATCTGTATTAACCACAGTTAGTATCAATTGAAGTATAGACCTTTTCTTCGCCCTCAAGCGACATGAGCAGGATATCGTTGATAGCTGCTGCTTGATCGTTCTTTGGAGTAAGTATGGCACGCTCACATAACCATCCAATAGGCTTGTCATTTATATAAATAATGTCTGGATAAACTTTATACAGCAATTCTTGAACCGTAATAACAACTGTGCACAATTCTTCCGGGATTCCTAACTTCAAACTTAAATGGGAATATTAATCCTGATGCTATTAACTCACAAAATCCGCCATAAGTAGCATTCTTCATCATATCGGCAAAATATTCATCAGGTGTTACGTAGTTATCACCATTCCTGTCGTGGGTCATAATTGAAAACTTGCTCCAGTCATTAACCACATATCTGACAATTTCTAAACGCACTTCCATCGCTCTATCTCACGAAACAAACATGCACCGTCACCAACAATAGGGACGACAGTATATTCTTCAACATCTCCATTAACGTTCATATATTTTTCTTTAGCCATTTTAAAACCTATACTTAAACCAAACGAAAACAAAACAAATGTCAAATACAAAGCAGAGTCTATAACCAAAACTATTTAACCGAAATAAAGCAAATGTAACCCAAAATATGCCAAGAAAAGAACAGCCAAAATCGTTAAATATAATCCGCTAGAAATATTTAGGTATAGTATGTGGTATTAAATACGGCGGCCACTCATCATCGGGTTTATGTAACTCAGTGAAACCACAACGATAGCGCGTTTTAAAATACTACTAACGTCATCTATTATGTTTTTTTCTTTTTCTTTTCTTTATCAATTATCAACATTAAGAACTAAAAAATATTTTGTTCGTCTTAATTTATTCGTTCCATTAGGTACTGATAGGTTCAAACTAACACATTTACATCCTCCATCATTCCTTTTTATCCCCATAGTGGTTGAATTTATCTAAATTCTTTTTAAGAGGACGTCTGCATCATAGTAGCTCCATTCTTTAATTTCAGTTCAATCAGTCGAAAATCTAAGAAGATTTATACAAACTTTCATCCCCTATTTTATCCCCTTGGGGTAGAATTGATCAAAATCCTTTCTTAGCGGATGCCTACGTCATAACATCTACCTTTTTTTTTGGGGGGGGGGGTGGAAAATCATCAAATAACCCCTCTCGCTCTTGGGCAGAGCGAAAGGGAGTGTCAGACTTCTACTGACTAAAAACCACCCATGTTCCTTCTTAGCCCTTGTGCCGAGGATGCGGTATTTCTTTTAAACAACCCGCAGCCCCGACGGGAATGACGTTACCCTTACTTAAAATACTATAAGTCGCCGCGGCGGCTGAGACGTGACATTCTCTCCCTCTTATGTTCCGCTTTCGCTAGCACCACTGCTTCGCAGAAGGAGGCGATAGCGTCCTATTGCTCCTCGCCCCGGACCATGGCTTGCACCAGGGCTGGATGCGAGAGGTCGCCGCCGCCGATCGCCGCTATCATAACATCTACCTGCATGCCAAATTTCAGCCAGATCCGTCCAGTGGTGCGTTGATAGATCACTATGTCAGTCAGTCAGTCACCTGCGAGTTATGTATATTTTTCGTACCACTTGCTCAAAAAAGTGACATTCTATGCCACAAAAAGCGAACATAACAATAGTCATTTTTAATCTGTTAAAAACAGGGAAAGAAAATTGTACTGAATTTCATTCATCCTCTAGGGGGAGAATGTGATTTAAATTTGGAATACTTACCGAAATTTATACTGAACTACATCTGTGTTTACACCATTGAGTTTGTATATAAAGCATTATACATCTTTTTGAAAACGGAATACGCATTTATTATTTAGTTATGATTATTAAATGAAATTACGAAAACCGACGAGGCCGTATGAGCTTGATGCTTTTGCTTTTCCGACAAAAAAATATTAGTCTAGGAATTTGCCGCGTTTTTGTTTTCTTCAAATACATAAACGTTCAGTTTATTTTACTTTTATTAGTCATTATCACACTAATATTAAAAGGCGAAAGTTTGTGAGTGTGTGAGTGTGTATGTTTGTTACTTCTTCACGCAAAAACGACTGCACGGATTTGGATGAAATTTGGTACACAGATAGTTTATAACCTAGATTAACAAATAGTCCAGTTTTTATCCCGATTTTATATTCCCGTGGGTTGTAGCGGGTGAAGCCGCTGGCAACAGCTAGTTTTTAATAAATGCTTATCTCATATTTAATAAAGGCTTATCTCATATTATTATTGTGTTAATTTTTTCGCAAATGGTACGAAAAGTAGAGTATTTTCCTCGGTGATAAAGCTGTCTTAGTCTTGGGTGAACTTAAATCCCTCGCTACACTCGCGATTTAAATCGTCACCCGCGACAGAAGACACTGCTTTATCCCCTTTTTTTTTTTTTTTTTGGTGGGTGTAAAATTATCGAATAACCCCTCCCGCTCTTGGGCAGAGCGAAAGGGAGTGTCAGACTTCTACTGACTAAAAACCACCCATGTTCCTTCTTCGCCCTCTATGTCGAGGCCGCGATAACCGTTGGACTACCCGCGGCCCCTGCTTTATCCCCTTGGTTAATAATCTACTATTTTATACAAACTTTCATCCCCTATTTTATCCCCTGAGGAGTGGAATTTATCAAAATTCTTTCTTAGGGGATGCCTACGTCATAGTAGCTTTATGCATGCAAAGTCTCAGCCCGATCGGCTTAAAATTGACAAAGTTTCATACAAACTTTCATCCCCTATTTTATCCCCTTGTGGGTAGAATTGATCAAAATCCTTTCTTAGCGGATGCCTACGTCATAACATCTACCTGCATGCCAAAATTCAGCCAGATCCGTCTAGTGGTTTGGGCTGTGCGTTGATAGATCACTATGTCAGTCAGTCACCTTTGAATTATTGTATATTAAAGATTAAGATTATTATCGTGTGGATGTGTTTGTGTGCTGTTTTTTGGTGTGTTGTTGTTAAAGAAAAAGCTTAGGGCTGGTTTGTGATTGTGAGTCCGTTGATAATTCTGTATGATCCGATTGTAAATACTCTACTCCAAAATCTTCATTGTTTAGGTTACTTATCGTCAAAACAACATCCTGTAGGTCTGATACCACGGTTTTCGTGCCATTGCTATTCAATGCGCCTGTGCGCTGATTATACATATCGTAGTTATAGGAAAGATTTAGATTAGAGTCCAGCAGGTATGCGTAATTAAATGTCTGTGTTAACATATATAAAAGGTTATTAAAAGTTTCTATTCTACTATTGTACAGAGTATTGCTATAATTTTGCTGTTTTACATAATAATAATTATTAAATCTGAATTTATAAGTCGGTAGACATATAACGATATTAGTATGGGTTAATGCCATTCGTTTTTCTCGAATAAATATGACTAGTTCAACATAATTTTGCGTTCTTCGGAAGTCCTCTTCGCCGATGAAGATAATACAGTAGTCCTTACTTGTTAGGTTTTGAACTTTTAAGTCAATATCATCACATATTTGCTTAAGACCACATTTTGGTTTGCGATAGTGGCAAATCTCATAGTTTCGCAGTTTAGTTTCCTCTGTAGCGGTGTATAACGCATTTGAAGTTTCGCTGCTTAGTAAACATATTTTTGGTTTATCCAAAGTAATAGTCTGCTTGCTGTGGAATCTGCTCGGCGATGACACTCGAGTAGTATTGGAACGTTTTCGAATTTGTGTCTTGAGGTACGTTATTATCAAAATTATCTGTTTGGGTCTCTTTGCTCTTTGTACGTCTGTTTGTAGTTTTCTTTGGTGTAGACCTTGGTGTAGCGTAGTAGTAACTCTAGTTCAAACGAGTGATATTTCTTTTCACCCTCTGTAGTCTGACGGCTATAAAAATGCACTGGCTTCTCACCGTGATCAGTAACCTGCATCAAGATACCCGCGATTCCATCTCTACTTGCGTCCGTGTAAAGTACATTTTGTTTATTGGGGTCGTAAACTATTAAAACATTTTCAGAGATAAGAGCGTCTTTTAAGACATAAAAGGCATTGGTATGTTCGGAAGTCCATTGCCATGGGATATCTTTTTTTAACTATTTAGTAAGAGGACTAGAAAGCACGGCACAATTCTTAATAAATTTACGAAAATAGCTAATAAGGCCAAGGAATTGACGAAGTTGGTGAATCGATTTGGGGGTAGGGAATTCTTTTACCGCTTTTACTTTATTTACGCTAGGCTTGAGGCCTTCGAAATTTACTCGGTACCCTAAAAACTCTATTTCTCTTTTGAGAAAGTGACATTTCTTTAAATTAATTGTCAGACCGTTTTCCTTAAAAATGCAGAGTACCTTTTCAATAAGAATGAAGTTATCTTCTGCCGTTTTACTAATGAGCAAAGTATCGTCAAGGTAATTAATAATACTTCCAAATCTCATGTTACCAATCACTTTATCCATCATTTGTTGGAAACACGAAGGGGCATTGGCCAAACCGAACGGCATTCGCAAAAATTCATAATGCCCGTCTTCCGTTATGAAAGCCGTCTTATGGATAGACGCCTGGGCCATATTTGGTAATACCCACTTTTTAAATCAAAACAAGAGAAAAATGAACAACCTTGAAGTTTGTCAATTAAATCCTCAATCCGTGGCATTGGGTATTTATCTTTTATGGTTAATTTATTTAAAGCTCTGTAGTCAATACACAATCTTTTCTCACCGTTCTTTTTATTAACAAGTAAAACCGGGCTAGCGTATGCTGATTTACTCTCTTGTATGATACCGTTCTCTTAAAGTTCATTTACAATCTCCCTTATAATGATTCTGTCTGAATTACACGTTCTATATGGCCTAAACTGAACTGGTTTGTCATCACTCAAATTAATAACCATCTCATGACCTTCTACCTTACCCAATTGCCTTATATTTGAGTCTATGCATTGCCTATATTTTTTAAAAGCAACATTAGTTCGTTACTATGTGAACCAGTATCGACGTTTAGAAGTGATCCGTCTACCATATTACGAAAATTCTCAGTGACATTTTTAAATGTCAATGTATCGCCTATTCGAGTATACATCAAATCAGATCTTTCTGTTACGTTACGACCAATGAACACGTCACAACCAGATAATTCATCGAGAACATACATTTCTATATCATTAATGCAAGCCGAATCTAATTTCGACGGCACGGTTGGCGCAGTTGCTGAGCGATTGGACTGCTGCGCTGCGTGCCGCGGGTTCGATCCCCGCACGGAACAAATATTTGTATGGCCTACAGATAGTTGTTTCGGGTCTGGGTATTTGTGAATGTGAGTTTAAATGTTTGTGAATGCACCCACGATACAGGAGACATTCCTAGTGTGGGGCAACGTTTTTTTTTTAAAAATAATAATAAATAATAAAATAATTTGATATTCACTCGAACCTTCTTTGTCACTGTCTTAACACTATCCTTCGAAAACCCTTGCAACATCACAGGAGAGGGTAGTTGATTTATCTCAAAATTATATTTTTTTGCAAAATCAGACTTTATTAACGAACAACTACTGCCTGTATCTATAAAAGCTTCGTGCGAGAGACCACAAATACTTATTTTCTTACAAAATTTATCTTTGGTATTTGTCTGTTGCACGAATTTTGTTTCCTGTTTATCTGTAGTGGTATTTGATTTTTCTACCTTAGAATTCTTTTTATGGTAGCAAGAATCTTCTGAATGCCCCTCTTTTACCGCAAAATTCACATTTAACTGTGCACTGAATTCGTTTGTGATTACCGCCGCAATTGTAGCATTCTATTAATTTACGACCTGACGATACATTGTTATTTTGATTTGACGAACTTGTGAATAGATGCCATAAAGCGTATTTGTCGTACTCTCAATTACTGTATAAATATGGGCAAGTCAACCTAGAATCTAGACGTAAGTATCTAGAGGCCTCTGTACTGCATGGTATTGTTCATGGTGATTTCGATTGTATTGATCTCACGAGCAGACTTTGCTATGTCGTCCCACGCACCGTTAATATCCGTAGTACTCGTGCTGGTACCCTATTTGCTGTCAATTCCTGTAGAACTAATTCTGGTTTGCGCTCCCCTGTCCGTCGAATGGTTGAATCATATAATTGTAATTTTGTTGATATTGATATTTTTTTGTGCTCAAAATCTAAATTTAAATACAATGTCATGAAAGTTATTATGAATCGATAATGTCATTAGGAATGTGAGCTAATCTAGATTTTATTATCTAGATTTTATTATTTATATGTTTTTCTTTTTGTGTTTATTGTAACTCTACTGCCAAGCAATTGAATCGATTTGAACTTTTAATTAATTTGCATTAATAATTTATTTTTTTATTTTTTATTATAGTTAATTTTTAATTTATTTTACGTTTTAATTTTGATTTGTTTTTGTTATTTATGTGATGTAATTATTATTATTGTGGGAGCGCGGGGGCAGGTTTCCGACTGCGCTAACCCAAAAGGGCAGGCGTCGTTGACACTCGTGCGCGCGGAGCAAATTTTTCGATACATTTGCGAATGCTTAATATTGTACGTTTACGATTTGATACTGTTTTCGTTGGCTAAAATTAATTTTAATTACTTACATCGAAATTATTCTTTTAAACTCATTCACTGCCTAGAAATAGGTAAACACTTACCTACTATAAAACGTCAACCTAATAAATAACTAACTTAATTTCAAAAATACGCTGTTGTAAAACATCGTCAAAGTTACAACGAACTACAATTACTTTTATATTATGTTACTTGCTGCTACGGAACCCTTCATGGGCGAGTCTGACTCGCACTTGGCCGGTTTTTCTGATTAATTTCTTTGACGGATCCAAGACAGTTCAATAGATTCTCCAGAACTTCGTTTCGGAAATTTTCTGGTGGTTGCCACTACTGATTCTAGGTTTCAGGAGTTTCAAGAGGAAATAGTGTGGTGGCTTTCTATATCGTGATATTTGGCCTTACATTAATAATTAGAGCAGTAGTGGCCCTGTAGAGCAGTGGTGGCCCAGTGGTGGCAGCCACGACTTACAAACAGTAAGCCTTGGGTTTGAATCAGACGCTTATAATTGAATGGCTTCAGAAGATATATGGAAAAAGTTATCAGTGCCGATAAAATTTGAGGGTTACCCTCGATTTCTTTAAGGATACACACGAATAGAGAACTTCCTTCTTTTTGGAAGTCGGTTGAAAACAGAACATTGCAAGTCTCAGTTCAAAATTAGTCCGAAATCCTCTATTTTTTTAAGTTCTACATTGCAATCTTTCAAAGCATCTGCTCCCTGTAATTGCTCTAAGTTAACGTTCATAATGAGAAAGCATTTCGTTAACAAAAAACCGGTTCTTCACCTAAAAGGAGCGAGGATTATGTCAAGACGTTATGCTGAATCAAATACTTGGTAGGATTAGCGTAGCAAAAAGTAAAATGGAGTGTTTATTTAAAACGTAGAAGACTGAACCACGTAAAGATTATGTTATTGGGTAAAAAAGGTGACCAATTAGGTATTGGTATGCTCACAAGGGTCTGAAACAAACCAATGTCTCGTACACGTGACTTGCAAGTTGACAAATAAAATATTTCTCATAGACCTCTTATTGCACCGGAGACCTTCAGTACTTTTATTTTCTTTTTGGGTTGAGAAATCACTAAATAACCCCTCCCGCTCTCTACTGAGTTTCTACTAAGTAAAAATCACCCATGTTCCTTCTTAGCCCTTTGTGTCGAGGCCACGGTATCTCTTTCAAACAACCCGCAGCCTCGACGGGGGACTTTCAGACCTTAAAAACTAGAATACAACAACCCATATTTCTCTTGCCTTTATCCCCAGTCATTTTGGGGTGAAAAAACGGTGAAGGAAAACATGAAAATGAAAATGAAAATGAAAATGAAATCTTTATTTGTAAACATAGGTTTTAAAGTGGTGCTACAGACAAATATAGAAGTTCCGTCTATGTTTTGCGTTTAAGCGTACAAATTAAATTGATGTTTACAATCAGTTTCTATGAAAATTCAAGTTACAATAAATACATAATGTGAGAATAGGCAATTAGAAATTAATATTTAGATTATTTATTACAGTCACATAATTTTACACACACACAAATTAATTTTCACATAAACATAGGGGTAATAATTATAAACAGTTTTATTTCGTTAATTGAATTCAATGCAATGTCAAGTTTTTACTAATTTTATAAATACAATAAATCGGATGTAGTAGGTCTAGCAAGTTTCATTTAGATAGTCGTTAATTGTGTAGTAACACTTTTCAACCAAAAATTCATTTAACCATTTTTTGAACAGATCTGTATTGCTAGTTTCTATGATATGTTTGGGTAGTTTATTATAGATCCTGGGTGCCATGCCTAAAAGGTTTTTACTGAAAATAGCTTTTTTGTGTCTTATTACGCATATTGTATTTTTATATCGCATGCTCTTTGGGCGATTATACGAATGTAGATTTGATTTGACAAAAGTAGCTACTTCATAAATATAAAGACACGGAAGTGTAAGTAACTTAAGCTTTTGAAAATGTGGCTTACAGCTCTCTGTAGATTGTAGGCCACATATTGCCCTTATACATTTCTTCTGGGCCTTAAACGCCACTTCTCTGTCTGGCGAGTTCCCCCAAAACATCAGTCCGTAGCGTAAGGTTGATGACACATATCCATGGTATGCCATCAAAAGGGTGGCCTGACTTGAAACTTTTCTTAGGTTATAAAGGGCATAGGAGCACTGGCTAAGTCTTTTGCACACGCACTCAACGTGCGTTTTCCAGTTCATGCCCTTATCTATCCAAATGCCCAAGAATTTAGTGTGATCAGTCTCCTGAATACTTGTATCACCGTATCGAACGTCCGGTTTTTTATTATTTGTTTATCGTGAGGAAACCGGCATATCTTAGAACCAAAAATTCGAAGATATGTGACATGTACCAATCCGCACTGGGCCCGCGTGGTGGATTATAGCCCATCCCTCTCCTAGAGAGGAGGCCTGAGTCCCTGCAGTGAGAACAATATAGGCTGATGATGATAAATTGGAGTCGGTCTACTTCATCCAAACTTCACTATTACTTGACATCTCATTAGACACCTTTTTTTTTGGCGGGTGGAAAATCATCAAATAACCCCTCCCGCTCTTGGGTAGAGCGAAAGGGAGTGTCAGACTTCTACTGACTAAAAACCACACATGTTTTTTTTTTTATTTAAGTAAGTAAGTAAATTTTATGTTCCTTCTTAGCCCTCTAAGTCGAGGCCGCGATAAATAGTGTACAACCCGCGGCCCCGACGATCTAATTAGACACCTCATTTCTTGACATATGTATATCATCCTTTACGTAGTCCATCTATCGTTTCTGCTTAGGATACTACTTTTTCTGCTATTTAATTATTCAACTAAATGCTTTTAGTGGACTTAGAGTTGAGGAGCTACTTCATAATGCCTCCCTTTTCTTTGGCCAGAACGCATTACTGTTGAATTGTTGATTACATTTCCGAGAAATAAGCAATTGTTGCAGTTGCAAGGAGTTGACGTTTCAAGTCGTTCTCGTCTAGTTGGATTAAAAGACAAAAGACAGTCATTACCAGAACACGACTGTCCTACGTTTTAAATTAGTTGAAGTTCTAAAGGCGATAGAGAAGTGCTTTGAAAGTCGAGTTCTTACGTTTTTGCAATTTTCGTAGGTAGTGGGTCAGTTTTCGTGTTTTAGTTTACTTTATTTTTTACTTTGAGTTTAGAGCACATTACAGAAACTCTCATGTTTTTATTTCTTACCTTGTAATTGTTATTGTATATTGTTAATTTTTATGTCCATAATAGAAGATCGGACTGAGTCAAAAAAATATGATTCTAATTAGACCTGGGACCTGGTGACCTGTATTACAGGTGTTACTACCTACCACAGGCACAAGCGATCCACAACCAAAAATCGTTGGCTACTACTTATGTATTATAATTATTGTTTGTATTTTTTGGCTTGTGGTGAGAAATAAACATATTTAATTATTATTATTATTTTTTGATATGGTAAAAAAGAAAAAATACGTGTCCAATATTTTTTGGAAATCTATCTGACGTTTATTTTGATGAATTAGTTTTTTTGTGTCCGATCCCCTTTTGATGTAACTATTCTTAACTTGTGAAATTCGCACTCCCGAGTCACAAGATACAAGCTATGCTTAGTTTGTGGCTCACTGATTTTGTATTCAACTGTACTTTTGATTAACTAACTATTATTATAGTCTCTGGGCCTGCAGTCTCTACAAAGATAGCGATCGCTTTACGACAAAATTCGGTCGCAAAGCTATAACGATGCGGATTTAAGTTGGTAGCTAATACCGGCGCGGCGGGTCGCGTCCGGCTCACGTCCACCTTAAATCCGCATCGTTATAGCTTTGCGACCGAATTTTGTCGTAAAGCGATCGCTATCTTTGTACAGACTGCAGGCCCAGGTCTGTTAAAAGATATTAATATGATTCGCGATTCTTTTAATTCATTTCCTACTTATTAATTAATTTTATTTTTTAGCTTATACAGAATAATTTATTATTATTAACGCTAAAAAAGGGATATTTATGCATGTTTGTTTGGTGACTGATCGCCTTGTTGACCGAAAACTTGAAAGGACTGGAGACAGGTAAAAAAATTACCACGCTTAATTTTTTTACCACAAAGTGACATTACAAGTCTCTCATGATCACGTTTTATTTACGTATTTTTTTATAAATATGATTAAAATAAAACACGTGTCCGATAATATATTTGGGGCTCTCAAATCAACAACGATGGCAGCTGTGTCCCCGAGATTAAGAGGAGAATCGGTATGGCTAAAGATGCGATGTGCCGACTAAATATCATTTGGAAGAAAAGAGGAATTGGTATCAAAACCAAGATCAGACTGATACGAGCCTTGGTAGGTATTCCCTATCTTTCTGTACGGAGTAGAGACATGGACTATTTTAGCCCGAGAAAGACAAAGAATTGACTTAGAGAGGGAGATTATAATTAGTTTAGAACTTAAAACGTTGGTCTTTAGGCGCCTCCGGCATAGGGTGGGTTTATTTTATTTGAAGTTAACATTTTTTTTTGCTGAGCATTTAAATTGTAGCTTTGTCTAAATGTGGGTGTACTATATCCCAAAACCCCTTTGGGATTACAGGCTTGAATTTATGTTATATTTTAATTTTTACTAAAACATCCACTACGGTGAAAAGTTTTGGAAGTATGTAGGTATGTATGTTTGTATTTCAGAACAGCGTAAGCTCGGGGGACTGAATTATTATTATTATTATTATTTATTATTTAAGCCTTTTATTTCCCAAATATTTCAATTTAATTTATTACATAAATATCTAAATAAAATTAGAATCAAAATTAAAAATAAAGCACCAAAACCAAATCTTAACAAAAATTAACAGTTAAATTTGAATTAAGATTAAAATTAACAATCAAAATTAAGCCTGACAATCAAAATTAAAATCAACAATCAAAATTAAAAATAACATTCAAAATCAAAATTAACAAACAAAATTAAAAAATTAAAATATTCATTTGGTTCTTACAAACTAATAAATTCATTCGCTATAGTTTAACATGCATTTTAACAATAATCAACAATAAAATTATAACAAAAAAATAAATTTTCAACAAAATAGACTTGAATAGCTTCATCAAAATACAATAAATTAAATTTGCTACATAATCATTCATTCAATTACTATAGTTGGGTGCCCATTTAAGGGCGAAGGCCTCCTCCATCTGTCGGGGCCGCGGGTAGTCCAACGGTTATCGCGGCCTCGACATAGAGGGCGAAGAAGGAACATGGGTGGTTTTTAGTCAGTAGAAGTCTGACACTCCCTTTCGCTCTGCCCAAGAGCGGGAGGGGTTATTCGATGATTTTACACCCACCAAAAAAAAAAAAAAAAAAAAAAAAAAAAAGGCCTCCTCCATCTTATGCCATTCCTCTCTGTCTTGGGCTATTCTAGTCCAGGTGGGGCCGGCCACGGCCACAATATCATCGCACCACCTACGCCTGGGTCTGCCTCGGGTGCGTGGTGCATCGCGAGGGTACCAATGGAGAACCCTCTCACTCCAGCGTCCATCTGTCGCTCTGGCTACGTGACCTGCCCATCGCCATTTCAACCTGCAAGCCAATTCCACAGCATCTATAATTTTGGTGCATAGCCGTATGTCTTTGCTTCTTTTGCGGTCTCGGAGTTTAATTCCCAACATACTCCTCTCCATTGCTCGTTGGAAGGCTTGCAGTTTGTATGTGACTGCTTTCGTAAGCGTCCAAGTTTGACAACCGTACAGTAGAGTGGGTAATATAACGGTGTCCATAGCTTTCTTTTTCAAGCGAATCCGGATGCGTGATCTAAAAACTTCTTTCAATGACCAATATCTTCTCCATGCACTGTTTATTCTACGATCTACTTCGTTCTCTGTCGGTCTGTTAAATGAAATGCATTGCCCAAGATAAACACAGCTGTCCACGTATGCGACTAATGTGTCTTGTAACATTGTAGGTACTCTTATGCTGTTGGTTAAGAGGCATGTTTTTTCAGCATTCATGTGTAGACCATATTTGCGGCTCTCCTCATCTAGAGACTTTAGCATGCGCTTAAGATCTGCATGTGTTTCGCTTAGCAGAATAATGTCATCTGCAAAGCGGAGATGGCTGAGAAACTCACCGTTTATTTTGATACCGACATTACACCAGTTGAGCTGTCTGAAGACATGCTCCAAAACGGCGTTAAATAAATTTGGTGAGATGGGATCACCCTGCCTGACTCCTTTTTGAATTTTAAATGGTTCTCCCTTTTTCTCCAGTCTTATTATCGCTTTGCTGTTCTTGTAAATCTCTTTCAAAATGTTGATGTATTTTATGTGGACTCCTTGTTCACAAAGAGAGCACCATAGAGATTCATGGGAGATAGAATCAAACGCCTTGGAGTAGTCTACAAAGGCCACGTATAGCTCTTTATTGTGTTCATTGTACTTTTCGACAATCTGTGTAATTGTGAAAATGTGGTCGTTTGTAGAGAAGCCCGATCTGAATCCTGCTTGTTCTCTAGTTTGGTTTTCGTCTAAGATCTTTGATATCCTTTTTAATATTAGGCTTGTGAATAATTTATAAAGTGACTGTAGCATACTGATTGGTCGGTAGTTATCCATTTGGCCTGGGTCGCCTTTTTTGTAAAGTAAGGTTATAACTGCCGTATTCCAGTCAGGTGGTATCGACTCTTGTTTCAAGATTTCATTGAAGATTGTGGTTATGATAGGTGTTATTGGCTCTCTGATGGCTTTTAATATGTCGTTTGTTATTCGATCTTCACCCGGGCTTCTCTTAGTTTTTAATTATTCAATGGAGTGGCTAATTTCGTACTCCAGAAATTCTGGTACACTGTCTGAATCGAGTGACTCCATATTTTGGATTTGTTCTTCGTGAGAGGCAGTGTGTTCATACAGTCTAGCATAAAATTTTGTCGCCACTTTTAATATGTGATGTCTGTCCGTTATTTGGTGTCCGTATTTATTGAGTTGTGTAATCCACTTCTTGTTGGTATCTAGTCTTTTGTAGGCTCTTTTGACGGATGCAAATTTCTCTAATTCATATTCAATAATATTATATCTACGTTCCTTTGATTTCTGTTGTATTTGTTTTCTAATTAGTTTGTATAGTGCCGATAAATGTGGACTGTGGGGGACTGAATACTCTCATCCAATCACGATGAAGCACTATGGTATGCATATATTTATGAAAAACTAGAAATGTAAAGTTAAACAAAACTGGTAACTAACTGTTTGTTCAGTTAAGAACCCTTAGAGATTTTATGTAGTTGAAAATTCGAGAAACTGACTTTTTATTTCTGCAAAACGGGACGAGTCACGGATTTTTTTTACATATCATGGGGAGTTCTTATTTACGACTAGCTTTTATCTGGTTGACAGTCGTCTATCATCTTCATTTCATATTATAATAACTTTTTTCCTTGTTTTTAATTAGATTTTTTTCTAAACTCAACCACTAAGGGAGTTAAATAAGGGATGAAAGGTCGTTGAGATATTTTTCGACATCCACGCTGGCGAAGCCGCGGGCGAAAGCTAGTCTACACTAATATTATAAAGCTGAAAAGTTTGTTTGGTTGAACACGATCTCAGAAACTGCTGTTGAATATGAAAAATTTTCTTTGTGTTCGAAAGTCCATTAATTTATCGAGAAAGGTTACAAGAATGATAAATATATATAATAGTGTCCGACGAACCTTCGGTATGGGTTTTTACTTCGACCACCTTTGGGCACCTTCGGCCGCATTCGGAAATACAAATGACCGAATTTGTTTTAAGAACCTTCGCAACAATTAAAAATGTG
Source organism: Diarsia rubi (assembly GCA_932274075.1). Lineage (NCBI taxonomy): Eukaryota > Metazoa > Arthropoda > Insecta > Lepidoptera > Noctuidae > Diarsia > Diarsia rubi. Next base: position 3,906,696 of record OW026434.1, on the reverse strand, counting down.
TTGTCACATTGGTCTGAGAGTCTAAATAAAACGAAAATAACATTCAAAAAAATATACAAATGCCTCGTTGAACAATTTGCGAGTCAGTAAAATTTTGACAATTAAAATAACACATGTTCATATATGTTATGTTCCGGCCACTACACACGGGGAAGTACACATAGGGGCACTTTGAACATTCTATATGTTTCGACAGGGGTGGGAAAAGTACTTGATACGACTTTGTAGTCCAATCAAAAGCCCCACCAGCTCCCTCTTCTTTCGAACAATTAACCAGCATTGTAGCTAGAGAAAACAAAACAGCATCTGAAAAAAAAGATATGACTTAGTACACTAAACATGTTGATATACACTTAGTACATTTGACATGGTGATATAGACTAACTGCGGTACTCAGAGATATTTAATGATTACTTAAGCCGTCACTTAGTAAAGATTTGACATACTTTTGTATGACAAAACTGTCAAAACCTTTACTAAGTGATGGCTTCAGTAATCATTATACCTCTATGAGTATAGCAGTTAGTACACTAAACATGTTGATACACACTTAGTACATTAAAAATGTTGATATAGGCTTAGTTCACTAAACATGTTCATATAGACTTAGTACACTAAACATGTTGATAAAGACTTTGTACACCAAATATGTTGATATAGAATCGCACTGCCCCCTATTACATGGGACTTAAACATAAATGGCTAAATGTGGATGGACTATTAAGTACACCTCTACATAACCATTGGCGGATTACAGGTGTGATGCAGTGTTATGTCAGTATTCTAGGTCTTCTTATTACCCGACCACGGCAAAGAGTTGTTTATATTTTTGAAATCACTTACGAATTGGTCGCATGTCGATTTTGTAATGCTAATTAATTCTTTTGAATGATTAGAACTATTACTATACAATTTCAAAAGTCATTAGAAAATTAATTAAGCATTTGGTTTACTGAGTGGCTAATCGTAATAAAACTTGTTTTGTATTTCCTGTGATTTTAATATTGGTGTAGTGGTTAAGCGTGATTGCTGAGTATGAGGTCCTGGGTTCGATTCTCGAGTCGGGGAAAGTGTTATTGGGTTTTTCATCACAAATTTATCTGTAGCTATCCCGGACTTTGGATATGTGTTCATTTAATGGGAATCGTCTCTAATTGAGAGCTTATCACATGGGACTTAAAAATAACTGTCGAAATGTGGGTGTAGGACTGTAGTTACAGTTTTAATGGTTACATCTTTACCTAGCCCCAGCGCAGCTCGAGAAACCTCGGTAATCTTCGGTGCAACCGAAGTCTAGGCAGTGTAGGTAGCTTTATGCTACATAATTCATTAATTTTAAGCCATTTTTCCCTCTGCAGGTCAATAGCCTGCCTTCCCTCTTTCCACTTATCTCTATCCAGTACTGTTATTCGCCAATCTCTGCGAAAAGAGTCAAGTTGACGTCGTCACCCGCTGTACCCATTCTGTGGTTACTCTAGCCCATAGCTTCTCCAGCATGCGACAGATGTGGCCAGCCCAGTTGCATTTGAGCTTGACAGAAGTGACACTAAATGTCAATTCATTTACGGTCAGCGCAGCCTTAATCCCAGTAGATAAAGGCGGGTGAAAGATGATGTTGTATTTCTTTTGATAAAACAATACTCTGAATTTTATTTTTTATCTAAGTTAATGGTAGGAAAATTTTGGAGGAGTGTTTACCTACCTACTTTGAGAAAACCCTTTTGATGACTTTGTTTTTACGGGTGCCATAGGTAAAAATTAAACAACATAATCACACAAATTATTTTATTTTAAGCTTATTCAAATAGTGATGTTTCCTGACAAAAATAATATGATTCTGTATAGTCCGTCAGTGAGATTATCGAAATATATTGGATGCTTGTTTTTTGTTTTATCAGATTCAGATTCAGATTCAGATTCAGATTATTTATTTGTTAACATAGGTAGTTACAAAGAGGTGTTACATGATCATATGCGCTCTATGCTTTGCCATTTCATCAAATTAAGAAATAAAAAAAATACGAAGATAAAACGCGATAAAGATCATGAGTGGGGGCTTTTGACGTCACTTGCCGGTAAAAATGTACTGAAATGTGATGTTACACGAGTTTTCGAAGTACTGTATCGTCTTCATTTTTTAGTTACGTGAAAAAATAAAAAAAATATTTAGTCAATATTTTTTGGAAATCTATCTGACGGACTAATTAGATTTTTTTGTTTCGTGAAAAAATAAAAAATATGTAGCCAATATTTTTTTGGAAATCTGACGGACTATTTTTTTTTTTTTGTTAAGTACTCTATTCCATCCATCTGCATGACTAATCCTGCTTATCATTCTAAGCCTTTCAATAGAAAGTGTTTCACTGCCAAATAAGAAGGATTTCTTCTGAGGAATCCATCTTATTAGGCAGTAAATCAATGTCTGTGCCTAATAAAAATAGGGTAGATAGCAAAAAAATCTAATAAGTCCGTCAGAGAGATTTCCTGAAAATATTGGACACGTCATATGTTTTCCTTTTTCACGTGAACAAAAAATTAAGACGTTTACAGTGCTTCGAAAACTCGCGTGACGTAACATTTCAGTACATTTTTAGGGTTCCGTACCTTATCAGGAAAAAACGGAACCCTTATAGGATCACTCGTGTGTATGCCTGTCTGACTGTTTGTCCAGGCATTCCCCCACTGTTATCTCTGAAACTACTGAGTCTAAAATTGTAAAAAATTTGTTCAACACTTATAGATTACAGGAAAAGCTATAAGAAGTCTATGGTGCTTAAATAACATTGAAAATCTCTCAATATCTACTGCAATGGTACGGAACCCATCATGTGCAAGTCCGACTTGCACTTGGCCAGTTTTTTTTATAGGACAGTGACGTTACAAGCCTACCATGAACTTTGACGCTTTTATCTTCGTCGATTTTTATTCATTTGATAAAACGCAAAACATATCCAATATTTTTCGATAATCTAACTAAGGAACAAAACAGAATCATATTTGTTTAGTCAGGAAGCATCCCCACTGGTTCACTGCCAAATAAGAAGGAATACTCTAGAGAAATGATTTTTATTTTGTTCCCACCATAAAACTATAACATTAAAAAAATATACAACTTCCTCGGTATAAGACAATAGCATCTTCGGGTTTCATCTTATCGCAGGAGAAATAGCACTGGTTCATATATGTAATATTTGTGCTGCTGCAAACAGGCAGGTATATTGGAGGACACTGCTCGCAAACTGCAATTAGATGTAAAGGTGGCAAAAGACGCGCTTGTGTCCTCAATGACCGTGTTGATCGCGTCCAACGCGTTCGGCTTCCTGATCTCGGTCCCCTGGTCCTAGGGGTTCTTTTTGAAATGCATGAGAACAGGAGTGAGAGAAACAGAAGCATACCTAAAAAAAATATTTTTCATTAATCATACTCTGAAAGTAGGTCATAACATGCCTGCGAAGTGGGTTGCAAGTACTACTTTTCGGCCCTAGGGAGAATCGCTTTATTAAAAAAAACTTGGTCCATTTATTGAACCATGTTAAAACTTTTAATTACAGCGCGATTTAAAATAAAAATAACAAAGTTCGTAAGAATAAAATTTAAATTATGACTTTAACATAGTATAATTTTAACTATTTCTCTAAAATGACATGATTTCGACAAAATCTTGCCATTTTTTTTAATGATAAACATGAAAAATACTGGCTGTATAGCTGGACGTCCAGAGGACAAACAAAAACAAAATAAGCGGGAAAACGACAACATTCGATCAACACTCATTTTTTCTTTAGTTAATAATTTATGTTTTTACTAGCTTTTGCCCGCGGCTTCGCTCGCGTTGAAGTATTATTATTAATTAGGTACCTATAGTTTTTGCGGCTTCACTTTTGTTTAGCGTGTGTCAAAAATTAGGGCCTACAAAACTTCTTTGTACACAATACTCTAAACTAATCTGTCATTAGGCGCCAAACTATCAAGCTATTGGGTGAACTTACTCGTGAGCGAGCAACATAAAACTGTCCATGAGAGAAGCAATGTTCTCTCAAGTCAATACCCGCAAATTTGAGATTTTGCCCCTGAGACTTGGCTTGTCTTGACTTGGCTTGTCATGGCAAAGCAGACTTTTAGGGGAAGCTGTAATCGTTTAAATTCGAACGGGATATTATTAGGTATTAATGGGATTCGTGGAATAAATACAGTTTCCCCTTTTGCACACCCAGTTAATATAGTGGCTTCCACTATATTGCAATGTAACGCTTTCACTTGCAGTCTCGTACCGTTACAAAAATTTGGTGATTTTCAATTTTGCAACAACAAAATTGGAGTGCTCCCCGCATGCAGAATAAGCTTATGAAAAGGCAAACCTGGCCGGTTTCAATGAATTGGCACGGTTGGCGCAGTGGCTGAGCGATTGGACTGCTGCGCTGCGTGCCGCGGGTTCGATCCCCACACGGAACAAATATTTGTATAGCCTACAGATAGTTGTTTCGGGTCTGGGTATTTGTGAATGTGAGTTTAAATGTTTGTGAACGCACCCACGATACAGGAGACATTCCTAGTGTCGGGCAACGTTTTTAAAAAAAGTTTTTTTTTTTTTAAATATGGTAATTAGTAGCGTCATCTATATTAACCACAGTATCAATTGAAGTATAGACCTTTTCTTCGCCCTCAAACGACATGAGCAGGACATCGTTGATAGCTGCTGCTAGATCGTTCTTTGGAGTAAGTATGGCACGCTCACATAACCATTCAATAGGCTTGTCATTTATATGAATAATGTCTGGATAAACTTTATACAGCAATTCTTGAACCGTAGTAGCAACTGTGCACAATTCTTCCGGGATGGTTATCTATGTTTGTTTTTCTTTTTTTCTATTAATGTCACTGACTCATATTGGGACAATAAACTTCTTATTAAGTTATCATCATAATTTATTGAAGATACAATAGGTGAATGGTCACGCTCTAAAACATGTACCTCCCGACAACCCTTATCAACTTTAAGTTGCGAAGGTGTATCAATTCCAAAATCATGTTCTTCTACACCTACCTCCATACGACGCCGAGTAATTTTCTGTGCCGCTATGGGAAAATACATCAATGCCCACTGGACTAATCTTGGCTGAATCGTAATCGCCTTACCGAATAGTCGTTAGATCCAGATTCCGTATTTATATGAAATCGTTTCTATAAACTTCAAACTTAAATGGGAATATTAATCCTGATGCTATTAACTCACAAAATCCGCCATAAGTAGCATTTTTCATCATATCGGCAAAATATTCATCAGGTGTTACGTAGTTATCACCATTCCTGTCGTGGGTCCACCACTTATCTGACAATTTCTGAACGCACCTCCATCGCTCTATCTCACGAAACAAACATGCACCGTCACCAACAATAGGGACGACAGTATATTCTTTAACATCTCCATTAACGTTCATATTATCTTTAGCCATTTTAAAACCTATACTTAAACCAAACGAAAACAAAACAAATGCCAAATACAAAGCAGAGTCTATAATCAAAACTATTTAACCGAAATAAAGCAAATGCAACCCAAAATATGCCAAGAAAAGAACAGCCAAAATCGTTAAACATAATCCGCTAGAAATATTTAGGTATAGTATGTGGTATTAAATACGGCGGCCACTCATCATCGGGTTTATGTAACTCAGGGAAAACAACGATAGCGCGTTTTAAAATACTACTAACGCCATCTATTATGTTTTCTTTCTTTTTCTTTTCTTTATCTATTGTCAACATTAAGAACTAAAAAATATTTTGTTAGTCTTAATTTATTCGTTCCATTAGGTACCCCCATGGGGGTTGAATTTATCAAAATTCTATTTAGGAGGACGTCTGCATCATAGTAGCTCCAATCATTAATTTCAGTTCAATCAGTCGAAAATCTAAGAAGATTTATACAAACTTTCATCCCCTATTTTATCCCCTTTTTTTTTTTTTTTTTTTTTTTTTTTTTTTGGTGGGTGTAAAATCATCGAATTACCCCTCCCGCTCTTGGGCAGAGCGAAAGGGAGTGTCAGACTTCTACTGACTAAAAACCACCCATGTTCCTTCTTCGCCCTCTATGTCGAGGCCGCGATAACCGTTGGACTACCCGCGGCCCCGACAGGCGTCGGCCCTTTCGGGCCCCTCCCATGTTGCTGACATCTCTTTGAGGCGCGCGTGGAACACGAACGCGCCGTCGACACGGCCTGTTTTCGTCGTGAGACGGACGGACGGCGAGTTAGCCCATCACTCACCGTCCACAGGCCCGCGTCTACGGTGGCCGGAGGTCATCGCGGGACCCCCGACGCCCGGAGCGCCTCCCGCGGCGGCTGGGACGAGAGGTTCTCTCCCTCTCGCGTTCCGCCACCTCCTTCGCCAGCATCACTGCTTCGCAGAAGGAGGCGACGGCGTCCCATTCCTCCTCGCCCCGGACCATGGCTTGCACCAGGGCCGGGCGCGAGAGGTCGCCGCCGCCGATCGCCGCTACGAGAACACGGCGGGGCTCCGCCCAAGCGGGGCACACCTCCACTGTGTGCTCCACCGTGTCCTCCGGCCGATCCTCGCAATGGTGGCATCCGGGCGTTTCCTCCCGCCTGATTCGGTGCAGGTACCTCCCGAAACAACCGTGTCCGGTGAGGACCTGCGTCAGACGGAAGGTGAGGGCGCCGTGGCGCCTCTCAAGCCACTCCTCAAAGAGGGGACTTACCGCCACTATCGTGGCGTGCCCTGCACGGGGTTGCGACAGTCGCTGTCTCCATGCCGCTATGAGATCGCACCGGAGGTCTGTCCGCCGCGCAGCAATTTGCCGCGGCAGCGGAGTGACCCCCCGGCGCAGCGCCTCCGCGCGCCATTGATGCAGGCGCGCGAGGACTATCGCCTCCAGATCCCACGGCGGCAATCCGGCAAGGAGGTTCGCCGCTTCGCGGGAGATCGTGCGGTACCCCCGTACCGTCCTCACGGCCATGACCCTTTGGGGCACGTTCAGGTAGTGGGCGGCCCGCTTCCTCAGAGCAGGCGCCCACACCGGTGCCCCGTAAAGGGCCATGGACCGCACGATCCCCGCGTAGAGCCTCCGGCAGGAGGCGTTTGACCCCCCCAGATTGGGCAAGAGCCACCTAAAGGCAGCCCCGGCCCGCTCCAGTCTGGGAGCCAAACGTCGGAAATGCTCCACGAAGTTCCACCGGCTGTCGAGGACGAGTCCTAGGTACTTCAAAGTACACTCGACGCCGATGGGAACCCCTCCCACCATTAACTGGGATCCCGACGGCAGCGCATTCCCACGTCCATGGAAGCCCATGGCCTCCGACTTGTGAAGCGCCACCTCGAGACCCAGCTGCCGGATCCTCTCTACGACTATCGCAACCCCGCATGTCAAATTGTCGGCCGCCGCCTCGTACGACCCACCCTGAGCTAGCACCAGCGTATCGTCCGCGTAGCAGACTACGCTGACGCCGCTAGGGAGATCGGCGCGCAGCACCCAGTCGTAACCGATGTTCCACAAGGGCGGCCCCAGAACCGATCCCTGTGGAACACCGCACGACATCTCTCGCTGGTTCCACTGTCCGTCCTGACCAGGGTAGATGACAGCCCTGTCGGTCAAATAGTCCCCGACCACACGACGAAGGTAGGTCGGCACCCGGTGATACCGGAGTGCCTCCCTAATGCAGCTCCAGGGCATAGTGTTGAAGGCGTTGGCGATGTCGAGAGACACCGCCAAGACCACACCGCCCCGAGAGACCGCAGCCCCCGTCGTGAGGGCTCTCACGCGCATGATGGCGTCCACCGTCGAGCGCCTCTTGCGGAAACCAAACTGGTGTTCCGCAAGATCCGGACCCATTCCCTCCAGGTGCTCGGCGAGGCGGTTTGCAATTACTCTTTCAAAGAGCTTGCCCACCTCGTCGAGCAGCACAATGGGCCGGTATGCGGACGGCGAGTCCGCCGGGCGCCCCGGCTTCTGGATGAGGACCAGCTTCCCCGTCTTCCAACGAAGCGGGAACTGGCCTCTCTCCATGCATGCGCTTAAGAACCCCTCTAGTCGGGGCCCAAGAGCCTCTGAGGCCAGGACCCAGGCTTTGCCAGGCAAGCCATCGGGTCCCGGGGCGGTATTTTTGGCACTCAGCCTACGTACCGCCGCTCTCAGGTCTACCCCAGTCACCTCCGGAATGTCGTCATCGGTTCCTGAATAGTCCGCTTCCGGCATCGCGGATGGCGGAGCCATTGGCGGGGGAGGATGCTCCCCTCGCGAAGGGAACAGAGCGCTCACCACGTCCTCCACGAGCTCAGGCCGGAGACTCTGCGTCAGCGGGGGGGCCCGGGTGCGGAGTTGATTCCGCACCGTCTTGTAAGGGCGCCCCCACGGATCTCTGTTCAGAGTCTCCAGCATCTCCTCGCGGGCCTCATTCTTGGCCCGCTTACAAGCCTCGCGGAGGGTGGCCTTCGCCGCCCTGTACCCCTCATACAGCTCCGCCTCAATGGCTTCCGCATTCGGAGGCCGAATGCGGCGCCTGCGATGCCTGGTGTACAGGTGCCGCGCCGCCATACACTGTTTACGCAGGTACGACAGCTCTTGCGACCACCAGTACACCTGACGCCGGGCGCTTCCTGGCCGGACTCGGGGCATTGCCATGTCGCATATCTCGGACATGGCCTCCTGGAACCAACCCGCCTCGGTGTTTACGTCGGCGGGCCTGACCGGTGATTGCACCCAGGCCCGCACGATCGAGGCTTCCAGGAGGAGCTCCCTGTCCAGCTGCCTCAGCGCCCAACGCGGACCACTCGGGGTCTGTGGGACCGGCGCACTCGGGGACTGGGCAGAGACCTCAAACCGGATATACCGGTGGTCGGAATGGGTCTCCACCCTCTCCATGACGCGCCAGTCGACGACACGCCGTGACAGAGCGGAGCTGGCGAACGAGATGTCCACCACCGACTCGCCCCGCATCCGCACGCACGTGGGTACAGAACCCCGGTTCAGGATGTCCAGGCCTGTTTCCAGAGCCCAGCACTCGACCATCCCACCCCGCACATCCGTGTAACGGGAACCCCAAGCCAAGCTCTTGGCGTTGAAGTCCCCGAGCACTAGTACGGGAAGGGAATAGCCTCCGATGACGACACTTAACTCCCTGAGGGAGTTTTGGAACTCGGCGAGAGTTCGGCTCGGAGAGAAGTAGACTCCCGCGACTACGATCTCTCCGAACCGTGCTGCTACGCACCCCTGACCCTTTCTGACCATCTCAAGGGTCGGGGTGCCGGCGGCGGCCGACGCAATAATGGCCACTGAGCCACTAAGGTCCTCCACCCAGTCTGGCCTGGGCGGGACAAAGTAGGGCTCAGCGACCACGGCGATGTTTATCGACCACTGCGCCATACTCTGGAGCAACAGATCCTGAGCGCAGGCGCAGTGGTTGATATTCGCCTGGAGGAGGCTTAATGGGGCCATTAATGACAGTCCATTTCAGCCCCCTCCGGGACCTCCTGTGGCACCACCGCAGCGGGAGTTGCGGTGGCGTCTTTGGCAGCAGCGGCGGCGGCGGCGGCGGCTGCGGCTTTGACGACGGTGGGGTTGGCGGTTGCGGAGGGCCCCTCCCCCACCCTACATGGTGCCCCACATGGCATCTGTAGCACCTCAGAGGTCTGGGCTCAAGCAGCTTGACCTGCACCCTCGACCAGCCAACCTTCAGGGTGTGGCCCTCCGCAATTTTCTTCGCCGCCGTCACAGGGCAGCTAACCGTTACAGTCAGCATACCCTCGCGGTCCGGTCGTAGGGTGCCCGCCTTGACCTGCTCGGCGGAGCACCCCCCGGCCGCGGTGACGGCGGCCAACACCTCCTCCTCGGAGACCGAGTCGTCAAGGCCCAGGATGCGCAGAGTTGCGCACTTGATGGGCCTCGACACCCGGACCTCGTCCGGATTTAGGGACGCCCTGAGCTTCTCTGCCAGGGCGTCCGCGGACGAGGCGCTCGATTCCCCGGGAATCTCCATCATTCGAGCCCCTGTCGCGGTGACTCGAACCCGGAGGCCCCCGGTGATCCCGAGCTCCTCGAGGTTCACCGTCGTCTTTAGCTTGGCGAGAACGTCGCGGAAAAGCACGCGCTTACTAACCGCGTCCGGCTGTAGCGTGATGACTACAACCGCGGTTTTCGGGGCACGCAGCTTCGCCGCGGCGCTCCGCTTCTTGTGCCGGCGTTTGCGCTCGGCCCGCCTGGCTTTTTGAGCCGCCTTCCGCCCCCTCTGCTTTTCCCCGGCCACGTGCCATCCGTCTTCGGCCTCGGGAAGCTTTGGGGGCGTCGGAGGTGTGGGTGGCGGGTCCGCCGCTGGCACCGGCGCTTTTGCCGCTGCCGCCTTCCCCTTTTTTTGGGCAGGCGCTTTGCCCTTTTTCTGGGCAGGCGCCTTGCCCTTCCCCTGGGCAGGCGCCTTGCCCTTCTCCTGGGCAGGCGCCTTGCCCTTCTCCTGGGCAGGCGCCTTGCCCTTCTCCTGGGCAGGCACCTTGCCCTTCTCCTGGGCAGGCGCCTTGCCCTTCTCCTGGGCAGGCACCTTGCCCTTTGCCACAGCCGGCTTTGCGGCCCCGCCATCTGGCTGGCTGGACGGCCCCGCCTTGGGGTCACCGGCTGTAGCAACAGCATACGTCTTGGTCTTGGCCCCCAGGGATGGGCGAAGGACAATGCCTTGCATCACAGAAAACTCTGCGCGCAAGGCACCCAGCTCCTGCCGAATCAGGTCCAGGACCCGGTCCTTCGCCGCTGGGGGCTGACCCTGCCCGCGCTCTCGAGCCTCCTCGGGGCTGGCTGCTCGGGGCTTGGCCAGGTCTGTGCGGAGCCTCCCGTTCTCCTTCTGGAGACGCTCCACAGCGGTCGCCAAGCGGGCGACCTCCGCCCGCAATGCGGACACCTCGTCCGACGGCGGAGGCCCACGGCTTAGCGTCTCCGCGGCCGCCAGAATGGAGGCTGAGGCCGCGACAATGGCCTTGTTTTTGGACTCGAAAGTCCTCTTCAAGGCCACATCGCGTATCGCAGCCTTAACCGCCTCCGAGAACGCAGCCATGCGCTCCTGGTTGGAGCCGCCGCCGGCCACCGCCTCCGTCTCACAGTCGGAGGACTCCGAGGCGAGAACCCTCCGGCTAAGGTGGCTTCCCTCCCCGGCGTCCTTTGCGGCTCGCCGGCCAGCCGCCTTAGAGGTGAGCTGTCTCCCCCTACCGCCCTTGCCCCGCCCACTCTTGGGGACCTTCCGGGCCGAGGTCAAGTCTCCGTTGGACGAAGACTCCTCCTGGCTCGGTCTGGGCCGCTTGCGGAAACGCTCCGCAGCAGCCTCCGAGCCTTCGCGCCCAGAGTCTTCGCGCCTAGAGCCCTCGCGCCCAGAGCTCACCGAGCTGCCAGACACAGAGTCGGACTCCGACCCCGCATCTTTTCGCCGCTCAGGCGAGCCCTTCCGCCAAAATTTGGCGGGAGCCTTTGCGCCGGCCACAGGACTTTTGGGCCGGGAGCCTCCTCGGCTCTTGCTGCCACTGGCAGATGGTGTTGACTTGAGACATTCGTTGCCCCCCCCCAGAATACGAGGGGCTTGACGGTCCACTAGGGACCGTGGCGGATTCTCCAGCTGCTAAGCAGCTGGTACCGCCCTGGGGTAAACTATTTTCGACTGTCTTTTCCATGTTAATATTCCTTTTAGAGGGTGCGGTCCCTATCTCCACCTACTGCTCTTCCTCCGCCTACTCACCGCCCTCACAGTCACGTCTGATGAGCAGACGCGAACCAGAGGGCAGCAAGTAGGTTAACATCCTCCGACAGGCACACCGCCCGAGAACCCGAACACTGTCCACGTCTCCGGGCGGTGCGCCCCTCGCGTGTCCCTCTTTGTCTGGTCTCTCACACTTGGACCTTTCCGGCATGAGTATATCTACCGGCAGAGCTCCAAGGATCACTGAGACACACAAGCCCCACCACGACGGCAACGTGGGGACACTCCGGTGGGGGTCTCGCTCTAACCTTGGGATCGTGTGGATGCGCATGCTATGTGTGACACTAACTAGTCCCATCGCGCCCTAAAACCCCCTGAACTGAACCTATACGAACTGTTATCAACCTACTCCAGACCTATGTTAGTGTGTTGTGTAAACCTGTAAGCTGCTCCTCCCGAAAGCGGACACGTGGCCGTCGCCTGCGCGCACGCGTGGAATCGCTGGTCAAGGTATGTGGTACAATTAATGAATTGAACGATCTCCTGTGCCTTTCTTCCCGATTGCGTATTTTTTTTGCCTTCAACTTCTGGCGACAGAATCAGCAATTATAGCCTAGGTTGCTCTAATAACCTAGGCTCCATCCGCGTGTGATTTTAGCAGAAATTTACAACTTCTGCAGGTTATACGCTCCATTTTGGTCCTTCGAACCGGACAATTAATTTTGGGCCTTTTTACGGCCTATATTTAAGTCCTAAAAGTCTGATTTTGAGCAAAAAACTTAGGAATTTTCAATATTAATTGCATATCATCACACAACTCTCAACTCTATTGCTTTATAAATAAGGTTCAAACTGCCTTGCGTTTGCAATAGGTCAACCGTCAAATCAATTCTTAATTTAAATCTTTAAGTTCACTATTTAAAGCTCCGAAGAATACAGTTAATTGAATATCAACGTTGATTCATATCGCTAAATACGTTTATTTAATAAATCTGTTAGTTTTCGGCGTAATTACATATTTTTTGTTCGGTTGTAAAAATTGTGGGTAGTGGGTATAAATCGTCGTACGTTGACTGTGGAATGTTCCAGGTCTGAACTTTGTTCGCGTACCCACGGTTAAATTTAGTTACGCATTAGAAACTTTTACATACTTATTATGTTGGTACTAATCGAAATTGCTAAATGAATAACATTGATTGTTATTGTATGATACACTTGTATAGGTTCGTTAGGTTTACGCCTGTTATATTCGTATTGCACGAGCAGGTATGCTTTATATAGCGAGACTCAAACGCATATGATTAATTATTGCAATTAACCATATTATCATCGCGTCGCTTGTTATTTTGTTTTGTAGGAAGGTGACTGGCTTTCGTAACAGAAACCTTCAGGTAAAATAACAGATGTGTATAAACTTTAGGCGTTAATTCTCCTCAATGGAAACAGCCGTATATTTATACATATCACACCCGCACTTCACGTTTGCAAACGTAGTATTTACTTACTAGATAACTTATTTCAAACAGTCATCTACGCGTCTACTCGTGAAGAAATTTACTGTTTCTTACGAAGTTATTTCGTTAAGAATACACTCGCATCGCTTACGAAAATAAGTTTATACTTTTTTCTAAGTTCAACACTTAACTTATTGTTAGTTAAGAATCTGTACCTTCATATTACTTGTATTGAGTAAGTTAATCTCATTCAAGTGGAAGTTAGTGCAGACAAGTTTATCGCGTCGCATCCGACATAAATGTTTTTATCGGGTTGTAGGTATATCTGAGCTAATCATAAAAATAGTATATAGATGGGTACGTTCATAAGATATTTGGCGTGCTTACTATTTTAATTTATATTAGATTTTGTTACGTGCACTTGGTTAAAGCGTCGGTAGTTTATATTTGTTTTACTTTTCAATTTAATATTGTTAGGGTTTCGCGTGTACGGAAACTTCGTTCCGTACTATATACTTAAGTTATAAAATCTTTCATTGGCTTATCGGTTTGATTAGCCCCTAACCTCACTCACTGGGGTTCCGTAGAAGATAAAGGTTGATTTAATATAATTATTTTTGCGGCATATTTGACTTCTGTTAACAATGAGTGACAAGGTTAAACTTCGATTATTGGAAGGTAAACGTGACGCATATTTTGCGCGGGTTCAAAGGATTTTGGATTCAACTAAATCTTTAACTACCGAAAGATTACGCAAGGCTTTCATCGCTCAGGCAAAACAAATTGATGGATTGCGTAGTGAATTCAATGGACTAATGGACGACATAAATATGCTCAATTTGACATTGGATCCAACCTGTGAAGTAAGCTATGGCGCATTGCATTCATTTGATGAGTTGGTCGGCGAGATGTGGTAATTGCCTAAGTAGCAAACATACGTTCTCTAAGTGCCTATCGAAGTCAACATGTAGGAAATGTAACGGTAAGCATCATTCCTTATTGCATTTTGAGCAATCGACGCAAGCCCCTGCGCCGACGCCCGCTAGCGCCCCCGCCTCCGCTTGTGCGGCCGACCCAGCTACTTCCGATCGTGTGGCGTTGTGTACGCATTCTTCTGCTCAAGTCCAGGCCACACGTAGTACGGAAGTGCTGGCTACTGCCAAGGTGCTGGTGGCGGGTAGGAAGGGTAAGGCCGTGATGGTTAGATGTCTCTTGGACCCTGGGTCGCAAAAGAATTATATGACATCGCGTTGCTGCCGTATGCTCGGTCTAACTATACATACTGACTCAATAACTACCGTTCGTGGTATTGGTGGCACGTCGCAGCCCGTTCGCGGCTCGGTGAATCTTACGTTCAGCTCACGGTTTTGCTCGCAGCCTAGGTATGAAATAGACGCTTTAGTTTTGGATCAAATAACCGGACAGCTTCCACTGGGTGCTATAGATACGTCCGTATTAAATCATATTGATCCTAAACTACTCGCGGATGACAGCTGGGGTGTGCCAGGTAATATTGACATGTTACTTGGGGTCAAGTTGTTCGCTAAGTTATTGCGACCTGGTCACGTGACCAGCGTACCCGGTTGTCCCGACGCATTGGAGACTGTGCTCGGCTACATACTTCTAGGAGAAGCACCTATTATCGAACCTCCAACTGACACTCTGTCTTTCTTTGCGAGTTCGTTCGATAACTTCGATCTTCGTAAGTTTTGGGAGATTGAAGATGTTACTGCTTCATCCATTGGGAGTGTGGATGATAAACAATGTGAAGAGTTTTATTGTGACACAATTACCCGCGCTCCAAATGGCAAGTATGTTGCAGCTTTACCACTGAAAACAGACGCGTCAGCATTAGGAAATTCTTCTAATATTTTTTTATTTATTTTTTTTTTTTTTTTTAAATAAATATCCTTGGACATTTCACACAACATATGGCTCGCAAGAGGTTCTATAGTCTTGAACGTAAACTTAAATCACTTCCTAACGTCAAACTTCTGTATGATGACGTCATACGGGATTATCTAAAAAACAATTATATTTCTTGGGTGCAGAATATCGTACCTGAATGTATGTTGCCCAAACGAAATTGTAAAGAGCGAGAAATGGAATACTATGTTCCTCACCATGCATGCTGTCATTCGAGAGGATAAGGTGACCACCAAGTTGCGTGTGGTCCTAGACGCCAGTGCATGTACAGATAACGGCACCTCGCTCAATGATATCCTGTACGTAGGTCCAGCCCTTCAGGCTGACCTTTTCAACATTTTGTTAAATTTTAGGCTTTTTAGTGTCGCTGTTTCCGCAGATGTCAAATCTATGTACCTACGTATAGGTATACGTGCACAAGATCGTTCACTACAACGTATCTTATATCGGTTTAATGAGGAAGAGGAACTTCAAATTTATCAGTTTTCAGTGCTTCCCTTTGGTTTAAAGTGTAGTCCTTTTATAGCTATTCGCACTATCCAACAGTTATGTCAGGATGAAGGAACACAGTTGCCTCTCGCCAGGGACATTTTGCAGCGAGATGTTTATATGGATGACATAGTTAGTTCTATACCTAGCAGTGCGCTAGCTATAGACTCGGCTCGTGAACTTATAAAAATATTCTCTCTCGGCGATTTTCAATTGACGAAGTGGTCTAGCAACAGTGTCGATGTTCTTCGGACTATTCCAGAGTCATTACGACTTTCACAGAGCGTGGACCTAAGTAAAGATCCGACTCAGAAAATACTGGGACTTCGTTGGTTCCCTGACGAGGATTGTTTCGTGTTCCAGGTTAACCCTGATGTTCGCACTTGCACTAAACGGAATATTCTTTCTTCCATCGCACGTCTTTTCGACGTTTTAGGCCTCGTTGCACCGATAATTTTATACGCCAAGCTTCTTATCAAAGAGCTTTGACTTGTCAAACTTGGATGGGATGACGTCCCACCACCTCGCATTGTTCGTCTGTGGGAACAGTTTCAATCTGAACTGCCAATTATCTCTGAATTGAGATTTTTGAAACATGTTGGCGTCGTAGAACGCTGTAGACTCTCACTCGTCGGTTTTGCCGACGCTAGTGAGAAGGCTTACGGTGGTTCGGTTTATGCCCACGTTGTCAGACCTGACGGTAGTGTCGTGGTCTCGCTGGTGTGTGCGAAATCTAAAGTCGCGCCACTGAAAGTAGTTTCGCTAGCTCGTCTCGAGTTATGCGCCGCACTCCTCTTATCAACTGTGATAAAGCGAGTATATAATCTTTTCGCAGCTCGACACGCCATTGAGGTAGTCGTAGCTTTTTCGGATTCAACTGTAACCTTGAGTTGGATTCACTCTGCACCGCATCGATGGCACACCTTCGTAGCCAATCGTAGAGGCCAAAGGGCCAGGAAAGCGTACATCTGCCTTTTTACATGCTTGACCACTCGCGCTCTACATCTTGAGATTGCCTCTGATCTTAGCACTGCGAGCTTTCTGTCAGCGTTGAAACGCTTCCTGGCGCGTAGAGGTCCGGTTCAGTGTCTGTACACGGATAATGCTACCAATTTTATTGGAGCCAAATCCTATCTCCGAGATCTCTACCAATTCTTGGCTAAAGAGTATCACCCCTTGTGGAAAAGAGAACTTGCAGAGCATCGAATCACACTCAAAAACATCCCCTGTAGAGCTCCACATTTTGGTGGTTGTTGGGAAAGTGAAGTGAAGAGTGTCAAAACGCATCTCTGCAAAGTCATCGGTCAGCAAATTCTTAGCTTTGACGAGTTTAACACTATGCTAACTCAAGTAGAAGCTTTACTAAACTCGAGGCCTCTGTATGCGATCAGCTCGGATCCGTCAGAGCCCACTTCATTATCACCGGCGCACTTCTTGCATACGAAACCTCTTTTATTTCTTCCCGCTCACGAAGTCAATGAAACGCGCTTACATCTTATTTCGCGATATGAATTGACTGATCAGATGGTTCAATCTTTTTGGAAGCGGTGGCGCCAAGAGTACTTGCACACCCTACAATCCAAACAGAAATGGAACACTACTGCCAATCCAATACGGGTCGGGATGGTTGTCGTCTCCATGCAGGACAATGTGATGCCTCTGCATTGGCCGTTAGGAGTAATTCACGAAACATTTCCAGATAAAAACGGAGTTTGTAGAGTCGCATCTGTCAAGACTCAAAGCGGGATCCTTCAGAGTCGCCCGGTAGTAAAGTTGTGCCCTTTGCCAACGCAATAAGTTTAGTTACCTTAATATTAATTCTTACCTTGCACCAATGTGCAGTATTAGATTTAGTTACCGCGTAGAATAGTTAGTTAAGTATCCTCATTTGTTATATAGAGTCGCAACTCTAGAGTTCTTATAGCTTTTTGTGGAGTTGTGATGATATGCAATTTTGTATTTACTTCTCCTTAGTGTTTCGAAAGTGGGAACTTTCAAGCCGGGGAAAATGGTTACGCTTCGTAACTTATAGTTTTTATATTTTTTCTACATCACCTATGGCGATTGAAAGGCATTGGTTTTCGTCTAATTTATTGAATATGTGCCCCATATCGTGATTGGGTGATTTGCTCGCGCCGAACAGCGCGCGCGCCATGCCGCGCCGCACCGACGCGTTAGTCTCGCTCTAACCTTTTTTTTTTTTTTTTGGTGGGTGTAAAATCATCGAATAACCCCTCCCGCTCTTGGGCAGAGCGAAAGGGAGTGTCAGACTTCTACTGACTAAAAACCACCCATGTTCCTTCTTCGCCCTCTATGTCGAGGCCGCGATAACCAGAGGACTACCCGCGGCCCCGACAGGCGTCGGCCCTTTCGGGTCCCTCCCATGTTGCTGACATCTCTTTGAGGCTCGCGTGGAACACGAACACGCCGTCGACACGGCCTGTTTTCGTCGTGAGACGGACGGACGGCGAGTTAGCCCATCACTCACCGTCCACAGGCCCGCGTCTACGGTGGCCGGAGGTCATCGCGGGACCCCCGACGCCCGGAGCGCCTCCCGCGGCGGCTGGGACGAGAGGTTCTCTCCCTCTCGCGTTCCGCCACCTCCTTCGCCAGCATCACTGCTTCGCAGAAGGAGGCGACGGCGTCCCATTCCTCCTCGCCCCGGACCATGGCTTGCACCAGGGCCGGGCGCGAGAGGTCGCCGCCGCCGATCGCCGCTACGAGAACACGGCGGGGCTCCGCCCAAGCGGGGCACACCTCCACTGTGTGCTCCACCGTGTCCTCCGGCCGATCCTCACAATGGTGGCATCCGGGCGTTTCCTCCCGCCTGATTCGGTGCAGGTACCTCCCGAAACAACCGTGTCCGGTGAGGACCTGCGTCAGACGGAAGGTGAGGGCGCCGTGGCACCTCTCAAGCCACTCCTCAAAGAGGGGACTTACCGCCACTATCGTTGCGTGCCCTGCACGGGGTTGCGACAGTCGCTGTCTCCACGCCGCCATGAGATCGCACCGGAGGTCCGTCCGCCGCGCAGCAATTTGCCGCGGCAGCGGAGTGACCCCCCGGCGCAGCGCCTCCGCGCGCCATTGATGCAGGCGCGCGAGGACAGTCGCCTCCAGATCCCACGGCGGCAATCCGGCAAGGAGGTTCGCCGCTTCGCGGGAGATCGTGCGGTACCCCCGTATTGTCCTTACGGCCATGACCTTTTGGGGCACGTTCAGGTAGTGGGCGGCCCGCTTCCTCAAAGCAGGCGCCCACACCGGCGCCCCGTAAAGGGCCATGGACCGCACGATCCCCGCGTAGAGCCTCCGGCAGGAGGCGTTTGGCCCCCCCAGATTGGGCAAGAGCCACCTAAAGGCAGCCCCGGCCCGCTCCAGTCTGGGAGCCAAACGTCGGAAATGCTCCACGAAGTTCCACCGGCTGTCGAGGACGAGTCCTAGGTACTTCAAAGTACACTCGACGCCGATGGGAACCCCTCCCACCATTAACTGGGATCCCGACGGCAGCGCATTCCCACGTCCATGGAAGCCCATGGCCTCCGACTTGTGAAGCGCCACCTCGAGACCCAGCTGCCGGATCCTTTCTACGACAATCACAACCCCGCGTGTCAAACTGTCGGCCGCCGCCTCGTACGACCCACCCTGAGCTAGCACCAGCGTATCGTCCGCATAGCAGACTACGCTGACGCCGCTAGGGAGGTCGGCGCGCAGCACCCAGTCGTAACCGATGTTCCACAAGGGCGGCCCCAGAACCGATCCCTGTGGAACACCGCACGACATCTCTCGCCGGTTCCACTGTCCGTCCTGACCAGGGTAGATGACAGCCCTGTCGGTCAAATAGTCCCCGACCACACGACGAAGGTAGGTCGGCACCCGGTGATACCGGAGTGCCTCCCTAATGCAGCTCCAGGGCATAGTGTTAAAGGCGTTGGCGATGTCGAGAGACACCGCCAAGACCACACCGCCCCGAGAGACCGCAGCCCCCGTCGTGAGGGCTCTCACGCGCATGATGGCGTCCACCGTCGAGCGCCTCTTGCGGAAACCAAACTGGTGTTCCGCAAGATCCGGACCCATTCCCTCCAGGTGCTCGGCGAGGCGGTTTGCAATTACTCTTTCAAAGAGCTTGCCCACCTCGTCGAGCAGCACAATGGGCCGGTATGCGGACGGCGAGTCCGCCGGGCGCCCCGGCTTCTGGATAAGGACCAGCTTCCCCGTCTTCCAACGAAGCGGGAACTGGCCTCTTTCCATGCATGCGCTTAAGAACCCCTCTAGTCGGGGCCCAAGAGCCTCTGAGGCCAGGATCCAGGCTTTGCCAGGCAAGCCATCGGGTCCCGGGGCGGTATTTTTGGCACTCAGCCTACGTACCGCCGCTCTCAGGTCTACCCCAGTCACCTCCGGAATGTCGTCATCGGTTCCTGAACGGTCCGCTTCCGGCATCGCGGATGGCGGAGCCATTGGCGGGGGAGGATGCTCCCCTCGCGAAGGGAACAGAGCGCTCACCACGTCCTCCACGAGCTCAGGCCGGAGACTCTGCGTCAGCGGGGGGGCCCGGGTGCGGAGTTGATTCCGCACCGTCTTGTAAGGGCGCCCCCACGGATCTCTGTTCAGAGTCTCCAGCATCTCCTCGCGGGCCTCATTCTTGGCCCGCTTACAAGCCTCGCGGAGGGTGGCCTTCGCCGCCCTGTACCCCTCATACAGCTCCGCCTCAATGGCTTCCGCATTCGGAGGCCGAATGCGGCGCCTGCGATGCCTGGTGTACAGGTGCCGCGCCGCCATACACTGTTTACGCAGGTACGACAGCTCTTGCGACCACCAGTACACCTGACGCCGGGCGCTTCCTGGCCGGACTCGGGGCATTGCCATGTCGCATATCTCGGACATGGCCTCCTGGAACCAACCCGCCTCGGTGTTTACGTCGGCGGGCCTGACCGGTGATTGCACCCAGGCCCGCACGATCGAGGCTTCCAGGAGGAGCTCCCTGTCCAGCTGCCTCAGCGCCCAACGCGGACCACTCGGGGTCTGTGGGACCGGCGCACTCGGGGACTGGGCAGAGACCTCAAACCGGATATACCGGTGGTCGGAATGGGTCTCCACCCTCTCGATGATGCGCCAGTCGACGACACGCCGTGACAGAGCGGAGCTGGCGAACGAGATGTCCACCACCGACTCGCCCCGCATCCGCACGCACGTGGGTACAGAACCCCGGTTCAGGCTGTCCAGGCCTGTTTCCAGAGCCCAGCACTCGACCATCCCACCCCGCACATCCGTGTAACGGGAACCCCAAGCCAAGCTCTTGGCGTTGAAGTCCCCGAGCACTAGTACGGGAAGGGAATAGCCTCCGATGACGACACTTAACTCCCTGAGGGAGTTTTGGAACTCGGCGAGAGTTCGGCTCGGAGAGAAGTAGACTCCCGCGACTACGATCTCCCCGAACCGTGCTGCTACGCACCCTTTCTGACCGTCTCAAGGGTCGGGGTGCCGGCGGCGGCCGACGCAATAATGGCCACTGAGCCACTAAGGTCCTCCACCCAGTCTGGCGTGGGCGGGACAAAGTAGGGCTCAGCGACCACGGCGATGTTTATCGACCACTGCGCCATACTCTGGAGCAACAGATCCTGAGCGCAGGCGCAGTGGTTGATATTCGCCTGGAGGAGGCTTAATGGGGCCATTAATGACAGTCCATTTCAGCCCCCTCCGGGACCTCCTGTGGCACCACCGCAGCGGGAGTTGCGGTGGCGTCTTTGGCAGCAGCGGCGGCGGCGGCGGCGGCTGCGGCTTTGACGACGGTGGGGTTGGCGGTTGCGGAGGGCCCCTTCCCCTTGGCCTTGGCGGGTGGAGCGCAGGCCTTGCCCCCTGCCCGGTGCTCGGCCGGCTTCCCAGCCGCCGCACATGCATCGCAGTGCGGCGTGGCCAGGCAAGCCACGGCCTTGTGACCGGGCTGACCGCAGCGGAAGCATAATTCGCTGCGGTCCACCTCCGAGGTGCAACGGCACCCTAAATGGTGCCCCACATGGCATCTGTAGCACCTCAGAGGTCTGGGCTCAAGCAGCTTGACCTGCACCCTCGACCAGCCAACCTTCAGGGTGTGGCCCTCCGCAATTTTCTTCGCCGCCGTCACAGGGCAGCTAACCGTTACAGTCAGCATACCCTCGCGGTCCGGTCGTAGGGTGCCCGCCTTGACCTGCTCGGCGGAGCACCCCCCGGCCGCGGTGACGGTGGCCAACACCTCCTCCTCGGAGACCGAGTCGTCAAGGCCCAGGATGCGCAGAGTTGCGCTCTTGATGGGCCTCGACACCCGGACCTCGTCCGGATTTAGGGACGCCCTGAGCTTCTCTGCCAGGGCGTCCGCGGACGAGGCGCTCGACTCGCCGGGAATCTCCATCATTCGAGCCCCTGTCGCGGTGACTCGAACCCGGAGGCCCCCGGCGATCCCGAGCTCCTCGAGCTTCACCGTCGCCTTGAGTTTGGCGAGAACGTCGCGGTACAGCATGCCCTTACTAGCCGCGTCCGGCTGTAGCGTGATAACTACAGCCGCGGTTTTTGGGGCACGCAGCTTCGCCGCGGCGCTCCGCTTCTTGTGCCGGCGCTTGCGCTCGGCCCGCCTGGCCTTTTGAGCCGCCTTTCGCCCCCTCTGCTTTTCCCCGGCCACGTGCCAACCGTCTTCGGCCTCGGGAGGCTTTGGGGGCGTCGGAGGTGTGGGTCGCGGGTCCGCCGCTGGCACCGGCGCTTTTGCCGCTGCCGCCTTTTTTTGGGCAGGCGCTTTGCCCTTTTTCTGGGCGGGTACCTTGCTCTTCTCCTGGGCAGGCGCCTTGCCCTTCACCTGGGCAGGCGCCTTGCCCTGCACCTGGGCAGGCGCCTTGCCCTTTGCCACATCCGGCTTTGCGGCCCCGCCGTCTGGCTGGCTGGACGGCCCCGCCATGGGGTTACCGGCTGTAGCACCCGCATACGTCTTCTTGTTGGCCCCCAGGGATGGGCGAAGGACAATGCCCTGCATCACAGAGACGTCTGCGCGCAAGGCACCTAGCTCCTGCCGAATCAGGTCCAGGACCCGGTCCTTCGCCGCTTGGGGCTGACCCTGCTCGCGCTCTCGAACCTCCTCGGGGCTGGCTGCTCGGGGCTTGGCCTGGTCTGCGCGGAGCCTCCCGTTCTTATTCTGGAGACGCTCCACAGCGGTCGCCAAGCGGGCGACCTCCGCCCGCAATGCGGACACCTCGTCCGACGGCGGAGGCCCACGGCTTAGCGTCTCCGCGGCCGCCAGAATGGAGGCTGAGGCCGCGACAATGGCCTTGCTTTTGGACTCAAAAGTCCTCTTCAAGGCCACGTCGCGTATCGCAGCCCTCATCGTCTCCTCAAACCCGGCCATGCGCTCCTGATTCGAGCCGCCACCGGTCACCGCCTCCGGCTCACAGTCGGACGACTCCGAGGAGAGAACCCTCCGGCTAAGGTGGCTTCCCTCCCCGGCGTCCTTTGCGGCTCGCCGGCCAGCCTCCTGGGAAGCGAACCGCCTCCCCCTAGCGCCCTTGCCCCGCCCACTCCGGGGAACCTTCCGGGCTGACGTCAAACCTCCGTTTGAGGATGACTCCTCCGTTCTCGGCCGCTTACGGAAACGCTCTGCGTTCTCCGTTGCGGACCCCACTCCCTCACGCCCAGAGCTCGCCGAGCCGCTAGACACGGAGTCAGAGTCCGCATCTCTCCGCCGCTCAGGCGAGCTCCTCCGCCAGAATTTGGCGGTGGCCTTTGTGCCGGCCGCAGGACTTTTGGGCCGGGAGCCTCCTCGGCTCTTGCTGCCACACACAGACGGTGATGGTGGACATTCGTTGCCCCCCCCAGAATACGAGAAGCTTGACGGTCCGCTAGGGACCGTGGCGGATTCTCCAGCTGCTAAGCAGCTGGTACCGCCCTGGGGTAATACTGTTTCGACTGTCTTTTCCATGTTAATATTCCTTTTAGAGGGTGCGGTCCCTATCTCCACCTACTGCTCTTCCTCCGCCTACTCACCGCCCTCACAGTCACGTCTGATGAGCAGACGCGAACCAGAGGGCAGCAAGTAGGTTAACATCCTCCGACAGGCACACCGCCCGAGAACCCGAACACTGTCCACGTCTCCGGGCGGTGCGCCCCTCGCGTGTCCCTCTTTGTCTGGTCTCTCACACTTGGACCTTTCCGGCATGAGTATATCTACCGGCAGAGCTCCAAGGATCACTGAGACACACAAGCCCCACCACGACGGCAACGTGGGGACACTCCGGTGGGGGTCTCGCTCTAACCTTGGGATCGTGTGGATGCGCATGCTATGTGTGACACTAACTAGTCCCATCGCGCCCTAAAACCCCCTGAACTGAACCTATACGAACTGTTATCAACCTACTCCAGACCTATGTTAGTGTGTTGTGTAAACCTGTAAGCTGCTCCTCCCGAAAGCGGACACGTGGCCGTCGCCTGCGCGCACGCGTGGAATCGCTGGTCAAGGTATGTGGTACAATTAATGAATTGAACGATCTCCTGTGCCTTTCTTCCCGATTGCGTATTTTTTTTGCCTTCAACTTCTGGCGACAGAATCAGCAATTATAGCCTAGGTTGCTCTAATAACCTAGGCTCCATCCGCGTGTGATTTTAGCAGAAATTTACAACTTCTGCAGGTTATACGCTCCACTATCTATCTCCGATCCGAAATACTCCCTTTGACATAATTTAATGCAGGTAAGTAATGCCCCATGAATTTCAGAATGTGCAAGAAAATTATCAAACCTTGTAGCATAATTTTTGTTTTTAAATTTTAAGAACCTTTTACAATATGCTATTACTCTGGTTAATTTTCTAAGAGATGAATATTTTGAAATTATGGAATCCTCACTTGTTTCTTTTACTACTGTGTTGCATGCTACTAACGATTTTCTTTCCTCTAAATTAGTTTCCTTAATTTGCCTTCTATTATAATTAATTTCTTTATTTTTCAGCCAACTAGGTCCCTGTTTCCACAACTCTAGGTCAGCGCACTCAGAAGGATTAACGCCGCGCGACGCGCTGTCTGCGGGATTATCACTGGACTGGACGTGCGACCACTGACTATTCTCCGTTACGGTAAGTATTTCAGACACTCTGTTCCCGACGAAGGTCTTCCAGCAGCTCGGGTGGCTGCTCAACCAGGCGAGCACTACTGTCGAGTCAGTCCACGAATGTATGTTTTCCTTACAGATACTCAAGGCGTCGGAAACTTCACGCAGAAGTTTTGAAAGCAGCACAGCGCCACATAACTCCAAACGAGGTATGGATACCTGTTTGACAGGGGCCACCTTGGTCTTAGCTGCAACTAAACTAACATGAACGTGACCATTGGCATCAATACACCTAACATAAACAACGGCTGCGTAAGCGACATTAGAAGCATCTGAAAATCCGTGTAACTCTAGTAAGACGTCAAGTTGACTCGTGCGAATCCATCGTGGCAGACGGAAATTCCTAAGACAATTGAGGTTGTTTCTATAACTAAGCCATTCCTTTACCAGGTGATCTGGAAGTTCGTCGTCCCATTCGGATCCTGCTAACCACAGGCGCTGAATGAACACCTTAGCTGTTACTATCACGGGCGCAAGCCAGCCGAGAGGATCAAATAAACGAGCAATGTCAGATATCACTTTACGCTTTGTTATGGGGTTTTCGGGTGGAGGAAGTTGAACAGTATATCTAAATTCATCGAACTGTCTATCATAAGTTAACCCTAAAATCTTTGTCAGTGTATCTATTTTGAGTTCTAAGTTGTCCTGCCTTACAGTCTCCTCGGTTAATTTGGATAATAATTCCGAATTGCTGCTGGACCACTTCTGAAGTTCGAAACCCCCCCGACCTAGTAATTCGTTCAATTGGCGATAAATTAGTTCACCTTCAGCGACCGATTGACAACCCGTTAACAGGTCGTCTACGTAAAAACATGTAAGAACTCGTTCTGCTGCTAGAGGAAAATCTTTTCCCTCGTCCCGAGCTAGTTGCTGCAGAGATCGGACCGCCAAGTAAGGTGCAGAGGATGTTCCAAACGTGACACGCAACAACCGAATGTGCTTCCATTCACCATCTGGATTGTCACGCCACAAAATGCGCTGATAATCAGCATCTTCATCTGCAACCTTGACCTGACGCTACATTTTAGTAATGTCTGCAACCAAACTTATGGGATGACAGCGCCACCGCATAATGGTTTGACGCAAATCAGGTTGTAGGGTTGGGCCAACCATTAATTCCTTATTTAATGATACTCCATTGTGGCCTGAACATGATGCGTCGAAGACGACCCTAACCTTAGTGGTGCTCTTGTCCTCGCGCACCACCGCATGATGTGGTAGGTAGTACGCATCCTTGCCTAATTCTATCTAAGGGACAACTTCAGCATGTCCCAGTTGAATGTATTCATTAACAACTGCACTATACTGTGTTCTAAGTTCCGGGTCCTTCAGTAATCTGTTCTCTAGGTTGATAAAGCGCTTACGGGCAATGACCTCTGACCCCCCAAACGTGCAACTGGGCGAATCGGTTTTGAACGGTAATTTTACAACATACCTCCCGGCTGCGTCGCGTTTGGTGGTCTTAGAGTAGAACTCCTCACATTCTTGTTCTTCTTCAGTCAAGATTACACTACGAACTGAGGGCTCTGACTCCAACTCCCAAAACTTACGCAAAAGGTCATTGACATCCGCTGCTTGTACTACAGTATGATAACATACTGGCCTAGAGATTGCCGACGATGGGATTTCACCAGACAAGATCCAGCCTAATTTAGTTTTCTGGGCGACTGGTGATCCTCGCGGACCCTTGACTACACCATCCATTAAAACTGCACCGACTACACGCGTGCTCAACAATAAATCAATTTTACCGGGTGTGTCAAAGGTCGGATCAGCTAATTGTAAGGACGAGAACGAAGACGATATTTGTACGATCTTCTTCTCAGGAAGATGAGAGGTAAGTTTATTCAATACATAAGCATCGACATACAAAACAAAAGTAGGATCTAGACGTGATTGTAGTTTTAACTGAACTATCCACTTAGAGGGCATTGAGTTTCCCTCGTCATCGCCTAGTCGAAATATGTCGGTGTTTGCCGGTGTTTTCCTCAATCCGAGCAACTGTACTGCAGCCTCAGTTATGAAAGAGACTTGAGAGCCCTGATCCATCAGAGCTCTTAAAACAAAAGCAGTCCTAGTTCTTGACTCAACGTTGACCAAGGCTGTTGCTAACAGACCATGGTTGTGAATATCCGCAAAACAACAAATGGGTTTAGTCTCACTTTGACTGGAAGAGGTTGCTGCATTAACAGCCACCACCTTCGTTTCTGCTGAACTATCAACAATTTCAGCAGCATTGGCAGTTGACTTTGGGTGAAGTAGTGTATGGTGTTTTTTCTTACAAAGGTGACATTTAGTGTTCTGACGATAAGAATAGACGGTATGGTTTGTTCCTAGACAATTGTAACAAAGCTTACTGACTCGTGCAAACTCACGACGTTCGTCACAAGTTTTCTTAGCAAATGTTTTACAGTGACATAATTTATGATCTCCAGAACATACTATACAAGTTTGAGAAGCGACATGAAAAGATTTGGCATTATTATCACGAGTATTACTCTGTTTATTGGTTTTAGGATCTAAATACTCCAAGGCTCTAAACCTAGACTCCATAAAACTTTTGAACTCACCAAACGTTGCTAAGTCATCGTTAGGACTAATTCTTAGTTCCCACAATTTACGAGACTCGGTATCTAACTTTTCCGAGCCTAAGTATACAACAAATGCATCCCAAGTGCTAACATCAATTCCTAGACTGCGTAAACCATGCAAACAATCTACAGTCGTGTCTAACAGCGCCTTAACGTTGGTCGATGATTCCTTAGTAATCGGCGATTGATGGATAAGCCGTTTGAGCATACAGTTAACTAAAAATCTTTTGTTGTCAAATCGCTTGTTTAGAATCGACCAACACTCTTCATAATTAGACGCGGTCACGGGAATATGTCGAAGCAACTGTTCTGCTTCGCCTGAGAGATGACTCTTTAAATAGTGGAGTTTTTGAACATCATCCAGTGCCTCATTTTTATGAATCAGCGAGTTAAATAAATCACGGAACGTAACCCATTCAGAATAAAGTCCCGAGAACGTAGGCAAACTAATTTGTGGCAATTTTACATTTGAGCTGTTTTGATTGGAATGTTTTACGCTACTTGCACTATTAGCACTATTGCACGAACTATTCTGACGCAAGTGCTCCTTGAGTTCAGACTTATATGTCACTAGCTTTTGCCCGCGGCTTCGCTCGCGTTGAAGTATCATTATTAATTAGGTTTTGCGGGGGTTTTGCGGGTTTGCGGTTTTGCGGGGTTTTTGCGGCTTCACTTTTGTTTAGCGTGTGTCAAAAATTAGGGCCTACAAAACTTCTTTGTACACAATATTCTAAACTAATCTGTCATTAGGCGCTAAACTATCAAGCTATTGGGTGAACTTACTCGTGAGCGAGCAACATAAAACTGTCCATGAGAGAAGCAATGTTCTCTCAAGTCAATACCTGCAAATTTGAGATTTTGCCCCTGAGACTTGGCTTGTCTTGACTTGGCTTGTCATGGCAAAGCAGACTTTTAGGGGAAGCTATAATCGTTTAAATTCGAACGGGATATTATTCGAGTCTGCGCGCGCGCTTGATGGGGACAGACGTGTACCTGCCAATTACGTGCTATCGAGTGAACGTTAAAATGACGGAGACTTTAAAGTGTAATTATTGTAACATCGTGATAGATGAAATGTTAGCATACATAAGTAATAAAATCTCAGTGATTGACGAGGACAGTTTATCAAGAATTTGTGTATCTGCGTTTTCACCGGCGGATATAAAAAAGTCAAAATCACTGTTGTTTGACTGTGTGCCGACGGATAGAAGAAAGATAATAAGGAAGAACAAAGGAAAGGAAAATCGTGATCTGGAAGACATAGTGGCCCTTTTGAAGAGCACGGATCCTGACAAAGTACCAGTCTTTGTGGCACGAGACTTGAACAGACTACCCCCAGTCACATTCGATCATCTAGATGTGACGAAATTGCTCAAAGACATAATTTTATTGCAATCAGAGGTCAGCGACATAAAAAGCAGGTATGCGAGTCAACAGGATTTAGAGGGGCTCAAAGTGAAACTTCTTACAATTGAATCAGTACCGTTATTGTATGAGCCCACCAACATAAATTCAAGACGTGGTGGGTACATTAATAGTGAATCCGAACCCAGAATATCCCAACTATCACCTCAGGGACCACCAAAATTAATTTCTGAGGTAGTTTCCAACCGCCCTGAGAGCAATAGTACTGATACAATAAACATTGCCGCGACGTCACAAATAAGTGAAACACAACCGAGCGAAACATCGTCAGCTGGTGTGACGTCACGCGAGATAACGGGACAGTGCGCCGAGAAGTTTATTATGCGTAGTACACAAAATGTAAAAACGATGTCGGAGGCGTTATCTTCGCTTCCTAGTCATATTGGGAGTCAGAAAAGTGATGATGGGCAGTGGAAAACGGTAGAAAGTCGGAAATTTAAATTTAAAAAACGATTTATTAGTGTGGTGGGTTCGTCTAGCGATATTGACGGGCGATTCAAAGTGGCTGATTTAAAAGTACCCGTATTTATCAGTCATGTACACAAAGATACCACTGAGAATGATATTATTGAGTATGTTCGACAGAAAACGCGGGAGACTGTTTCCCTGCATAAAATAAACAAAAGGAACGACACAGAATATAATGCCTACAAAGTACTTGTTCCCAAATATAAATTACAAGTATTTTTGGAAAATAAACTGTGGCCGCAAGGAATTTTATTCAGGCGTTTTGTAAGTTTCAAGCCCAATACTTTTGTGGATAATGAACGTAAACAACCAACTAATGGATAGTTATTATAATACATATAATATGGTTAGTTTTAATTGCAAGAATGTCAAGCGGTCGAACGAAAGTATTAGGGAGCTCTGCAAGACTTGTGATATTATAGCCTTACAGGAAACATGGCTATCGCCCGAGGATATCTCGTACCTTGGCAATATCGATGTTGACTTTGCCAGCACTGGAACATCTGCAATGGACACCTCGGCGGGAATGCTGGTTGGCAGGCCATATGGAGGCGTGGCAATTTTATGGCGGAAAAGTGTTTTCAGTGAGGTGTCAGTGATACACAGTGATAACCCAAGGGTATGTGCTATCAAAATTGTATCTAATAATAGGACCATATTAGTGATGAGTGTTTACATGCCTACTGAAAGGGCTGAAAATACAGTGCATTTTACGGATTGCCTCGGACTGGTGTGTTTGTCCTAGGTGACTTTAACGCTCACCCAAGTGGACTATTTTTCAACGAGTTGACTCATTTTTGTGCTGAGCATGAACTGTTTTGTGTAGATGTGGACAAGTTGGGTTTGAACTCAGGCTCTTATACTTTTATAAGTGACGCTCATGGGACGTCAAGCTGGTAAGACCACTGCTTAGTCACAAAGTCTGCATTTAATGCTGTCATTGATGTTAGGATAGACTACGATACGCTGTGGTCTGATCACTTTCCTCTACACCTGGAATGTAAATTAGACGCCATTAATCTTATATTATCTAACTTGTATGATGCAAATAAAAATGATCTAAATTGTGAAGTAAGGTGGGGCAATAGGAACTTAAATCAAATACAAGAATACAGGGAATATTGTCATAAGCAATTGAGATTAATTGATTTTCCACATGAGTTTATTAAATGTGGGGACAAGATGTGCTGTTATCAGAATCATAAATATTTACTGGATGAAATGTATAGTAATATAGTGTCCGCCCTCCGTGAATCTGCGAAGGCTACTTATCGGGGGAATTGGCAACATAGAGGTAAACGTGTAATAGGGTGGAATCGACATGTGAGTAAAGCTCACGAGAAGGCCAAGCTTATGTTTCGGGGCTGGGTTGATCATGGCAAGCCGAAATCAGGAATAATATATAAGACGATGTGGGAAAGTAGAAAGATTTTTAAATCACGCCTGAAGTGGTGTCAAGACCATGAAGAACAAATTAAAATGAATAAGTTAGCGACACTATGTAAGGAAAAGAATTTCTCTGGTTTTTGGAAAGACACTAGAAAGTTAAACTGTAAGCCTGGCCTTCCCGTGAGTATTGAGGGTCAATCCGATCCTAGAACTATAGCAAATAGGTTTAAGGATCACTTCTTTGTGCGATCACCACTTGGTCCGTCTGTGTCGATGCTCAGTACCCCTCCCAGGGTGTGGGGTTGAACTTGAAAATCTCAGCAAAAACTGTGACACAAGTTATTCGACATAATGAGAAGAGGAAAGTCTCCTGGCCATGATGGACTTAGTATTGAGCATCTGCGACATGCCGGACCTCACATTGTACGAGTACTAGCTATGTTTTATTCGTTATGTATAAGTCACTCTTACTTGCCGGAACCGTTAATGAAAACTATTGTAGTGCCCATAGTAAAGTTAAAAATAGAACGGGAGATGTCTCCGACAAAAATAATTATAGACCGATATCTTTAGCGACTGTGGTGGCTAAGGTGCTTGACGGTTTGTTGGATGCACAATTGGCTGAATCCATAGTGCTGCATGACAATCAATTTGGTTTTAGAGCTCAGCTATCAACGGAAAGTGCCATATTGTGCTTGAAACATACTGTCAGGTACTATACCCACCGGGACACACCTGTGTATGCTTGTTTCCTCGATTTGAGTAAAGCTTTTGATTTAGTCTGTTACGATATTCTGTGGAAAAAGTTACAAGAAGCAGGGCTACCGTCTGAACTTGTGAATATCTTAAAGTACTGGTATGGCAATCAAAGTAATAATGTACGGTGGGCGGGCACCCTCTCAGATCCATATCAATTGGAATGTGGCATGAGGCAGGGCGGTTTGAGCTCGCCCCGTCTTTTTAATCTTCTTCTTCTAAATATATATAATTCAAAGGTGACTGACTGACATAGTGATCTATCAACGCACAGCCCAAACCACTGGACGGATCTGGCTGAAATTTGGCATGCAGGTAGACGTTATGACGTAGGCATCCGCTAAGAAAGGATTTTGATCAATTCCACCCACAAAGGGATAAAATAGGGGATGAAATTTTGTATGAAACTTTGTCAATTTTAAACCGATCGGGCTGAGACTTTGCATGCATAAAGCTACTATGACGTAGGCATTCCTCAGAAAGAATTTTGATAAATTCCACCCCTAAGGGGATGAAAGTTTCGACTGATTGAACTGAAATTAAAGATTGGAGCTACTATGATGAAGACGTCCGCTTAAATATAATTTTGATAAATTCAACCCCCCTGGGGATAAAATAAGGGATGATGGAGGATGTAAATGTATTAGTTTGAACATATCAGTACGAACGAATAAATTAAGACGAACAAAATAATTTTTAGCTCTTAATGTTGACACTAGATAAAGTAAAGAAAAAGAAAGAAAACATAGAGATGGCGTTAGTAGTATTTTAAAACGCGCTATCATAGTTCATACTATACCTAAATATTTCTAGCGGATTATATTTGAAGATTTTGGCTGTTCTTTTCTTGGCATATATTGAATTGCATTTGCTTTATTTCGGCTAAGTAGTTTTGGTTATGACTCTGCTTTGTATTGGGCATTTGTTTTGTTTTCGTTTGGTTTAAGTATAGGTTTTAAAATGGATAAAGAAAATCTGAACGTTAGTGGAGAAGTTGAAGAATATACTGTCGTCCCTATTGTTGGTGACGGAGCATGTTTGTTTCGTGCTCTCTCTTATTTAATGTACGGAACACAAGATAGAGCGATGGAGGTACGTTAAGAAATTGGCAGATATGTGGTTAATGACTGAAGCAAGTTTTCAATTATGACCCACGACAGGAATGATGATAACTACGTAACACCTGACGAATATTTTGCTGATATGATGAAAAATGCTACTTATGGCGGATTTTGTGAGTTAATAGCAGCAGGATTAATATTCCCATTTAAGTTTGAAGTTTATAGAAACGGTCTCATATATACGAAATCTGGATCTAACGACTATCCGGTAAGACGATTACGATCAGCCAAGATTTTTCCAGTGGGCACTTTGATGTATCTTCCCATAGCGGCACAGAAAATTACTCGGCGTCGCCGTCGTTGGAGTTGATACACCTTCGCAACTTAAAGTTGATAAGGGTTGTCGGGAGGTACCTGATTTAGAGCGTGACCATTCACCTATTGTATCTTCAATAAATTATGATGAAAATTTAATAAGAAGTTTAATCTCCCAATCTGAGTCTGTGACATTAATAGAAAAAAAAGAAAAACAAACATAGATAACCATCCCGGAATAATAATTGTGCACAGTTGTTTCTAGGGTTCAAGAACTGCTGTATAAAGTTTATCCAGACACTATACATATATGTAACTACAGTGGTAAAAAAATAGACAGGAACTGATTAATTATTTTATTCGGGCCGAGTCTCCACTTACAAGTTTCACAATCGAGCGCGACAAGACCTCGAAACTGAGCTTACAGGGCATTAAATAGACTTTTCCTCACCGGAGGCATCCGGTAGTTATGGCGGTGTCTACGCTTCACTGTGATTGGCTCGCGTGTAGTTGCTAGAGTGGTTTGGCTATGGTTGCCTGTCATTGGCTGGCTAGAGTAGCATGGCTAAGGTTTGCTAGAGTGGCATGGCTATGGTTTGCTAGAGTGGCTTGGCTATGGTTAACTGTCATTGGCTGCCTAGGGTGGCACGCTATGAGCAGGCTGTTGTAACATATAAATGACAAGCCTATTGAATGGTTATGTGAGCGTGCCATACTTACTCCAAAGAACGATCAAGCAGCAGCTATCAACGATATCCTGCTCATGTCGTTTGAGGGCGAAGAAAAGGTCTATACTTTAATTGATACTGTGGTTAATACAGATGACGCTACTAATTACCCTGTAGAATTTTTAAGTCTCAGGGGCAAAATCTCAAATTTGCGGGTATTGACTTGAGAGAACATTGCTTCTCTCATGGACAGTTTTATGTTGCTCGCTCACGAGTAAGTTCACCCAATAGCTTGATAGTTTAGCGCCTAATGACAGATTAGTTTAGAATATTGTGTACAAAGAAGTTTTGTAGGCCCTAATTTTTGACACCCGCTAAACAAAAGTGAAGCCGCAAAAACTATAACTAATTAATAATAATACTTCAACACGAGCGAAGCCGCGGGCAAAAGCTAATTATTCATATAAATGACAAGCCTATTGAATTGTTATGTGAGCGTGCTATACTTACTCCAAAGAACGATCAAGCAGCAGCTATCAACGATGTCCTGCTCATGTCGTTTGAGGGCGAAGAAAAGGTCTATACTTCAATTGATACTGTGGTTAATACAGATGAAGCTACTAATTTATTTTAATTTTTTAATTTAATTTTGGTGTTGCGAAATTGATAACCACCAAAACTTTGTAACGGTACGAGACTGCAAGTGAAAGCGTTACATTGCAATATAGTGGAAGCCACTATATTAACTGGGTGTGCGAAAGGGGAAACTGTATTTATTCCACGAATCCCATTAATACCTAATACTATCCCATTCGAATTTAAACGATTACAGCTTCCCCTAAAAGTCTGCTTTGCCATGACAAGCCAAGTCAAGACAAGCCAAGTCTCAGGGGCAAAATCTCAAATTTGCGGGTATTGACTTGAGAGAACATTGCTTCTCTCATGGACAGTTTTACGTTGCTCGCTCACGAGTAAGTTCACCCAATAGCTTGATAGTTTAGCGCCTAATGACAGATTAGTTTAGAATATTGTGTACAAAGAAGTTTTGTAGGCCCTAATTTTTGACGCACGCTAAACAAAAGTGAAGCCGCAAAAACTATAACTAATTAATAATAATACTTCAACGCGAGCGAAGCCGCGGGCAAAAGCTAGTTTGTATATAAATGCCCTAATCGAGGAGCTCAGTAGCCAGAGGGTTGGTTGTCGCATAGATGATGTATGTGTAAATAATCTTAGCTATGCGGACGACATGGTGCTGCTGAGCGCCTCGGTTTGTGGCATTAGAAAATTGTTACAAATTTGTGAAAATTATGCAGATGGTCATGGCTTAAAGTATAATGTGAAGAAAAGCGAGTATGTTGTCTTTAGGGCTGGTACAAGGAGTCCCGCTAGCGTGCCCCCTATTAAGTTGTATGGAGATGAGTTGGCTAGGGTATCTCAGTTCAGTACCGAGGATCTTAAGGACGACATGGACATTGAACGTGAACGCAGGGCACTGTCCGTGAGAGCAAACATGATTGCTCGCAGGTTTGCCCGATGTACGAATGAGGTAAAAATTACTCTCTTCAGAGCCTTTTGTACATCTTTTTACACCTGCAGCCTGTGGGCGGTCTATACTCAAAAAGCGTACAGTGCCCTACGGGTACAATACAATAACGCGCTTAGAACAATGTTGCGGCTGCCCCGCTACTGTAGTGCGTCGCGTATGTTTGCAGAGGCGCGTATCGATTGCTTCTACGCTACTCTGCGCAAGCGGTGCTGAGCAGAGTGCGGGCTAGTCGCAACAGCGTTTTAAGTATGATAGCCAATAGACTTGACTGTCTGTACATGAATCGATGTATTAATGTTCTCGTGAGTATTGATACATCGATTCATGGGTCAGGCAGGGGGCGAGTAAGTTAAGCTTGTTTTACTAACACTAGTCATAAGTTATTGTACTACTAACAAATTGTATCTCAGTTAATTTTACTTGTTTGAATATGTCATTGTGATATTTGTGCCTACTAACATAGTTTATAAGTTCCAATTGTTACTAACTATTATGGATCTTTGTTATCCGAAAATAAATAAATTATTATTATTATTATATTATTAGGTATTAATGGGATTCGTAGAATAAGTACAGTTTCCCCTTTCGCACACCCAGTTAATATAGTGGCTTCTATTATATTGCGATGAAACGCTTTCACTTGCAGTCTCGTACCGTTACAAAGTTTTGGTGGTTTTCAATTTCGCAACAACAAAATTGGAGTGCCCCCCCACATGCAGAATAAGCTTATGAAAAGGCAAACCTGGCCGGTTTCAATGA
Source organism: Diarsia rubi (assembly GCA_932274075.1). Classification (NCBI taxonomy): domain Eukaryota; kingdom Metazoa; phylum Arthropoda; class Insecta; order Lepidoptera; family Noctuidae; genus Diarsia; species Diarsia rubi. The sequence goes on along the minus strand of OW026434.1, from coordinate 3,871,055 downwards.
ATTTAAAAATTCTACAGGGTAATTAGTAGCGTCATCTGTATTAACCACAGTATCAATTGAAGTATAGACCTTTTCTTCGCCCTCAAACGACATGAGCAGGATATCGTTGATAGCTGCTGCTTGATCGTTCTTTAAAGTAAGTATGGCACGCTCACATAACCATTCAATAGGCTTGTCATTTATATGAATAATGTCTGGATAAACTTTATACAGCAATTCTTGAACCGTAGTAACAACTGTGCACAATTGTTCCGGGATGGTTATCTATGTTTGTTTTTCTTTTTTTCTATTAATGTCACCGACTCATATTGGGACAATAAACTTCTTATTAAGTTATCATCATAATTTATTGAAGATACAATAGGTGAATGGTCACGCTCTAAAACATGTACCTCCTGACAACCCTTATCAACTTTAAGTTGCGAAGGTGTATTAATTCCAAAATCATGTTCTTCTACACCTACCTCCATACGACGCCGAGTAAGTAATTTTCTGTGCCGCTATGGGAAGATACATCAATGCCCACTGGTCAAATTTTGGTTGAATCGTAACCGCCTTACCGAATAGTCGTTAGATCCAGATTCCGTAAATATATGAGATCGTTTCTATAAACTTCAAACTTAAATGGGAATATTAATCCTGATGCTATTAACTCACAAAATGCGCCTTAAGTAGCATTTTTCATCATATCGGCAAAATATTCATCAGGTGTTACGTAGTTATCACCATTTCTGTCGTGGGTCATAATTGAAAACTTGCTCCAGTCATTAACCACATATCTGACAATTTCTGAACGCACCTCCATCGCTCTATCTCACGAAACAAACATGCACCGTCACCAACAATAGGGACGACAGTATATTCTTCAACATCTCCATTAACGTTCATATTTTCTTTAGCCATTTTAAAACCTATACTTAAACCAAACGAAAACAAAACAAATGCCAAATACAAAGCAGAGTCTATAACCAAAACTATTTAACCGAAATAAAGCAAATGCAACCCAAAATATGCCAAGAAAAGAACAGCCAAAATAGTTAAATATAATCCGCTAGAAATATTTAGGTATAGTATGTGGTATTAAATACGGCGGCCACTCATCATCGGGTTTATGTAACTCAGTGAAAACACAACGATAGCGCGTTTTAAAATACTACTAACGCCATCTATTATGTTTTCTTTCTTTTTCTTTTCTTTATCTATTGTCAACATTAAGAACTAAAATATTAAATAAAAATATTTTGTTCGTCTTAATTTATTCGTTCCATTAGGTACTGATCCCCGTGGGGGTTGAATTTATCAAAATTCTATTTAAGAGGACGTCTGCATCATAGTAGCTCCAATCATTAATTTCAGTTCAATCAGTCGAAAATCTAAGAAGATTTATACAAACTTTCATCCCCTATTTTATCCCCTTGGGGTAGAATTGATCAAAATCCTATCTTAACGGATGCCTACGTCATAACATCTACCTTTTTTTTTTGGGGGGGTGGGAAATCATCAAATAACCCTTCTCGCTCTTGGTCAGAGCGAAAGGGAGTGTCAGGCTTCGACTGACTAAAAACCTCCCATGTTCCTTCTTAGCCCTTGTGCCGAGGACGCGGTATCTCTTTAAAACAACCCGCAGCCCCGACGGGAATGACTTTACCCTTACTTAAAATACTATATGTCGCCGCGGCGGCCGAGACGTGACGTTCTCTCCCTCTTATGTTCCGCCGCCTCTTTCGCTAGCATCACTGCTTCGCAGAAGGAGGCGACGGCGTCCTATTCCTCCTCACCCCGGACCATGGCTTGCGCCAGGCCCGGATGCGAGAGGTCGCCGCTGCCGATCGCCGCTATCATAACATCTACCTGCATGCCAAATTTCAGCCAGATCCGTCCAGTGGTTTGGGCTGTGCGTTGATAGATCACTATGTCAGTCAGTCAGTCACCTGTGAGTATATTTTTCGTACCACTTGCTCAAAAAAGTGACATTCTATGCCACAAAAAGCGAACATAACAATAGTCATTTTTAATCTGTTAAAAACAGGGAATGAAAATTGTACTGAATTCTCTAGGGGGAGAATGTGATTTAAATTTGGAATACTTACCGAAATTTATACTGAACTACATCTGTTGTCGCATCGAAGACGGACGTATATTTTTAAAGATAGATTTAATTATTTTGTTCGATGTTATTAATAGTCTATTTATTTGATTATTTTGTATTTAAATTTAAGAACGTTATTTTTATAGGTTGGCAACACTGGTGTCGTGCCACTATTGATCCGTTGCAAACTTCCGGAGCAATGGTGGGGCGACCTAGCCTTTGCTTAGTAATAAACGGTGGACTGAGAGTTCAGTTGGGTGGCGAACAGTGTGCGAGTAACATCTCCTCAATTTTCATTATAAGTACCAATGTGATGATTATGCTTGTAGGTTAGAATATGTATTTGAATTTGTGTGAAGTGTTTAAAAGTTATGGTAATTGTTTACAACCGTTGTTTCTTATTTGATTAAATATATATTAACTGGTATTCAGTGTTTATTAGTGAACAGACTTTACATCAGAAGTGTTACGAGAACGCGCCCTAATATGCCGCGACGTCACAAGCGCACTCGAGGAAGAAGAGTATCAAGTACGAGTGGTACAAGTAGCTCTTCTTCTAGATCTAGCTCACCTTCGTCGAGCAGCTCTGATGGACACAGGCGGAAAAAAGGAGGCGCACCAGGCGTGCGTCTCCCGCAGTGAGTCAAAATGTTATTTTATCTTCTGTGATTCCCGAGTTCGACCCATTAGTTGATGATATTGAAATGTGGATTAATGTAGTTGAAGCCAACGCTCGTGCATTCTGTTGGTCTGATCGTGTATTACAATATCAAGCGTTGCAAAAATTACGCAATACTGCTAAAACCTGGTACGACTCTCTTCAAAAAAATAAAACTCGCTGGACGACCTGGAAATGGAAAGACTGGCGTAATACACTGTTGGATACATTTCAAATAAAACGTAATATGTATAGTTTGTTAAATGACTTGATCCAAACAAAACCTTTGGACGGTCAATCATTATATGAATACTATTTTGTACAAAAAAGCAAAATTGATAAAATGAGGTTGTCATTTTCTGAACAAGATATTATTTCGGTTATCGTTGGATCAATTGGTGATAAAAATATTAGCACTGCAGCAGATGCCGGTAATTTTAAATATTGTGATGAACTAGCCTCATTTTTGCACGGGAAAATTCACGTTGACTCTGAACAAAAGCCCGCTCAAAAGAATAGTAGCCAATACATTAAAAATTCGGCTCGATCAAGTTATGCCAACATAGATAAAAAGTCAGAAAGTCCCTCAAGCTTTAATGGAGCACCAATACATGGTTCTTTTTCCAATACTGGCACAAAAATAACATGTTTTCGCTGTGGTGAACCTGGTCATAAAAAGACCAGCTGTAGTCAAAAAGATGATGTGAAATGTAATTCATGTAATCGATTTGGTCATCTGGAGCTTGCCTGTAGATCTAAATCTAGAGTAAAACCTGAAAAGGAAAGTGAAGTTAAACTTATTGCTGAACCTTCTTCTAAGGATAAATTTTATAAGGATATTGTTATTAATGGATACAAACGACAGGCTTTTATTGATATGGGTAGTAGTTGTTCTCTTTTAAAGTCTTCCTTGGCACGCGAGTTAAACCTTGCCATTTTCCAATTAAATAAATCTGTTCTATTAACTGGATTTAAAACAGACTCTTGTTCGAAGGTCACTCATGGGGTACAGGTTGACATTGTGGTCGATAACGCTGAACTTAATGTAGTCCTTTATATTTGTGATGAATTGGCTGGCTGTCCTATTTTGGTTGGTAGAAATTTCACGGAGGACAAAAGAATTATGTATACACGTGTAGGAAACAGCCTTTCCTTTTACCCTATAAGTAATGAACATGTAGCCTTAATAGAGTCGTTTATGTTCAACTCGGATTCTGTTGAGCACGTCTCGTTATTAAATAATATCTTTGCTAAATATGCTCGGGTGGTTTCAAAAGATTTACAATCGTTAGGACAAGCATCTTGTGTCGAACTAGAAATAGAGTTAATTACGAACAAACCCGTGTACCATAGACCCTACCGTATGTCTGAATCGGAGAAGGCAACAACTAGAGAAATTATTGATGATCTTTTGAAAAATGGCATAATTCGTGAAAGTTATTCCGCCTATGCCAGTCCAGTTTTATTAGTTGATAAACCGTCAGGCGAAAAACGTATGTGCATAGACTATAGGTCTCTAAATAAAATAACTGTAAAAGAGAAGTATCCAATGCCTATTGTAGAAGACCTAATAGATAAACTACGAGGCTGTAAATGCTACACATCAATTGATTTAAAAAGTGGCTACTATCAAATTAACGTTAATGAAAATTCAATTTATAAAACTGCATTTATCACCCCTGACGGTAATTTTCAGTTTAGAAGGATGCCATTCGGTTTATGCAATGCACCATCGGTTTTTCAAAGGTTAATGAATACAGTTTTGGGTAAATTACGCTTTGATAAAGTTATTTGTTACATGGATGATCTATTAATAGCTACCGAATCGATAGATGAGAATGCTAGACAACTAGACGAAGTATTAAATATATTGCAAAATAATGGTTTGACAATAAATTTAGAGAAATGTCATTTTTTCCAGAGCTCTGTTAACTTTCTCGGGTATGACATATCTGAAGATGGTATACGCCCAGGTAAAAAGAAATTAAAGGCGGTAGAACATTACCCTGAACCTAAAAATGTGCACCAAGTAAGGCAATTTTTAGGCCTCATTAATTATTTTAGAAAATTTATAAAGAATTGCGCTATTTTAGCAAAACCGTTGACGAAGCTTTTAAAAAAAGACATCACGTGGGAATGGGGATCTGAACAAGTCTTGGCCGTAAATAAATTAAAGAAAGAGTTATTACAAAACGCCATATTGAACATTTATGACCCCAAATTACCTACTATTCTGTACACGGACGCCAGTCGTGACGGTGTAGGATGCATTCTGGTTCAAATTACTGAAAAAGGGGAAAAACCTATTCATTTTTATAGTAGACAGACTTCTAATGAAGAAAAGAAGTATCACTCTTTTGAATTAGAATTTTTAGCTATAATCGTTGCGCTTCAAAAATTCCGTCATTATTTACTAGGAACTATTTTCAAAATTTACACAGATTGAAACGCTGTTAAATATACAATTAATAAACAAGAAATTAATTCTAGAATCTATCAGGTAGATGGGTGCTACTTACCCAAGAATTTACGTTCGAAATAATGCATAAACCAGGAGCTCAAATGCAACATGTTGACGCTTTGAGCCGGAATTCGGTTGACACAGACTCTACTCCCATATGCAGTGAAAGTGTGTTGGTTATTACTGAAGCAGATTGGCTATTATCAATTCAGTTACAAGACCCTAGTATTTGTGCTATTAGGGAAAAATTAGAATCAGGTCAGGCCGAGCTTTATAAAAAAGTGTATAATGAGTATGAGTTATAAGGTAATAAGGTGTACCGTCGGACAGACTATGGTAGACGATGGCTTGTCCCTAAACAAATTATTTGGCAAATTATTAAGGCCAATCATGATGATCTTGGCCATTTTGCCGTAGATAAGACAATTGAAAGAATTAAGTCGTGTTATTGGTTTCCCAAGATTAAGAAAATTGTGTCAAAATATATAAAAAATTGCATTAACTGTATTTATTATAAAAATATCCACGGCAAAAAGGAAGGAAAACTGTATCCTATACCGAAGTATGCAAAGCCTTTTCACACACTGCACATAGACCATCTCGGTCCCTTTGTAAAGACTACACGTAAAAATGCTTACCTATTGGTGACTGTTGATTCGTTCACCAAATTTGTATTTATATCGCCTGTTCGTAACACTAAAAGTCAAGTTGTTATTAGTGAATTGGATAAAATATTTAAAGTTTTTGGTAATCCAAAGCGTCTGATATGCGATGCTGGAAGTTCTTTTACATCCAAGTTATTTGTTAAGTACTGCCAGGACAAAAATATTCGACAACATGTAATAGCTACTGCTGTCCCACGCTCTAACGGTCAGGTGGAACGCTTTAACCGCACAATCCTGGACGCGTTAAGAACTATGGGTGCTAACACTAGCTATGATAAATGGGACACGCATGTTACTAGTATCCAACAAGGGATTAATAGTACCATAAATAAAACCACTTCAGCCATACCCAGTGAAGTATTCTTTGGGTACCGACTTCAAACTGATTCTGACATGTTAACACAGGAAGATCAGTCTGTTGATGTCACGTCATTGAGGAATAACGTGAACAGTCGCATTCAGGCCAGTGCAGAGAAACAAAAACAGGCTTTCGATTCCAAACGAAAAGAGGCCCATAATTACAATGTTGACGATTTGGTAGTTATAAAAATTCCCAGTCAATCGAATGACGGGCAAAGTACTAAATTATTACCACTGTTCAAAGGCCCTTTCCAGGTGACTGAAGTACTAGGACATGACCGCTACAAAGTAAAGGATATGCGTGGAGCCGAAAGGACAAGCAAGTGTTATGAGGGGACCACGTGTGCTGAAAATATGAAACCTTGGATCAAATTGGCAGACCTAGATGCTGAAGGCTTCGAAATGGCCTAAGATGTTGTCAGGTATTTTATTTAATCCGAGTAATGACTTTATTTATCCACATTATCTGACTCTTACAATTTTTATTAATATACAACTTGTGTTAAGGTCTAGTGCATTTGCTTCTAACATATTTTGGTATTATTACGTGACAGGATTTATTCGTGTAAAATAAATCTGTTGCTAATGGGTTTGGGTTTTGTAGTAATGACTAGGGTTGGCCAAAGGCATCGCCTAGAGTAAGCTGCAAGCTCTAAACTTTTCAATAACTGACCGCTGATGGAACAGTTATAGATACATTTGAATGCCAGTATATGTTAGGTCAACAAATCTTTTGAGTTGGGGTCTCTCTCCTACTGGCCGTTGATGGAATAGTGGGAAAGACGCTCAATTCAAAAAGTTTAGTAAATTAAATTTCACTTTATGAAACCTGACTAATGCATACATATACCTAGTTTTCAGCAATTGCACCAGACTAGGACGCTATCCGAGGACGGATGCGTGCGCAGGACGGCCGGATGTTGTCGCATCGAAGACGGACGTATATTTTTAAAGATAGATTTAATTATTTTGTTCGATGTTATTAATAGTCTATTTATTTGATTATTTTGTATTTAAATTTAAGAACGTTATTTTTATAGGTTGGCAACACTGGTGTCGCGCCACTATTGATCCGTTGCAAACTTCCGGAGCAATGGTGGGGCGACCTAGCCTTTGCTTAGTAATAAACGGTGGACTGAGAGTTCAGTTGGGTGGCGAACAGTGTGCGAGTAACATCTCCTCAATTTTTATTATAAGTACCAATGTGATGATTATGCTTGTAGGTTAGAATATGTATTTGAATTTGTGTGAAGTGTTTAAAAGTTATGGTAATTGTTTACAACCGTTGTTTCTTATTTAATTAAATATATATTAACTGGTATTCAGTGTTTATTAGTGAACAGACTTTACACATCTGTGTTCTGTGTTGTGTGTGAGTTTGTATATAAAGCATTATACATCTTTTTGAAAAAGGAATACGCATTTATTATGTAGTTATGATTATTAAATAAAATTACGAAAACCGACGAGGCCGTATGAGCTTGATGCCTTTGCTTTTCCGACAAAAAAATATTAGTCTAGGAATTTGCCGCGTTTTTGTTTTCTTCAAATACATAAACGTTCAGTTTATTTTACTTTTAATAGTCATTATCACACTAATATTATAAAAGCGAAAGTTTGTGAGTGTGTATGTTTGTTACTTCTTCACGCAAAAACGACTGCACGGATTTGGATGAAATTTGGTACACAGATAGTTTATAACCATTTTTGAATTTGAATAATATTGATATTCTTTGTATTACAGAACATTGGCTTCAAAGCCACCAGTTGATGATTAGTTTTAGTAATCACCATGTTGGTAGCACATTCAACAGAGTTAATGCCATTCATGGTGGATCACTATTTTTTGTAAATAACCAGATTAAATTCAAAGACCGAAAGGACATTGTGAGTCTATCTGTTGAACGCATTATTGAAATAGCCTGTATAGAATTGGAGCAGTTCATTATATTAAGTGTATACAGGCCCCCCTCGGGATTGTATGACTGCTTTGAAAAGGTAATGGATGAAGTTTTACACAAGATTATTTTGTAACACAAACAAGTCCATTATCACATGCGGTGACTTTAATGTAAATGTATTAGAAAACTCAAGTTCTTGTAGTAAAATTATGAGTCTTTTTCGGTCCTACAATCTCGTAAACCTATTTTTGGAGCCTACAAGAATAACGCCTACTTGTGCCACATGTCTAGACAATATTTATACTGCTGTTACTCCAATTCATAAAGAAATTATAAATGCTCTAGACTCTGATCATTGCGATCAGAGTCAAATGATTACCATTGATAACCAAAAAATCAAAGTGGCTAAAATGGATATCACTGTTAACCCAAAAACGGTAAGATGCTTGGAAACATTTAAAAATAAACTAAAATTTAACTTACCATTATTGTCTACTGACAATCCTCATCATCAATATGATGAATTTTTTTATAATATGTATTGCAAGCAATTTAATTCCACTTTCATTCCCAAAACTATCTCAGTAAATTGTAACGCATCTTTCAGTGACGTGGCTACCATGGGTATTCACAAGATTAGAACAAGGCTTTATGAGCTGTATAATGAAAGAGTTTTTGTAAATACTGCCGAATTTAATTCATATGTTAAAAAATATTCAAAACTGTTTAAAAAAGTGTGTTATATTGCTAAGTCACATTATTTGAGCTCGAAAATTTGAAACAGCAATAATATTGTTAAAACTACTTGGAATATTATTAATAATGAAACGGGGAAGTCTAGTAAACGTAGTTATGACTACAGCTTAACAATTAATGACAAAGTAATTAAATCAGATTCGGATGTCGCCGCGGCTTTCGAAAGTTTCTTTTCTGACATTCCTGTTTCAACGACGAAATCCCTAAGCTCGTCACCTACTGTTGCCGAATCTTTACTAAAGGAAAATGTTAAAGCTTGCGACTCAGAATTTCATTTTAAACATGTTACATGTAGAGATATATTTAAAACATTTCAAACTGTAACGACAGTGGTAAAAAATAGGCAGGAACTGATTAATAATTTTATTCGGGCAGAGTCTCCACTTACAAGTTTCACAATCGAGCGCGACAAGACCTCGAAACTGAGCTTACAGGGCATTATATAGACTTACATTCCCACCGGAGGCATCCGGTAGTTATGGCGGTGTCTTCGCTTGACTGTGATTGGCTCGCTAGTGGTTGCTAGAGTCGCTTGGCTATGGTTGCCTGTCATAGGCTGGCTAGAGTGGCATGGCTATGGTTAGCTGTCATTGGCTGGCTAGGGTGGCAGGCTGTGAGCAGGCTGTTGTAACATTCGGCCGTCCTGAAACAATTGCTCCCGCAATGGAAACAAGAAAACAGTGATTACAAGTTAGCTCAGAAAAACCAAGTTAAAATGGGGCAATAGATCTCTCAGATTTCTGAAATCTTCGGTTTTCAATTATTCGTTCACACTACTGGTGCTATCAGACAAAAGCACTGCTACGATATGTTACAGCGGATACTAAACCTGTAAACCCGTTGTATCATATAATATGACCTTTCATACTTCTTAGTATATATCAATCATTACCTAACTCCTCAATATCTCTAACTCTAACTCTAACAAAGAAGAGTTAACCTGGCTCGCCCCCTATAGCATGGGACTTTAAGCTGAAGGAAAAGGAATTAATGCATAAGAAGATTTGCAGTAGGTACCTACTTGTACTAATTATTATGGACAATGATGTAGGAAATGCTTAGTACCAACAATTTTTAACGACATACCTTACGATTTAGAAAATAGCTGTACCACGAAAATGTTTTTTAAAATAAATAAGGGAAGTTTGTTTTTAACACCTATGTAAAAACCTCATTACAAGAGATGTGTAGATTCCATTTATGATTATTTATTGTTGTATAAGTATATATTTATGCCATACTAGCTTATGTTTGCGGCTTCACCGCTATTAATTGAAGTGTTTTAACGCAACTTAAATGTTATATAGCATTACGTTATAGTCAACTTTTGTTTTCAATAAATGTGTTTAGTTGTAGGTAAAAGTGTCGTTGTTATTGATGGAAACGTACTAACAAGTTGTTACATTTAAATTAAATATAACTTTACAGTATGGCAGAAGTAATATACCTTGTAACACGGATGTAACCATAAATAAACACTTTTTAATTCATTTAAATTTACTAGCGAAATGTGTGTGTACTCATGAGTATACCTCTGCCTAACCCATTGGGTATTACATGCGTGATGTTAAAAGCATTACCTTGTTGCCGCCAGTAGTCATCGCCTGGCGCCAAAGTACATAATCATAGTTTTTTTTTGTAAATCACACTTAACATATTTCCTTTCCTTTTTTTTTGTTTTTGCCTTGTTACTAAGTTTACTAACCCTAGTCGTTAAGTTATTTTGATGTTACTAACACTATGGACACTTGTCTGAATTAAAGAGTTTGAATTTGAATTATCATTTTTCACCTTGTATCTAAGTTACGTCCCATTTCTTTCCAGCTATTCTAATCTGAGATAACCCTACCGCGCCTAGATTGCACTGGTTTAGCAACCCGATCTGGGATAAATCGTAAGGCTTATAGGTACCCGGTTGTAATATTAACAGTATTATAAGAACTCCTTAATATCTGCGACATTAAAAACATGAAACACTTCATGTGAGAAAAGATAAATAAACTGTTTTGCCAAACTATCGGATGAAGAAACGGAAGAACCAATTTAAGTTAATTACATCATACCATTAAGACGCACGCACACACACATGCACTCACACATATATAATTCTTAGCGTGTCGATGGCAAAACTTCATTGCTTATACACACTAACACACTACACACGAATACGTTTTTCTATTTTTCCAATATAATTTTATGTGTTTAAAGCTATTAAGTACTAATGTTAAATTAATGCAACTCTGGCCCCCAAGATACCCACAGGCGCAGCCTCGTTTCAGGACATCATGTATTATCAGAGCTAAGTTAGATTTAGAATTGGATGTCATAACCCTTTTTCCTACATTATCCCCTTTACAGTACGCACAATGTAAACATGTCGTCACATAATAATATTTACTTATAAATCGGGTTATTTTTAGAAATCAGAAATTTTGTTGATATTTATAAAATTCAGAACTTCGTTTTACTCCTTGTTATTGTCATGATGCATTTTGTAATATTTTCCATCGCGCGAAGTTTGTCACAACTCACACAACTAATCTGGTACCGTAAAGCTTTGTTTACGTTATAGCCTACCATCAACGATTACACAATTACTCACTATAGGTATTTTTACATCCACTTCGCAGTAAAACAATACTACTTTTCGGCTTTTCATCTTGTCATTTCACAGTACTGAACTAATCGTTCACTTCTAAATGGTACACAATAAACGGCATCTATCGAACGATCTACTTACTTAAGGCAGAACCAAAGATAGGCATAGACTTTGACTTTGGCTTTAGTTTTAGCTTGCTTGGGCTTTGGCTCATCGGTCACCATAGTGAATACATAGTACATTCCGAATTATATGGACATTTTTACATAACACATAATACGAAATCTTAGCAACAATTTCATCACTGCAAGGGATTCAAGCCCAAAATCATGATAAACACTCTTTCTGACTTTTAACGCGATTACTAAAAGACAGGGCGCAAACTACCGTCAATCTACTTTATAAAAGATACCTGCAATACGTGTGAATTTCTGTTGGAAAACTAGGATCGTACCTAAATAATCACTAATACCGACCTATAACATTTTTTTTTCCATAACAAGATTTATGTGACTTGCCTCATACCCACATCGTATTTTTTTTTGTAAGTTTGTTATACAGGCGAGCTATTATTGCTAAGTTATGAATGGACTTTCTTTAATAACTAGATAGACCTAGATAGAATAAACTGACGCACTTCGTTTACATTACTCGGGATGAGAAATTATGCTATTTATAAGTATCTGATCTACATGATTTACTTTGGAATTGTTATTGTTGGATAATCTCATGCGCACTTGAACTAAATATGTACAATGTAACGACAGTGGTAAAAAATAGACAGGAACTGATTCATTATTTTATTCGGACAGAGTCTCGACTTACAGGTTTCACAATCGAGCGCGACAAGACCTCGAAACTGAGCTTACAGGGTATTATATAGACTGATATCCCCACCGGAGGCATCCGGTGGTTATGGCGGTGTCTTCGCTTGACTGTGATTGGCTCGCGAGTCGTTGCCCGTCATTGGCTGGCTAGAGTGGCATGGCTATGGTATGCTAGAGTGGCATGGCTATGGTTTGCTAGAGCGGCATGGTTATGGTTAGCTGTCATTGGCTGGCTAGGGTGGCACGCTGTGAGCAGGCTGTTGTAACATTCGGCCGTCCTGTAACAATTGCTCCCGCAATGGAAACAAGAAAACAGTGATTACAAGTCAGCTCAGAAAAACCAAGTTAAAATGGGGCAATAGACCTCTCAGGAGATTTATGAAATCTTCGGTTTTCAATTATTCGTTCACACTACTGGTGCTATCAGACAAAAGCACTGCTACGATATGTGACAGCGGATACTAAACCTGTAAACCCGTTGTATCAAATAATATGACCTTTCATACTTCTTAGTTTACGTCAATCATTACCTAACTCCTCAATATCACATAATATGGCCAGAAAACAAATCCTCTAACAAACAAGAGTTAACCTGGCTCGCCCCCTATAGCATGGAACTTTAGGCTGAAGGAAAAGGAATAAATGCATAAGAAAATTTGTGATAGGTACCCACTTGTACTAATTATTATGGACAAAGATGTAGGAAATGCTTAGTACCAACAATTTTTAACGACATACCTTACGATTTAGAAAATAGCTGTACCACGAAAATGTCTTTTAAAAATAAATTAGGGAAGTTTGTCTTTAACACCTATGTAAAAACCTCATTACAAGAGATGTGTAGATTCCATTTATGATTATTTATTGTTGTATAAGTATATATTTATGCCATACTACCTTATGTTTGCGGCTTCACCGCTATTAATTGAAGTGTTTTAACGCAACTTAAATGTTATAGCATTACGTTATAGTCAACTTTTGTGTTCAATAAATGTGTTTAGTTGTAGGTAAAAGTGTCGTTGTTATTGATGGAAACGTACTAACAAGTTGTTACATTTAAATTAAATATAACTGTTTTACAGTATGGCAGAAGTAATATACCTTGTAACACGAATGTAACCATGAATAAGCACTTTTTAATTCATTTCAATTTACTAGCGAAATGTGTGTGTACTCATGAGTATACCTCTGCCTAACCCATTGGGTATTACATGCGTGATGTTAAAAGCATTTAAGCATTTAAGCCGCCGGGTAGTCATCGCCTGGCGCCAAAGTACATAATCATAATTTTTTTTGTAAATCACACTATTAACATATTTCCTTTCCTTTTATTTTTTTTTGCCTTGTCACTAAGTTTACTAACCCTAGTCGTTAAGTTATTTTGTTGTTACTAACACTATGGACACTTGTCTGAATTAAAGAGTTTGAATTTGAATTATCATTTTTCACCTTGTATCTAAGTTACGTCCCATTTCTTTCCAGCTATTCTAATCTGAGATAACCCTACCGCGCCGTATATATATAGTATAAATCGTAAGGCTTATAGGTACCCGGTTGTAATATACTTCATGTGAGAAAAGATAAATAAACTGTTTTGCCAAACTATCGGATGAAGAAACGGAAGAACCAATTTAAGTTAATTACATCATACCATTAAGACGCACGCACACACACATGCACTCACACATATATAATTCTTAGCGTGTCGATGGCAAAACTTAATTGCTTATACACACTAACACACTACACACGAATACGTTTTTCTATTTTTCCAATATAATTTTATGTGTTTACAGCTATTAAGTACTAATGTTAAATTAATGCAACTCAGGCCCCCAAGATACCCACAGGCGCAGCCTCGTTTCAGGACATCATGTACTATCAGAGCTAAGTTAGATTCAGAATTGGATGCCATAACCCTTTTTCCTACATTATCCCCTTTACAGTACGCACAATGTAAACATGTCGTCACATAATAATATTTAAGTACTTATAAATCGGGTTATTTTTAGAAATCAGAAATTTTGTTGATATTTATAAAATTCAGAACTTCGTTTTACTCCTTGTTATTGTCATGATGCATTTTGTAATATTTTCCATCGCGCGAAGTTTGTCACAACTCACACAACTAATCTGGTACCGTAAAGCTTTGTTTACGTTATAGCCTACCATCAACGATTACACAATTACTCACTATATGTATTTGTACATCCACTTCGCAGTAAAACAATACTACTTTTCGGCTTTTCATCTTGTCATTGCACAGTACTGAACTAATCGTTCACTTCTAAATGGTACACAATAAACGGCATCTATCGAACGATCTTCTTACTCAAGGCAGAACCAAAGATAGGCATTGACTTTGGCTTTAGTTTTAGCTTGCTTGGGCTTTGGCTCATCGGTCACCATAGTGAATAGTAATATCGGACAATACATGGCATAAGATCATGTTTAGTCATTGTATCGCGTACTGCAGTACATTTCGAATTACATGGACATTTTTACATGACACATAATACGAAATCTTAGCAACAATTTTATCACTGCAAGGGATTTAAGCCCAAAATCATGATAAACACTCTTTCTGACTTGTAACGCGACAAAACTAAAAGACAGGGCGCAAACTACCGTCAATCTACTTTATAAAAGATACCTGCAATACGTGTGAATTTCTGTTGGAAAACTAGGATCGTACCTAAATAATCACTAATACCGACCTATAACATTTTTTTTTCCATAACAAGATTTATGTAACTTGCCTCATACCCACATCGTATTTTTTTTGTAAGTTTGTTATACGGGCGAGCTATTATTGCTAAGTTATGAATGGACTTTCTTTAATAACTAGATAGAATAAACTGACGCACTTCGTTTACATTACTCGGGATGAGAAATTAAGACTATCAACTTAAATTAACCTGGTTGAATGCCATCACAGTCATGATGTTTTATACCCTAATTAAGAAATATGTCAATAACAATTCCTGATATTTAATTTTAAGTTCCTCGTTTTCAATTTGTCAAGAACTTTATCCAATAAGTCTAAAACTGTTTGAATATCGGCTGGCGGTAGCAAGAGATCGCCAAGGAATGCTATCTATATCTCTGATAATAGATTAATAAAATTATTGTAGCTATTTATAAGTATCTGATCTACATGATTTACTTTGGAATTGTTATTGTTGGATAATCTAATGCGCACTTGAACTAATGTACAACTTAAGTTCTTAACTCCTTAGTACACAACTAGTACCTACTCGTAAAACATTTTTTGTACCGAGGTAATATACTGATTAACTGACTATGATTAGATTTACGTAGCGGGCTTACCAAATTATTTTGTCTACGATTCGCATAATTATCAACTCATGGGGCACTCCATGGTAAAACACATTTGGCTTATATATTTGGCTAATGGCATTTGGCTAATTTGGCAAATATTGGCATGTTTACTGACCTTGTTATTTATGCATGGTTCCTGGCAGCTCTCAGCGTGAAGTAGGACGGTTCCTTCCTTCCATGTCCTTGGTTGCTGTTGACAACCTTTAGGTAGTCTTAATTTACCGTAGAACCGTTGCTGGCAGAGAGATGGATACTTCTTGTAACTCAAAGTGTCTCACAGGTGGTTACTGGCCGCAGTCTTCGTTTTCAAGGTCAAATTATGGAATGACCAATGCGATACTGAGGGTAGGCGCTTCGTGTTCCATCCAGATTGTGGCCTGCTTTTTCAATTTGTGCCCTGTGATACTGGGATGGGAGACAATATTTTCCTTGCAGGCGGTGTGCATCAACGTTCTTCGTTTGAATTTTCAGACCTCGTCCTCCACAGTAGGTGACCGTTGACTTTTAAGTAGCAGAGCGTCGTTTTATCGTAGGTTTTTTTTTTATTCGATACCACTTCTGACTGTAACGACAGTGGTAAAAAATAGACAGGAACTGATTCATTATTTTATTCGGACAGAGTCTCGACTTACAGGTTTCACAATCGAGCGCGACAAGACCTCGAAACTGAGCTTACAGGGTATTATATAGACTGATATCCCCACCGGAGGCATCCGGTGGTTATGGCGGTGTCTTCGCTTGACTGTGATTGGCTCGCGAGTCGTTGCCCGTCATTGGCTGGCTAGAGTGGCATGGCTATGGTATGCTAGAGTGGCATGGCTATGGTTTGCTAGAGTGGCATGGTTATGGTTAGCTGTCATTGGCTGGCTAGGGTGGCACGCTGTGAGCAGGCTGTTGTAACAACAACTTAAGTTCTTAACTCCTTAGTACACAACTAGTACTACTCGTAAAACATTTTTTGTACCGAGGTAATATACTGATTAACTGACTATGATT
Organism: Diarsia rubi; assembly: GCA_932274075.1. Taxonomy (NCBI): domain Eukaryota; kingdom Metazoa; phylum Arthropoda; class Insecta; order Lepidoptera; family Noctuidae; genus Diarsia; species Diarsia rubi. The sequence goes on along the minus strand of OW026434.1, from coordinate 3,854,401 downwards.
AGATTTACGTAGCGGGCTTACCAAATTATTTTGTCTACGATTCGCATAATTATCAACTCATGGTTCATAGCTCCATGGTAAAACACATTTGGCTTATATATTTGGCTAATGGCATTTGGCTAATTTGGCAAATATTGGCATGTTTACTGACCTTGTTATTTATGCATGGTTCCTGGCAGCTCTCAGCGTGAAGTAGGACGGTTCCTTCCTTCCATGTCCTTGGTTGCTGTTGACAACCTTTAGGTAGTCTTAATTTACCGTAGAACCGTTGCTGGCAGAGAGATGGATAGTTCTTGTAACTCAAAGTGTCTCACAGGTGGTTACTAGCCGCAGTCTTCGTTTTCAAGGTCAAATTATGGAATGAACGATGCGATACTGAGGGTAGGCGCTTCGTGCTCCATCCAGATTGTGGCCTGCTTTTTCAATTTGTGTCCTGTGATACTGGGATGGGAGACAATATTTTCCTTGCAGGCGGTGTGCATCAACGTTCTTCGTTTGAATTTTCAGACCTCGTCCTCCACAGTAGGTGACCGTTGACTTTTAAATGTAGCAGAGCGTCGTTTTATTGTAAGTTTTTTTTTTATTCGATACCACTTCTGACTGTAACGACAGTGGTAAAAAATAGGCAGGAACTGATTAATAATTTTATTCGGGCAGTCTCCACTTACAAGTTTCACAATCGAGCGCGACAAGACCTCGAAACTGAGCTTACAGGGCATTATATAGACTTACATTCCCACCGGAGGCATCCGGTAGTTATGGCGGTGTCTTCGCTTGACTGTGATTGGCTCGCTAGTGGTTGCTAGAGTCGCTTGGCTATGGTTGCCTGTCATAGGCTGGCTAGAGTGGCATGGCTATGGTTTGCTAGAGTGGCATGGCTATGGTTAGCTGTCATTGGCTGGCTAGGATGGCAGGCTGTGAGCAGGCTGTTGTAACAAAACCTTAAATATTAAGAAGACTGCGGATCTGTGGGGTAATTCTATAGAAGTTGCCAAGTCTATTATTGATATTGTAGCACCTACCTTAGCTTGTATTTTTAATAATTGTATTGATTGTGGGGAGTTTCCTGACCTTAGGAAAAATAGTAAAATTATTCCTTCATTCAAGGCGGGTAGTACATCAGACCCCACAAATTATAGACCTATTTCAGTGCTACCTACTTTCAGTAAAGTTTTTGAGAAATAAATTTTAAACGAATTGCAAAGATTTTTTAATAAACATAATTATGTCGCATCATGGGTGGCCGAGATGCGAAGCATCGGGTCTTCTTCACGATCCGACATAGTTTTACGTAAACGTGGGCACTATCGTGGGTACTCGAACGAAAGATAATTTAAATCAAACTAACTTTATTTATTCACTAACACTATAACGGTTTTACAAGAAACAAACACGTGCGTTGGTACTGAGCGTCTGCCAAGACTGTCGGAGTTCAACTGTCGCAACACTCCGTCCTTTCGCCAGTCCTCGCTGCATCCCCTCTACCGACGATCGTGTCCAAGCGGTAGGGCACGCTTGCGTTTCCGGTAAACATTTATTTAGTTCCAAATCGAATTACTAGACGGCGCTGTCGGTTGCACCATGGCGCCATCAATCCACGACACATAAATTATTACACAATAATCAGTTCGGTTTTACGAAGGGTCTCTCAACTACCGATGCCGGTGTCGAACTTTTAGGACATATGTATAATGCCTGGGAAGATAAATGGGATGCTTTGGGCATTTTTTGCGATTTATCCAAGGCATTTGATTGCGTCCTTCATGAAACCTTAATCAGGAAACTCCGCGACTACGGAATACGAAACAGCGCTCTAGATCTTCTTATCTCATACCTCAGTAATAGGATCCAAAGCGTTGACGTCAACGGGAAAAGATCACCCGGATCTATTGTAATAATGGGAGTCCCACAGGGCTCGATTCTTGGCCCTTTTTTGTTTCTTATTTATATTAATAATAATAATAATAATAAAACATTTATTTCAGGTATCTTAACCCATATTATACACATGTTTAAATGTCCTTTTAAAACCCTTCATTTTGATACCCTACTCGATGGTATTAGATTTTTTTTTTTTTAATCCGCTGTATGGCCCAAAATCCACAAATTTCTGTTCTTTTTTAATTTTGATGTAGCCAGTGACACTCGCGCCATCAAGATAAATCTAACGACGTATATTTTATTCAAATCCCTTCATCCGTTTAGGAGTAATGAGGGAACTAAGAAACGGACAAACGTACTGTAATGTAGGTACTCTCATAATTGTGTTAGTTAAGAACTAGTGGGTAGGTTCAAGCTTCTGTACGTCAGTCCAAATATATCGGTGGTTCTAAATGTGCGTGTTTCCTTTACTGACTCTAGACATTACAGTGGCGACGAGGATTGTTAAATACAGAACTAATCGCGTGGTATACCAGTGTTTCGCGGTCATTATCGAAGTGTACGAACCTAAATAACAATGTCAATAGGAAAAATAAAGGAATTCGACGTAAAGTCGGGCACGTGGTCAGTGTACGTGGATCGGTTAGACATGTACTTTAAAGTGAACAAAATCAGTGATGACACTAAATTGCCTACCCTAATAGCCATCATGGGGGATGAGGCATATGAATTATTAAGCAATCTGGCTAGTCCACAAAAGCCAGCGGAGTTAACGTTCGACAAGGCGGTCGATCTTTTACGGAAACATCTAGAACCGACGCCGTCGGTACTTGCAGAACGTTATCGGTTTAGACAGTGGAGACAGTCCGGCAGCGCGTTACAACTCCGCGCTTAGCTCGAGAACGTATGCTGGCGGTGGCAGCTCAGGTGGCGGTCGACGGTACAATAATTGCAAGGGATGCGGGGCAACGGAACATACTTACTCTAGTTGCCGATTCCGTAACTACGAGTGCAGCAGTTGTAGACGACCGGGACACCTGCGACGCGTGTGCCCGAACAGGGCAACGAACGGAGGCGGCGCCGGGGTTAGGCGCTCCACGGTGAACTACGGAGAGGCGAGGGAAAATCTATCGGGCGAGGAGGTGTCGCCGGAAGAAGATTTCCATCATCTGTGTTTGAACGACTATCGAGCGGTAAAGTTACCCATATGTATTGATAATGTTACTATTCAAATGGAGATTGATACCGGTACAGCGGTTTCGTGCATTAGTGAGCGAATGTATAATAAGTATTTCAGTGCCCACAAATTAGAACAAAGTGATCTGGTATTAAATTTTTATGACGGCACAAAAATTAAACCGCTAGGTGTCGTGAAACCTCTGGTTGGTTACGGGCATAGTGGTAAGGAATTAGAATTATTTGTAATAGGGGGAGGTACCACCTCTTTGCTCGGCCATCAGTGGTTAGCAGAGTTAAAAATAAAAATTCCAGTCTTGAGTAGTTGTAATAATGTAAAGTGGAAAGAAGTTAGTATATCTAATGAAATTAATGTACTCCTAAACAGGTTTAAGGAGTTGTTCAGCGGTGGGTTGGGGCGGTACACTGGAGGCAAGGCAACGCTGCGGGTGCGCGAAAATGCAACGCCGGTGTTCGACCGAGCACGACCAGTGCCGTACGCACTGCTCGGCCGGCTCGACAACGAACTTGATGCCATGCTGCGCGATGGCATCATTGAGCCCGTCGACTGCTCCGACTGGGCCTCACCACTAGTGCGTAAATAAACCCGACGGTTCTCTGAGAATTTGTGCTGATTACTTATAAGGCGACTGTGAACCCGGTCTTACTAACAGATCGTTATCCATTACCCAGAATCGAGGATCTAATAGTTACACTTAGCGGAACTTCTTATTTTTCTAAAATTGATTTATCCCAAGCCTATAACCAAATTGAGCTAGATGATTCTAAGAAATTTACAGTCATAAACACCCATAGGGGTCTGTATGTATAGGTATAATCGGTTAGTGTATGGGCTGTCGTCGAGTCCAGGCATTTTCCAACGTATTATGTGCAACTTATTGAAGGGAATTCCTAACGTGGAAATATTTCTCGACGATGTAATAATAGGGGGGAAAAACAAACGTGAACATTTAGAAGCACTAGAGGAGGTTTTCTGTAGATTACATCGTTTTGGACTTAAATTAAAAAGTAACAAATGTGTGTTTTTAGTAAAAGAAGTAAAGTTTTTGGGTTATATCATTAGTAATGACGGCACGGTTGGCGCAGTTGCTCAAGCAATGGACTGCTGCGCTGCGTGTCGCGGGTTCGATTCCCGCACGGAACAAATATTTGTATGACCTACAGATAGTTGTTCTGGGTCTGGGTATTTGACTGGCCTGTTGGTCTAGTGGTTAGTGACCCTAACTGCTATGCCGGAGGTCGTGGGTTCGATTCCCACCCAGGACAAATGTTTGTGTGATGAGCACGATCATTTGTTCTGTGTCTGGGTGTAATTTATCTATAATATGTATGTATTTAGAAATATATAAGTATGTTTATCAGTTGTCTAGTACCCATAACACAAGCTCTGCTTAGCTTGGGACTAGATGGCGTTGTGTGATAGTTGTGGAATATTATATTATTTGTGTATGTGAGTTTAAATGTTTGTGAACGCACCCACGATACAGGAGAAATTCCTAGTGTGGGGCAACGTTTTTAAAAAAAAAAAAATGAGGGAATTAAAACAGATCCGTCCAAGGTTCAGGCCATCATTAATATTCCCCGACCGACAAATATAACAGAATTAAGGTCGTTTTTGGGAATTACTAACTTTTATGGGAAATTTGTTAAGAATATGAGTAGTAGGTTAGAAACACTTTACGAACTGTTAAAAAAAGGTCAACAGTGGGATTGGTCGACTGAGTGTGAAAAGTGTTTTGTAGAAATAAAAAAGATTCTAGCAGGGGGGCAAGTGTTAGCGCATTACGAACCTCGGAAACCATTGGTATTAACGTGTGATGCCAGCGGGCGCGGGGTTGGGGGGGTATTGACACAGCCCGGCGAACGAGGCGAGCAGCCGGTCGCCTATGCGTCACGCACACTTACGGAAGCGGAAAAAAATTATTCACAAATACACCGGGAGGCGCTAGCTATTATATTCTGTGTAAATAAATTTCATCAGTATTTATATAGCCGTAACTTCATTCTACGTACGGATCATAAACCGTTACCATCTTATTATAAAAAACTTCCATTACTTCCAGTCACTTCAAGATTATTAATTAAATACAAGTAAAAGAACAGTATTCTTTTGTGGTGAGATAGTGTGTGGCGTGTGCATTAATGTTTTTTTTTAAGAAAATGGATTAACCAAAGAAAAAAGGAGTGTAAATAATTGGATGTCAGAAGAAAAGGTTAGTGATGCATAAAACTGACATAATATTTGATGCACTAGAAACTATGTACAAGTTAAAGTTGATGCAATATAACCTACAGTTCGGCTAAAATACTAAGATAAATCAACGAAAACCATCTTTTGACAATTTAGTAATTAAAAAACTTCTTTGTACACAATATTCTAAACTAATTTGTCATTAGGCGCTAAACTATCAAGCTATTGGGTGAACTTACTCATGAGCGAGCAACATAAAACAGTCCATGAGAGAAGCAATGTTCTCTCAAGTCAATACCCGCAAATTTGAGATTTTGCACCTGAGACTTGGCTTGTCTTGACTTGGCTTGTCATTGCGAAGCAGACTTTTAGGGGATGCTGTAATCGTTTAAATTCGAACGGGATATTATTAGGTATTAATGGGATTCGTGGAATAAGTACAGTTTCCCCTTTCGCACACCCAGTTAATATAGTGGCTTCCACTATATTGCGATGTAACGCTTTCACTTGCAGTCTCGTGCTACTAATTACCCTGTAGAATTTTTAAATTCTACAGGGTAATTAGTAGCACGAGACTGCATCTGTATTAACCACAGTATCAATTGAAGTGTAGACCTTTTCTTCGCCCTCAAATGACATGAGCAGGATATCGTTGATAGCTGCTGCTTGATCGTTCTTTGGAGTAAGTATGGCACGCTCACATAACCATTCAATAGGCTTGTCATTTATATGAATAATGTCTGGATAAACTTTATACAGCAATTCTTGAACCGTAGTAACTCAACTCAAAAACTCAAACTCAAAGCATTTATTTCAATTAAACCATTACTGGCACTTTTGAATGTCATAAGAACAATTCATAAAACAAAACTACGAAAAACTACGAGTGCAATACGTCATTCCGAAAGCCACCACGCCGAACCACACGCCGCCGAATGCCCGCAACGACGAACACTGCAAGCAAAAAAGCACGCAGCGACGCACACCGCAACAACGAATGCACGAGACCTCGAATCACGGAACAACGAATGCACGCCGCAACGCGCAACCGCCGCTCCGCGACCCGGAGCCCCGCGCACCCGCCACCACGGCACGCGCCGCCGCGCGCCCCCGCACCCACAGCAATCGCCGCCGCCGGTAACATCCGGCACCGCGCAACCCGACGCAGCAACCCCCGAAACAACGTATTGCACTCCTAAGCTACAGTCACAGTCACAAGGCATAATAACTTGTGAAAGTACTGTAGTTGCCAGTTCCCTAGCGTAGATCTCTATGGAGAAGAACGGGCAAGAAACTCCATGGACACTCTTTTAAATCAAAATATTGTTACAAAATCTTGGTTGGTCATTCATGTTGAGATGGTATATTATGTGAGAACTGCAAGACGTGCAAGTTAAGAGCGTCCGGTAATAAAAAAGTAAAAAAGGTATAATAAACAAATAAAAAAAAATATGTATATATTTATAAACCATGGCAACTAAGAGATGACCAGTCTCCACTGACAGCGCCCGTTCACGAACATGACGCATGGATCAGCACCATTCAACTCAACCATTTTGAAGGGAACTAAATGATCCGACACACGCGCCACCATCAGCGAGACATTTGAGTGAGCATGACATTCTCTCAGCCACCAGGGCATCGTCATTAAAAATAATATATCTAAATGTAAAAAGTGGCTTTATAGTACATAGTACTCACATATGTGCCATGCAATTATAACAACTGTGCACAATTCTTCCGGGATGGTTATCTATGTTTGTTTTTCTTTTTTTCTATTAATGTCACTGACTCATATTGGGACAATAAACTTCTTAATAAGTTATCATCATAATTTATTGGAGTTATTAGTTAGTTTATAGATGAATGGTCACGCTCTAAAACATGTACCTCCCGACAACCCTTATCAACTTTAAGTTGCGAAGGTGTATCAATTCCAAAATCATGTTCTTCTACACCTACCTCCATACGACGCCGAGTAATTTTCTGTGCCGCTATGGTAAGATACATCAATGCCCACTGGACAAATCTTGGCTGAATCGTAATCGCCTTACCGAATAGTCGTTAGATCCAGATTCCGTAAATATATGAGATCGTTTCTATAAACTTCAAACTTAAATGGGAATATTAATCCTGATGCTATTAACTCACAAAATCTGTCATAAGTAGCATTTTTCATCATATCGGCAAAATAGTCATCAGGTGCTACGTAGTTATCACCATTCCTGTCGTGGGTCATAATTGAAAACTTGCTCCAGTCATTAACCACATATCTGACAATTTCTGAACGCACCTCCATCGCTCTATCTCACGAAACAAACATGCACCGTCACCAACAATAGGGACGACAGTATATTCTTCAACATCTCCATTAACGTTCATATTTTCTTTAGCCATTTTAAAACCCATACTTAAACCAAACGAAAACAAAACAAATGCCAAATACAAAGCAGAGTCTATAACCAAAACTATTTAACCGAAATAAAGCAAATGCAACCCAAAATATGCCAAGAAAAGAACAGCCAACATAGTTAAATATAATCCGCTAGAAATATTTAGGTATAGTATGTGGTATTAAATACGGCAGCCACTCATCATCGGGTTTATGTAACTCAGTGAAAACACAACGATAGCGCGTTTTATAATACCACTAACGCCATCTATTATGTTTTCTTTCTTTTTCTTTTCTTTATCTATTGTCAACGTTAAGAACTAAAAAATATTTTGTTCGTCTTAATTTATTCGTTCCATTAGGTACTGATAGGTTCAAACTAACATATTTACATCCTCCATCATCCCTTATTTTATCCCCATGGGGGTTGAATTTATCAAAATTCTATTTAAGAGGACGTCTGCATCATAGTAGCTCCAATCTTTAATGTCAGTTCAATCAGTCGAAAATCTAAGAAGATTTATAGAAACTTTCATCCCCTATTTTATCCCCTTGGGGTAGAATTGATCAAAATCCTTTCTTAGCGGATGCCTACGTCATAACATCTACCTTTTTTTTTGGGGGGGGGGTGGAAAATCATCAAATAACCCTTCTCGCTCTTGGGCAGAGCGAAAGGGAGTGTCAGACTTCTACTGACTAAAAACCACCCATGTTCCTTCTTAGCCCTTGTGCCGAGAACGCGGTATCTCTTTTAAACAACCCGCAGCCCCGACGGGAATGACGTTACCCTTACTTAAAATACTATATGTCGCCGCGGCGGCTGAGACGTGACGTTCTCTCCCTCTTATGTTCCGCGGCCTCTTTTGCTAGCATCACTGCTTCGCAGAAGGAGGCGACGGCGTCCTATTCCTCCTCGCCCCGGACCATGGCTTGCACCAGGGCCGGATGCGAGAGGTCGCCGCCGCCGATCGCCGCTACCATAACATCTACCTGCATGCCCAGTTTCAACCAGATCCGTCCAGTGGTTTGGGCTGTGCGTTGATAGATCACTATGTCAGTCAGTCAGTCACCTGCGAGTTATGTATATTTTTCGTACCACTTGCTCAAAAAAGTGACATTTTATGCCACAAAAAGCGAACATAACAATAGTCATTTTTAATCTGTTAAAAACAGGGAAAGAAAATTGTACTGAATTTCATTCATCCTCTAGGGGGAGAATGTGATTTAAATTTGGAATACTTACCGAAATTTATACTGAACTACATCTGTGTTTACACCATTGAGTTTGTTTATAAAGCATTATACATCGTTTTGAAAAAGGAATACGCATTTATTATGTAGTTATGATTATTAAATAAAATTACGAAAATCGACGAGGCCGTATGAGCTTGATGCCTTTGCTTTTCCGACAAAAAAATATCAGTCTAGGAATTTGCTGCTTTTTTGTTTTCTTCAAATACATAAACGTTCAGTTTATTTTACTTTTATTAGTCATTATCACACTAATATTAAAAGGCGAAAGTTTGTGAGTGTGGGAGTGTGTATGTTTGTTACTTCTTCACGCAAAAACGACTGCACGGATTTGGATGAAATTTGGTACACAGATAGTTTATAACCTAGATTAACAAATAGTACAGTTTTTATCCCGATTTTATATTCCCGTGGGTTGTAGCGGGTGAAGCCGCTGGCAACAGCTAGTTTTTAATAAATGCTTATCTCATATTTAATAAAGGCTTATCTCATATTATTATTGTGTTGATTTTTTCGCAAATGGTACGAAAAGTAGAGTATTTTCCTCGGTGATAAAGCTGTCTTAGTCTTGGGTGAACTTAAATCCCTCGCTACACTCGCGATTTAAATCGTCACCCGCGACAGAAGACACTGCTTTATCCCCTTGGTAAATAATCTACTATTTTATAAAAACTTTCATCCCCTATTTTATCCCCTTAGGGGTGGAATTTATCAAAATTCTTTTTTAGGGGATGCCTACACCATAGTAGCTTTATGCATGCAAAGTCTCAGCCCGATCGGCTTAAAATTGACAAAGTTTCATACAAACTTTCATCCCATATTTTATCCCCTTGTGGGTAGAATTGATCAAAATCCTTTCTTAGCGGATGCCTACGTCATAACATCTACCTGCATGCCAAATTTCAGCCAGATCCGTCTAGTGGTTTGGGCTGTGCGTTGATAGATCGCTATGTCAGTCAGTCACCTTTGAATTATATATATTTAGAAGAAGAAGAAGAAGAAGAAGATGGTTGGCCTAGTGAATGTTAGATAACTAACTTAAAACCTTATTTCAATAGGAAAAAGGAAATTGGGGATATCGACTAGTAGTACCGGAAGCGTGTAGGGGTAAGGTGTTGTTAATGTTACACGAACCACATATGGGTTTAGTAAAATCAAAAGCTATAGCACGAAGTTATGTATGGTGGCCCGGGGTCGATGAAGCTGTGGAGCACATGTGTCGCGGGTGCGAAGTGTGTGCGGACTTCTAAAAAGAGTAATAAAGAAAGCTATGACAGAAAAGCAGAATATAGATAAAGCCATTTGGACATATTTACTGCATTATAGGAATGTAGAACATGGCACAACTGGAGATAGTCCGGCGATGATCTTGTTAGGCAGGCGTTTACGTACTCGGTTGGACACTATCAAACCAGATAGGGAAGCCAAGGTACAGCGAGTCCAACAAAGACAGGTAGAATGTGTGGAAGGGGCGAGTAGGTGCGTCGGGGAAAAGGGGGATGATGTATGGTATCGACAATACCTAAAGGGGGAAAAATGGGTTCCCGGTAGAATATTAGATTGTCTAGGTCCCAGTAATTACACAGTCAGGGGGCAAACAGGAGAAACACTTCACAGACATATTTACCAATTGCGTAGGAGAACAGGAGGGAGGTTATCTTTAGTATCTATTGGTCCTAGTATTAGGGAGCGATCAGCAACAGATTCTCAGATGACACATAAGGCGGGTGAAGACCGAGGTGAAGGGGCTCAGACGGAGGGGTCACCAAGTCACAAGGCAGAGCCGCCGCCGGTTCCACCCATTATCGAGCAAACGGTGGACGCTCAGGTTTCCACGAAAGGTCAGGTCGTCTTGCCCCAGCTGCCGTCGACCCCACAACGCGCCGTTAGGCAATGTAGACTTAAGATTCCTAGTTATAAGATTTAGTAATAATCATTGTGTATATCTTTAGTAAGTTAAAAGTTTATTAAAAAGTTAAGTTAGTACATAAATTAGTAATAATCACTGTGTATCTCTTTAGTAACATAAGTTGAATTAGTTTATGAATGAGTTGATAAGTTATGTTATAATTTAGCAGGAAGGAGTGTAATGTAGGTACTCTCATAATTGTGTTAGTTATGAACTAGTGGGTAGGTTCAAGCTTCTGTACGTCAGTCCAAATACTTATATCGGTGGTTCTAGATGTGCGTGTTTCCTTTACTGACCCTAGACATTACACATACATACATACATCCCTTCATGACTTCCCTTCGCGGGACTTCCCTTCGCGGCTTGACAGCAAGCGTTGATCCGGTTTTCGCTGCTGCTTTTTAATTACGATTGTTGTGTTTTGCGTTCAATTTGCGGCTCGTGATTTGTTTCCGGTTGTGTGATTTTGTGTTGGGTGTTTGTGTAGTAAGTTTTTCTGGCATTTTAACGTCGGTTTTATTGGTAATTACTTAATTTTCGTTGGCACTCGGTGAGTACATTTATTTTTTTGGGTGTGTGGGTACCTCGTTATAAACTTGTCGCCTGTTTTTTAGTCTTTGTTTTTTTTTTCTCTTAAACTGTTGACGATCTAATTACGTTTTAGGTTCAATTTAATAATTTATAATATGTCGACTACAAACGACGAACCTCCGGATCGCGGGAGAGAAATAATGCGCCGGAAGGATAAAACACCCACCTCCGGTAATTCTAAGCGTTTGTTTAGCGAAATGTCTCCTACGTACATTTCGCCCGACGATAGATCAAAACGGCTTCAAACATCCAATTCACTTGAAAAGTCTTCGCCGTTATTAAGTGCCAGTCCAAGTGCGAGCCATGACGATTATTACGATTTAGTTTCTCAGGCGTCTGCATATTTGTCTAAAATTAATGAACTTGTTAATGACCAAGGTTCCCGCATTAATGTTGCGAATAAATCTGCCATCATGGACATGACTCAGCGCATAACGTCCATTGTTTCTTTGCTAGCCATAAAGTCATCCTCTAATGAAACGAAATTGGCCAATACGGAACGCGAATTGGATAAAATCAAATCAAATACCAATGTCAATACAAGTAACTGTAACAAACTTTCGTATGCGGATTCCCTAAAACTTCGACTACCTAAAACCAAACTTGCACCGGTTGTCGACTCGCGCGCACCCAAACCTTGTGTCGTGGCTTACCCCACCGCTGAGCGATTAGCTGATTACACATCCTCCTCTGCTACTAAACAAGCACTCATGAAGGCGATCAAGCCCAGTGATGACGGGTTTCAAATTGTAGGCGTTCGAAAAACCGCAAAATCTGGCGTCGTTTTACGTGTCGCTAATGATAGCCAAATTAAAAAATTGCAATCGGTCGACGCTATTAGGTCCGCCGGCCTGCGACTTGAAAAACCAAAAGGCCGAAAGCCTCGTATATTAGTTAGGGACGTGCCATCCGCAATGGAAGACAATGCTTTTTTGCACGCGTTGTACTGTCAAAATATTCAAGATGAACTGCCAATACGAGAGGATGATTTTATTAAATCAACTAAAATCTACCGTCGGCGTTCCTTAGATAACGGTCGCATGTGGATAGGCATTGAAATCGAGTCCAACGTGCGTAAACATTTAGTGTCCACTAAGGAAAAAATATTTATTGACTGGGCGACTTGCCGGTTCAATGACGACGTTGATATAGTCCGTTGTCTACATTGTCAACAGTTCGGTCACGTTAAGAAATACTGCGTTAACAAGTCACCTACCTATGCAAATTGCTCCGAAGCACATGAAACCAACGACTGCCCGCATAAGGACAATTTAAATTTTATACCAACTTGCGTGGCGTGTAAACGTTTTAAAAAACCGTTTGACCATCGTTGCGGGTCATCAGAGTGTACAACCTACAAACTTAAGCTCGAACAGTTAATCCTCAACACAAACTACTAAAATAATGGATAGTTTAAATATAGGACAATTAAATCTCCACAACGACAGGGTAGCGACTTCTGAACTAGACAAATTAATTATCGATTACAGCTTGGACATAGTGCTTGTTCAAGAGCAATATCAAAACTCACACTTACGACATAGAGTAGTTCAGCTGGATTCAAAGTCACGAGCCGGAATTTACGTAGCGCGTTCTTCTAACTTTACAGTAACGTCTTTGCGTAACCTCATGACGCCGCACTGTGCCGTTGCGGAAGTCTCTTCGGCTTCCTATAAAGTTTACGTTGTGAGCTGTTACTTTCAATATTCAGACCCTGTTGGTCCTCACATACATAACCTCCGTCATGTCTTGCGGTCACTCGCTGGCTGTAAAGTTATCGTTGGCGCGGATGTTAACGCGTCCTCGTCTCTGTGGTATGGCAAGGTTCGGTGTACGGATTCCGACCGACGTTCCGCTGTTGAAGATTTCATTGCTGAAATTAACCTATCGATTCATAATACCCCAGATGCACCACCTACTTTTTGCAGCTAAATGGGCGAATCTTGTATTGACGTCACACTTTCTAGTGCAGACGTTCGTTTGGATAGGTGGCGTGTCCTTCCGGATGCGTCATGTAGCGATCATCGGCTTATCGTGTACGAATTTGTTCCGATGTTTACTCAAGGTCCGTCACATATCATTGGTAACTTTAGGTATAAAAGTAAAGGCGCGAATTGGGAATTCTTTAGCTTGCTTTTTGCGTCTCACACCAAAGACTTCACTCGAGACGGGCTGTCAGCTGAAGAAAGTGCTGAAATTATGTCAGACACCTTCACTTACTGTGCTGACATCGCCATTGGTCGCGGATCTATGACCAATATTCGTAGATGTGATTGGTGGTGTGACTACTTAATTGAACAACGTAAAAGTTATCGCCGAGCGCGTAGACATTTAAACAAGCTTAAAAAACGAAAGGTCACCGGAGACCCACTTACCTCTGCTTTAAATGCGTTTAGAGTTGCCAAGTCCCGCTACAGAGTATCGGTAGAAAAATCTAAAGGTAACTTGCTGCGGAAAATAGTAGAAAAGTTAGATAAAGAAGGTCCGTGGTCTCCATTGTATCACGAGTTCAAAGCAAACCGATCAGTGGATCTTGCGTTCGTCGAAAACATTAAAGTAAACAACAAACACACCACCGGTATTGAGGAGACAACCGAAGCTCTATTAAATACTTTGATACCTGATGATTTGCCTGATAATGACAATGATTACCACAAGCAGATCAGGGCGTGGGCGGCTGTGCCACCTGAATCACCAGCGTCAGACCTTCCAACCATTGACGAATTAATTAAAGTTGTCAAGAAACTCCCACTTAACAAATCGTCAGGTGAAGATAAAATATCTAATCGGATGATAATAGAAGCATGTAAAACAGCGGCCGACGCAATTTTAAGTGTTTACAACCGTTGCATTGCAGAAGGCGTTTTTCCTCGTATATGGCGACGCGGCTTTATACGAATAATTCCGAAAAGTGGCGACAAGCCACCGGACGACCCTAAGTCTTACCGCCCTATAACACTACTACCATCTTTGGGGAAACTCCTGGAGCGTCTTATCGTTCCACGTTTACTACCAGATGGACCGAAATTTCACAACAACCAATTCGGTTTTACCGTGGGAAAATGTACCGTAGACGCGGCACTTTCTGTCCGGAAAATTGTCAATACATCCGAACATAAGTACGTAGTTGGGATCTTTCTAGATATTTCTGGGGCTTTTGATAACGCATGGTGGCCGATGCTACTCCTTAAACTGAAAATTCGTGGTTGCCCTAAAAACATATACAATCTTGTTTACTCGTACTTCTTAAATGGTTCCGCGAAACTCAAACTCGGACATCATTCTATGTCAAAGTTCCTTACCATGGGATGCCCTCAGGGTTCGGTTATGGGTCCGTATGTATGGAACGTAGGCTTTGATGACTTCCTCACGATTCCACTTCCATGCGGCTGTTCATTAACCGGTTACGCGGACGACGGCCTGCTGCTCATTCAGTCAAGTACTCGGGCTGGACTCGAAAATTTGGCTGACACTTGCCTAAAATTAATATCCCAGTGGGGTGATCGTAACCGTCTGACCTTTGCACCTCATAAAACTTATCAACTTCTTTTAAAAGGTAATCTTAAATCATGCCCCAGTATAAAATTTAATAACGTTCCCGTGAAAAAGAAGGAGTCCGTGTGCTACCTTGGGTTTGTCTTAGAGAGGAATTTTTCATTCATTGAACATATAAAAACCGTCGGTGAAAAAGCTAAAAAGAACTTTTATGCCTTAACGAGAATATCTAAATCTACGTGGGGTTTATCATTTGTAACTCTGAAGACGATCTATGGGGCTACTTACTTGGGGTGTATGTGCTACGGGGCACCAGTTTGGGCCGATAGGGCCACCATAGGAGCGGCACGACGTAAATTACTTCAAAGCCAGCGGTTGGCCTTGATTTTCTTGTGTAAAGCGTATAGGACGGTTAGTACTGAAGCCTTACCGGTACTGGCAGGGGTACTTCCAGTCGATCTCGAAGTGCAGCGCCGTGCTTCAATGTACTATTGCGCACGAGAGACCGCGGACGCAGACTTTTTAACACAACGTGACCGTACTAAAATAGCTAGATTACTTAAACCACAGACTGACGTCTGGTAGGATCTTTTGTCAGAATGGCAATGTAGGTGGGATAATTCCATCAAAGGCCGACACCTCCACCAGTTCTTTCCATCCGTTCGTGAGCGGCTGGCCAGGACATGGCTGGAGGTGGATCACTGTGTTGCCCAATTTCTCACTGGTCATCGTAACTTTAAGAGTAAATTATTTTCCTTCAAGCTTGTTGCGTCGCCTTTTTGTCAATGTTCTACATCTGACTGCGAATATGAACAATCTGCACATCACATTTTATGGGAGTGTAGTCTTTGGCAGAATGAACGCAATATTATGTTGGATAGTGTACAGGTTACATCCGGAGTTATTTACTATACGGACCTTGTAGAAACTAGAACAAATTTCCGTGCGTTCAAGCATTTTTGTCATACCTATTATTGGAATCAGATATAACAGCTCACAACTTAGGACCCAGTAATATTAATGACAACAATATCCGTGGTGCTAGGCAACTGGGCTTATCCCAGTTGTATGCGTCCCTGTGTGCCTATTGGCCTTGTTCTTTTCTGTCTCCTGCTGATATGGAGGAAAGTGGAAATTTCTGCTTTTCCTACTCCTCCGCTATTCTTATCTGATTAATTTCGTTGCGGGATCCAAGATGTTGATTCTGGCTTACAGAAGTTACAGTGGTTTGGGAATAGTGAGGCGGGCTTGTCCCATATAAAAAAAAAAAAAAAAATACATACATACATACTTACATACATACATACATACATACACGCCAAACACATAACCCTCCTTTTGGGCTTCGCCGCAGTCGGGTAAAAATTAAAAAAAATCATTTGAATTTTAAATTATGAAATGAAATGAAAATGGAATGGACCCCCGCCTGCTTCCAAGTTTTGTTTAATTTAAAATGTGCTTGTTTTTTTACTTTTCAGTTTTTTCAGTCGGGTTTTTTAGTTTTTTAACTAATTTTTTTTTTACAATATACTGTTTAAGATAAAGGTATTCGCATCCTTGGGCCGCGGGTTGTACACTTGTTATCGCGGCCTTGACATAGAGGGCGAAGAAGGAACATGGGTGGTTTTTAGCCAGTAGAAGTCTGATACTCCCTTTCGCTCTGCCCAAGAGCAGGGGGGGTTATTCGATGATTTTCCACCCGCCAAAAAAAAAAAAAAAAGGTATTCGCATCCTGAGGGGAAGTAAATTCCACAGAAACACGGTTACGACCAAAGCGTTTAACACCGTCGCGAACTATATTACCAATGTTATTATTGAAAAGAAACATACTGAATACTCTGTCAGATGTCACGGCATCATTTACTCCTTTCTCATTCTGATATGCGATTTTTCAATCAATCAATCATTTATTTTGTCAAACATAGGTATTTATAGATAGTAGTTTTTAGAATATGTGCTCTATGCTTTGCCAATATTATATGGCGTACAAAATTACATAAACATTTTTGGTTACAAATTAAAGTGGCATGTCAACAGATTACAATAGAAAATAGCAAAAATAATTTAGAATATGTCAGTTACAATAAATAAAAAGAAAAAAACACAATTTAAAATAATTATCAGATACAATACAAAACAAAAATTCAATTTAAAATATGTCCTTAAACAGATCATTACAAATTGAAATAAAATAAACATAGTCATACCTAATCAGTCAATTATAAGTCGGAATCGTCGTACCTTTGTTTATCAGTTGTAAAATCAGTGATGGAGTAGTAACATCTATCTATAAGGAATTTAAATAAAGACCTCTTAAAGGATGCCAGACACTCTTTATTTCGAATAGCTACTTAACTGGTATGCTATTTGTAACGACAGTGGTAAAAAAATAGACAGGAACTGATTCATTATTTTATTCGGACAGAGTCTCGACTTACAGGTTTCACAATCGAGCGCGACAAGACCTCGAAACTGAGCTTACAGGGCATTATATAGACTTATATACCGGAGGCATCCGGTAGTTATGGCGGTGTCTTAGCTTGACTGTGATTGGCTCGCTAGTCGTTGCTAGAGTCGCTTGGTTATGGTTGCCTGTCGCTAGGCTGGCTAGAGTGGCATGGCTATGGTTTGCTAGAGTGGCAAGGCTATGGTTAGCTGTCATTGGCTGGCTAGGGTGGCAGGCTGTGAGCAGGCTGTTGTAACATTCGGCCGTCCTGAAACAATTGCTCCCGCAATGGAAACAAGAAAACAGTGATTACAAGTCAGCTCAGAAAAACCAAGTTAAAATGGGGCAATAGACCTCTCAGGAGATTTATGAAATCTTCGGTTTTCAATTGTTCGTTCACACTACTGGTGCTATCAGACAAAAGCACTGCTACGATTATGTTACAGCGGATACTAAACCTATAAACCCGTTGTATCATATAATATGACCTTTCACACTTCTTAGTTTATGTCAATCATTACCTAACTCCTCAATATCATTTAATATGGGCCAGAAAACCAATCTTCTAACAAACAAGAGTTAACCTGGCTAGCCCCCTATAGCATAGAACTTTAAGCTGAAGGAAAAGGAATAAATGCATAAGAAAATTTGTAATAGGTACCCACTTGTACTAATTATTATGGACAAAGATGTAGGAAATGCTTAGTACCAACAATTTTTAACGACATACCTTACGATTTAGAAAATAGCTGTACCACGAAAATGTCTTTTAAAAATAAATTAGGGAAGTTTGTTTTTAACACCTATGTAAAAACCTCATTACAAGAGATGTGTATATTTCATTTATGATTATTTATTGTTGTATAAGTAAGTATATATTTATGCCATACTACCTTATGTTTGCGGCTTCACCGCTATTAATTGAAGTGTTTTAACGCAACTTAAATGTTATAGCATTACGTTATAGTCAACTTTTGTGTTCAATAAATGTGTTTAGTTGTAGGTAAAAGTGTCTTTGTTATTGATGGAAACGTACTAACAAGTTGTTACATTTAAATTAAATATAACTGTTTTACAGTATGGCAGAAGTAATATACCTTGTAACACGGATGTAACCATGAATAAGCACTTTTTAATTCATTTC
Source organism: Diarsia rubi (assembly GCA_932274075.1). Lineage (NCBI taxonomy): Eukaryota > Metazoa > Arthropoda > Insecta > Lepidoptera > Noctuidae > Diarsia > Diarsia rubi. The sequence goes on along the minus strand of OW026434.1, from coordinate 3,835,904 downwards.
AATTTACTAGCGAAATGTGCGTGTAGGTACTCATGAGTATACCTCTGCCTAACCCATTGGGTATTACATGCGTGATGTTAAAAGCATTTAAGCATTTAAGCCGCCAGTAGTCATCGCCTGGCGCCAAAGTACATAATCATAGTTTTTTTTTGTAAATCACACTATAATTAACATATTTCCTTTCCTTTTATTTTTTTTTTGCCTTGTTACTAAGTTTACTAACCCTAGTCGTTAAGTTATTTTGTTGTTACTAACACTATGGACACTTGTCTGAATTAAAGAGTTTGAATTTGAATTATCATTTTTCACCTTGTATCTAAGTTACGTCCCATTTCTTTCCAGCTATTCTAATCTGAGATAACCCTACCGCGCCTAGATTGCACTGGTTTAGAAACCCGATCTGGAATAAATCGTAAGACATAAAGATAGGTACCCGGTTGTAATATTAACAGTATTATAAGAACTCCTTAATATCTGCGATATTAAAAACATGAAGCACTTTTCATGTAAGAAAAGATAAATAAACTGTTTTGCCAACCTATCGGATGAAGAAACGGAAGAACCAATTTAAGTTAATTACATCATACCATTAAACGCACGCACACACACATGCACTCACACATATATAATTCTTAGCGTGTCGATGGCAAAACTTCATTACTTATACACACTAACACACTACAAACGAATACGTTTTTCTATTTTTCCAATATAATTTTATGTGTTTAAAGCTATTAAGTACTAATGTTAAGTTAATGCAACTCTGGCCCCCAAGATACCCACAAGCGCAGCCTCGTTTCAGGACATCAGTTTTATCACCATTTTAAAATTAAAATTTAGCTTGCTACTGTCATGTATTATCAGAGCTAAGTTAGATTTAGAATTATTGTCGTTAACCCTCTTTCCTACATTATCCCCTTTACAGTACGCACAATGTAAACATGACGTCACATAATAATATTTACTTATAAATCGGGTTATTTTTGGAAATCAGAAATTTTGTTGATATTTATAAAATTCAGAACTTCGTTTTACTCCTTGTTATTGTCATGATGCATTTTGTAATATTTTCCATCGCGCGAAGTTTGACACAACTCACACAACTAATCTGGTACCGTAAATGTTTGTTTACGTTATAGCCTACCATCAACGATTACACAATTACTCACTATAGGTATCTGTACATCCACTTCGCAGTAAAACAATACTACTTTTCGGCTTTTCATCTTGTCATTGCACAGTACTGAACAAATCGTTCACGTCTAAATGGTACACAATAAACGGCATCTATCGAACGATCTACTTACCTAAGATAGGCATAGACTTTGACTTTGGCTTTTCGTTTTAGCTTGCTTGGGCTTTGGCTCATCGGTCACCATAGTGAAAAGTAATATCGGGCAATACATGGCATAAGATCATGATTAGTCATTGTATCGCGTACTGCAGTACAGTCCGAATTACATGGACATTTTTACATAACACGTCATAATATGAAATCTTAGCAACAATTTTATCACCGCAAGGGATTCAAGCCCAAAATCATAATAAACACTCTATCTGACTTGTAACGCGACTAAACTAAAAGACAGGGCGCAAACTACCGTCAATCTACTTTATAAAAGATACCTGCAATACCTGCAATACGTTTGAATTTCTGTTGGAAAACTAGGATCGTACCTAAATAATCACTAATACCTATAACATTTTTTATTTTATTTACATAACATGATTATGTGACTTGCCTCATACCCACATCGTATTCTTTTTTGTTAGTTTGTTATACGGGCGAGCTATTATTGCTAAATTATGAATGGACTTTCTTTATTAACTAGATAGAACTAGATAGAATAAACTGACGCACTTCGTTTACATTACTCGGGATGAGAAATTAAGACGATCAACTTAATTTAACCTGGTTGAATGCCATCAGATGATGTTTTATACCGTAATTAAGAAATATATCTAAAAATTAACAGTTCCTCATATTTAATTTTAAGTTCCTCGTTTTCAATTTGTCAAGAACTATATCCAATAAGTCTAAAACTGTTTGAATATCGGCTGGCGGTAGCAAGAGATCGCCAAGGAATGCTATCTATATCTCTGATAATAGTTTAATAAAATTATTGTAGCTATTTATAAGTATCTGATCTACATGATTTACTTTGGAATTGTTATTGTTGGATAATCTAATGCGCACTTGAACTAAATATGTACATCTAAAGTTCTCAACTCCTTAGTACACAACTAGTACCTACTCGTAAAACATTTTTTGTACCGAGATAATATACTGATTAAGTGACTATGATTATATTTACTTAACGGGCTTACCAAATTATTTTGTCTACGATTCGCATAATTATCAACTCATGGGGCACTCCATGGTAAAACACATTTGGCTTATATATTTGGCTAATGGCATTTGGCTAATTTGGCAAATATTGGCATGTTTACTGACCTTGTTATTTATGCATGGTTCCTGGCAGCTCTCAGCGTTCCTTCCTTCCATGTCCTTGGTTGCTGTTAACAACCTTTAGGTAGTCTTAATTTACCGTAGAACCGTTGCTGGCAGAGAGATGGGTACTTCTTGTAACTCAAAGTGTCTCACAGGTGGTTACTGGCCGCAGTCTTCGTTTTCAAGGTCAAATTATGGAATGACCAATGCGATACTGAGGGTAGGCGCTTCGTGTTCCATCCAGATTGTGGCCTGCTTTTTCAATTTGTGCCCTGTGATACTGGGATGGGAGACAATATTTTCCTTGCAGGCGGTGTGCATCAACGTTCTTCGTTTGAATTTTCAGACCTCGTCCTCCACAGTAGGTGACCGTTGACTTTTAAGTAGCAGAGCGTCGTTTTATCGTAGGTTTTTTTTTTTATTCGATACCACTTCTGACTGTAACGACAGTGGTAAAAAAATAGACAGGAACTGATTCATTATTTTATTCGGACAGAGTCTCGACTTACAGGTTTCACAATCGAGCGCGACAAGACCTCGAAACTGAGCTTACAGGGCATTATATAGACTTATATCCCCACCGGAGGCATCCGGTAGTTATGGCGGTGTCTTAGCTTGACTGTGATTGGCTCGCTAGTCGTTGCTAGAGTCGCTTGGTTATGGTTGCCTGTCGCTAGGCTGGCTAGAGTGGCATGGCTATGGTTTGCTAGAGTGGCAAGGCTATGGTTAGCTGTCATTGGCTGGCTAGGGTGGCAGGCTGTGAGCAGGCTGTTGTAACATATTATATATTTTTGGGGCCATTCCTAGCACACTCTTTCCGAAAAATGCGGTTTTATGACAGCTAACATGAATGGTATTTTGATAACGCTGAGAGCGAAGTTTTTTATAAAAATGTAAGTTACAGCGAACAAAAACTCCCATCTATCTATCTAAATATATTTTTAGGAACCAGAAGCGGAGAAGTTTAAAAAAAAACAATCAGATTCACAACTGAAATCATACAACTGTTTATTTTAATTAAGGAACAAAATAACAACCTCTAAAAACTACCCTTAGCTACCACAGATCACAACTTAAGCAATTAGCACATAATTCATAATAAAATAACAAGTAGGTACACAAAAATAGAAAAATACAAGTCTCACAGCCCTTGAACGATGCTTCCGCCACGAACGACACCCGTCAAATGAGAGTAGTAATGGCGCGCACGCCGCTTTTATAGGATATTGAAAGTTGTCAATTCTTCGCTCCTAACACGGCCTCTCCTGATGGCAAGTCGCCCTCGACTTGAACTTCTTGGGATGCGCCTGCAGTGCGGTGATGCTGGTGTGCCTGCACTGCTCCTATTTCGGCATCGAGGCTTGGCATGGATAGTCCTAATGGCACAGGTACTATCTCGTTGCCTTCGGAATGGTCTGGGTCACTCTCAAGCTCAACCTCGTCCGTATCGTCATCTGAAAAGGTTTACAATGGTTATTCATACAAGCAACGTGCGTGTACTTATCGCTTAAAAATGTCAAAGGTAAGAACATTTTCACAAACGATATAAGATGGTTAGCGTCCCAACCGTCCTATATCATTGCCTCACACTTTACCACAGCGACTAACGCTAAATGGGTGACAAACACCAACGTCGGGCGACGAACGCCTTTGCGGAGGAACATGTCCCAAAGTTAAGCGACACACGCTTTTGGGGAACACACCCGCATGTTGGGCGACTAACGCCATTGAGGGGAACATATCCCATTGTTGGGCGACTAACGCCATTGAGGGGAACATATCCCATTGTTGGGCGACTAACGCCATTGAGGGGGAACACATCCTGTTGTTGGGCGGCGCACGCCTCTGGGAACACACCCTATCTATTTCTGAAACCAAAAATAGTTAATGAATCGTACTCACTTTCGAAAAAAATTGTACAACTCTCTGGGCACCATTCTCCTTTCCATGGTACCTACCATGTATTGGGAGGCGGCTTGAGTAGTTTTTCCACCGCTTCCACTAAGCAGTTTAAGTTCATATCGACCGTTTGGTAGAACTTTGGTTACCCTATATGGTCCTCGCATCCCAGGGTCTAATTTACCCGTTGATTGCGAATACTTTATAACGAAAGCAAGGTCGTCCAACTCGTATTCACGTGGCGGGCGTCTAGACCGGTTGGCTGACGCGTCTTGTTGATCTTGATTTCTCTTCAGCAGTTCGCTAACGCGACTCCGACACATCTCCCGCAGAGCTTCTCTGTTGGTATCTGCAGTGCCTGTGGCTAGATCACGGACCAGCGATCGTATGGCTGGAGTAGAGACGTCGGTGCCAATCATTAGATTTATGGCTGAGGTTTGAGTTGTTTTCTGCTTACTGATGTTTAATACCAGTTGAAGTTTCCCAAGCGTAGTTGACCAGGAGGCGTTCTTGTGTCCTACTTCGATACGAAGCATGTTCAGCACAGTTCTTATGTAGCGCTCGACTTGACCATTCGAACCGTGCATTTCAGGAGTGATGTAGTGCAGGTCGGCACCAAGTTCAGATATCCACTGAACGAAATCGGTAGACTCAAACATCCTACCCCTGTCAGTAACTAGCAGTTTGGGAACGCCAAATAGAGAAACGGCCTGAGACATTACACGTTTAAGCTCACTGGTATCTTGACGGTAAATAGGGTACAAAAGACAAAACTTCGTAAAGGCGTCAACTAGTATCAGGATAAACTTGTAACCTTCTGACTCGGGTAATGGTCCCAGGGTGTCGACATGAACGGTATCAAAAGGTGTGTTGGGTTTTGGCCAGGATGAAATATTCTGCAGTGGGGCCCGAGGCACTCGCTTTTTAGAAATACATGTTAGACAATGTGAAACATACTTAGACACAAACTGGCGGAGACCGGGGAACCAAAAATGTTTTAGAATAAGGTGTAGAGTTTTATCAGTACCAATATGCTCATGCTCATCGTGAAAGATTCTTAGGAGACTGAGTCGATGGCCCTTGGGTATAAAACAAAGGAGACGCGCTTCCTCACCAACTGGCGTGTATTTATAATACAGAAGGTCATTTTTCAAGACGTAGCGACTGGGATCGAGCTGTCCCTCCGAGAGTTTTTGAATTAGGTCTCTCGTTTCATGATCCGCATTTTGTGCTATTTGTGCCCAATTACGGGGTTTCGTTATTTGATTAACGGAGACGACTGGGTTTCGACTGAGATAGTCGGCATGCGGCAGCATGACTCCTTTTCTATACTCGATAGAAAAGTGGAAGTCCTGGAGGTAAATCCACCATCGAGCGACGCGAGGGAGCAGATCCTTTTTGCGTTCTGTAGATTTGAGAGCGTTGCAGTCTGTGACGACCTTGAATTGCAAGCCTACCAAATAGTGGCGGAAATGCTGCAAAGCCTTCACGACCGCTAGCGTCTCCAACTCATAGCTATGGTATTTGCTTTCTGCTCCCTGCGTAACCTTACTGAAGTATGCCACCACATGCTTTCCACCATCAGTGTCCGTCTGTAGAAGTACCGCCCCGTAACCGGCAGAGCTTGCGTCTGTGTGAACCTCGGTGTGGAGTTCAGGATTGAATATGGTAAGGACAGGCTCGCTGGTCAAGCACTGTATTAAATCTTGGCGGACCTGTTCCTGTTCCTGACCCCAATGAAACTCTACCCCCTTTCGAGTTAAATGGGCAATGCACGCGGTCTTAGTCGCATAGTTTTTAATGTACTTGCGGAAATATCCCGCAAGTCCTAATAATTGTCGCACCTGCCTGACATTTTTGGGAATTGGTGAGTTTTTTAAGGCCGTAATCTTACGTGGGCTCGGTCGTACCTGACCAAAGCTTATTATCCTACCTAAATATTCGACTTCAGTAGTCAAGAAAGAACATTTCTTCAGATTTATTGAAAAGCCTGATTTGGTGAGTGTTTGCAGGACTCTTCGGAGCAAGGCAATACCGTCCTCTATGGTGTTACTTAATAAGAGGACGTCATCGATATACACCAGAACGTTTCCAGCGTCGATGAATTCGCGAAGGGTTTGGTTGATAATCCGTTGGTAAACGATCGGGGAGTTCGTCAAACCATAAGGGACTTTCAGATACTCGTAGTGCCCCTCTGGGGTGACGAATCCCGTCACGTGAACGGAGGCCTCTTTGATTCTTATCTGGTGGAAACCAGTGGCCATGTCTAAACTGGTGAAGAAAGTGTAACGACCCAACCGATCAATGTGGTCGTCTATCAGGGGCAGGGGATATCTTTCTTTTTCGGTGATACGGTTAAGTGCCCTGTAATCGACGCACATTCGATCGGTTCCGTCTTTTTTCTTCACCAGTATTATGGGGCTAGCGTACTCTGATCGTGACTCTCTGATGATGCCTTTGTCCAGTAAATCTTTGATTATTTCGCGTACTTTGAGTTTTTCGTTATAAGACAGTTTGTACGGCCGGTATACTATGGGGGAGGTGCTAGTTAACTTGATTTCCATTTCACCCGTTGTGACTGTACTTGTCGCGGTTCCAGAGATGAGAAAGTCCGAAAATTTATTAATCACAGACATCAAAGAGTCACGCAGAGTGCCCTGTAGTGGGGTGCTAACTAAGGTTTCGCCAAGACTTTGAACTTCGTTAACATAAACATAAGTATCATTGGTTCGGGTGATGTACTGTTTGTCTTTAGTGCGTACATACGTGACGCCATCGCGGTTCAGAACGTCCGTTCCAATAATGATGGAAGTGTTAATGCACGACTTTGGTACTACAACTAGATCAGTCTCTATAGAAATGTCGCTAAGCTCAACCGTTGCCGTTATGAACGACGAAGCTATTATTTCCCGCTCGCTTATCCCCTTGAGAATGCAGTGAGTTGGTTTAATTTGGCAAGAAAGGTGCTTCAAAACATCGGAAGAAATCAGCGATACGTTTTGAGCTCCGCTATCTATGAGTGCGTCCATGGGTATGCCTTGAACAACAGCTGTTACAATGTCCGTTTTATTATCGGCGTGGCCTGTACACAAATTAACGCTTCGCTGATTTCTGGATTCTGACCGGTTCTTGGCGAAGCACTTTTCTTCTGTATGCCCCTTTTTCTTACAAAATGAACACTGCAATTCGGACTTGGTAGCAGCAGTGGTATCATTGACTGAACTCTGTGTCCCGGATTTCGCGGTAGACTTATCAACAGGTTCCCTACGAGGCCTTTTGGTACAATTTCGGCCTAAATGTCCGCGCTGATTACATGCGTAGCACTTGGGTCCACGGTTGGAGGATAAGTTCGAGGACGCGTGTTTGCTAGTCGGACTACCGCGAGAATCAGGTTTAGTGCGATTCGGTTTTACGTAAATCGAAAGGAAGGAGACTATGTCTTTGGTCGCCAGGTTCGCGTTTGCCGCGGCTGCCCTAATTTGTGGGTTATCAATACCACGTATAACTATCAGAGTTCGCAATTCATCGGTGAGACCCTTAACTATCCTTAAACGCAGCAGAGTACGCCGGGCGTACTCAGCATACGTTGTGAATTTGTCGGATGTCGTGTTCATGGTTTCGAATAATATATTGGCATAGTCTAGTTTCCGAGGGCAAAGTGGTTTGAATTCGAGCTTAAAGTTTGACCAAGTTCAATCGTTGGTGACCCATTCGCTTAGCCAAACTTTAGCGTCACCTTTAAGGCAGGAAGCTACTCGTGACAAACATTCGTAGTCGCTCCAACCGTTTGCGATTACTGCACGATCCACTTCATCACACCATAGATCAATGTCGTGTATGGTGGGATCGAAATTAGATACATAGTAGCTGTGTGACCTAGCAGGCTGTAAGGATCTTAAGGCTTCCGCGAGCATGGTTACAGTGGACACAGCTTCGGATCCGCCAACGATTGGATCGCTTGTACGAATGGTTGTCGAAAAGCCCTCGGAATTGTTTTCACGAACTCGCTGCGGAACATCGCTCAAGTCTGTGGGACTACGAGAACGCAAAGTGGCCTTAGGGGCCGGGTCCTGAACGTTTGCTCTAGTGTGTGAATTTTCCAAATTATTAGGTGTAGATATCGCATTCGCACCAGTATGCTCGATAGCACTAAGTCTTGTCATGATATTGCTGAGGGTATCTTGTAACGAGTTATTAGTACGAGGCGTTACCGACGGGCACCTTACACGCGGCGGTGTCAATGTTGATCGAGATCTAGAACGGCGGTGGTCACGAGCATCGCGACGGCGAATATACGAACCATCCTTGGAGCCACTACGTTCCCGACGGCGGCTCTGCCGTGATCTATGACGCGACCTATTTACTGTTTCACTACTAGTGGACTCGTCTCGTGAAACACGTTGAGATCGGTCTCGTGAACGACGGCGTTCGCGATTTTTAGGCATATTTAGCACAAAAGTTCGATCGTTAACCACACGCACGTAAAATATCAACAGTGACAAAGAAAAAACAAAAGTAAGAAAAAAAGAATTAATAGCGGGTAGAAAGGTATTTTGATATTTTGTTCCTTGTATGTTTTTATAGGTAATTTAGTGGGCAATTTAAGCGTTCTGATCCCACTTCTGATTTTAGGAACCAGAAGCGGAGAAGTTTAAAAAAAACAATCAGATTCACAACTGAAATCATACAACTGTTTATTTTAATTAAGGAACAAAATAACAACCTCTAAAAACTACCCTTAGCTACCACAGATCACAACTTAAGCAATTAGCACATAATTCATAATAAAATAACAAGTAGGTACACAAAAATAGAAAAATATAAGTCTCACAGCCCTTGAACGATGCTTCCGTCACGAACGACACCCGTCAAATGAGAGTAGTAATGGCGCGCACGCCGCTTTTATAGGATATTGAAAGTTGTCAATTCTTCGCTCCTAACAATATATAATTCAAAGGTGACTGACTGACATAGTGATCTATCAACGCACAGCCCAAACCACTAGACGGATCTGGCTGAATTTTGGCATGCAGGTAGATGTTATGACGTAGGCATCCGCTAAGAAAGGATTTTGATCAATTCTACCCACAAGGGTATAAAATAGGGGATGAAAGTTTGTATGAAACTTTGTCAATTTTAAGCCGATCGGGCTGAGACTTTGCATGCATAAAGCTACTATGACGTAAGCATCCCCTAAAAATAATTTTGATAAATTCCACCCCTAAGGGGATAAAATAGGGGATGAAAGTTCGTATAAAATAGTAGATTATTAACCAAGGGGATAAAGCAGTCCGGGGCGAGGAGGAATGGGACGCCGTCGCCTCCTTCTGCAAAGCAGTGATGCTGGCGAAGGAGGTGGCGGAACGCGAGAGGGAGAGAACCTCTCGTCCCAGCCGCCGCGGGAGGCGCTCCGGGCGTCGGGGGTCCCGCGATGACCTCCGGCCACCGTAGACGCGGGCCTGTGGACGGTGAGTGATGGGCTAACTCGCCGTCCGTCCGTCAAACGACGAAAACAAGCCGTGTCGACGGCGCGTTCGTGTTCCACGCGCGCCTCAAAGAGATGTCAGCTACATGGGAGGGGCCCGAAAGGGCCGACGCCTGCCGGGGCCGCGGGTAGTCCACCGGTTATCGCGGCCTCGACATAGAGGGCGAAGAAGGAACATGGGTGGTTTGCAGTCAGTAGAAGTCTGACACTCCCTTTCGCTCTGCCCAAGGGCAAGAGCGGGAGGGGTTATTCGATGATTTTACACCCACCAAAAAAAAAAAAGGGATAAAGCAGTGTCTTCTGTCGCGGGTGACGATTTAAATCGCGAGTGTAGCGAGGGATTTAAGTTCACCCAAGACTAAGACAGATTTATCACTGAGGAAAATACTCTACTTTTCGTACCATTTGCGAAAAAATTAACACAATAATAATATGAGATTTAAGCCTTTGTTAAATATGAGATAAGCATTTATTAAAAACTAGCTGTTGCCAGCGGCTTCACCCGCTACAACCCACGGGAATATAAAATCGGGATAAAAACTGTCCTATTTGTTAATCTAGGTTATAAACTATATGTGTACCAAATTTCATCCAAATCCGTGCAGTCGTTTTTGCGTGAAGAAGTAACAAACATACACACTCACACACTCACAAACTTTCGCCTTTATAATATTAGTGTGATAATGACTATTAAAAGTAAAATAAACTGAACGTTTATGTATTTGAAGAAAACAAAAACGCGGCAAATTCCTAGACTAATATTTTTTTGTCGGAAAAGCAAAGGCATCAAGCTCATACGGCCTCGTCGGTTTTCGTAATTTTATTTAATAATCATAACTACATAATAAATGCGTATTCCTTTTTCAAAAAGATGTATAATGCTTTATATACAAACTCAATGTAGTTCAGTATAAATTTCGGTAAGTATTCCAAATTTAAATCACATTCTCCCCCTAGAGAATGAATGAAATTCAGTACAATTTTCTTTCCCTGTTTTTAACAGATTAAAAATGACTATTGTTATGTTCGCTTTTTGTGGCATAGAATGTCAGTTTTTTGAGCAAGTGGTACGAAAAATATACATAACTCACAGGTGACTGCCTGACTGATATAGTGATCTATCAATGCACAGCCCAAACCACTGGACGGATCTAGCTGAAATTTGGCATGCAGGTAGATGTTATGATAGCGGCGAGGCGACCTCTCGCATCCGGCCCTGGTGAAAGCCATGGTCTGGGGCGAGGAGGAATAGGACGCCGTTGCCTCCTTCTGCGAATCAGTGATGCTAGCGAAAGAGGCGGCGGAACATAAGAGGGAGAGAACGTCACGTCTCAGCCGCCGCGGCGACATATAGTATTTTAAGTAAGGGTAACGTCATTCCCGTCGGGGCTGCGGGTTGTTTTAAAGAGATACCGCGTCCTCGGCACAAGGGCTAAAAAGGAACATGGGTGGTTTTTAGTCAGTAGAAGTCTGACACTCCCTTTCGCTCTGCCCAAGAGCGAGAGGGGTTATTTGATGATTTCCCACTCCCCAAAAAAAAGGTAGATGTTATGACGTAGGCATCCGCTAAGAAAGGATTTTGATCAATTCTACCCCTAGGGGATAAAATAGGGGATGAAAATTGTATAAATCTTTTTAGATTTTCGACTGTTTGAATTGAAATTAAAGATTGGAGCTACTATGTATGATGCAGACGTCCTCTTAAAAAGAATTTTGATAAATTCAACCCCCATGGGGATAAAATAAGGGATGATGGAGGATGTAAATGTGTTAGTTTGTACCTAATAGAATGAATAAATTAAGACGAACAAAATATTTTTTGTGCTTAATGTTGACAATAGATAAAGAAAAGAAAAAGAAAAAAACATAATAGATGGCGTTAGTAGTATTTTAAAACGCGTCAGCGTTGTGTTTTCACTGAGTTACATAAACCCGATGATGAGTGGCCGCCGTATTTAATACCACATACTATACCTAAATACTTCTTGCGGATTATATTTAACGATTTTGGCTGTTCTTTTCTTGGCATATTTTGGGTTGCATTTGCTTTATTTCGGTTAAATAGTTTTGTTTATAGACTCTGCTTTTTACTTGGCATTTGTTTTGTTTTCGTTTGGTATAAGTATAGGTTTTAAAATGGCTAAAGAAAATATGAACGTTAATGGAGATGTTGAAGAATATACTGTCGTCGTAATTGTGCACAGTTGTTACTACGGTTCAAGAATTGCTGTATAAAGTTTATCCAGACATTATTCATATAAATGACAAGCCTATTGAATGGTTATGTGAGCGTGCCATACTTACTCCAAAGAACGATCAAGCAGCAGCTATCAACGATGTCCTGCTCATGTCGTTTGAGGGCGAAGAAAAGGTCTATACTTCAATTGTTACTGTGGTTAATACAGATGACGCTACTAATTACCCTGTAGAATTTTTAAATTCATTGAAACCGGCCAGGTTTGCCTTTTCATAAGCTTATTCTGCATGTGGGGGCACTCGAATTTTGTTGTTGCAAAATTGAAAATCACCAAATTTTTGTAACGGTACGAGACTGCAAGTGAAAGCGTTACATTGCAATATAATAATTGTTCGGGTCAATCACCGAACAAATGAACATGTCAGCGTAATCGCGACACCGCGCTATATGCATTGAATATTTTATATTTTTACAAAGTAAAAATAGTCAGTACGCTTTCGGATAGCATATCGGGCGCGACTCAATCTCATCCTATTCACCTCATTAGTTCTATTAGTTTGATTAGATATTACTGAAATATAACATCTTTATAATCTTCAATCTTAGTTTATCTTAATCTCACCCCAACCCCGAACATTGGTCCTTCGAGCCTAGCCGGAGCGGGACTATTACGCGTGTACCTACAAACTGTACTGTGTGAGTGTCTCGCTGTGGAAACAGAACTGAGTGGATTTACTTTCCAACATCATCCTACTGATCCTGATTGAACCTGGTTTTACGAAAGCATCGCTTCACCTCATCTCGCTGCTACTCCAGGTTTGTTCTTGCAGCCATCGCAAGGACATTTTGATCTCCAAAGAAGCCTTCAGTACAAGTAAGGTCTCTTTTTTACCCTCATAATGTCGAACATGGAAGACATTTTATCAACCCAACATCAACTGATCGAAGCCATAAATGGGCTCTTCACCAATTTCAAGAAGGATGGTGCAGAGCGCAAGACCTCGGACTACCTACGTCGTCGATTAGCTACCTTGGAACAATATTTTACGGAGTTCCATAATAATCATATGACTTTGTTATCTTTTGATGATAAATCTTATCCATATTTCAGTACTAATCAATACGATCAAATGACTGAAAAATATAACAGCATTAAAACTACTATTCAGAACTATAACCCTCTCGCAAACAGACCGCAAACCCCTGTTTTAAAACCTCCGACGTTCCAACCTACTGCGGAATCTCGAACTTCGAAGATCGCAGCCCCCGCTGCTTCTAAAATATCTACTCCTGCTCTTGAAGACAGTAAAGCGGCAGAACTATTCAAAAAACAAGCTACTAACTTTAAGGCTTTCATGAGAACCTCATCCAATATCGACCTTGATCACGTCACGGAAAAATGGGAGTTCGAAGATCTCCTGAAGACGATACAATCTCGTTGGGCGGCTATTGACTCGCTTCATTGGGAGCTGGACAACGAATGTGGAGGATCAAACCCCGAATACGAAGAACAATTTACCCATTACGAGAAACATTATAACAAAATCAAGAAAGACATCAACAAGAAAATGTGGTCCGTTGCGCATATTGAAAAATCGACTCCTAAAATGGAGATAGCCACCTTTGAGGGAAACTACAATAAGTGGATATCGTTCAAAGATCTTTTTACCGAAGCAGTGCACAATAACCCCTCTTTGTCGAATGCACAAAAGATGCAGTTTTTAAAAAGCAAGGTCAAAGGTGAACCCGAAAAATTAATCCAGCACCTCCAAATAAGCTCCGACAATTATCTTGTGTGCTGGAATATCCTAAATCATCGTTATAATAATAAACGACTGATTTTTACCTCTCATCTTAACAATATCATGAATATCCCTGTAAGCCAGCAACAGTCAGCAAATCATATAAAACGCATTCACGACACTACCTATGAGAGCGTGAATGCTATCAAGAATCTGGGAGTTAATGTAACTTCCTGGGACCCTTTCCTCGTATGTATATTGTCCCAAAAACTGGACTCGGATACATATGAGGATTATCTACAAGCTTTAAAATCCCCGCGAGAGTTGCCCGTCTTAGAGGACTTCCTTAACTTTTTGGAAACTAAATTTATGATGCTGGAAACTTCACGTAAGAAGCTTGAAAATTCCACGCAGAAATCATCCTCATCTCAATCCAACAACAATAACAAACCATCATTTTCAAAAGGTTCTAATTATAATCGAAACTATAACAATCCTAAACCGAATTACTCAACAAACCAAGTGTCACAATCATCAAAGTCCAAAGGCAAAATTAACAATCGTAAGCAATGCCCTATTTGCAACTCCAACGATCATCGTATTCATGCATGTCAAAAATTATTGGAATTACAACCAAATGAGCGTAAAAACGCTATTGCTAACTTGCACCTATGTATTAATTGCTTACATTATCACGAAGGCAAAAAATGCCTTTCCGAAATAAGATGCAAAGAATGCAATAATGAACACAATACCATTTTGCATGAAGCATTTACGTCACATCGATCTGGGTCAAACGCAGCCACGGTTACGAAATCGCCATCGCAACAGCAAGACAGTGACACAGTTGCATCGCTTCTTAAAGAACCCTCAGAAATATTGCTTGCCACAGCAATCATTAATGTGCAAGCAACGGACGGATCTTACCAAAAAATGAGAGTTCTTTTAGATCAAGGGTCACAGACATCCATTATCAGGGAAAGCGCAGCTCACTTGTTAAGACTACCGCGACGCAAATGCAACGGTTATATCTCTGGAATAGGAAACAAGGAAAACAACTGTAAGGGCAGAATTACCATCAAATGTTCGTCGTTAGTTAGCGATTTTATCTTTAAAACGGACGTATATATAATGAACAAACTGATAAATAACCTACCCAGCTGTACGTTACCCAAGCCAGACTGGCCTACTCTTAATCACATAACTCTAGCAGATCCCGAATTTTATAAAAGTAGACCAATCGATATCTTATTTGGGGCAGATATTTATTCCACTATCCTTATGGACGGAATATGTCGGTCAGAAGGTATGTTGCCCATTGCCCAACAAACCCAGTTGGGATGGATCTTAAGCGGCAACTATAAAACGTACCATTGCAATGTCATCCTAAATAATATCGAGGAGATTCAGCAATTTTGGGAAGTGGAGGACATACATGAACCTCCAGCAATGTCAGAAGAAGATCAAAAATGCATCGATTTTTACCAATCTTCGACCTCTAGACGGGAAGATGGAAGCTACGTCGTTAAAATGCCATTCAAAGAAAACTTTGAGGAAAATATTGGCGAGTCGAAAACAAAATCGATTGCCCAATTTTTCCAAATAGAGCGGAAATTAAGTAAACAACCAGCTGTGGCACGTGACTATAAAATGTTTATTTCTGAATACCTAGAACTCGGACATATGACACCGGTTACGCCACACGTACAGCCGGACTGCTACTTATCGCACCATTGCGTCCAACGAGCTGAGTCAGCAACTACCAAATTGCGAGTTGTCTTTAATGCCTCGGCAAAAACCTCGAGTGGAAACAGCCTCAATGATCTTATGTGCCGAGGACCCAACTTACAACAAGACCTTCAGAGCCTTATCTTAAAATGGAGACAATTTAGATACGCTTTTACAGCAGATATAGAAAAGATGTTTCGCAAAATCTGGCTGCATCCCGATGATCAGAAATATCAGAAAATTATCTGGCGGAACCATCAATCTCAACCTTTAAAAGAATACCAGTTGGCGACTGTTACCTATGGCACAAAAGCCGCACCTTTTTTGGCTATGATGACACTTAAGCAACTGGCCAACGATGAAAGGCCAAACTATCCTCATAGTGGCGCTCCTGACATCTTAGAACACTCGTTTTACATGGATGATCTCATGCATGGAGAGCATTCAGCGAGAGCAGCTAAACAGCTCAAAGCAGAGATGATCAACCTCCTCAAATCTGGAGGGTTTAATCTCAGAAAATGGCGATCAAACTTGCCGGAAATAATAGATAGCTCCGACACACTTCAAAAGGAAGACTTTGATTTTAAGCAACCGGAGTCAACCAAAACTTTGGGTCTTCGGTGGGAACCAAAAAATGATCAATTTATCTTTCACCCCATAGAATTTATCTCGCAAGACATCCTTACCAAAAGACAGTTCCTATCTCAAATTTCGAAAATTTTCGACCCTTTGGGCTGGCTAGCACCAGTCACAATAAAGCTTAAGATCTTGTTTCAAGAATTATGGAAATCAGACCAGGGTTGGGACCACCCTGTCCCTCAAGAAATTGCGTTAGAGTGGAATACCATTAAAGCCGATCTATCTCATATATCTCTATTTAAAATTCCACGTTGGATTCAAACCCAGGAAGAAGATACCATAGAACTTCATGGCTTTTGCGACGCAAGCACAAAAGCATACGCTTGCGTCGTGTATTGCAAAATACAAAGAAAAAATGAAACTCACGTAACCCTTATCGCTGGAAAGTCGAAAGTAATACCGCTGAAAAAACCTCAATCCATCCCGCGCTTGGAACTTTGCGGCGCTCTCTTGTTGTCAAAGCTTATGCGAAAAATCATCTTATCATTAATGAACTACAAGGTGCATGTTTATGGTTGGATTGATTCAACGGCAGCACTAGGTTGGATAAGTGGCGAACCGGAGAAATGGAAACCCTTTGTTGCAAATCGAGTGAGGAGCATAACAGAAATAATCCCTAAAGAAAACTGGAGCTACATAAAATCCAAAGAAAACCCCGCAGATTGCGCAAGCCGCAGTTTACCTGCTGCTCAATTAGCCAATCACTCGCTGTGGTGGCAAGGGCCCGACTGGTTACCACAATATAACCCCAAAAAATCTCAGAACATGCCGATTTATACAAGCATTACTAGCGAAGAACTTAGAAAAAAGGAGAAAGTAAACACAGTTACTGTTAACCCCGAAAATTCTATAATTAATCAGCTATTAAAAAAATATAGCACGTTAAGGAAAGTTACCCGAGTATTAGCTTACATCAACAAGTATATCGACATTGTTGTTCACAAGAAACAACGCACAGGTTTCCTTACTCTGCAAAATATAAAGACAGCAAGAGAAATGTTAATTAAGCACGTCCAAAACGATTATTTCTACGAAGAAATATCGCGGCTGAAAAATAACGACCCACTACATAAGAAAAGCCAGATTCTTAATCTCAATCCCATCCTAGACTCCAATCAAGTACTTCGTGTCGGAGGAAGACTTAAACATTCAAATCTTGATCCCGAAATGAAGCATCCCATCATAATACCTAATCAATCGAAACTGGCAGATCTTATCATAGATGAATCCCATAAACTTATATTTCACGGTGGCGTTAAAATGACTACTGGATTTATAAGACGTAAATACTGGATTCTTGGTGGAAACAGAGTCACAAAGAAACGATTAAGAATGTGTGTCAAATGTAAAAGAAATAATCCCACAACACAACATCAAATCATGGGTGACTTACCTCCAGCGCGATTGATTCCTAACCGACCTTTTTATCATACTGGAATTGATTATACAGGACACATCCTTATTAAGGCGAACAAAGGTCGTGGCATTAAAACCTGTAAAGGATATGTCGCAGTTTTCGTTTGTATGGTGACTAAAGCCATACATTTAGAAATCGTCTCAGATCTCACAGCGTCGGCATTTATTTCCGCGCTTAGACGAATGTCGGCTAGAAGAGGAGTTCCTGGGCACATCTATAGTGATCAGGGAACTAACTTCATAGGAGCCAACAAAATTTTAAGACAAGAGTTTGCCGAAATCTCCAACATCTTGTCTGAACAAGAAGTAACCTCAACGATCTCAGAAATGAATATTGAGTGGCACTTTAACGCCCCATCATGGCCGTCTGCTGGCGGACTCTGGGAAGCAGCAGTGAAGAGCCTAAAACATCACCTCAAACGTGTCGTGGGAGAGCAAAAATTAACCTTCGAGGAATATATTACCCTATTATCCCAACTCGAGGCATGCTTGAACTCCAGACCACTGTGCCCTCTGACAGAAGATCCTGAAGATCTGGATTTTTTGACCCCGGCTCACTTTTTAGCAAGTGGCCCCAACTTAACGATTTTCGAAACAGAGCATGATCTCAGAACACGATGGCACCTGACGCAAAAAATCTACCAAGATATATGGGCTAAGTGGAAGACTGACTACCTCTCGCAGCAGTCTAAGAGAGCCAAATGGCAGCAGCGTCAAAAAGATCTCAATCTTAACGACATCGTTATTATAAAGGACGATAACCTTCCACCAGGGAAATGGAGTCTAGGTCGTGTCGTAACGCTGCATCCTGGAAGTGACGGGCACGTAAGGGTCGTCACACTCAAAACTAAAAACGGGCTCTTAAAACGCCCTGTTGTAAAACTGTCCTTGTTGCCAACAAATAAAAATGATCAAGATCCAAGTGCCCCAAAAGTTGAAAATAAGCCATCAACTACGAGGAAAAAGCGTCCTATCTCATTCTCAGCTATGGTTTTATCTTTGACATTATTTTTACTGTCACTAATAAACACCGCTCAAGCATCATACAACTTCACCATGCTGACAAACAAAAGTGTCTACTTCGACAAAATATTTAATATGCATCTAATAAGAGATGATTGGCATTTAATAGTCTATTATGATACAAAGCCTTATCAAGAGGGAACGGCGGCTTTATTAAAATATATCACGTATCTTGAAACCTTATGCTCTACGATAAGAACACAAACACCTTGTGACGGCGTCATGTTACAGCTCGAGCACGAGTTCGAAGAAATTAAACATTACGACAATATTGTCATGATGAATGACGCATTTATGACTAATAAGAAACGTCGAAGACGCGGCCTGCTAGACGGAGTAGGCTACGTTGCAAATAGTTTATTCGGAGTGTTGGACCAACGATTTGCAGAAAAATATGAGAAGGATATTGACCTCTTAAAGCATAATGAAAACCATCTATACAACCTCTGGAAAAATCAAACGTCGGTCGTAGAAGCTGAATTTAATCTCATGAAAAGGATGGAGAATACTATAAACAAACATCACAAAATAATAAATCAAAAGCTTAATTCTCTCCAAGATTCGTATAAAAACCTCGCTCAGCAAGTGCAAAATGTAACTATGATAACAGATTTCATAACCTCGGCTTTCACTGCCAACAACTTGCTTCATACCCTTCGACGAATCCAGGACTCAATTTTAGATACAGTAACTGACATTTATAGTGGAAAATTAGATTTCCATTTGATATCTCCGAAGCAGCTCAGATCAGAGCTAAGCATAATTTCAGCACAAATATCTGGAGACTTGGTAGTTCCTGTCGACAACTTTAACCTTAAAGATCTTTACAGCTTACTCAAAGTAAGAGCCAAATACTCTGGCAAATACCTCATTATAGAAATAAGAATACCCTTGATTGAAAGGGATCTTTACGAGGTATTCAACCTTATCCCGGTTCCACGTATTGCGAAAGATAACATGATGATGAGAGTCAAAACTATCTCCGAATTAGCAGCCATCAACATGAGAAAAGATTCGTATTTGACTGTCACAGAAACGGATCTGCAATCATGCGTATTACAAAACTCTGTGACTGTTCTGTGTCATATCAGAAGGCCTATTCACCACATGAAAGATGATCATAGCCTTTGCGAGACGATCCTAGGCACAAGAACTTGTAAAACTAAAACTACTTCATGCAAGAATGACTGGAGGGAGTTAACATCTGAAAACAAATATTATTTTTTATGCTGCAATGAATGTAACGTCAAACTTCTGTGTGAAAATCAAGTTCAGGCAGTTAGGTTATCAGGTGCTGGTCTGTTGCGTGTTGGGGAAGGCTGTTTAGTAAAAACAGAAGACTTTATGGTATATTCAAACAAAAGATTGTCTAGTAAAATTAGCACGACGACAAAGATTATCTCTCCAGAAATATCACCAATCAATCACATGATAAATATCACCATGCCAGAAATCTCGTATGAGCTGAATTTCAATAACTCAGATAATCTCATGCAATTTGAAGCCATTAAGAGAAGTCTTGAGATCATGAAGCAGAGTGAACCTTTGAGTACCAATATCTCCTACCACGACGTCCATCAGTATGCTGCTATATATCTCATCATATTGGGAATCTTGCTGTTGGTGGCGGCATACTGTTTTAAACGTTGGTGGCAAAGACAACGTAAAGGAAATCGCTCCACCTCTACAGCAGAGCGGTCGACAGCCACTGCGGCGACGGTGGCGTTGCCACGCACCGTTCCAGAAAGTGTTGTGATTGAGTGTAGTGAAATTAGGGAAAAGGGGCAATGTAGTCGTAAATCAGTGAAAAGTGATCCTAAGAGACTAGCTCTATCTAGTGAGTGCTTACAAAAAAAGGAAGATAGAGGTTCTTCACCAATCTTTCGTGTGTTTTCTCTTCCTGATTTACACTGTAACGATTCTGTTTAATTTGTAATGTCATCTCACCTTTTAACATAATTAACCCTACATTACTACTACATATTTTAATATTATAAGAACATTGTTTTCACCTTGTTAATATTAATTTCGCTACCCATTTAACTTTACATACTTACTAACCCCATCTCTTTCTCCCTCGGGAGCATGTTCGGGTCAATCACCGAACAAATGAACATGTCAGCGTAATCGCGACACCGCGCTATATGCATTGAATATTTTATATTTTTACAAAGTAAAAATAGTCAGTACGCTTTCGGATAGCATATCGGGCGCGACTCAATCTCATCCTATTCACCTCATTAGTTCTATTAGTTTGATTAGATATTACTGAAATATAACATCTTTATAATCTTCAATCTTAGTTTATCTTAATCTCACCCCAACCCCGAACAATAATAATAATAAAACATTTATTTCAGGTATCTTAACCCATATTATACACATGTTTAAAACATTCACAATACGAACAATAAAAAGAGTCACTTAACAGTAATGTGCTGTCATTTCGCTATTTTACTTGATGGTATCACTACATTAAGCATGCAACAATGGTTAATGTAGTGACAGACGAACCTCTCAGCCATCATCCTCAGGATGGTGTTGGAGCTGGCGCGGACCCTACGCACCAAGGATGTGCACCGTTTTCGCATCGTCGCATAAAAGCAGTCAATGCGTGCCTCAGCAAACATCCCCGACGCACTGCAGTACCGAGGCAGCCCCAACAACATTCTGTAGGCATTGTTGAATTGGACTCGTAGGGCGCTGTACTGTATGATGGAGGTTCCCGGGGAATCGAGCGCCTCGTCCGCGGACGCTCTAGCAGAGAAGCTCAGGGCGTCCCTAAATGCGGACGAGGTCCGAGTGTCGAGGCCCATCAGGTGCGCAACTCTGCGCATCCTGGGCCTTGACGACTCGGTCTCCGAGGAGGAGGTGCTGGCCGCCGTCACCGCGGCCGGGGGGTGCTCCGCCGAGCTGGTTAAGGCGGGCACCCTACGACCGGACCGCGAGGGCATGCTGACTGTAACGGTTAGCTGCCCTGTGACGGCGGCGAAGAAAATTGCGGAGGGCCACACCCTGAAGGTTGGCTGGTCGAGGGTGCAGGTCAAGCTGCTTGAGCCCAGACCTCTGAGGTGCTTCCGGTGCCACGTGGGGCACCATGTAGGGTGCCGTTGCACCTCGGAGGTGGACCGCAGCGAACTTTGCTTCCGCTGCGGTCAGCCCGGTCACAAGGCCGCGGCTTGCCTGGCCACGCCGCACTGCGATGCATGTGCGGCGGCTGGGAAGCCGGCCGAGCACCGGGCGGGGAGCAAGGCCTGCGCTCCACCCGCCAAGGCCAAGGGGAAGGGGCCCTCCGCAACCGCCAACCCCACCGTCGTCAAAGCCGCAGCCGCCGCCGCCGCCGCCGCCGCTGCTGCCAAAGACGCCACTGCAACTCCCGCTGCGGTGGTGCCACAGGAGGTCCCGGAGGGGGCTGAAATGGACTGTCATTAATGGCCCCATTAAGCCTCCTCCAGGCGAATATCAACCACTGCGCCTGCGCTCAGGATCTGTTGCTCCAGAGTATGGCGCAGTGGTCGATAAACATCGCCGTGGTCGCTGAGCCCTACTTTGTCCCGCCCAGGCCAGACTGGGTGGAGGACCTTAGTGGCTCAGTGGCCATTATTGCGTCGGCCGCCGCCGGCACCCCGACCCTTGAGACGGTCAGAAAGGGTCAGGGGTGCGTAGCAGCACGGTTCGGGGAGATCGTAGTCGCGGGAGTCTACTTCTCTCCGAGCCCAACTCTCGCCGAGTTCCAAAACTCCCTCAGGGAGTTAAGTGTCGTCATCGGAGGCTATTCCCTTCCCGTACTAGTGCTCGGGGACTTCAACGCCAAGAGCTTGGCTTGGGGTTCCCGTTACACGGATGTGCGGGGTGGGATGGTCGAGTGCTGGGCTCTGGAAACAGGCCTGGACATCCTGAACCGGGGTTCTGTACCCACGTGCGTGCGGATGCGGGGCGAGTCGGTGGTGGACATCTCGTTCGCCAGCTCCGCTCTGTCACGGCGTGTCGTCGACTGGCGCGTCATGGAGAGGGTGGAGACCCATTCCGACCACCGGTATATCCGGTTTGAGGTCTCTGCCCAGTCCCCGAGTGCGCCGGTCCCACGGACCCCGAGTGGTCCGCGTTGGGCGCTGAGGCAGCTAGACAGGGAGCTCCTCCTGGAAGCCTCGATCGTGCGGGCCTGGGTGCAATCACCGGTCAGGCCCGCCGACGTAAACACCGAGGCGGGTTGGTTCCAGGAGGCCATGTCCGAGATATGCGACATGGCAATGCCCCGAGTCCGGCCAGGAAGCGCCCGGCGTCAGGTGTACTGGTGGTCGCAAGAGCTGTCGTACCTGCGTAAACAGTGTATGGCGGCGCGGCACCTGTACACCAGGCATCGCAGGCGCCGCATTCGGCCTCCGAATGCGGAAGCCATTGAGGCGGAGCTGTATGAGGGGTACAGGGCGGCGAAGGCCACCCTCCGCGAGGCTTGTAAGCGGGCCAAGAATGAGGCCCGCGAGGAGATGCTGGAGACTCTGAACAGAGATCCGTGGGGGCGCCCTTACAAGACGGTGCGGAATCAACTCCGCACCCGGGCCCCCCCGCTGACGCAGAGTCTCCGGCCTGAGCTCGTGGAGGACGTGGTGAGCGCTCTGTTCCCTTCGCGAGGGGAGCATCCTCCCCCGCCAATGGCTCCGCCATCCGCGATGCCGGAAGCGGACCGTTCAGGAACCGATGACGACATTCCGGAGGTGACTGGGGTAGACCTGAGAGCGGCGGTACGTAGGCTGAGTGCCAAAAATACCGCCCCGGGACCCGATGGCTTGCCTGGCAAAGCCTGGGTCCTGGCCTCAGAGGCTCTTGGGCCCCGACTGGAGGGGTTCTTTAGCGCATGCATGGAGAGAGGCCAGTTCCCGCTTCGTTGGAAGACGGGGAAGCTGGTCCTCATCCAGAAGCCGGGGCGCCCGGCGGACTCGCCGTCTGCATACCGGCCCATTGTGTTGCTCGACGAGGTGGGCAAGCTCTTTGAAAGAGTAATTGCAAACCGCCTCGCCGAGCACCTGGAGGGAATGGGTCCGGATCTTGCGGAACACCAGTTTGGTTTCCGCAAGAGGCGTTCGACGGTGGACGCCATCATGCGCGTGAGAGCCCTCACGACGGGGGCTGCGGTCTCTCGGGGCGGTGTGGTCTTGGCGGTGTCTCTCGACATCGCCAACGCCTTCAACACTATGCCCTGGAGCTGCATTAGGGAGGCACTCCGGTATCACCGGGTGCCGACCTACCTTCGTCGTGTGGTCGGGGACTATTTGACCGACAGGGCTGTCATCTACCCTGGTCAGGACGGACAGTGGAACCGGCGAGAGATGTCGTGCGGTGTTCCACAGGGATCGGTTCTGGGGCCGCCCTTGTGGAACATCGGTTACGACTGGGTGCTGCGCGCCGACCTCCCTAGCGGCGTCAGCGTAGTCTGCTACGCGGACGATACGCTGGTGCTAGCTCAGGGTGGGTCGTACGAGGCGGCGGCTGACAATTTGACACGCGGGGTTGCGATAGTCGTAGAGAGGATCCGGCAGCTGGGTCTCGAGGTGGCGCTTCACAAGTCGGAGGCCATGGGCTTCCATGGACGTGGGAATGCGCTGCCGTCGGGATCCCAGTTAATGGTGGGAGGGGTTCCCATCGGCGTCGAGTGTACTTTGAAGTACCTAGGACTCGTCCTCGACAGCCGGTGGAACTTCGTGGAGCATTTCCGACGTTTGGCTCCCAGACTGGAGCGGGCCGGGGCTGCCTTTAGGTGGCTCTTGCCCAATCTGGGGGGGCCAAACGCCTCCTGCCGGAGGCTCTACGCGGGGATCGTGCGGTCCATGGCCCTTTACGGGGCACCGGTGTGGGCGCCTGCACTGAGGAAGCGGGCCGCCCACTACCTGAACGTGCCCCAAAAGGTCATGGCCGTGAGGACGGTACGGGGGTACCGCACGATCTCCCGCGAAGCGGCGAACCTCCTTGCCGGATTGCCGCCGTGGGATCTGGAGGCGATAGTCCTCGCGCGCCTGCATCAATGGCGCGCGGAGGCGCTGCGCCGGGGGGTCACTCCGCTGCCGCGGCAAATTGCTGCGCGGCGGACAGACCTCCGGTGCGATCTCATGGCGGCATGGAGACAGCGACTGTCGCAACCCCGTGCAGGGCACGCCACGATAGTGGCGGTAAGTCCCCTCTTTGAGGAGTGGCTTGAGAGGCGCCACGGCGCCCTCACCTTCCGTCTGACGCAGGTCCTCACCGGACACGGATGTTTCGGGAGGTACCTGCACCGAATCAGGCGGGAGGAAACGCCCGGATGCCACCATTGCGAGGATCGGCCGGAGGACACGGTGGAGCACACAGTGGAGGTGTGCCCCGCTTGGGCGGAGCCCCGCCGTGTTCTCGTAGCGGCGATCGGCGGCGACCTCTCGCGCCCGGCCCTGGTGCAAGCCATGGTCCGGGGCGAGGAGGAATGGGACGCCGTCGCCTCCTTCTGCGAAGCAGTGATGCTGGCGAAGGAGGTGGCGGAACGCGAGAGGGAGAGAACCTCTCGTCCCAGCCGTCGCGGGAGGCGCTCCGGGCGTCGGGGGTCCCGCGATGACCTCCGGCCACCGTAGACGCGGGCCTGTGGACGGTGAGTGATGGGCTAACTCGCCGTCCGTCCGTCTCACGACGAAAACAGGCCGTGTCGACGGCGCGTTCGTGTTCCACGCGCGCCTCAAAGAGATGTCAGCAACATGGGAGGGGCCCGAAAGGGCCGACGCCTGTCGGGGCCGCGGGTAGTCCAACGGTTATCGCGGCCTCGACATAGAGGGCGAAGAAGGAACATGGGTGGTTTTTAGTCAGTAGAAGTCTGACACTCCCTTTCGCTCTGCCCAAGAGCGGGAGGGGTTATTCGATGATTTTACACCCACCAAAAAAAAAAAAAAAAAAAAAAAGGGCGCTGTACTGTTTTTGAGTGTAGTTAGCCCACAAGGCGCTCAAGTAAAAACAGGTGCAAAACGCTCTGAAAAGGGTGTTTTTTACTTCCTTCGAGCATCGAGCAAACCTGCGAGCTATCATGTTCGCTCTAACAGACAACACCCTACGTTCCCGTTCTATGTCTGAATCGTCTTTCAGGTCAGAGGTCACCAGATGCCCAAGGTATTTGAAGGTTTCAACCCTGTTCAGCGGTACATTATTTAATATAATGCTAGGGATACTATCTGGACATAATGGGTTAATATAGTGGAAGCCACTATATTAACTGGGTGTGCGAAAGGGGAAACTGTATTTATTCCACGAATCCTATTTATACCTAATAATATCCCGTTCGAATTTAAAGGATTACAGCTTCTTCTAAAAGTCTGCTTTGCCATGACAAGCCAAGTCAAGACAAGCCAAGTCTCATGGGGCAAAATCTCAAATTTGCAGGTATTGACTTGAGAGAACATTGCTTCTCTCATGGACAGTTTTCTGTTGCTCGCTCACGAGTAAGTTCACCCAATACCTTGATAGTTTAGCGCCTAATGACAGATTAGTTTAGAATATTGTGTACAAAGAAGTTTTGTAGGCCCTACAAATAATTTTTGACACACGCTAAACAAAAGTGAAGCTGCAAAAACTATACCTAATTAATAATAATACTTCAACGCGAGCGAAGCCGCGGGCAAAAGCTAGTTTCATATATGTACATAGACGGTAGAGTGAGCAAGCTAAGTTCCTTGAACAATGGTTTGCAACTGTCAATTGATTGTAACTTGGTAAACGATCGCAAGCATTTCTTTTGAGCTTTAAAAGCAATGTCTCTGTCAGTGGAGTTGCCCCAGAAAATGATTCCATACCTAATGCTAGAGGCAACATAAGCATTATAAGCTATTTGTACTGTAAGGCAGTTTACCGCTTTCGATAGTTTGTATAAAGCAAACGCAAATTGACTTAGCTTCTTTGATAAAGCGTCGATATGATGTTTCCATGTCAAATGATTGTCTATGTAAAGGCCCAGAAATTTTGTTATGTCTTTTTCAGAGATTGTATTGTTTCCATATTTTATATTCAGTTTCGGCTTATTTGTTCGTTGATTAAATGTCATTGTTTTAGTTTTGTCAAGATTTATTTTAAGATTATTACTAAGTAACCAATTTATTATATTTTTAAGATCGTCATTTATGTAATTTTCAAGTATATTTATGTCATTATTAAAGAATAAAATAGTACTGTCATCAGCAAATAAGACCATCTGGTGCTTAATAGCCTTAGGCATATCGTTAATGTAAATGTTAAATAATGGAGGGCCAAGAATGCTACCTTGGGGAACACCGTAAGTAGTTTTCCTGGGACGTGACATGATGTCCTTTCAACTTTCGACCTTGCACATAACCTATTTATCGCTGTGACTTGAGTACGATTGGATAGATACGATTGGAATATGTTTAATGCCGTTCCCCTGATCCCATAACGCTCCAATTTGTTTAGCAGGATACCATGATCTACATGATCGAACGCTTTAGACATATCCATGAACAAGGCTGCCACTGGAGTTCTAGCATCAACATTAGAAACGATTGTCTCGATCACATCGTAAATCGCCATATTTATGGATTTACCTTTCCTAAATCCAAATTGCTCTCTGGCTATGAGATCGTGCTTTTCAAAAAATGATGAAAGGCTATTATATATCACCTTTTCTATAATTTTGGAAAACATTGGGATAAGTGCTATCGGTCTATAGTTGCCTATGATACTTTTGTCATCTTTTTTGTGAATGGGTTTAATAACAGTAATTTTTAATTTGTCCGGAAAATGGCCACATTCAATACATAGATTGATGGTATAACTCATAGCAGGTCCTATTAATAGCGCCACATGTTTGACCACTTTTGTTATAATGCCATCATATCCATGGCTATTGGTATTATTTAAAGAATTTATAATAGCCACTATGTCTTCTGGTACAGTAGGAGGAATAAATATGGAGTTACAATAATTAGTAACAATATTTTTATGGAAAGGACTAGAATAATTCGGTAGAATTTCGTCTATAAAATAGTTATAAAAGCTTGTGCAATTAGTTTAGGTCTATGTATTTTATTATCATTTATTGTCAAATATTCAGGTATATTTTCTCTAGGATAGTTAATCCTATTTTTTATTGATAATGCTCCAAGTGGCTTTAGATTTATTTCTGGCTGAATTTATGTAAAAATCATTTTGAGATTTTTGGGTCAATGTTATTACTTTCTTTAAACGAGCAGTATATTGTTTTAGTAAAAGTTTATTTTTTGAAGTAGGGGCTCGCCTGTATTGCCATAACATTTCTCTTTTACGCCTACTACTGAGCCTAATTCCCTTGGAAATCCAGTTAGATTTTTTACGCAGAGTGATTCTCACTTTCCTTAAAGGGAAACAAAGGTCATAAAAAAGCATAAATAATTCATGGAAACTGTTAAATGCTTCCTCGGGATTTTTGTGACGATAGACTTCACCAAAACTAAGATTATGTAGAGATTCAATAAATTTTGTTATGTTTTCATGGCAATAGTCGCGCTTTAGAGCATACCAGTGCTAATGGAACAAGTTTTTTTTACAGGGCATCTGATCACTTGGGCAGTATGATCAGATAGCGCAAAATCAAGTACTGCACATTTACTACCTCTGATATTATGCTCTGATTTTATTATTATTATTATTATTATTGTCTATGCATTTACCACTAGCTAATCGCGTAGGCTGATGTATTCCAATTTTTAGGTTATAGTTTAAAAGAAGAGCTTGAAAACTATTAGATGATTTTGATTGTGATAACGTGTCTATATTAAAATCACCACAAATAACCACTTTCTTTAAATTACCGAGGCTACACTTCCGTAAAATACCATTCAACTTATGAAAAAATAGTTCTAAACAGTCATTCTTATTTTTGGGTGGTCTGTAGACGCAAATCACTATTAAATTATGTATTACTAATTCTATTGCACAGCATTCAAGGACATGCTACATGGAATTCACTTAAATTAATGTTTTTATACTTATGCAAGCGATTTACAAGAATGCAAGATCCACCACGCCTAGTATTCCGCATTGAAAACGTGGCTAATTCGTAGTTAGGGATAGATAGATGGAACTGATCTCCATTCACCATATTGTGTTCAGTGATACATAATAAGTCAATGTTCTGTCCCTTATCCCATAATTCTTCTAAATGGAGAGTAAGAAGGTCCGACTTACCAATCAAGCCATTGACATTTTGATGTAGGATATTCAGGTACGAAAAAAATTACTAATACCGGCATTAGGCACTTTGTCCGTACACATAGACAAGTCGCAGTGATTAATATTATCGTCAGGAATGTCGCAAGTTTGAGTCGATTTGTCACAGGCAGGTATAACAAAGTCTCCAGGGCCCCAATTCTGTAACTTAGAGTTAAGCAACCCGCCATTGACACTCTATCGACACACTACAGACATTATTTTGCCACTGTTGCAAATTTGGCATTCTGTAAAAACTTCAATGACGTTTCAGTGGTGTGTCAGTAGTGTGTCGATAGTATGTCGATTGTGTGATAGTACAATAGTTTTCAGTGTTGCTAACAACAATTTACCTAGAAATACCAAACCTACCACTTTTTGAAAACGTATTTTTATCAACTAAATCTTTATATTACAGGTTTTTATCTTTTATCTAAATATATATAATTCAAAGGTGACTGACTAACATAGTGATCTATCAACGCACAGCCCAAACCACTACACGGATCTGGCTGAAATTTGGCATGCAGGTAGATGTTATGACGTAGGCATCCGCTAAGAAAGGATTTTGATCAATTCTACCCACAAAGGGATAAAATATGGGATGAAAGTTTGCATGAAACTTTGTCAATTTTAAGCCGATCGGGCTGAGACTTTGCATGCATAAAGCTACTATGGCGTAGGCATCCCTTAAGAAAGAATTTTGATAAATCTTCTAAATCTAAATATATATAATTCAAAGGTGACTGACTGACATAGTGATCTATCAACGCACAGCCCAAACCACTAGACGGATCTGGCTGAATTTTGGCATGCAGGTAGATGTTATGATGTAGGCATCCGCTAAGAAAGGATTTTGATCAATTCTACCCACAAGGGGATAAAATAGGGGATGAAAGTTTGTATAAAATAGTAGATTATTAACCAAGGGGATAAAGCAGGGGCCGCGGGTAGTCCAACGGTTATCGCGGCCTCGACATAGAGGGCGAAGAAGGAACATGGGTGGTTTTTAGTCAGTAGAAGTCTGACACTCCCTTTCGCTCTGCCCAAGAGCGGGAGGGGTTATTCGATGATTTTACACCAAAAAAAAAAAAGGGGATAAAGCAGTGTCTTCTGTCGCGGGTGACGATTTAAATCGCGAGTGTAGCGAGGGATTTAAGTTCACCCAAGACTAAGACAGCTTTATCACCGAGGAAAATACTCTACTTTTCGTACCATTTGCGAAAAAATTAACACAATAATAATATGAGATAAGCCTTTATTAAATATGAGATAAGCATTTATTAAAAACTAGCTGTTGCCAGCGGCTTCACCCGCTACAACCCACGGGAATATAAAATCGGGATAAAAACTGTACTATTTGTTAATCTAGGTTATAAACTATCTGTGTACCAAATTTCATCCAAATCCGTGCAGTCGTTTTTGCGTGAAGAAGTAACAAACATACACACTCACACACTCACAAACTTTCGCCTTTTAATATTAGTGTGATAATGACTAATAAAAGTAAAATAAACTGAACGTTTATGTATTTGAAGAAAACAAAAACGCGGCAAATTCCTAGACTAATATTTTTTTGTCGGAAAAGCAAAAGCATCAAGCTCATACGGCCTCGTCGGTTTTCGTAATTTTATTTAATAATCATAACTAAATAATAAATGCGTATTCCGTTTTCAAAAAGATGTATAATGCTTTATATACAAACTCAATGGTGTAAACACAGATGTAGTTCAGTATAAATTTCGGTAAGTATTCCAAATTTAAATCACATTCTCCCCCTATAGGATGAATGAAATTCAGTACAATTTTCTTTCCCTGTTTTTAACAGATTAAAAATGACTATTGTTATGTTCGCTTTTTCATAGAATGTCACTTTTTTGAGCAAGTGGTACGAAAAATATACATAACTCGCAGGTGACTGACTGACTGACATAGTGATCTATCAACGCACCACTGGACGGATCTGGCTGAAATTTGGCATGCAGGTAGATGTTATGATAGCGGCGATCGGCGGCGGCGACCTCTCGCATCCAGCCCTGGTGCAAGCCATGGTCCGGGGCGAGGAGCAATAGGACGCTATCGCCTCCTTCTGCGAAGCAGTGGTGCTAGCGAAAGAGGCCGCGGAACATAAGAGGGAGAGAATGTCACGTCTCAGCCGCCGCGGCGACATATAGTATTTTAAGTAAGGGTAACGTCATTCCCTTAGGGGCTGCGGGTTGTTTAAAAGAAATACCGCATCCTCGGCACAAGGGCTAAGAAGGAACATGGGTGGTTTTTAGTCAGTAGAAGTCTGACACTCCCTTTCGCTCTGCCCAAGAGCGAGAGGGGTTATTTGATGATTTTCCACCCCCCCCCCCCAAAAAAAAAGGTAGAAGTTATGACGTAGGCATCCGCTAAGAAAGGATTTTGATCAATTCTACCCCAAGGGGATAAAATAGGGGATGAAAGTTTGTATAAATCTTCTTAGATTTTCGACTGATTGAACTGAAATTAAAGAATGGAGCTACTATGATGCAGACGTCCTCTTAAAAAGAATTTAGATAAATTCAACCACTATGGGGATAAAAAGGGATGATGGAGGATGTAAATGTGTTAGTTTGAACCTATCAGTACCTAATGGAACGAATAAATTAAGACGAACAAAATATTTTTTAGTTCTTAATGTTGATAATTGATAAAGAAAAGAAAAAGAAAAAAACATAATAGATGACGTTAGTAGTATTTTAAAACGCGCTATCGTTGTGGTTTCACTGAGTTACATAAACCCGATGATGAGTGGCCGCCGTATTTAATACCACATACTATACCTAAATATTTCTAGCGGATTATATTTAACGATTTTGGCTGTTCTTTTCTTGGCATATTTTGGGTTACATTTGCTTTATTTCGGTTAATTAGTTTTGGTTATAGACTCTGCTTTGTATTTGGCATTTGTTTTGTTTTCGTTTGGTTTAAGTATAGGTTTTAAAATGGCTAAAGAAAATATGAACGTTAATGGAGATGTTGAAGAATATACTGTCGTCCCTATTGTTGGTGACGGTGCATGTTTGTTTCGTGAGATAGAGCGATGGAGGTGCGTTTAGAAATTGTCAGATATGTGGTTAATGACTGGAGCAAGTTTTCAATTATGACCCACGACAGGAATGGTGATAACTACGTAACACCTGATGAATATTTTGCCGATATGATGAAGAATGCTACTTATGGCGGATTTTGTGAGTTAATAGCATCAGGATTAATATTCCCATTTAAGTTTGAAGTTAGGAATCCCGGAAGAATTGTGCACAGTTGTTACTACGGTTCAAGAATTGCTGTATAAAGTTTATCCAGACATTATTTATATAAATGACAAGCCTATTGGATGGTTATGTGAGCGTGCCATACTTACTCCAAAGAACGATCAAGCAGCAGCTATCAACGATATCCTGCTCATGTCGCTTGAGGGCGAAGAAAAGGTCTATACTTCAATTGATACTAACTGTGGTTAATACAGATGACGCTACTAATTGCCCTGTAGAATTTTTAAATTCATTGAAACCGGCCAGGTTTGCCTTTTCATAAGCTTATTCTGCATGTGGGGGGCACTCCAATTTTGTCGTTGCGAAATTGAAAACCACCAAAACTTTGTAACGGTACGGAAAGCGTTACATCGCAATATAGTGGAAGCCACTATATTAACTGGGTGTGCGAAAGGGGAAACTGTACTTATTCCACGAATCCCATTAATAAATCAAAAATCAAAAATCAAAATCAAAACTCATTTATTCAAACTAGGCTGATAATCAGCACTTTTCGAACGTCAAAATTTACTTTACTTTACTTATTTACAAGAGTACCTAGAATACCTAATAATATCCCGTTCGAATTTAAACGATTACAGCTTCCCCTAAAAGTCTGCTTTGCCATGACAAGCCAAGTCAAGATAAGCCAAGTCTCAGGGGCAAAATCTCAAATTTGCGGGTATTGACTTGAGAGAACATTGCTTCTCTCATGGACAGTTTTATGTTGCTCGCTCACGAGTAAGTTCACCCAATAGCTTGATAGTTTAGCGCCTAATGACAGATTAGTTAAGAATATTGTGTACAAAGAAGTTTTGTAGGCCCTAATTTTTGACACACGCTAAACAAAAGTAAAGCCGCAAAAACTATACCTAATTAATAATAACACTTCAACGCGAGCGAAGCCGCGGGCAAAAGCTAGTTACCTTATATGGCCCTAAGTTGAAGACAAATTACTTTGCCCAGAAGCTAAAGCGCTATTTTGGCACTCGGTATACGGAGCGCTGTAGCGTGGCGGTTTACCACCGCGCTTTGAAAGAGAGTAATCGCGAGTTCAAATCTTGCTGGAAGAATTGAACTTTTTGTATTTTTTTAAGTCTTTTACTAATTTATTACCGACATCATGAACAAGTCCGAATTGGAAAATATTACTTTTCGCAAACCACAGAGGTCGAGTTCAATGGACAGCTTATTTAACGTTAACTTGAGCACAAACTCAGCACCATTAGATACAACGATGTTGAGCCTTCCAAATACGTCATTAAATGACAGCGATGCTGTTCTACATTTTAAAGAAACAATTAATAGGTTAAATATGGAGCTAAAAAGCGCACATACCGAAATTGAAAATTTAAATAGTGAGAATTTCCGCCTTAAGATGGATATTGGGCAATACCAGAGACTTATAGAAACGTATAAGAAAGTAAATATATTGGACAAAAGGAGTTTTACACCGAGGTCCGCAAGTAAGCGAAATAAACTACGAACAGACAGCTCCTCCACACCAACTAAACTGTGTGTCTCGCCTATGGTGACTCACCTGCCATACTCTATCGTACAAACCCAATCCACAGGGAATATAGATGACGACTCTTTCAACTCGGCTCTGTCAATCGGCAGCTTAGAGGCAATTATACTCACCAAGTCGCCACCGAAATTCGAACAAAGCATAAATTCATGCAAAGGTACAATTGAACACGACTCTCAAAATAAAGAGGATTCCAAATCTGCCTCGGATACTAATTTGAAAAATGGAGGTATTCAGGCAAAATATCCAATAAATACATGCCAATCCCGGCCCGAAAACCAACTAGTCCCTAATGTAACATATATATTGTGATAACGGGAATGTAAACCACTCAATTGACGCGGAACTTGGAGGGTCTCCACTCAAAGGCACTACAGTTCATGCAAATGGGTTTTTTCTTTTATAACCACATGCATCTGTTGCATCAAAACATAGCAGGGCTTCTTAATAGATCGGACTCATTAACAGTACATATCCAAGAATTGCTAGAAAAGAATATAGATGTAGATGTTGTTGTAACATCACTATTTAGTATGTTCTTAATATGGACATCACTATGGTTTGTCTATGACAGTGCGATGTGGACCCCGCACTGCTACTCTGGATCTCGTCTGAGATACTGCTCCTGTCTGCCTTTCTGATTGATATCTGTGTGTCTACATAATAAACCAAGTCTGCCTTAAATGGTATTTTATTTAATCAACAACATAACATGGTGTCAGAAGTAAAAACGAAGAATAAGTAAAAATGCCGAATCAAGCCGTCGAGATGAGCAGTGATGGCCACCAAGCTGGCGGGGTAAGAGAACTAAATATTTCGTCGGATCCTGCAAACAACAACGCGGAGGCGTGGAAGAGATGGTGGCAACAGTTGGAATTGTATTTGTTGGCCACAGGCTTGGACAAGTCGACCGAAAAATGGAAAATAGCAATTTTACTCCACTCCATTGGACAGCGTGGTCTCAATATACAGGGTGTTTGGAAGGGAGCTGTACATACGCCTAGGGTAGAAACTAGGGATAGTCTGCTACCTACCCCCGCCCATTATATTGACCTTGGCCTCAAGGTTTTTTTTTAATTTAAAATTATTTCTTTACCTTACTACGGTACTTCAGGCCCCATAACTTTTCTTCTCCACAATTTTCTGGTGTAAAATAATTTTTTGCAGGACCCTAAGACTCTAACGATTAAAACAAGACCATTAGCCGACCGGTCCCATGGATAGATTTTGAGCTACAGGTAGTTTTAGTCAAAAAATCATAAAAAAGTCAAATAAAAAATAATAATAAATTAAAAAAAAACCTTGAGGCCATGGTCAATATAATGGGCGGGGGTAGGTAGCAGACTATCCCTAGTTTCTACCCTAGGCGTATGTACAGCTCCCTTCCAAACACCCTGTATATAACACCTTCAACGTGAAAATTGATGGAAGCACGCTAGACGAAGTCAAATCGAAATTCGACAAATTTTTCGAGCCAAGAAGAAACGTGACGATGTGCAGATACCTGTTCTTTACACGTAAGCAGAAAAAATCGGAGAACATCGACGAATTCCCAACAGATCTCGAGAATAGGAGCGCAGAATGTGAGTTTGGAACGCTAAGGGAATCGCTCATAAGGGATATTTTCATTGCTAACCTCAATTTGGACTTGTCACATATACGTCAAAGGTTACTTCAAGAACATGACTTAACCTATCAGAGAATGCAAGAGCTGGCGAGAACGC
The DNA here is from genome assembly GCA_932274075.1 of Diarsia rubi. Classification (NCBI taxonomy): domain Eukaryota; kingdom Metazoa; phylum Arthropoda; class Insecta; order Lepidoptera; family Noctuidae; genus Diarsia; species Diarsia rubi. Next base: position 3,800,587 of record OW026434.1, on the reverse strand, counting down.
TCATAGTCGCACAACAGGATGCTGAGAAGATGGTCAAGGAGAGCACCGCCAGTGAAAACGTCATGCATCTCAGTCGGAGGAGCCGTAGTCGAGGTGACGGTCGCCAGCGAGCAACTCCAAGTCGCAAGTCTTCTTCAAAAAGTCGCAAGAAGTCAGCTTCCAGCAGTCGCGAGTCAGCTACAGCTTCAGACAGCAGCACGAGGACATGCAGCCGCTGTGGGCAGTCACACCGCTACAGATGCCCAGCGAAGGGAGTCCAATGCAGGTCATGTAAATCTTTTGGTCATTTTGCTAAATATTGTTTCAAAAATAAAAAAGTCAGTCAGTTGCAATCGTTTAATTCAAACAATAGTAGTCAAGAATATTTTGTTGGAATGTTGAAAAGTCAATTAAAGTCAAGTCAAAGTCACACAAGTCATTCATGTCAATATGTTCCATGTAGTAGTCAGTCGAACAGTCACAGTCAGTCAGTCAGTCAGTCAGCAGTGGTGGTGTCTCAGACGAGCACCCAGATAGCACAGTCACCGTATCCCGATGATGATAATAGTGTCATATCTGAGAGATGCCACGTCAAAACAAATTACCTAAGTCAAAGTTCCCGTCAAAGTTACAATCCATATTATCTCAATGATGAAGTCAATGATTTGTCTGAGAGGAGTAATGAAAATTATCAGCATCTCAATGATGAAAGCAGTCATGTGTCTGAGAGAATCAACGTCAAGTCCAACAGTCCCAATCCATATTATCTCTATGATGAAATGAGTGATATGTCTGAGAGGTGTATTAGAAATAATAACCATCTCAATGATGAATACAGTCGCACGTCTGAGAGATTCAATGTCCAGTCAAACAGTCATAATAAATATTGTCAGTCGTATGCACATCTCAGTGAGGATTTCAGTCACAATTCTGAGAGATCTTACAACAAAAACAGTCATAAACAGCAGTATTCACTGTCACACACACCACTGTGTTCACTGTTGTGTTATTATTATTATTACACAATGGATTATTAGTCAGACACACAGATAGCAGTCATAAAGTCAACACTTTGGAAAGTAATCATTCAAAACAGTCATGGGAAATTAACTTATTAATAGGAAATAAACAAATAAACTGTTTAATAGACTCAGGTGCAGATGTCAATATTATATCCAAACAAACATTTCAATGTGTCAAACGTCAAATGAATATGTCAAAACTAGACAAATGTCAAATAAATGTCACAGGTATTGGTGGAAAATCCATACCGATTTTAGGCAAAGTCAATTTAAAATGTAATTTGTGCATAAACAACAACAATATTGTTGAAACAATAATGTTCATAGTAGTAAATTTAGAGTGTCCAAATGTATTAGGTCTGCCAACTTGTGAAAAGTTAGGTATAATTAAACGTGTTTTTTCAGTAACAAAACAAGATCATTGTAAACAAATTCTTACACAGTATAATGATATTTTCCAGGGTTTGGGTTACCTCCGGTCTGTCATCTCAAACTCAAGCCAGACGCCGTTCCGTGCGTGGACTCACCAAGGAAGGTGCCATTTGCGTTGCAAACGAAATTGCGTGACGAGTTGGGTCGCATGGAACAGATGCAAGTTATAGAAAAGGTCACAAAACCTACAGAGTGGGTTAACTCAGTTGTAATAACTGTGAAAAATTCAGGTCAGTTACGAATTTGTCTTGATCCTAGAAATTTAAATAAAAATATCATGAGGGAATTCTATCCACTCAAGTCAATTGATGAGATCAGGTCACAGCTAGAAGGTGCTGTATGTTTTTCACATTTAGATGCATTTTCTGGATTTTGGATGCTACGTCTAGATGAACATAGTTCAGAATTATGTACCTTTCAAACACCGTTTGGTAGATATAAGTATTTAAGGTTACCTTATGGCATAAATGCCTCGTCTGAAATTTTTCAAAGAGTCATGGTGAACCTATTTGGTGATATTGAAGGAGTACTAATATTCATAGACGACATTCTAGTTTATGGACCAAATGAGTCTGTCCACAATGAGAGATTGCATAAAGTCATGCAAAGAGCACGTCAAGTCAATCTAAAATTTAACAAGTCAAAATGTAAATTTTTAGTCACAGAAGTATGTTACTTAGGTTATGTCTTTAGTAAGGATGGAGCAAGGGCAGATAAACAAAAATCAAAGCCATTGTCGATATGCCCATACCGAAAAATGTCAAGGAATTACAGAGAATATTAGGTATGATAAACTATTTAGGACCTTTTATTAGTAATTTATCAGAGAAAACTCAAATGTTAAGAAATCTTCTAAAAAAAGATTCAGTCTGGACTTGGGATGAGAATCATAGTCAATGTCTAAGAAAACTGAAAGATGAGATTACTAACTCACCAGTTTTAACTCATTATAATCCCAAGATTCCATTCTGTGCCTCCTGTGATAAGTGTGTCGAGAATATCAGCCGTGCCGGGCGACCGCGGGCGGGAGCTGAGGCGCGGAGGGCGGACTCCAGCTGCGAGCGCGCACCGGCCGGCTTGGCACTGCGTCAACGTCCTCGCTACCGAGCGTTAGCTATCACAAAATCATTCCTTGCCCACTCAAGTTTTAGTTAACCGTTTGTTGTTTCCTGTAAAATCTTTAACTTTATTATACAGTCCACACTATCGAAGTCACTTGTTTCAATCCTCCCAACACCTCGAGGAAATCCAACCATTTCTTTGCATGGTCCTTCGAGCCGCATGGTCCTTCGACGTGAAATGACCAGTTACTGGGAGTAACAGAAGATTTTCAAAAATTTGAAAACGGCCGTTGGAAACATCGAGATCAAGACTACTTCTCTCGCCCTTCGTGCGAGCCTGGTTCGAGTCTTCGGTCATCATCATCATCGCCCTTGTGAAGAGGCATATTCGTTGGAGCAAGCAGTTCTTCAGTGGTCATCATAGCTGGGGGTCATCGCAGCGTAGCAGCCCAAGCAGTGCCCGAGAACATCGCAATCCATCGCATCATTTGAAGCAAGAAAACGTTTGGTTTTGGACACGCAGTCAACGGATTTCGTGAGATCTTTCCATATTCTTACTAACATTGTACATAATTCACATACTAACTTTCATTCCACTAGAGTATTAGATAGTGCTTTAAACCAGTGAATCATGCATATGTAGTATCTATCCGTATTAGTGATTATTCCATTCCATTAGTTAATAATTAGTTTACTTAGTAGAAACAATCATACACTCTTAGTCCGAGTCCTTTAATATTGTAGTTTAGTATTTCCCATCATAGTAGAACCCTACCCATTTAAACTTGGTAATTAGTGCACATTAATCTAGTTATAGCAATTAACTTAGTTCGTTAAGCATTTTCGTTTTTTTTTTCTTTTCTCATCACAGTTTGACACTTTGACAGTTCAGTTCGAATTCAAATATTTTTTTTCTTAACCGCCTACTGGTTTTGAGTAGCAACACATTCTCCAATCAGCTGTGTCTTAGTTTTAATACAGGCGCATCATTACTGTACTTTTCAGTGCTTTATAAGCTATTCTTTAATTAGTAATTTTTCTTTTTTATTTGTTTTCCTTCTAGCGCTTTCTGCTACCTTTTTATTTAGCCATGGCTGAGGAAATGACGATTAAAGAGCTTACAAAAAAGCGTGCCTCAGTCAAATCACAGCTTACTCAATTCACAACTTTTTTAAGTACCACTAAGTCTTGCGAACAGCTTAGTGAGGAACAGCTTGTCGAGTTAGAGATAAGAATTGAGAAAATAGTTGCCTTATATGCCACCTATGATCAATTTCAGAGCCAATTGGAGTACTTATCGGCCAAGCCCGACGAGCAATTTTCTGAACGTGAGCAATTCGAGGGCAACTACTACAAGCAACTTGCATCTGCTCGCGCGCTACTGTCAAAGCATCGCGCTCAACTGGCGTCTAAGGTAAGCTCTAATGAGCAACTTTCTGTGGCTACTAGACATAATAATGTTAGACTTCCTGAAATAAATTTACCTCACTTTAGCGGCGGCTATAAGGATTGGTTAGAGTTTAAGGATATTTATATTTCATTGATTCATGAGGAGAAAGGTATAGACAACATAAATAAATTTCACTACCTACGTTCGTCACTTAATGGCAGCGCAGCACTAGTCATTAAAAGTTTAGATTTCAGAGGGGATAACTACGACAATGCATGGCAATTGTTGTGTGAAAGGTACGACAATAAACAATTACTCATTAATAATCATATGCAAGCCCTATTCAATGTAGAACCACTTCAAAAGGAATGTAGCCAAGGTTTACGACAGATTATTGATGTAACCAGCAAAAACCTGCGGTCACTGGCAACACTAGGGTTGCACGTACAGCATTGGGGTGAAATGGTTGTTCATTTAATGGCATCTAAGTTGGATCCGGTTTCTAGCAGGCAGTGGGAGGAATATAGAAACTCTATGAACGAGTACCCATCTTTAGATATGTTCACCAGACTTATTTCTAACCGCTGCAATCTTCTGGAAACGCTTGAGGAGGCTAGGAGCTTAAAACCTAAGCCAGAATCATCGCACAGTAAGCCAAAAAGCTTTGCTATATCATCAAGTAAGGGAAAATTTAATATTTCATGCCCTCTTTGTAAACAAAGTCACTACATATTTAGTTGTGATCAATTTAAGGCACTCACGACCGCTGCACGCTTATCTAAAGTAAAAGACTTTAAGCTTTGTTTGAATTGTTTACGCCCAGGTCATTTGGAAGCTACTTGTCCACTTGGTCACTGCAAGTATTGTACAAAGAGGCATAACACAATGTTGCATTCGCATGATGATGTTCCTAGCTCTAGTAAGGAGCACATAACTTTAGCTGGTGCTAATCAGGATTTCTCATCTCGTCATGTATTGCTTTCCACAGCTTTGGTAAGAGTCACGGACCAATCCGGGATGCCTCATAGCGCCAGAGTCTTACTTGACAATGGGAGCACGGCAAACTTTGTTACCAAGGACCTTTGTGGTAAGCTACATTTACCTATTCGTAATGTAAGCTCACACGTGGCAGGCATAAACAGTCAAGTGTCTACCATTACGCAATCTTGTGCTTTACATATACAGTCGTGTGATGGGTCGCATCACATAGACATTGATTGTTTTGTCTTGCCCAACATAACCACTCGTATACCTCATACATACATAGACATAACTGACTTGCAACTACCAGAAGGTGTAAGTCTGGCTGATCCATCTTTCAATGTCCCGTCCTCCATCGACATACTTGTTGGAGCCGACATCTTTTGGAGTGTGATTGGTCGCAATCGTATTCAGTTAGGTAGACATATGCCGACGCTCTTCGAGACCAAGCTCGGATGGCTCTTATCAGGTGTCATAACTCAACCTAACAGCACTTACTCATCAGTGTGTATGTTCGCGCATGACAGGCACACCCCACACGTACAAGAACCATTGGATCTCTCCAGATTCTGGGAGCTTGATTCCATTCCACCTAAGTTTAATTTCACATCCGAGGAGCGAGCATGTGAACAAAACTTCATAAACACTACTAGGCGTAATGCTGATGGTCGTTTTGTAGTCACCATCCCCTTAAAGGAATCTGCTGAAGCATTAGGTAACTCCTTTGAGATGGCTAAACGTCGCTTTCTTTCTCTAGAGCGTAGACTTGATAGGGACCCAATTCTTAAGAATCGCTACGTAGAATTCTTGCAGGAGTATGAAGCATTAGGTCATATGAGCGAAGTTTCTCAACCTTCTTCATCTCATTCATATTATCTTCCACATCATGGCGTTTTCAGAGAGTCCAGCACAACGACTAAGCTTCGAGTTGTCTTCGACGCATCAGCCGTCACAACTTCTGGTAAGTCGTTTAATGACATTCAAGGCATAGGACCTACAGTACAGGATGACTTAATATCCATATTGCTGAGGTTTCGGCAGCATAAATACGTCATATCGTCAGACATCGAAAAGTTCTTTCGACAAATCGAAGTTGACGAATCGCAGAGACATCTACAGCAGATATTGTGGCGCTCTGACCCTTCATTACCTCTTAAAACATACACACTAAACACTGTTACTTACGGAACAGCATCAGCTCCGTTTATCACAACACGATGTTTGTCTCATCTGGCAAAGGAGGCAACACAGACACGTACACAACAGTCAATACAACACGACTTTACGTCGACGACTACCTGTCTGGAGGTGACTCTATAGAAAGCACGATAGCACTTTGTAGGAATGTCACCAACATACTTAAGACTGCACAACTCAATCTTCGCAAGTGGCAGTCTAATAACACACAAATACTTCAGGCAGTCACTACACACACACTGGATTCAACCACTAATACCACATCATCCGCACATTCAGACATACCTAACACAGTTAGTTTGAGTATTGATGAACCAAGTAAAACCCTCGGTCTTAATTGGCGCTGTCATACTGACTGTCTTACATTCTCCATTCATATACCTAAACATACAGATACTGCAATCACAAAAAGACACATACTTTCCACAATAGCGCAAGTATTTGATCCTTTGGGTCTCGTCTGTCCGTGTATTATCGAAGTCAAGGTAATAATGCAGAGATTATGGGTAGACAAATGTGCTTGGGATGATGAGGTCAATGCAGACATTAAAAAGTTATGGCTGAAGTTCATACAGACTTTACCACAGCTTAATCTCCTCAGCATACCACGGTGGGTGGTATGTGACAGCCCTACATCTGTGGAAGTACATATTTTTACAGATGCATCTGAAAAAGCATACGGAGCCTGCATATATATTCGTTCTGTAGCCAGTAGCGGCACCGTTCATACATATCTGCTCACGTCTAAAAGTAAGGTTGCACCAATTAAGTCTACCACAATCCCAAGACTAGAGCTTTGTGGTGCCCTGTTGGGAACCAGGTTGTGTGCAAAAGTCCTAGAATCATTAACACTTAAACCTGACAAGTGCATATTTTGGTGTGATTCTATGATTGTCTTAGGTTGGCTGTCTGCTTCACCAGGCACGCTTAAGCCGTTTGTTAGGAATCGAGTTTCGGAGATACGGGAAGGCTTTGGTGATTACACCTGGCGCTATGTGCCGTCCAAAGACAACCCTGCGGATCTTGTCTCTCGTGGTCTGAGCGCTGACCTCATAGGTCAATCTTCCATGTGGTGGTCAGGGCCTTCGTTCTTACTTTCAGATCCCGCTCTTTGGCCTTCAATGCCTAACACAGATGCAAACATAATATTACCTGAAATATTAAAATCACATTCCACTAACATTCATAATCAATCATTGCTTATTTCTAATCCTAATAATGTACAAAATAATTCATTTCAAGCTTTAATTAAAAATTCTTCTAACTATTCACATTTACAACGCCTATTAGCATACGTATTTAGATTCATTAATCGTGCTAAAAGAGTACATAATCATAGTCTTACTCTCACTAGTTCAGAGTTGTCCTACAGCACTGATTTTATAATTAAAACAGTTCAAAGGGAAATGTTCCCTGAAGAGTATGAGTTACTCTCATCAGGTAAACCATTACCAAACAAGAATCGCCTTAAGAAATTATCACCATTTATGGAGTCTGGTATTATACGAGTCGGAGGCAGATTAGATAATTCTTGCTACGACTATAATGTTAGGCACCCTATCATTATTTGCAGTAAACATAACTACAGTAAGCTTATTTTCAATACCTATCACCTACGTTTATTCCATGCTGGTCCACAGTTACTCTTAGCCACAATACGACATACGTATTGGCCTTTGGGTGGTAGAAATCTTGCCAAATTAACCACTCATAAATGTGTCAAGTGTCAGCGTTTCAACGGTAGAACTGTTCAACTCATCATGGGTAACTTACCGAAGGAACGAGTTCAATTAGAGTTTCCTTTCTTAGAGACGGGCACAGACTATGCCGGACCCATCCTTCTAGCTGACCGCAAGGGTAGAGGATGTAGATTAGTAAAATCATACATATGTGTTTTTGTTTGTCTAGCCACGAGGGCGGTTCATCTGGAGCTTGTCTCAGACTTAACAAAACATGCCTTTATTGCAGCACTGAATAGGTTTATTGCTCGTCGTGGTAAACCAAAGACCATTTACTCAGATAATGGTACAACCTTTATTGGCACCTGTAACGAAATAGCTGGCATACTAAAACAGGACTTTTCTTCAGAAATGGCGGATACAGGTATCAATTTTAATTTTATTCCGGCTTACACCCCGCACTTCGGTGGCTTATGGGAGTCTGCCGTAAAATCCACCAAACATCACCTTAGACGTATATTAGGCCTCGCACATCTCACTTACGAAGAGATGTCTACGTGTCTGATTCAGGTCGAGGCAATTCTGAACTCTCGTCCCCTCACTCCACTTTCCACTGATCCATCAGACCTATACCCATTAACTCCTGCCCATTTCCTTATTGGGAGATCTCTCACATCCCTGCCGCATCCACAAGTCGTCAACCAGAACATATCCAGCCTGAAACGTTTCCAGCGGATAGAGCACCTGAAGCAACAGTTCTGGAATAGATTCGCTAACGAATACATATTTTACCTCCAACAGAGAACCAAGTGGACGGAATCCAATGGGGTGCTTGAAGAAGGAGCCTTGGTGGTGCTCAAAGAGCAACAGTCGCCACCTCTGATGTGGGCACTCGGTCGCATAGTGCGTCTCATAGCTGGAAGAGACGGAATAAGCCGAGTCGCAGATGTAAGGACGAAAAGGGGCATAGTCCGACGCGCTTACAACACCATCTGTCCTCTTCCAGTCTGACCATTGAAGACCAGTCTTCAACGCCGGGAGCATGTCGAGAATATCAGCCGTGCCGGGCGACCGCGGGCGGGAGCTGAGGCGCGGAGGGCGGACTCCAGCTGCGAGCGCGCACCGGCCGGCTTGGCACTGCGTCAACGTCCTCGCTACCGAGCGTTAGCTATCACAAAATCATTCCTTGCCCACTCAAGTTTTAGTTAACCGTTTGTTGTTTCCTGTAAAATCTTTAACTTTATTATACAGTCCACACTATCGAAGTCACTTGTTTCAATCCTCCCAACACCTCGAGGAAATCCAACCATTTCTTTGCAAGTGATATAACTCGAGTTGTACCCTTTTTGTGATTTTCACATGAGCATTATCAAAAAAAAAAATACGTCTTTTTTGGTCTAACTCACGTTCTTCTATCTGCTATAGTTTCGGAGATAATTTTGTGCAAAGTGATACAACTATAGGGATTTTGGCAAAAAATTCGTTACAATCGATATTTGTCAAGATGTAACCCCAAAACCGGTCACATAACACACAATTTTTCGTGCTTCGTGATTTAAATGCTATTGTATTAAACTTCACATTTTATTTTTCAGTTCATTTATCGTGAATTTTGATGTGACTAGAGTAATATCCCTTTAAACTAATTCTTTCGATATGCCTCTAGGATACAAATCGACATGTATCTACAAATCTGAATGTAAGGTATGCTCTTTTTTGTGAAAAGTGATACAACTTGACTTAAATCATTCTACACAAATCTTACTTTTTATGTGTAAACAGATATAATGTAGTTGTATCTAAAATTCCAACCAATTGTAAAAACATGGTACAAAATAATAAATGTGCTAAGTGATACAAGTGCAGGTGGCGGGGTTTCGAGGGGGTAATCGGGGGTGCGCGGGACGTAGAGCCGTATTAGCTCACTCGTGCGCTCCGCAGTGTCGCTGCGCTGTCGACTATTCAAAAGAGCCTGTAACTGGCCAACTTGAAATAAATGATTTTGATTTTGATTGATTTTGATTTTGACTGTAATGGAGTGTGTTCACGTCCGAATGCGCCATGGATCGATGCGTAAGTTGATAGATGTATCATTTTACACGAAATTCAATAATATTGAGATTTTTGTTATTGTATTGAATTAAATCACCTTACACCAAATAACGAAAAGTTGACACAATAAATTATGTTGCTAAGTTGTAAGTATTGTTTTTAAGTAGGAGGTCAAAGTAATTTTCCCTCGTTGTAATAAATCTAGACATTTAATTTTATTATATGATATTATTTAAAGAATACCTATGGTTTTCTTACTCTTTATTTTTTTTTCAGCTTAAATCTCGAAATGATAAAATAATGAAATTGGCTACTAAATCGGATATTGAAGAAAAACATTTTGATACCCAGGAAAATGGCTGCGAATCAAGAGAGGAACAAGAAACAAGCAAAACGGTTGACGGGTCATGGCACCGAGGTCCAGGGTAGTTGCAGAAACGGTCACTGAAAAAGAAGAACCTAATGAAATCCAGGAAGAAGGTAACGAGTCAATAGAGACGCAAGAAGGAAAAAAATAGCTGCAAATATAGCTGTTTAGCTAAATCGTGCATTCAAAACATAAACGGCCGTTTTTGTTACAAATGCACGATTTAGCTAAACAGCTATATTTCAAGTGTTGACAATGTGTTATAAAATTACGTTATTGCCTTTTCTACAGTAATAATAGACCACATTTTGTATTTTTGATTCTATTTACGAGTTATGACATTTTTTCGATTGGCGGCGCTAGTGGACTGTAAAAGGCCCCTTAATTAATAGATGGAAAGACTATTTTTTTTCTATACAATGTTAGTCTACCTACAGGTGGACATTTAAAAGGTTTTTAGGTTTTATTAGAAGTTTTTGATTTAATTGTACTTTTAAAAACTATGTGAGATTATCTACCTCTAAAGAAAGTTTAAAGTTTTGTTTTTTTTTTGTTATTTTTATAGATTAAAACTTTATTGTGATACTTTGTATGACACTGAGTTGGTCAATTGCTTGCTGTGATAGCTCATCAAAACTGATCTGTGCCATTACTTAGTTTTATGTTTCAAACTTTTGTTTATGATATGTTCCTTTTGAGAATACCTAGTTACAATCGTATTGTCAGATTGTGATGATTTGATCTCCATTTAGTTGTATAAGAATTTTGATAAAAATGTGCCTTAACGACTGTATTTTTAGGTTAATAAACGTTGATTTTTATTTTTCTAAAACTTGTATTTATTTACACATATCACTATCTCACAGTTGCTGTCGCGAATCCGTAGCGTACGGTTGATCTTATCGATCCGCTGCTGTGTTTATTAGTTTCGCGAATAGTTTACTATATAATCAATTTTATATCCTAAAATGGAGAGTGGAGAAGACGAAGATGGAAGTGATTTGGAAATTTTACTTAATTGTGAAAAGGACCGAGACAAATCCTTGGAACCTAGAATTACGCGAGTTGAAATACATAAACAAAGAGAAAAAATATTACCTGAGAAGAGAAAGGAGAGAGAAGATGATCTTGATGATGATGATGACTTTATTACTGTGAGTAAGAGAAAGCCTAAAAGATTAATTAGAAGTACCTCGGCAGAGTCACAAAATCAATTATTGAGGGTAGATTTGGAAAAAAAAGATGATGAAATAAATAACATTGCAAATAACGAAGTGTGTGTAACTTCATTAGAGAATATGCCTAAACAAATGGCATTTGCACGATTATTGAGATGTGAAAATATTAAAAATGTTACAAGAATAAAGTATAAAAGTTATAACAAAGTTTTAATTCAATTTCAAGAAAAAGAAGATGCCACTAAATTAATGGAATGCCAAAAATTTAAAGAAATGGGTTGGAGATGTCAACTAATAAATGAGTTGTCCCTATCCTACGGTGTGGTAAAAGGGGTGGATCTAGATTTAAATGAAAAGGATATATTGGATATTTTGGAATGCCCTACAGAGATTTTAGCCGTCAAACGACTGAGACGCGTTAATTCGGAGAACAAATGGGTTGACTGTGAATCCATAAGAGTTTGTTTTAAAAGTAATTACCTCCCAACCCATGTTTATGCGTATGGTTGTCGTTTAAAAGTGGAACCGTATGTGTTCCCCGTGACACAGTGCTCTGGATGTTGGAAATTCGGACATATATTAAAATACTGTCCAACAAAGAAGAAAATATGTCCCAAATGTGGTGGGGACCACGAAAATTGTGATATAAGTAATATCTTATGCTTAAATTGTAAAGGAAATCACCTTGTATTAGACAAAAAATGTCCTCTTTATTTAAAAGAAAAAGATATAAGAAATATCATGAGCACTGAGCAGGTACCCTACAGAAAAGCACTTCAGCTACTCCTTGGAAAACAACGAGAAAACGCTATTTCACAAAACGCAGTTTCTCAAAATATGCTGCAACACTTGTCGCCTACTACAAACACACCAAAGGATTCTCAAACATATAGTAGCGTGCTAATTAATTCGATACAAAATCGTGGGCCGGAGATACATACACATACTGTTCAGGAGAAGGAAAAAAATGACGTACAAAACTCATCTGAAAAAAAGAAAACCAAACGTATGCAAGGAAAGAAAAGCCAACTATCGACTGAACAGGATAATTATGAGAATTTTCCATCGCAAACTGAAGAGAAAGACTACCAAAGAGATGAACAATTACTTGAAAGATTTGAATTTAAGAAATTTCTAATTAAAATTAATAGAATATTTACATCAGAAGGAACACTTGAAGAAAAGATATTGTTGTTGTTTAAAAATATCTATGAAGAATTAAAGAAGATTGTATTAAGTTGTTTACTAAAAGGAAACTGGTTAGATAAAATTATTAAGGTTGTAAATGGATAATGTCGGCAAAAATATAGGAATCAACATAATTCAATGGAATGCACAATCTCTGCGGCCCAAAATGATTTCATTTACAGAATTGTTAAATAAAGAAAAAAATCATATAGCGATCCTGAGTGAAACATGGCTAGATAATGAAGTGGACCTTAATGTAAGTGGCTATAACATCTATCGAAAAGACAGGATCGACTCCTACGGTGGTGTTGCTATTGTCATTCATAAATCTATCCGGTCACATTTAAACTTTTTTCAGGTTTTAAATCCAGGTATAGAAGTAGTTAGTGCCAAATTAATTAACTGTAAAGATTTAGAAAATGTCGTTGCACTCTATTGTCCATCTTCAGTCGTTACGCAACCGACAGACTGGGACCAAATTTTTTCTCACTTTTCAAATAAAACTTTAATAGCCGGAGATTTCAACGGCCATCACTCTAACTGGTCTATCAAAACCGATTCAAGAGGCACTCAAATAATAGATTCCTCGCTTGAAAATGCCTTTATTTCGCTTAATAATTGCTCGCCAACAAGAATTAAACTAGTTAATGGGACTTTACAGAAAACTTCACCGGATATATCATTTGCTACATCTGATATCGCAATCCAATTTGACTGGAAAGTACTCAATGAAAATCTTGGTAGTGATCACCTTATAATCAAATTGACAATCACAATACCTGATGATTTCATCATAAATAAGAAAAGAAATTACAAAAAGGCCAATTGGAGAGAATATACAGATTTTCTATCTAAAAGCTTTGTTATGCAATGCGATGAATCAGATGTCCAAGAAATGTATGACCTTTTTATAAAACAAATAAATTTAGCCGCTGATAAATATATTCCTTACATTAAATTTAGTTCTAAGCCCACAAAAAATTTCAAACCAAAAAATTATTGGACACCTGAGTTATCCCATATTCTTGCGCAGCGAAGGTTGTCACTAGCAAAGTTTCGTCGTAATCCAACGCCTGATAACTTGTCCAAATTAGAAAAAAAAATTAAAGAATTTCATGAAGCAAGTCGAAAAGCCAAATCATTGGGTTGGCGGAGATTTTGTGATTCCATTGACCATGTAGTATCAGTTTATGACATGTGGCGACGTATGCGATGGATAAAGGGTTATAAACAGTCTACTAGCTATCCTCCTATCGATAAACAAAACGAGTTACTAAGGTCACTAACACCAGACTATGTAACAAACAAAAAACCTATGTTTGTATCTAAAAATGAAACTTTAGAGTGTGATTTTAGTATCCAGGAACTACAAAATTGTTTAAAAAAGAAGGATTCTGCCCCTGGTGAGGACGGTATTTCATATTCCATGATTTATAATCTTCCCAATTCCGCAAGAATCTGTTTACTCGATATTTATAATAAAATTTTTAGTTCAGGTATTGTACCTATTCAGTGGCGTAATATTCAGATAATACCAATTCCTAAAGCGAATAATACAGTTACTGATCCTAAATTAAGGCCAATATCTCTAATTTCATGTTTATGCAAAATATTTCATTTAATGTTAGTACGACGTCTAGAATGGTATACTGAAAGGGGAAAAATATTATCACCTCTCAACATTGGTTTTAGAAAATCTCTGTCCTGTTTGGATTCATTGAGCCGCCTCGTTACTTATGTACAAAATGGTTTTTCTAAAAATATACCTACGGTAGCGTGTTTTCTGGATATAAAAAATGCATACAATAATGTTTCTGTTGATGCAGTAGCTAAAGTTTTGGATGAACTTCAAATTGGAACAAAATTTTGTACTTATATATGGTCATTCTTGAATGAGAGACATCTTAAAATTAAAACTGAATACAGTGATGTAATAACAGATCGATGGTGTAATAAAGGTTTAGCTCAAGGAGACCCTTTATCCCCGCTACTATTTAATTTAATTACATTTGTGACGGAAAAGGGGTGCGTGGCGCAGGTTAATATAAATAAGACCACGCAACCAGTCTACATAAAATATATTTAAATAAAAAAAATGGGTGTGGGAAGGTCTACGGACACAAACTCCTAAGGCATCCCTGTGGGATGTGCTGTACTGCCCTGATAGCCGGCGTGGCGATGACCGCAGCGAGGTGCCACGCTGGATGCGTAGGGGTGATGGCCAGCTCTTCTTTACGTCGGCCTGGCTCGGCCCACGTGGCAAGTATGGCCAACAAGTGGGAAGTCCGATGCCGGCCCGATTTCAGCACGCACGACGGAACCAGCCGCGTAACTAATGCGAACTTGAGGGTGCTCTAGCCAGGGGGAGACGGCTCGCTTCTAAGGCGGCCGGCCGGCGAGCCGCGGAGGGCGCCGGGGAGGGGGTTCACCTTAATCGGAGGATTCTCTCCTCGGAGTCTTCCGACTGTGAGCCGGAGGCGGTGACCGGTGGCCGCTCAAATCAGGAGTGCATGGCCGGGTTTGAAGTGACAATGAGGGCTGCGATACGCGATGTGGCCTTGAAGAGGACTTTTGAGTCCAAAAGCAAGGCCATTATCGCGGCCTCAGCCTCCATTCTTTCGGCTGCGGAGGCGCTGCACCGTGGGCCTCCGCCGTCAGATGAAATGGCCGCATTACGGGCGGAGGTCGCCCGTTCGGCGGCTGCGATGAAGGGTCTCCGGGAGGAAAATGGGAGGCTCCGAGCGGAGTTGGTAGGGCTCCGAGAAGCCGGCCCCAAGGAGGTCCTTCAGGAGGGGCGCGGGTGCGGACAAAGCCAGCCCCCAGCTGCCGAGGAACGGGACATGAACCCGAATCGGCGGGAGCTGGCTGATCTCCGCAGACGGCTCTCCGTCATGGAGGGCATTGTCCTGCGCCCCTCATTGGGGGCGAAGACTTTTGCGGACGCTGCGGCCGGCGTCCCCAAGGCGGGGCCGTCTGGCCAGCCTAGTGGCGGGGCTGCAAACCCCTCTGGGAAGCCGGCTCCAGCGAAACCAGCGCCGGCGCCGGCTAATAAGACTGCGGCCCCGCAGAAGAGCAAGGCGGAACCCCCCCATCCGAAGGGCAAGACGCCTGCCCAGAAAAAGGGCAAGGCGCCTGCCCAAAAGAAGGGCAAGGCGGCAGCGGCAAAGGAGCCGGTGCCAAAAGCGGACCCGCCACCCACTCTCCCTTCGCCCCCAAAGCCTCCCGAGGCCGAGGACGGTTGGCTAGTGGCCGGGGCGAAGCAAAAGGAGCGTAAGGCGGCCCAAAAGGCCAGGCGGGCCGAACGAAAGCGCCGGCGTAAAAAGCGGAGCGCCGCGGCGAAGCTGCGTGCCCCGAAAACCGCGGCTGTAGTCATTACGCTACAGCCGGACGCGGCTAGTAAGGGCATGCTGTACCGCGACGTTCTCGCCAAACTGAGGGCGACGGTGAACCTCGAGGAGCTCGGGATCACCGGGGGCCTCCGTGTTCGAGTCACCGCGACAGGGGCTCGAATGATGGAGGTTCCCGGGGAATCGAGCGCCTCGTCCGCGGACGCTCTGGCAGAGAAGCTCAGGGCGTCCCTAAATGCGGACGAGGTCCGAGTGTCGAGGCCCATCAGGTGCGCAACTCTGCGCATCCTGGGCCTTGACGACTCGGTCTCCGAGGAGGAGGTGTTGGCCGCCGTCACCGCGGCCGGGGGGTGCTCCGCCGAGCAGGTCAAGGCGAGCACCCTACGACCGGACCGCGAGGGTATGCTGACTGTAACGGTTAGCTGCCCTGTGACGGCGGCGAAGAAAATTGCGGAGGGCCACACCCTAAAGGTTGGCTGGTCGAGGGTGCAGGTCAAGCTGCTTGAGCCCAGACCTCTGAGGTGCTACAGATGCCATGTGGGGCACCATGTAGGGTGCCGTTGCACCTCGGAGGTGGACCGCAGCGAATTATGCTTCCGCTGCGGTCAGCCCGGTCACAAGGCCGCGGCTTGCCTGGCCACGCCGCACTGCGATGCATGTGCGGCGGCTGGGAAGCCGGCCGAGCACCGGGCAGGGAGCAAGGCCTGCGCTCCACCCGCCAAGGCCAAGGGGAAGGGGCCCTCCGCAACCGCCAACCCCACCGTCGTCAAAGCCGCAGCCGCCGCCGCCGCCGCCGCTGCTGCCAAAGACGCCACCGCAACTCCCGCTGCGGTGGTGCCACAGGAGGTCCCGGAGGGGGCTGAAATGGACTGTCATTAATGGCCCCATTAAGCCTCCTCCAGGCGAATATCAACCACTGCGCCTGCGCTCAGGATCTGTTGCTCCAGAGTATGGCGCAGTGGTCGATAAACATCGCCGTGGTCGCTGAGCCCTATTTTGTCCCGCCCAGGCCAGACTGGGTGGAGGACCTTAGTGGCTCAGTGGCCATTATTGCGTCGGCCGCCGCCGGCACCCCGACCCTTGAGATGGTCAAAAAGGGTCAGGGGTGCGTAGCAGCACGGTTCGGAGAGATCGTAGTCGCGGGAGTCTACTTCTCTCCGAGCCGAACTCTCGCCGAGTTCCAAAACTCCCTCAGGGAGTTAAGTGTCGTCATCGGAGGCTATTCCCTCCCCGTATTAGTGCTCGGGGACTTCAACGCCAAGAGCTTGGCTTGGGGTTCCCGTTACACGGATGTGCGGGGTGGGATGGTCGAGTGCTGGGCTCTGGAAACAGGCCTGGACATCCTGAACCGGGGTTCTGTACCCACGTGCGTGCGGATGCGGGGCGAGTCGGTGGTGGACATCTCGTTCGCCAGCTCCGCTCTGTCACGGCGTGTCGTCGACTGGCGCGTCATGGAGAGGGTGGAGACCCATTCCGACCACCGGTATATCCGGTTTGAGGTCTCTGCCCAGTCCCCGAGTGCGCCGGTCCCACAGACCCCGAGTGGTCCGCGTTGGGCGCTGAGGCAGCTGGACAGGGAGCTCCTCCTGGAAGCCTCGATCGTGCGGGCCTGGGTGCAATCACCGGTCAGGCCCGCCGACGTAAACACCGAGGCGGGTTGGTTCCAGGAGGCCATGTCCGAGATATGTGACATGGCAATGCCCCGAGTCCGGCCAGGAAGCGCCCGGCGTCAGGTGTACTGGTGGTCGCAAGAGCTGTCGTACCTGCGTAAACAGTGTATGGCGGCGCGGCACCTGTACACCAGGCATCGCAGGCGCCGCATTCGGCCTCCGAATGCGGAAGCCATTGAGGCGGAGCTGTATGAGGGGTACAGGGCGGCGAAGGCCACCCTCCGCGAGGCTTGTAAGCGGGCCAAGAATGAGGCCCGCGAGGAGATGCTGGAGACTCTGAACAGAGATCCGTGGGGGCGCCCTTACAAGACGGTGCGGAATCAACTCCGCACCCGGGCCCCCCCGCTGACGCAGAGTCTCCGGCCTGAGCTCGTGGAGGACGTGGTGAGCGCTCTGTTCCCTTCGCGAGGGGAGCATCCTCCCCCGCCAATGGCTCCGCCATCCGCGATGCCGGAAGCGGACCGTTCAGGAACCGATGACGATATTCCGGAGGTGACTGGGGTAGACCTGAGAGCGGCGGTACGTAGGCTGAGTGCCAAAAATACCGCCCCGGGACCCGATGGCTTGCCTGGCAAAGCCTGGGTCCTGGCCTCAGAGGCTCTTGGGCCCCGACTGGAGGGGTTCTTTAGCGCATGCATGGAGAGAGGCCAGTTCCCGCTTCGTTGGAAGACGGGGAAGCTGGTCCTCATCCAGAAGCCGGGGCGCCCGGCGGACTCGCCGTCCGCATACCGGCCCATTGTGCTGCTCGACAAGGTGGGCAAGCTCTTTGAAAGAGTAATTGCAAACCGCCTCGCCGAGCACCTGGAGGGAATGGGTCCGGATCTTGCGGAACACCAGTTTGGTTTCCGCAAGAGGCGCTCGACGGTGGACGCCATCATGCGCGTGAGAGCCCTCACGACGGGGGCTGCGGTCTCTCGGGGCGGTGTGGTCTTGGCGGTGTCTCTCGACATCGCCAACGCCTTCAACACTATGCCCTGGAGCTGCATTAGGGAGGCACTCCGGTATCACCGGGTGCCGACCTACCTTCGTCGTGTGGTCGGGGACTATTTGACCGACAGGGCTGTCATCTACCCTGGTCAGGACGGACAGTGGAACCGGCGAGAGATGTCGTGCGGTGTTCCACAGGGATCGGTTCTGGGGCCGCCCTTGTGGAACATCGGTTACGACTGGGTGCTGCGCGCCGACCTCCCTAGCGGCGTCAGCGTAGTCTGCTACGCGGACGATACGCTGGTGCTAGCTCAGGGTGGGTCGTACGAGGCGGCGGCCGACAATTTGACACGCGGGGTTGCGATAGTCGTAGAGAGGATCCGGCAGCTGGGTCTCGAGGTGGCGCTTCACAAGTCGGAGGCCATGGGCTTCCATGGACGTGGGAATGCGCTGCCGTCGGGATCCCAGTTAATGGTGGGAGGGGTTCCCATCGGCGTCGAGTGTACTTTGAAGTACCTAGGACTCGTCCTCGACAGCCGGTGGAACTTCGTGGAGCATTTCCGACGTTTGGCTCCCAGACTGGAGCGGGCCGGGGCTGCCTTTAGGTGGCTCTTGCCCAATCTGGGGGGGCCAAACGCCTCCTGCCGGAGGCTCTACGCGGGGATCGTGCGGTCCATGGCCCTTTACGGGGCGCCGGTGTGGGCGCCTGCTTTGAGGAAGCGGGCCGCCCACTACCTGAACGTGCCCCAAAAGGTCATGGCCGTGAGGACGGTACGGGGGTACCGCACGATCTCCCGCGAAGCGGCGAACCTCCTTGCCGGATTGCCGCCGTGGGATCTGGAGGCGATAGTCCTCGCGCGCCTGCATCAATGGCGCGCGGAGGCGCTGCGCCGGGGGGTCACTCCGCTGCCGCGGCAAATTGCTGCGCGGCGGACAGACCTCCGGTGCGATCTCATGGCGGCATGGAGACAGCGACTGTCGCAACCCCGTGCAGGGCACGCCACGATAGTGGCGGTAAGTCCCCTCTTTGAGGAGTGGCTTGAGAGGCGCCACGGCGCCCTCACCTTCCGTCTGACGCAGGTCCTCACCGGACACGGTTGTTTCGGGAGGTACCTGCACCGAATCAGGCGGGAGGAAACGCCCGGATGCCACCATTGCGAGGATCGGCCGGAGGACACGGTGGAGCACACAGTGGAGGTGTGCCCCGCTTGGGCGGAGCCCCGCCGTGTTCTCGTAGCGGCGATCGGCGGCGGCGACCTCTCGCGCCCGGCCCTGGTGCAAGCCATGGTCCGGGGCGAGGAGGAATGGGACGCCGTCGCCTCCTTCTGCGAAGCAGTGATGCTGGCGAAGGAGGTGGCGGAACGCGAGAGGGAGAGAACCTCTCGTCCCAGCCGCCGCGGGAGGCGCTCCGGGCGTCGGGGGTCCCGCGATGACCTCCGGCCACCGTAGACGCGGGCCTGTGGACGGTGAGTGATGGGCTAACTCGCCGTCCGTCCGTCTCACGACGAAAACAGGCCGTGTCGACGGCGCGTTCGTGTTCCACGTGCGCCTCAAAGAGATGTCAGCAACATGGGAGGGGCCCGAAAGGGCCGACGCCTGTCGGGGCCGCGGGTAGTCCAACGGTTATCGCGGCCTCGACATAGGGGGCGAAGAAGGAACATGGGTGGTTTTTAGTCAGTAGAAGTCTGACACTCCCTTTCGCTCTGCCCAAGAGCGGGAGGGGTTATTCGATGATTTTACACCCACCAAAAAAAAAAA
Organism: Diarsia rubi; assembly: GCA_932274075.1. Classification (NCBI taxonomy): domain Eukaryota; kingdom Metazoa; phylum Arthropoda; class Insecta; order Lepidoptera; family Noctuidae; genus Diarsia; species Diarsia rubi. The sequence goes on along the minus strand of OW026434.1, from coordinate 3,780,359 downwards.
AAAAAAAAAAAAAAAAAAAAAAAGGGTGCTCTAGCCGGAACTTTGGACCCTGGAACATGACGTCCAGCGTGTCACGAGATGACCAAAGGCCAACTCCGCTGATTGCGACACCAAGCCAAGCAGAGCGAACAGCAATAATAATGCACTAATGAAGGTGTTGGTGGATTGTCACAATCAGACGGAGTTTACATGTGGGAAGAGTGAAAATAAGGCATGGTAGCACATTTTGAGTGTGAAGCACGAAAAAATCAAAATGCATTGAGCTGAAGGCATTAGATTGAAATGAAATACATGAAATAGCGTACACTTAAATAGATAAAATTAAGCATACATGCCAAGTTAACCTATAAGGACAAAGAACACAAAATATACACATACCTATCATGCTATCCAACACTTACCCAGTATGGGGGTTTCAAAGACACCGAATTTAATTGCTCGATGGCGGAGAATTATGTTGATTAGGTAGGCAATTGTTTTAGGCCCGGATAATGGCGAGTTAAGACACGTGTGAAATCACATATAATTTAGATATGGTGAGACGTGTGACCGCTTCGGGAAAAACCAAAATTCCTAATGTCAAACGAAAAGATCGCGTTGGCAGCGTTGGATAGAGATGGGACATACACGAGCCCATAGATAAATCCTCACTCGCGCGCCCGATAGTTGATGCATCTTGTGCTTTTAGTAATTACTATTTGCTACCGCACTACTTGTAATTTTCTATGGTTATTATATTTTGACGTCTGCGGTTCCTTGACAGGTGGATGAAAGTAAACATTGGAATGTTGCTGTTTTTATTGTTAATTTAGTTTATATGTTTTGTTTTGTGCAAAATGTAACGTGCGACGTTACAGTACCCCGCCGCTTGGTGAGGGTTTTTACCTCAGTAAAAATCCTTTGCTCCTATTATACCTCCATCTGAATTACGACCCCTTGTATTCTTCATCATTCATCCATCATATCTCATATTCGTAATCTTTGCATACTGGCAGACTACCTTAACAAGAGGTGAGTCCGCGCCCTAGCAGCTATGTGAGAGTTCCATGTCCGTAGTTGACTTGTTACTCTCGCAAAACAGACGTACATTCGGCTTTAAGGAAGCAAAGAACCTACTAGGTTTATACTATTGAAATGGATTTAGGCTTATTTAAGGAGTATCTACCCGCTCCTGCATTGGCTTATTTAAAGAGTTGCAACCGCTCTGAAATATTAACTCTCGGTAAGTAAAACGTACCGAGTTGGCAACAACCAATCCAGAGGTTCCGATAATATGAGGAGAGACCACGAGTAAGGCACATGACAGAATCAAGTGAGCGTGGTTCTCCATCGGGGCTGAATAAGGAGGCCGAAAAAATTTATTCACTGTGTTATTCAGTGCCTTAAATATAACTAAGTAAAAAAAAAAAAATAGAGATTATTTATTGACTCCTACTAATTTCAAGTCCTTAATATGCCAGGAACCCAAGTCTTTGCCTTTCATGTCCTGAAGAACGTAGACCAATGGTGATTTCTTGGCTATGACTTTTGCTTTAATAAACTTGGGAGCTAACTTTTTCGAGAACCTGTTCCCCTTGTCACTCAAGAAATAAGCGCGTTTCATGACCACGTCGCCAACGTTAAACTCGGCAAATTTTCGACGCAAGTTGTAGTGCGAGGTGTTCTTAACATGAGCCTGCCATAGTCTGGATTGCACCGTATCGAAAACGCTAGAAAGGCAACCTAAGTTTTCGGCGTATGCATCACGTGGCAAAAACACTATTTCGTTGCCGAGGTCGTTGTCCGTGTAATGAGTACCGCAGGTTACAAGTTCGCGACCGAAGACTAGGAAAGCTGGAGTAAATCCAGTGGCCTCGTTAACGGAGCTATTCATGGCAAATTGCACCTTTGGGATATAAGTCCCAGGATCTGTGATCATCATCCACATAAGTTGAAATACACGTTATTATTGTTCTATTGTAACGATCCACCAAATTGACCTGAGGGGTATATTTTGGGGTGTAAAATACGTTTGGAATCGCATATTTCTTAAACAAGGCATCTGCGACCTTCCCTGTGAATTGGGTACCGTTGTCCATCAATATCGCTTGCGGTACGCCGTGAACAAGAAACACGGATTCCTCTAAGATTTTGGTAATGATCTCAGCGGTAGCTCTTTTAATTGGATATATTAAGCAATATTTAGAAAAACAACATGTAATAACTAATATGTAACTATTTTGCTTCCGCGAAGTTGGAAGTGGTCCCATGAGATCCATTGATAACATTTGGAATGGTCGTGAACAATCTTTTGGACGTCCCATTTCTCCCAGTGTCTGGTGATTTTGGGACTTGTAGGCTAAACATTTGTCGCAAGTACTTATGAATTTGACTACTGACTGGTACATGCCTGGCCAGTAGTAGCGTAAAGCAAGACTACGGTATGTTTTAAATATGCCCATATGACCAGCCGTAGGCACTGAATGGTTTTCATTAACGATTTGCTCACGTAATTCGGTTGGCACGACCTCCTTCCACGCGAATTCTGAAGTTAAATTGTATTTATTCTTCGATAGTCGATATAACGCGTTATTTTTAACAATATAGTTTTTAAATTTAGTAGGATCAATAAGGCAACCGTCATAAATATTCCTGTACCAAGAGTCTTTAGTGTCCAAATAAGAGTTGGAAGTACTAATGGCACTAATAGGGACGATCCTAGATAAGGCATCTGGTATGACGTTATCCACGCCACGCCGATGTTTAAGAACAAAATTAAATGCTGATAAACGAACTCCCCAACGAGCAAACCGACCCGTTGGGTTGCTTATAGAGAGAAACCACTTGAGCGCGCTGTGGTCAGTATAAACAGTGAACTGTTGACCATTTTCGATGTAACAACGCCAATATTCTAGGGCGGTTACGACGGCCAGCGTCTCGCGTTCGGTAATGCTGTAATTTTTCTCAGCCCCGGTCAATGACTTACTCATGTAGGCAATTGGATGTTCCTTTCCATCAATTGTTTGGGTGAGCATTGCGCCGAGGCCAAAATCGCTTGCATCCGTATGCACCTCAAACGGTTTATTGTAATCTGGACATGATAAGACTGGGGCTGACACTAGACTTTCCTTCAATTTCTGGAAAGCGGCGTCGGCCTCTTGGGTCCATTTAAATGGCGGGGTGAGTAGGTATAAATTGGGGGTTCTGGATCACTTGCTCTCGCGTCGCTCGAGCGCGTGATCTAGAACTCCCCAATTTATACCTACTATCATGATGGGAGTTCTAGATCATTGTACTATTAACTAATCGATGTCTTTTTTATCCACGGCGGTTTTTTAACTGATGAGCGAATGTTGCTACCGGTTCGTTGTAATTGCCTCAACAGTTCACGGCAGTTCGCTCGAACGGATGACCCAGAACTCCTCAATTTATACCGTCGTGTACCATCGTGATCTGTGATTCGGTCTACGATACAGCTTTATATTAACTGACGATGTTGCACATTTTCAAATAGATATGCAAAAAGTGCAATGGCGGGTGCCGCATATAAAAGTATCAGATCGGGAACGACTGACACTACTTAAACATTTAGAAAGAGATAAATCTATTCAGATAGCCTTTAGAAATTGGGATTTATACGAGTATCCTTTGCTCCCTAAAACTACAAAACATTGCTGGTCTGTTAAGACTGCCTCACAATTAGAGAAACCTCGGTATGTAATATTTTGCTTGCAAACCAGTAGAAAAAATAGTAAAACGAAAGACAGTTCTCTTTTCGATCACTGTGGGGTTACTAACGTAACTTTGTTTTTGAATTCACAATATTATCCTTACGAGCCTCTATGCTTAAATTTTTCCGAGAACAAATACAGTATATTATATGAAATGTATGTGAAATTTCGTCAGTCATATTACAACTGTCCTGCAGACCCCTTGCTTGACTTAACCGGTTTCAAGGAGAAGGCTCCTCTCTTTATTATAGACTGTTCAAGGCAAAACGATAGTTTAAAAAAAGGTCCCGTCGATGTGCGCTTGGAGATTGAATGTTCAGCACCAATACCAGACAACACAACTGGTTATTGTTTAATTATTAACGATCGACTTGTGGAATACAAACCTTTGAGTAACATAGTGCGCAGGTTATCATGACTGCCATTGTAGATGTTCAAGGGTTCAAAACAGAATCAAATTTATTTATCATTAAAGAAATTTCTATATTATGTAATAATAAAATTCAGGTGTTTTTAATTAAGCCCCCATTTCCATTTCGCGGTTTGACGGAGGCAGAAAAACGTCAAGTTACTTGGATTTAATGCAATAGGAAGATATACTGGGATGAAGGATTTGTGTCTTACGTAAATTATCAGAATTTGATTGAAAATATTTTAAAAGATAAATGTGTTTACACCAAAGGTATAGAAAAAGTATTATGGTTAAAAGATATTTCAAATAATAATAATGTAAATAATTTAGAAGATAAATATTGTCCTAGTTTGATAAGCTTGTACAAAAAATATGAAGATTGTCATGATTTGTATAGTTGTATTTATCATGATTCAGTATGTGCTTTAAAAAATGTTTTATGTTTAAATAGATGGTGTATAGATAATAAAATTTTGATATAAATAATTCCTTGTTTAATTTTTCTTATCCCTCCCAAACCCATAAATGTTAATCTATATAAGTTGATAGCAACAACTTTACAACCCCATTATGCTTTTATAATTATCTACAGTAAGAAGTAGAAAATAAGTAAACAGAACATGTCGCAAAATAAATACAATCCGCGCTATGACATGTATAACACGTATAAAATGCGCGAATTATCATTTAATCATTATTGGGCAACGGTTGATTCGAGGAGAAGATTAGTGATGGAAATGGCTGACGCAGGATTTTTTTATTGTGGAAATGGTGTAAATGATAAAGCAGCTTGTTTCTCATGTGGAGGTGTTATAGAAGATTGGGAGATTTACGATGATCCTTGGTTGCAGCATGTTCAAAACTTTCCTGATTGCTTTTATTTAAATGCTGTGAAAGGAAAATACTATGTCGAAAATACAACGTACCGGTAGCAACATTCGCTCATCAGTTAAAAAACCGCCGTGGATAAAAAGACATCGATTAGTTAATGATAGTACAATGATCCAGAACTCCCATCATGATAGTAGGTATAAATTGGGGAGTTCTGGATCACGCGCTCGAGCGAGACCTCATTTTATTGGTTTCTTATATGTTTGTATGTATTCCGCCAGAGTTAATGGACACCTCATTCCTTTTACGATGTTCGTCTCAAGTCGCCTCCAAAAACTCTAATAAGGATAAAGTGCTGTGAAAACACTTTCCTTAACTAGAGTATTCGGATGCATTCACATTGCGATTTCAGTACGAGAAATGAATAAAATAAAATCTACTTTAAGTGCTCAGGTGTTAGAGATGAAATTCTAATAACAAGTATTGTTTTAAATAAAATTTCGAAGTAATTATTGTTGTAAACTCACTTATGACTAAGGCTTTAGGATTTACGTCTATAAAATAAGCATCTAAGATATCATTCCTTGGGCCGCGGGTAGTCCTCTGGTTATCGCGGCCTCGACATAGAGGGCGAAGAAGGAACATGGGTGGTTTTTAGTCAGTAGAAGTCTGACACTCCCTTTCGCTCTGCCCAAGAGCGGGAGGGGTTATTCGATGATTTTACACCCACCAAAAAAAAAAAAAAAAAAAAGATATCATTCCTTACATCTTGACATTGTTGTGCTGAAGTGCATTTCACTGGACAGTGAGTTTAAATTTGTTTGTGGTTGTTCATAAGTGTTGCAGTTGAAACAAAGTATGTGAGTATTCTATTTTATTTATTCATTTTTTTTTCAGCAATATATACGACTGTAATAGTTAATTGTTTTACGACTGAAATTAATTAAGTTTAGATAATATGTATTTTATTCGTTTAATATTTCAAAAACTATTATAGGTTGGTACTTGTACTGTATTTGTTGTTTCATATTAATATTTTTATTACAAACGTAATAACTCTTGCTTCGTTGCTATATCATGCAATAAACATAAGACCTGGGTTCGATTCCTAAGTTATTAAAAGTATTTTATTTTTCTGATACTGTAAATATATTATTCCCTATTCGATGAGATTTCACAACGGGGGCGAACAGTATACCTCTACCTAGCCTTTGAAGAATACGGGTGCTGTTGTTTCATGTTGCTACGAACTTTGGTAACAAAAATATTTATTGCATTTTTAATAATGTTTTCAGGGCTCAGTCGATGAATAATCCTTTTTGGTTTGAAGAAGAGGACATCGAGCCTTCAACGTCTCGAGCAACAAAAGAAAAGCCCTCGGCGGCTCAAAATAAAAAAAAACCTGTGAAGAGAGCTACAAAAGTGACTCAGAAGAAGAAGGCTTTGGTTTCTAAAAACCCTTTCGCTTCAGAATCGTCAGATAGCGACGCCCCACCAGTTGTTACAACACCGGTTCCAAAAAGAAAACGAAATACCATCGTTTCAGATTCTGAGGTAAGATTTTTTTTTATAAACATATCAAATTTTCATTTCATTATAAAACATTCATAAACTATCAGTATACTTATTTTTGCAGACATAAGTTTAAATAGACTTTTCTAATACTTAGATTATTTATAGTAATGGTAACGGTAGATAAAACAATGTAAAAGTCTCGAAATTTGCATAGGCAACATTTATAGAAACGTTTTTAGTCGTTTGTCGGTAGTGCTCATTTTAATAAGTGCTCATTTTTGAGAAGTGCACATTTTGCGTTGTGCACATACTGCGTCAAACCCTTATTTTAAATTTGTTTTTAATTACTTGCTCTCGCGCTTATTATTTTTAATTAAAACTAGATATCTTATGTATTTCAGGATGAATCATCTCGACCGCTGATCCGTGCTGCCACTCTGAAGAACTGCTTCACTCAACGAGTCGCTGATGGCTATACCTACCAATCAGACCCGGGCAGGGTTGGAAAATATTATTTTGAATTAAAAGTTTATAACACGAACGAAGTGGAAAAACTTGCTCCAAACGAGCGTTGGAAACAATCGCTTGCAACGTTAAAATTATCAACTGATAAAGATAATGTTGTGTGGAAGGCTTTAACACACCTTGTGAATACTGGAAAAGCTGAATTTATAGAAATTCAGCCTATTCTATACAGTAAACCTTCTTAAATTAAATTTCATTTTATTCAGTTTTTGTAACCACACTTCTTTTGTGCAAGTTTTTGTAATTTGCTAATAACTTTAATATAAGTCTGTTTAATCTTTTTTTTATAAGTAGTAAACAAACTGAAATATTTTATAATAATCTATACAAAGAAATGTGAGAGTATTTTTTTGGATTAAAAATAATTATTTTACATGTACTCTTCAATCAGACCCGGGCAGGGTTGGAAAATATTATTTTGAATTAAAAGTTTATAACACGAACGAAGTGGAAAAACTTGCTCCAAACGAGCGTTGGAAACAATCGCTTGCAACGTTAAAATTATCAACTGATAAAGATAATGTTGTGTGGAAGGCTTTAACACACCTTGTGAATACTGGAAAAGCTGAATTTATAGAAATTCAGCCTATTCTATACAGTAAACCTTCTTAAATTAAATTTCATTTTATTCAGTTTTTGTAACCACACTTCTTTTGTGCAAGTTTTTGTAATTTGCTAATAACTTTAATATAAGTCTGTTTAATCTTTTTTTTATAAGTAGTAAACAAACTGAAATATTTTATAATAATCTATACAAAGAAATGTGAGAGTATTTTTTTGGATTAAAAATAATTATTTTACATTTGTACTCTTTCAGAGGCTCGAACTATGAAATTTGAAACTTCGAAAACTTCGAAATTTGAAAAACACGAAATAAGAAATTCTGAAATTAAAAAAACTGAGAAGTTTATATTTTACATGTACTTTTTTCAGAGGCTCGAACTATGAAATTTGAAACTTCGAAACTTCGAAACTATGAAACTTCGAAATTTGAAAACACGAAATAAGAAATTCTGAAATTAAAAACTGAGAAGTTTATATTTTACATGTACTTTTTTCAGAGGCTCGAACTCTGAAATTTGAAACTTCGAAACTTCGAAACTTCGAAATTTGAAAAACACGAAATAAGAAATTCTGAAATTAAAAACTGAGAAGTTTATATTTTACATGTACTTTTTTCAGTCTCGAACTATGAAATTTGAAACTTCGAAATTTGAAAAAAACACAAAATAAGAAATTCTGAAATTAAAAACTGAAAAGTTTAAAAACCTGAAATAAGAAATTTCGAAATTGAAACTTTTATTTTACATGTACTTTTTCAGAGGCTCGAACTATGAAATTAAAAACTTCGAAATTTGAAAACACGAAATAAGAAATTCTGAAAATAAAAACTGAGAAGTTTAAAAAACCTGAAATAAGAAATTTCGAAATTGAAACTTGAAAAATTTTAAAAAAACCCTAAATAAGAAATTCTGAAATTAAAAACTGAGAAATTTTAAAAAAACACAAAATAAGAAATTCTGAAAAAATAGTTTTTTTTTTAAGATAAATTTTAAACATGTTTTTTTGTAAAGACTGTAATATTTATGTTTCAAAATTATCAGCACACAGTAGAACAAAAATATTCATAAATCTAATCGATTGCTCTGCTCCGAATTCGAAAATATTCAAATTATTGCTACAGCGTTTAAAAATAGAATCATAAGTTACAAAGTGAATCCACCTAAATCTAGTGAAGTAACAATAACTCCAGAAACGTTTTTAAATCAAATTTCCAAATCTGTATGTGATATTATCAATCTTATGATTCAAAAACATAAAGCAATTAAAGTCAATTTTGAATTATTTGTGTCATATGTTTTGCCAAAAAATAATGAAAGCTCTATGAAATCTTTCAATACCAAATATATGATAGCAGTTCCGAATACAAATATTTATAACATGTATTTTAAATGCTCTGAAAACTTAATATCTAAATGTTTAGAGTTTGAACTTGCCGAATCTGGCTGGACTATTGTTTGTATAAACCATTTGGAAATAAACATAAATAAGTACAATCCTTTAAGAGCTGGAACATACTTAGAATTGCCTAAGGTTATAAAAAACACAAAGTCATGTTTGAATATACGCAACAATGACAATCATTGTTTTTTGTGGTGTATTATTGCCCATATGTTCCCAAAAAGACTAAATGCTAATAGAATTCAATCGTACCCACACTATACGTTGCTTTTAAACATAAATGATATGTCTTTTCCACCAAGTTTCGATGATATTAAAATCTTTGAGAAAAATAATCCTTCTATAAGTGTGAATGTGTATGGTCTTGAAGCTAATAATCATGTAACGGGTCCTCTATATTTGACACGCAAACGAAAGCTTACACATGTCAATTTGTTGTACATAACGAAAGACGATAAAGCCCATTTTTGTTTAATAAAAAACTTTAGTCGCCTTGTGCATAGACAATTAACCAAACATAAATCTAAAGTATTTTTGTGTGATGAGTGTTTTTTGTATTATGACAATGAAGATAAATTATTAAATCACAATTGTAGTAGAATAAAAACAGTTTTGCCTGATGAACATAGCAAATTAAAATTTTCAAACTTTGAAAAAACCCAAAGAATTCCAATTGTTATATATGGAGATTTTGAAAGTTTGCTTTGCAATTACTCAGACAAAAATAAATCACTTTTTACTGAATCTGTACAGTCACATCAAGCATCGTCGTATGCTTATTATATTTGTTGCAAATCTAAACCTGAATTAAATGGTTTTGTTAGTTATAGAGGTCCAAACTGCGCACAAAAATTTGTTAAAACCATTACAAATGACATAAAAAGGCTGTATAAAATTTTACAAAATAAAGTACCAATGCTACCTCTTACTTCTGATGAGTTAAAATCATTCAAAAAAGTTCAATTCTGCCACATATGTAAAACCAAGTTTGCACAAAATGATATAAAAGTTAAAGATCATGATCATTTTACAGGTAAATATAGAGGTCCTGCCCACAATGCTTGTAATTTAAATTTGAAACAATGCCAGTTCATACCTATAGTTTTTCACAATCTATCTGGATATGATTCTCATTTATTTATAAAAGAGCTGTCGGATATAATTGGCAAAATAACTTTAATTCCGAAATCGAAAGAAAAGTACATATCGTTCACTAAAATCATGCCTATTGATAATAAAAATATAGTTCAGATGAAATTTATTGATTCGTTTAACTTTTTAAGTACTAGTTTAGATAAATTGGTAATAATGTTACACTCGGATGATTTTCAACACATGCGCTTGTTTTTTAATCAGGATCGTTTATTTAATTTAGCGTGTAGAAAAGGCGTATATTGTTATGATTATGTAGACAAATGGGAAAAATATGATGAAACCCAACTGCCAGAACAGTCAAAATTTTTCAATAAACTAACGGGAGAAAATATTTCAGCTGAAAATTATCAGCACGCTTTAAAAGTATGGCAAACTTTTAAAATAAAAAATTTAGGAGAGTATACAGACCTTTATTTAAAATGTGATGTGCTGTTATTATGCGATATTTTCGAAAAGTTTCGAGAAATGAGTTTACTTTATTATAATTTAGACCCATGCTATTATGTTTCATCACCATCGTTAAGTTGGGATGCTATGCTAATGTATACTAAAGTAGAGCTTGATTTAATATCTGATGTAGAAATGTACCAAATGTTAGAAAATGGAATTCGAGGAGGTCTTGCCCAATGCTCATTAAGATATGCCAAAGCTAATAACAAATATCAATCATCGTATAATAAGGACAAGGCAAGCACATACCTTATTTATCTGGACTGTGTGAATTTATACGGCTTTGCAATGATGCAGAAACTTCCAATGCGTAACTTCCGATTTCTTAATGATAATGAAATAAATAACTTCAATATAAATGATGTTGACAAAAACGATGATATAGGATACATTTTAGAGGTAGATTTATATTACCCACCTAACATTCATAATGCTCATTCGGATCTGCCATTTGCTGCCGAAAAATATTCTCCTATGCAAAACAAATGTAAAAAATTAATTGCAAATTTACACAGCAAACATCGTTTTGTTATCCATTATATACATTTACAAGAGTGCTTAAAAAATGGTTTAATATTGTTAAAAATATATAGAATATTATCATTCTATCAAGATAAGTTTTTAGAACCATACATTTTATTAAATACTTCTCTTAGGCAAAAAGCTAAATCGGATTTTGAAAAAGATTTTTTTAAGAAACAAAACAATTCTATTTTTGGAAAAACAATTGAAAACAAGCGGAAACAAGTTGATGTAAGGCTCGTAAAATTATGGAAAGATAAGTTAAATACAACCAACAAATTGTATGGCGCTGAAAGGTATATTAGTGCACCGCATTTTAAAGACTTGTCAATTATATCCGAAAATTTAGTAGCTATTCAATTAAATAAGACAAAAGTTATATTAGATCGTCCTATTTATATCGGATTTTCTAAACACATTTATATCATTTTCATTATTCTGTAATTAAGCAAATGTATGGAAATAATGTAATTTTATGTTATACTGATACTGACAGTTTACTTTATTTTGTAAAAACTGATGATTTTTATGAGGATATGAAAAACAATATTCGTTATTTTGACACAAGCAATTTTGAGGATAACAATATATATGGGTTACCTAAAACCAACATGAAAATGCCCGGCTATTTCAAAGACGAATTGGGTGGAGAGATTATTTCAGAATTTGTAGGTTTACGAGCTAAGTTGTATTGTGTACGCACTGAAAAAAAAACTATAAAGAAAGCAAAGGGAGTAACAAAGCCGATAACGAAAAAAATGGATATTGAAAAATATAAAAGGGCATTAATGTTTAATGATAGCCTGCGAGATGATATGTATGTTATAAGATCTAAAAATCATCAAGTATTTACACAAAAATTAAATAAGCTCATCCTTAATAGTGATGACGATAAAAGGCAGAGAATTGAACGTAATTTCCACACTTTACCTTGGGGACATTATAGTTCAATACTTTAGTACTTGTAGGGTTATTCTATTTGTTCTACTGAGCTGAAACTATGTTGTAAGTTACAAAAGCTAATAACAATTGAATTAAATGTGTAATAAGTGTATAATCGAATAAAAAAATATGTAATAAATGAATGTAACTACATAAAATTAATAAATATACAATCAATATTTATTTGTTTTTTTTTTTTCTTCCTTTCCGAAAGATTACTTTTATATCTAAGACTAAGCTTGTCATAACTAGCTTATGCCTTTTTTATTTTATATAAACTGGGAATAGAAATCAAACTACAAATAGTTCATATTAAGGATTTATTAATAATAGTTATATTATAATGCTCTTTCAATAATTAGGCTGATAGGAGTTTCTCATTAAGTTTCTAATTGTCAAGACTTACAAAGAATTAGGTACACTTAATTTTTTAACTATCTTACCAACTAAATGTTCAGTCTCTTGCATGATATCATCATAGTCACTTCTTACTAAATATTGCACATTTACACTTGCACTATCGGGATCACTGCAGTTTATTTCACTGTTATCATCCAAATCATGTATTATAATTTTGACTATGTGACGAATGCGTCCTGTATCTCTCTTCATGATATAAGATGTATTTTGCAGAGACTTTGACTTGTTTTTTTTCTTTAAAGTTTGTTCCTTTTGTTTATTTATCCGACTCTCCTCACAGGCCTTTGCTGCTACTTCAGAGTACCAAGTCTCCCTATCTTGAGCATAATAAAATGGATTGGTAACTGGGTCTGAGTCGTCTATCAAATTCTGAAAGAATACCAAGAATATTATAACTAAACAGCATTAACTATGGATTTAATGTTTGATTTAAGATAATCCTAAAAATTACATACCCTTAAATGTTGCGGGTCGACGGGGCTGTAGGATGGCGAGTGTGACATGATTCTGCATAACAAAAAAAGATGCAATACTTAATTATTACTATTACTTTAAATAATTAATTTAACAAATTAAAAAAAAAAAACTTACCTTGAAAATATAAAATCGTAAACAAAATGACCTGCTAATGCAAAGAACGCCTGCGAAGTGATCGCTTATTTTATGATAGGTGCATACATAAGTTATTTGGCACGCGATGTGTAAACAAGATGAGACTAGAACCGTTCCTGTAGTGACAAGTCTAAAGATAGTGCAAAATGAACTATATATGTATATGTTAGGTAATAATTAAATTAATTGACAAGATGAAGTTGATCAAACAACCCATATCACTAAACGTTAAGAATATACATTTTGGCGAGTCTCCTCAAGAGATTAGACATAGTGCTTTGTTGCCAAATACGATTCGTTGTATTATTTGCGGTCCCTCTAATTGCGGTAAAACAAACGTTGTGATCAGTTTGTTATTGCATGAAAATGGGCTCAAATTTCAAAACCTTTACCTTTACTCGAAGACTAATTTTCAGCCAAAATATTGTTTTTTACGAGAAGTAATAAGAAGAGTACCTCAGATAAAATTCAATGAGTTCAATGACGATAAAGATGTCATATCTCCGAGTGAAGCTTTACCAAATTCTGTGTTTATATTTGATGATGTCGTGTGTGAAAATCAAATAAACATCCGGAATTATTTCTGTATGGGTAGACATAAGCAAATTGATTGCTTTTACTTATCGCAAACCTACTCAAAAATTCCGAAACAGTTGTTACGCGATAATGCCAACTTTCTTATAATATTTAAACAAGATGATGTGAACTTAAAGCATATCTATGAAGAACATGTAAATTCTGATCTACTATGGCATCAGTTTAAAAACATTTGTAAATCTGTTTGGAGTAACCCTTTTAACTTTCTTCTTATTAACAAAGAGTCACCATTAAACAATGGAAGGTATAGACAGAATTTTGATATTTTTTTAAACTTTGAATGAAGGTTCATACTTAAATATGAATTACATGCATGAATGCCGTTAGTATTATTTCTTTCTTAGCTGAATACAGTTGTTATTTTTATTGAAAGATGGAGACAAATATTAAAATGGAATTAGTGAAGTCTGTCGACTCCATAAAGAACAAAATAAAACAAATGAAAAATCAGGAACATACAATGAACTTGTCACTTGATAAAATGCTAAAACCTGTCACAGATCCTCTAAAAACTCTAGTTGATTCCAATAGATCTAAAGAAAAAATGAATCAAATTGAAAATACAACTCTAAATAACTCTGAAGGAATCGAATCCGATGAAAATAATACTAGTTCATCTACAAAGATCGATGACTATTACGATGCAAATCTAAATTCGGCCCAATTCATTGAAGAAAATGATAAAAAGGAATCTATAGATCATTTAGAAATGTCGTTAGAGGGTGATGATATCTTTGGTATTTATGATGGTGTTAGTATACCATTTGGAATTAGAAGTGAAAACAAAACATTAATGATGGGTAACTCAGCGGTATCATTTTCTAAAATTGATAGTTTGAATAACGATACTATCATTTTGATCAAAATTGGCGACAAAGCTTACAATTTAACAACTGGTCTAAAAGAACTTTTACTTCGAAGAAAACCTGATTTAAAGGTAATATCGAGCGAAGATAAAATTGTCTATAAAGATATGTTACATTATACAAATGCGCATAAAAGAGATTTTAATCCTAAAGGTCAAATAAGAGGTGACAAAGGTATAAAATATTGTAAAATAATTAAACCCCTATTTTCTGAATCGTCAAACGATGATAAACTTTCTCACACTAAACTTGGTGGTAACTTGCCAACGCTAAAAAAATACAAAAACAACACCGACTTGGTATATTGGGATGATCCTAACGAATTAGTCGAGAGATTGAAATTATTAGTAGCTTCAAGAGATGCTGGCAATACGAACCATGATAATGAAATTTTATCAATAATTGAAGAATTAAAAGAAGCCGGCATAATTCAAGAATAAATAGTCGTAACAATATGCTTTACATTCAGTATTATACATGAATTCAAGACAAATGTACTAAATTCTGAACATGAGCAAAGCCGATGTGGTAAACGAAATTCATAAAAATGTAAGGGTAAACTTTCCTCGAAGACATGTTATTTTGAAAGATATAGACGACCTGTGGCAAGCAGATTTAATTGATATGCAATCAATTTCAAAAGAAAATAAAAATTGTAGATTTATTCTTGCTGTTATTGATACATTTTCAAAGTACGCTTGGGCCTTTCCTCTGAAAACTAAAACCAAAGATGATGTGTGTAACTGTTTCAAAATTTTCCTAGTTAAAGGACGTGTTCCTAAAAATCTGCAAACAGATAATGGGACAGAATTTTATAATAATAAATTCCAAAAGCTTATGAAGTCAAATCAAATTAATCACTATTCAACATTCTCAACAAAAAAAGCTTCGATAGTTGAACGATTTATCAGAACATTGAAATCTAAACTTTATAAGGAATTTAGTTTAAAAGGCAACTATAATTGGGTAGATAATACCCTTAATGACGTTATTTACAAATACAATCACACTTACCATCGGACAATTGATGAAATCCCCGCTAACGTGGATAACAGTAATAAACAACGAATATTAGAAAGATACTTAAGGTTGGTAAAAAATGATAGTATAAGAAGCAAGTTTAAAGTAGATGATTATGTACGTATCAGTAAGTACAAAGGAACATTTGAAAAAGGATATACCCCTAACTGGTCAACGGAAATATTTAAAATTAGAAAAATACAAAATACAACTCCTATCACCTACTTAATTGAAGATACAATCAGAGGTCAGCCTATTTTAGGGGCATTTTATGCGCAAGAGCTTCAAAAGACAAAACATCATAATGTTTATCTAGTCGAGAAAGTTCTTAAAAGAAAAGGAAACAGGGTTTTAGTAAAATGGCTGGGTTTGTCTTCTGCTGAAAACAGTTGGATTGATAAATCGAATATAGTATTATAAATAAAAAAAAATTAACTCAGAAGTTAGTCATTTGATTGATGAAGTGTGTAAGTATTTATTATAGCGCTCGATTCAGTTTTATTAGTCTTATGATGTGTATTGGAGAGAGTAGTAGTCTTCTCAATTGGCTTATAAACAATTTACCATTTGAATTACACTTACCCGGATACAATTATTGCGGCCCTGGTACAAAATTAATTAAAAGGCTTGCAAATAGAGATAAAGGTATTAATAAATTAGACGAATATTGCAAAGAACACGATATTGCCTATCACAAATCATCAAACTTAAAGGATCGTCACAAAGCTGATTTAATTTTGTTAAAAAGGGCAAAAGAGCGAGCAGTTGCCTCGGATGCGAGTGTATGCGAAAAAATCATGGCACGTTTAGTAAGCAAGGCAATGTCTGCCAAAATTAAAACTGGCTGTGGCATAAAAATATGCAACAAAAAGCGCTCTCGGAAAGTTACATCGGGAAAAGGGTTAAAAAATAAATTTAAAAATATTGTTAGTAAAACGAAAAGACGCTTTAAAAAATTAAAGCCAAAATGCAAAAAAGTGGCGATAGAATTAGCTATGGCGGCCGCCAGAGAATTAGCTGACGATTCATCCATTAAACTTCCTCGGGTTATTCCTATACCGAAAAGTGGTGGTGTATTACCTTTGATTCCTATTTTTGCTGGATTATCGGCGGTGGGAGCATTAGCATTAGCAGGCGGTGCAGCTGGTATTGCCAAAACTATAAATGAATTCAAGATAGCTAAAAAGCAATTGACTGAATCGAAGAGACACAATGAAAAAATGGAAGCTCTTTGCATTGGAAAAGGTTTACACCTTAAACCGCATAAACATGGGCTTGGAATCTTTATATCAAAAGAAAAAAACTAAGATATCGGCTACCCAAACGAGCCTTAACTAACTTTGACATTTTGAAGTATGGAAATAATATTCCTTATTTTCGAGGTGTATTTATGAGAGATGAGCTCCCTAAAAAACCTTTTAAAAAAGAGTGTGGAGTTGTTAATTTAGATAGTTCTAAAAATCCAGGTTCTCATTGGGTAGCCTATGCAAAAAACAATGATTATATTGAATATTTTGATAGTTATGGAAATCTTAAACCACCAAAGGAGTTTATAAAATACATCGGTGCTAAAGTACACTATAATTTTGATAATATACAGCGCGATCACCCTTACAATTGCGGACACCTATGTTTACATTTTTTAAATAATTTTTGGTGTAGTCCAGGAATAAAATGATCAGGATCTCCTAAAAGTGTTCAGTCTACTAGCATGTCTATAACGGTAACCATCTCTGGAAATAAATCAGAATTGGATACATTTTTTCAACCACCTCTGTATTTATCTGGTCAATATGAGTGTGGTTTGTTATACTTTTCAGTATTAAATTCAATACCAAATGTGCGTATTAATCACGACATTATTCCGGTGATCAGAATCGAATGCGATCTTATACACGGCTCATACTCTAACGGGTTACCAACTCATATAATTCATGAATTTGTATCTAATGCTGCTAAAGGTCAGCAAATCATAGAAATACCGCAAAACCTTATTTACTTTCCAGTGAACAAAAATACTATTACATCGATATCTATTAAGATAGTTGATCAATTTGGGTTCTGTATTAACTTTAGAGAAGAACACAAAAATATTGAACTACGCCTTCATATAAGAAAAATAAAATGATATTATATTATAAAAACCCTGTAGTTAACAAAAAGCGTCCTATTTCTTATACAACCACTAAGGTGCAAAGACGTAAGAAAAAAGTTATAAATTTAACTAAAGCAAATAAAGATTTTCTTAAAGCCCTAGGTTTAAAAGTATGAATATGCTACAGATTACTGAATTACCACACTTCGATACTTCGATTGAAAGTTATGAAGTCCATTCGTACAATCCCTACAACAACAGCTTTCGAGAAAACGATGAAATCAGAATTCCCATACACCAGCCCGGCGAGCACGGCCTACAGTGACATGGCATGAGTCACACATTTTATCACAGTTTGGGCGATAAAACCGTTTTGTCTTAAATGCTAGCACGGCGGCGTAAGATAATTTCTTGATATGTGATATAACTTCTTGACGTTTAGTTGGGACTCCTATGTCTTATTTGCTAATATGGGCGCACCCATTTTGTAACAAATGTCACATTTTGACAGATGAATATGCTCGTTTATATCACGTTCGTTCGGAGGTGGTGATAAAAGTAAATTAAAAATATAAGTATATTTTTCTGCTTACTACTGCATCAAATGGCAGTAAATTATTATAATTATGTTCTTGCCCGAAGGCAAGAGGTCCAAAGTAGGAAAATATTCCGAAGAAACATTCGGGACTCCTCTAATCCGTTCGAGTTGCCAGACAGGGAGTTCCAACGGATTTTCCGCCTGACAAATATATTTCAAAACAAATCACATCAAACTTTTAAAGAAAAACAGAACTTTTAGTTAGTAGCAAGTTATCAAATAATAAATAAAAAAAGAAAATGAAAGACGTGCCGCGTACGTGATAAGTCAAAAATGAATTAGTACCTACCCAAGAAAATTAAAAAGTTGTTTAACTGTATGAACTGTGCTCTTTTATACGTATTATTTTATTTGGTCGCCTATTCAGATGGTCATAGACATTTTTATTTTTTTAATATACTAGGTCACACTATGAAGTCAGCAACAAGAAAGACAAGTCGCGTCTTAAATTATATCACATGTGGTACCCGTGCTAGCATTTAAGACAAATTCTAAGACGTGACATAATTTATAACGTCTTGTCACCAACGTCTTGGGTACGCCCGTGCTCGCCCCGCAGCAAGACGTTTATGTGTTGCCATCAGCCAGCTCAATTTACGTCGAAGGGCAAGCAAGGTTCTTCGGTAAAGATGGAAATCCTATTAAGAAAACTATTACGTTCAGTAACAACCCTGTTATGTTTTTGTTTCAAGATATCAGATACGAAATAAATGGTATAGAAATAGATCGAATTAAAAATTCTGGAATAACATCAACAATAAAGTCATACGTTTCAATGAATGATGGAGAAAATAAAGTCGCTGCCTTGTGGGGTTGGAACATGGTTGGATTTAAAAGCGATGGTTATTTTAGTGCTATTGTTCCTCTTAATAAGATTTTAGGATTTGCTGAGGATTACAATAAAATTGTAATAAATTGTAAACATGAACTTATTCTGAATAGAAGTAACTCTAACTTAAACAGTTTTATATTAACTGACGATGTTGCACATTTTCAAATAGATATGCAAAAAGTGCAATGGCGGGTGCCGCATATAAAAGTATCAGATCGGGAACGACTGACACTACTTAAACATTTAGAAAGAGATAAATCTATTCAGATAGCCTTTAGAAATTGGGATTTATACGAGTATCCTTTGCTCCCTAAAACTACAAAACATTGCTGGTCTGTTAAGACTGCCTCACAATTAGAGAAACCTCGGTATGTAATATTTTGCTTGCAAACCAGTAGAAAAAATAGTAAAACGAAAGACAGTTCTCTTTTCGATCACTGTGGGGTTACTAACGTAACTTTGTTTTTGAATTCACAATATTATCCTTACGAGCCTCTATGCTTAAATTTTTCCGAGAACAAATACAGTATATTATATGAAATGTATGTGAAATTTCGTCAGTCATATTACAACTGTCCTGCAGACCCCTTGCTTGACTTAACCGGTTTCAAGGAGAAGGCTCCTCTCTTTATTATAGACTGTTCAAGGCAAAACGATAGTTTAAAAAAAGGTCCCGTCGATGTGCGCTTGGAGATTGAATGTTCAGCACCAATACCAGACAACACAACTGGTTATTGTTTAATTATTAACGATCGACTTGTGGAATACAAACCTTTGAGTAACATAGTGCGCAGGTTATCATGACTGCCATTGTAGATGTTCAAGGGTTCAAAACAGAATCAAATTTATTTATCATTAAAGAAATTTCTATATTATGTAATAATAAAATTCAGGTGTTTTTAATTAAGCCCCCATTTCCATTTCGCGGTTTGACGGAGGCAGAAAAACGTCAAGTTACTTGGATTTAATGCAATAGGAAGATATACTGGGATGAAGGATTTGTGTCTTACGTAAATTATCAGAATTTGATTGAAAATATTTTAAAAGATAAATGTGTTTACACCAAAGGTATAGAAAAAGTATTATGGTTAAAAGATATTTCAAATAATAATAATGTAAATAATTTAGAAGATAAATATTGTCCTAGTTTGATAAGCTTGTACAAAAAATATGAAGATTGTCATGATTTGTATAGTTGTATTTATCATGATTCAGTATGTGCTTTAAAAAATGTTTTATGTTTAAATAGATGGTGTATAGATAATAAAATTTTGATATAAATAATTCCTTGTTTAATTTTTCTTATCCCTCCCAAACCCATAAATGTTAATCTATATAAGTTGATAGCAACAACTTTACAACCCCATTATGCTTTTATAATTATCTACAGTAAGAAGTAGAAAATAAGTAAACAGAACATGTCGCAAAATAAATACAATCCGCGCTATGACATGTATAACACGTATAAAATGCGCGAATTATCATTTAATCATTATTGGGCAACGGTTGATTCGAGGAGAAGATTAGTGATGGAAATGGCTGACGCAGGATTTTTTTATTGTGGAAATGGTGTAAATGATAAAGCAGCTTGTTTCTCATGTGGAGGTGTTATAGAAGATTGGGAGATTTACGATGATCCTTGGTTGCAGCATGTTCAAAACTTTCCTGATTGCTTTTATTTAAATGCTGTGAAAGGAAAATACTATGTCGAAAATACAACGTACCGGTAGCAACATTCGCTCATCAGTTAAAAAACCGCCGTGGATAAAAAGACATCGATTAGTTAATGATAGTACAATGATCCAGAACTCCCATCATGATAGTAGGTATAAATTGGGGAGTTCTGGATCACGCGCTCGAGCGACGCGAGAGCAAGTGATCCAGAACCCCCAATTTATACCTACTGGGGTACCCTTCTTTGTTGATGTTAATTTGTTTAAGGGACCAGCTATAGTACTAAAGTTGGGAACGAAACGTCTGTACCAGGTCGCCGTACCTAGAAAACGCTTAAGTTCTTTCTTATTGGTTGGTGCTGGATATTTTAGTATAACATCAACTTTGGAAGGATCGGTCCGCAAACCTGAAGCATCTACTACGTAGCCTAAATATTTTAATTGCGAACTAAAAAAATTACATTTCTCAAGGTTAATGGTTAAGTTCGCCTTTTTGAGCTTTTCTAGTACCCGTAAAAGTAAGTTCACGTGACTATTAAAATCGCTACTAATTATTATAATGTCATCTAGATATGCGAAGACTTTAAGATCAAATTCAGAGAACAGCAGGTCAACTAGACGCTGTTGAGTGGCCGGGGCATTCGTAAGACCAAAAGCAGTCCTTTTAAAGCGAAAGGTGCCCCTGCCTGGAACATAAAATGCTGTTTTATCGCGATCTTCCTCAGCTATCGGTATCTGCCAAAAAGCTTTCGATAGATCTATGCTGGAAAGATAACGCGCGTCTCTGAGGTTATCTAGTATCTCCGAGATATAGGGTAAGTTGTAAGCATCGCGTTTAGTGACTGAATTTAGCTTTCGACTATCTAAACAAAATCGAGGTTGACCGTTTTTCTTGGTGACAAGGAGAACTGGAGATGACCACGCACTTTCGCAAGGCTCGACAACGTCGAGGGAAAGCATCTCGTCCACTTGTTCTACCAGGATGCGTTGTTTTTCAGGAGATAGTCGATAATAACGCTGACGAATTGGTTGACTTTCACCTGTATCAATGTGGTGAGTTATTAGATCGGTTACTCCTAGACCCTTGTGCTGTGATGAAATGCTTTCAAACTGTTTAATTACACTATCAGCCAAATGCTTTTGTGACTCCTCTAAGTTATTGTAACCCGTAATTGTGGTGCGATTGCAGCTCTCTAGAGTACAGTTTTCCAATGAGTTGTTTGAAATCATTACACTACCAACATACTTGGGACATAATTCAAATTTTCGCCAGAAATCCACACCTAGAATGAGATTTGTATTGATATCTGGTATTACAAAAGCTTTGAGAATGTGGAATTGATTTTCAAAGTGAACTGGGATATGAATGTAACCGATACTTTGTAAATTTTGTCCGCCTGCTGCCCTAACCGCAATGCAGTCGTCCGTGATAAGAGACATACCCCGGTCCAATAAAACCGTATGAGCACCGTTGCCCAAAATTGTGACGGCTGAACCTGAGTCCAAGAGTCCAGTGGCTGGAACTCCTTCTATCTGCACTGATACGTAAGGTCTGTTATCTAAATTAACTTTTCTATCGAGAATTGTGTGAACTTTGTAAGACTTGTGGAACCATTTAACTGTGTGCAACCACTTTTCCCAGTCTTGTCTGTCAAAGTTGTTTACGACACAATTCTCGGTGATTAGTTTTTTTTCTTAGTTGAACTGTTCTTACTACATTTCTTGCAAGCTGGACGTTTTATGTCTTTCTGGCCGCAGCCAAAACAAAAGATCTCGTCAGTCTTTACCGTACAATTCCTGTAAGCATGCTCGTTACTACGACAACGTGGGCAATAAGGAATCTTCTTATGTGAACCTTTATCTATGGCATGAACATAGTTAGGGGATATGGAGGAATCGTTACTGTTATTTGTAACTGTTTTATTATTAATAATATCCTTTTGATCGTGTTTATTGAACTGATTAAACCTTTTATTATAATTATTGTTTCCTTTATTATCCGTTGAAATTCCTGAATAAGCAAACTCGGGTGCTAAAGTATTTGATGAGGGTCTTGGTGGTTCTCTGAATTGAGCAAGGCGCGATTGTATGTTTTCGTAATTACGACAAAGAGTCCTTAGCTGTTCGATTGATTTTATTTCGGCCACTGACGATAAGATGTTAGCATAGCATGGACGGATGTTATGTAGAAGAAGTTCTAGTTTATCTTCCTCAGATAGTGCTTTTGTCAACCTCGAAAACAAGCCTGTCATTATTGACAAGTAAATAACTATATTTTCTGACTCCCCTTGTGTTCGCGCTCTGATTTCAGTTAAGAGTCTATAATCATAGTCTGACTGATCAAAGTCGCGTTTTAATAAATTTGCAAGTTCATCCCAGCTAGATACTGAATCTCTAATGCTTCTGTACCAGTGGAGCGCGCCGCCAGTAAAAATCTCGGTCGCGTGAGTGAGGATTTTATCCGTTGGTATTCCTTTGGCGTGACAAAGTTCATTTACCCGCTGTAAGAAGGAACGTACGCAAGAATTTCCCTCGAATTTTAATTTTGCAAATTTATGTTGCCCACCATCGCATGACACCGTCACGTGAATTGGAGAAGTCAAGTTATGTGTAGATGGAGGTTGATTGCTAACTGGTGATAAGGGGTCAGAAGCTGATGCGAGCAGCTCACTTGATTTCACCAACATCGACTTATATAAGTTTACACACTCATCGTACTCCGTTTTGTTAACACTTCCACAAGTTATTCTATTTATTCTGTGGTAAGCATGATTTAAAAGATTTTGAATTTTCAGTAGTGACTGTTTATCTGTAGTTGATGATTCTAAATTAGTAGCTGCCTTAGTTAAAACCTCTAAAACTCCACTTAAATCTACCGATACTTCGAATGGACTCGTAAGAATGTCCTCAGAAGGAAACATTGGTCCGCATTTTGCAATCTGTTTCCGCAATTCCTGAACAGTAGTGGCGGGTGTTTCTCCTCTGATAGCTACTTCGTATTCGAGCTCTGCCTTTTGCAACGACATGAATTTTACCGGATGTGCCATATTGAATGTAGTTTAAACAAGAAAAATTTGTTGTTACTTCAAATTGAGTTTAAATGTATAAATATTAAGTTATCCGTAAGACTGGAAAGTGTTGGATAGCAATCAGCAAGGTATGATGAGCGTCAATTACTCCGACTGTTACAAAATAAACTGAAATTAAACGTCTTGGTTGTTGTCCGTGTGAAGTGAAGGAAGCTACGTTACAAAAGAAAAGGAAAAAAAAAAAAATTTTTTTTTTTTTTTTTGAAAAAGTTTGAAGTTAGTAAACTAAATTTAAATATTTAAAAAAAAAAAAAAAAAATCGGTGCAACTAATGTGTACGCTTATGCCATTAAATTCTGAAAATGGTGACAATAATAGTTATGAAAATTAAAATATGAGTCACTATTGACATCCAATGACAAATTTTTGCTGTTGACTGAACTCAGAAACAACAATATTTAACAAGGCAAGTGGTATCAAGTTAATAGGCAGGTAGACAGTTAGTAGGATAATTAATTAATTAATAAGTAGGTAGGTAAGTTAGGGAGTTATTAGGTAGGTTGGTATGTTAGGCTGTTAATAGGTTGGTTGGTTAGTGGATTGGTTGACAGTTAGTAGGTGGGAATTGTGGTGCAACACTTGTTGGAAACAGCTGGTAAATCAAAGTAATAGTACTGTACTTTTGAGTTGCCAACAATAAAAAACGTTCACTGTATGGAACATTAGTGATCCAGGTCAAATGTATACAAGTACAAGATTTATTGATATTTAGGCTATTAATTCCAAAAGACAAGTTGTAGGTACAAGTTGTGTGACAATATTTTTAGTATTAAGTACTAATGCTTGTTTTTATAATTGATAATTATGTAATTACTGTTAATTGAATAATGTTTAATTTAAAATATAAAAAAAATGATTCTAAGTTATATAAGAAAAATTGACACATACAAGCGATATTTGATATCAACGCTGTTTGTGTCATCAGTAGACAAGGTTGTTATGTGTAGAGTAGCCAGTAATTGAAAACCCGGCAACCCAATCCCTTCAACCGGCGCACAGCAGAGCTGCTTACCGGAAGAAATAGGAAAGAGTGTGGTACCTCCCCGGGGCGAGCCGTTACTACCAATATAAATAAGGTACCGCTGCGTACACCTTAGTTGCTGTCAACCAAAACGTTTCACAAAAACAATACAACCACCAATGACACCAACATATATAAAAAAAAAATACCCACAAGGTTACCCTATGGAATATGTGACCGTAAAACCACGTTTTTGGGCGCCAATGTGACGGAAAAGGGGTGCGTGGCGCAGGTTAATATAAATAAGACCACGCAACCAGTCTACATAAAATATATTTAAATAAAAAAAATGGGTGTGGGAAGGTCTACGGACACAAACTCCTAAGGCATCCCTGTGGGATGTGCTGTACTGCCCTGATAGCCGGCGTGGCGATGACCGCAGCGAGGTGCCACGCTGGATGCGTAGGGGTGATGGCCAGCTCTTCTTTACGTCGGCCCGGCTCGGCCCACGTGGCAAGTATGGCCAACTAGTGGGAAGTCCGATGCCGGCCCGATTTCAGCACGCACGACGGAACCAGCCGCGTAACTAATGCGAACTTGAGGGTGCTCTAGCCGGAACTTTGGACCCTGGAACATGACGTCCAGCGTGTCACGAGATGACCAAAGGCCAACTCCGCTGATTGCGACACCAAGCCAAGCAGAGCGAACAGCAATAATAATGCACTAATGAAGGTGTTGGTGGATTGTCACAATCAGACGGAGTTTACATGTGGGAAGAGTGAAAATAAGGCATGATAGCACATTTTGAGTGTGAAGCACGAAAAAATCAAAATGCATTGAGCTGAAGGCATTAGATTGAAATGAAATACATGAAATAGCGTACACTTAAATAGATAAAATTAAGCATACATGCCAAGTTAACCTATAAGGACAAAGAACACAAAATATACACATATCATGCTATCCAACACTTACCCAGTATGGGGGTTTCAAAGACACCGAATTTAATTGCTCGATGGCGGAGAATTATGTTGATTAGGTAGGCAATTGTTTTAGGCCCGGATAATGGCGAGTTAAGACACGTGTGAAATCACATATAATTTAGATATGGTGAGACGTGTGACCGCTTCGGGAAAAACCAAAATTCCTAATGTCAAACGAAAAGATCGCGTTGGCAGCGTTGGATAGAGATGGGACATACACGAGCCCATAGATAAATCCTCACTCGCGCGCCCGATAGTGCTTTTAGTAATTACTATTTGCTACCGCACTACTTGTAATTTTCTATGGTTATTATATTTTGACGTCTGCGGTTCCTTGACAGGTGGATGAAAGTAAACATTGGAATGTTGCTGTTTTTATTGTTAATTTAGTTTATATGTTTTGTTTTGTGCAAAATGTAACGTGCGACGTTACACATTTAAAGTATGTCAACAGCATCTTAATACAATAGTAATGTCACAATATGCAGATGATTTTGTTATATATGTTAAAGATAAAGACATTATGAAATGTGAAATGTATATTCAAAATGCGTTAGATCATATTGTTACGTCTCTAGCCGAACTTGGTCTCGAATTATCACCCAATAAATCGACTTATTGTGTATTTAGTAGGGGCAGACGCAGAAAACTACCTTCTCTAAAAGTCAATGGTCAGACGATAGCATTTTCACCATGTACTAAATATTTGGGTATGTGGTTAGACCAAAGTTTGCGTTGGAGTAAACACTTAAATGAAACGATCGCGAAATGTTCAAAATTTTTGAATATCTTAAAACTACTATCGGGAAGCACATGGGGCATACATACTAAACATATACGCAAACTGTACATCTCCTTAATTAGAAGTCGACTGGATTATGGTTCATTCCTCTATGATTGTAGTGCCAATACACATTTAATGAAACTGGACAAGGTGCAAAACCAGGCTCTACGAATAATAGGGGGTTACATTAAAAGCTCCCCTATCCATGTTATGGAATCAGATTTATGTATCTCACCTTTATATTTAAGAAGAAAATATTTAGCATACAAATACTGTCTAAGAAGCAGATCGTGGTCAAATAATGTCACAATTAGTCTTATATCCGAGTTAAGCGACTATTGTCTTGGTTCTTATTGGCAAAACAAAAAAAAACCATTACTTGTGAAAGTATACAATGACGTTAGACATTTAGAAATTACAGCATCAGAATATCTGAAAATGTTTAGTTTAGAAATCTGGACATCCTATATTCAAAAAAATATTATAATAGAACTTAAAAGTTTAAACACCTCTAAACGTAATTATAACCCAAATGTGTTACTGAGTGATATTGTAGCAGAGCTGAGCACAATATATTTCGGATGGCATAAAATTTACACTGATGCATCTAAAAGTGCTCAGGGACAAGGAGCGGGGTTATTTGACTAGACTTTAGAAAACAATCTTGGATATAAAATTAATTGTGATATATCAATTATGTCGCTGGAGCTCATAGCAATTTACAAAGCAATTAATTACGTCCTAAATCATAATTTAAATAAAGTAATAATTTTTTCAGACAGCAAAAGCGCACTCCAGCATATCGCTCGATGCGCCTCTGGATACAGCAGAGGTACATCGATAGCGTATGATATTTTAAAACTGTTTATTATACTTAAAAACAATAATATAGAATGTAGATTGCAATGGGTTCCAGCGCATATTGGACTAAGAGGTAACGAGGAGGCTGACCGTATATCCAAACAAGCGGTAAAAGACGGATGTGTAATTAATTATGTACCTGATTACTGGGAATATACAGCTAAATTTAAATCTGCATGCCTTAATTCCTGGAAAGAACATTTTCTCAAAATCTCTATGGATAAAGGCATTTGGTACAAAAGCATCCAAAGCCAACCACCTCGTGTTCCCTGGTTCGAGAATACTAAATTTGACAGAAATTATGTAAAATTGATATTAAGACTCCGTTCTGGGCACTATCCATCGGCAAAATTCGCATTTCTTATGAAAAAGACTGACTCTCCTAATTGCATAGTTTGCAATCAAATCGAAGACGTACAACATTTGCTGATGGAGTGTGCTCGGAATAGAGTAGAACGAGAGTTATTCTTGAATGATTTCAAAATAAATAAATTTGATGTAGGCATAATCCAATCCATCTTGTCTGTACCATCTTCGGATATTATTAAAAAGTTGTGCCATTTAATTACTGTCCTCCACGAATGACTCTTATTCATTAGCTTCTAAGTAATATTATAAACTAATTTTATTCATGTTAGCCAACTAATGTAAAAAGGTACGATGGGGCTGACATATCTTTGATAAAAGCCCCTAAACAAAAGTAGAATAAAAAAAAAAAAAAAATATCACTATCTTTTTTTTTTGAGGGGTACATCTTGACTTACATCATTTAACATATCTTCTGAAAGACTAGGATTTTAGTAAATTGATACAGTTCAACTAAAATATGTAAAGAGGTGACTGATAAGTAAAAAAAATAAATCTTAAGGGTTATATCTTCATCTTTTGTTTTAGCACATTTTGCTAGAATCATTATTCTAATGAGTTATTAGACGTTTTAACTTGATGTATATCAGTTTACACTAAGACAATTTATTGGTGCAAGCTTGGTGCAACGTAATATAACTGTACAAGTTTCATTAATAACTTAATTTTAGCACATAAAAACTAAGTAAAAGTTACAAGTCGCAGGTTTTTCATGAATTACTTCCAAAATTAAATATCTATCAAAAAATCTAAATTATATAGAGAAAGAAAATGTTTTGTTCTACAAAAGAGTGCACTGATATTTTACCTAGCCCACTTAATGAACGAACTAGATTTTTTAAAATCTTGTTTTTGCTGTCCTGTAAAATGACGTTTTTTGACTTGTATCACTTATCACAGGAGGCACAGCATTAGTCTTGTCAGTCGATTCGTCAAAGTCAGCATTAGGTGCAGTCATATTACAAAAAAATAAACCTATTGCATATAGTTCAAAAACTTTAACTATAACCCAAGAAAGGTATGCTCAAATAGAGAAGGAGCTACTAGCAATTCAATTTGGATGTGAAAAATTTCACCAGTATGTATATGGTAACAGAGTCACAGTAGGTACATACTGATCATAAGCCATTAGTCTATTTATTTAAAAAACCCCTACATGATGTCCCAGCTACATTACAGCGTGAAAAAGAAAATTACATACCAGAAAATGAATCAGAAATGTCTTGTCATATCAATTTAATGTATGCAAATTTAGCAATAACAAAGGAATACAGTACAAAATTGTCAGAGGAAACTACAAAGGATGAATCTTTGCAATTATTAAAGAAATACTATAAAGAAGGTTGGCCAAAAAATAAAAACAATGTTAGTCCATTGGCAAAACCATTCTGGAATTTACAAGCTGAAATTCATACAATTAAGAATTTAGTTTTCAAAGGTACCAAATTAATAGTACCACAGTCTATGCATAAACAAATGTTGGAAAAAATACACAAAGGTCACCAAGGTATAAACAAATGTTTAAAGCTAGCAAAAGAATCATTGTATTGGACAAATATGTCAAGTGATATTAAGAATGTAGTCGAACAATGTCTAATATGTGCAAAATATAAACCTTGTAATCAGAAGGAACCACTACAAAATTTTGAGATATGTAATTAACCATGGCAACAAGTCGGTATTGATTTAATGCATTGTGATAGTTTAGCGCACGAGCGCAAAAGTGGTGACCCCGACGTGATCTCTATCGTGAGACAACAGGTTACCTAGTGTTTCGGTTAGTGCGCGGTATCGTGAAAACTGTGCGCGAACGAGTGTTAGTTTATCACGGAAGAAATATATTGTAACCAAATGGCCGGTGAAGACCAACCCCAACCTGCTGCGAATACACGTCAAGTTGTGTTAAAGCCATTTAATCCGGCCAAGCCAGAAGTATGGTTTGGCGGAGCAGAGTGTATAATGGCATTAGCAGGAGTAACGTGCACGCGTTTGATGACTGAATGCGTTGTACGCGCCCTAGACACGGAAGCAATGGAAGAGCTCACCGACATATTAACCGGGTTGCCGACTTTTCAAGGAGATGCATACCAACACGTCAAACAAACAATGCTGACAAGGTTTGGTGACTCAACAGCTAAAAAAACACGGCTTTTGCTCGAGGACCAGGCGATCGGTGACCGCACGCCATCACAATTTTTGCGGCACCTAAAGACTCTTGCCGGGTCTACAGTAACGGACGACGTCCTACGAGCAATCTGGATGAAAGGTTTGGCTCACGACATGCAGAACGCGGTGATAACCAAGACGGATGCCACGCTGAATCACCTTGCGGATATGGCAGACCTCATCCACGAAAACCATCAGCTACGATCTAGCCGAAATATCTACGCCACTGTAACCGCTGCGCAACAAGAGCCCGCAGCGCCGCCTGACGGACAAATAGGGTTGTTACTAGCGCAAATGCAGGCTCAGTTAGATGAGTTACGGGTATCCAGAGAACGCAGCCGCTCCCGATCAAGGTCAAGTCGCAGCCACTCCAGAGACCGATCAAGGTCGAGACCAGAAGGGTGGAAGTGTTGGTACCACCATAAATTCGGCCCTGCAGCAAAGAAGTGTGTGCAACCCTGCGCATACAAACCACCACCGACGGGAAACGCGAGCGGAGGTCATTAGTGGCGGATGACGCAAACTCCCAGCCACCGACACGCCGCATTTTTATAAAGGACAAAAGCAGCAAGGTAGATTTTCTTGTCGATACCGGTGTAGACCTATGCGTTTATCCAAAGGCACTGATCCATACGGCTCGCCAAATGTCTGCCTATGGGTTAGTAGCCGCTAATGGCACACAGATCACTACATATGGTACGATCCCATTGACGCTTAACCTAGGCCTACGCAGAGATTTCCCGTGGATGTTCGTGGTGGCAGATGTATCGAAACCAATCATTGGCATCGATTTTTTAGCGCATTATAATATAATGGTCGATGCGCGCAATCGACGACTTGTAGATGCAACTACCCAGTGTACCGTTAATGGACAGGTAGTTGGGTACGAAGCCGAGTCGGTCAAAACAATTAACGGTGAAACACCGTACCACCATCTGTTAGCACAATATGTCGACATTACTCGCCTTAATGGGACTATGCAGAAAACGGTCAAGCACAACACTCAACACCACATAATTGTTACACCCGGTCAACCGGTTGCACAGAAGCCTAGACGTCTAGCTCCGAACCGCCTTATAGCAGCGAAGAAAGAGTTCGAGTCGATGTTAAAATTAGGCATCGCTCAACCGTCGAAAAGTTCGTGGGCTTCACCGCTACATATGGTTCCTAAGTGTGAAGACGAGTGGAGGTCCTGCGGTGACTATCGTGGTTTAAATGATAGAACAGTGCCCGATCAATACCCAGTGCGACATATTTAAGACTTCGCTCAGTGTTTAAGTGACAAAAAAGTGTTTTCAAAATTAGACCTAGTGCGTGCGTTTAACCAAATCCCTATCACTGAAGAGGACATTCCAAAGACAGCTATAACCACGCCTTTCGGTTTATTCGAGTTTAAGTTTATGACTTTTGGCTTGCGTAATGCAGCACAAACTTTTCAACGATTTATGGACGAAGTGTTAAGTGAACTTGATTTTGTGTACTGCTACATAGACGATATTTTAATCGCATCTAGTGACGAAACGGAACATTTAAAACATTTAGAGACTGTATTTGTTAGGTTAAGGAAATACGGTGTAGTAATAAATCCCGCAAAATGTGTGTTCGGGAAGTCTGAAGTTGAATTTCTAGGTTATCAAGTCTCAGCAGCAGGTACGCGTCCGCTCCCTGAAAGGGTTGAAGCAATACGTACCTACCCCTTACCAACCACCGCAAAGCAGCTACGCCAATTCCTAGGTATGTTGAACTTTTACAGAAGGTGCGTACCTAATGCAGCGCGTAGCTAAGCTAGTTTACATGAATTACTGTGCGGCAACAAAAAAGGGAAAGTACCTATTACTTGGAACGACCAAGCTAAACGTGACTTTGAGTCGTGCAGGGACAGCTTAGCTGAAGCAACGTTGCTAGTGCATCCAAAGCCCGATGCGGAACTTGCTATTTTCATTGACGCATCCGACATGTCCATAGGCGCGGCTTTACAACAGAATATCGACAATGAATGGCAACCAATTGCTTTCTTTTCTAAGAAACTTTCGCCTGCTGAACAGAAATATTCAGCCTATGACCGTGAATTACTCGCAATCTACGCGGCGGTCAAACATTTTAGACATTACGTTGAGGCGCGAAGTTTTACAATTTTTACGGACCACAAACCAATAACTTACGCTTTTAAGAAGAAAAATCAGCAATGTTCCCCTAGACAATTTCGATATCTAGACTTTATTGGACAATTCACTACAGACATACGTCACGTCAAAGGAGAGGACAACATTACGGCCGACCTACTATCTCGCATAGAGTCAGTATGTACTGAGATAGACTGGAAAGCCCTTGCATTCTCGCAACAAAATGACGCGGAGCTTAAAAGCTTGATTGACAATAGGAACTCGTCTCTTAAATTACGTCTTGTTCATTTGCCAGAGTCAGACCAACCAATTTTGTGTGACTTCTCTACACTAACAGCTAGACCTTTTATTACGAAACCATTCAGAAAGTCCGTTTTCAATATGCTTCATAACACCTCCCATCCAGGTAGTAGGGCTACGACTAAGCTTATCACTAAACGATTTGTTTGGCCCTCGATAAATTCTGATTGTAAGTCATGGGCTAGAGCATGTATTGATTGTCAACGATCAAAAGTTTCTCGTCACGTCGTTACAACACGCCAGGAACTTTTACATTCCCGTCATCTCGATTTGATCATGTACATATTGACATTGTAGTAATGCCCTATTCTGAGGGATACCGTTATTGTCTTACTGCTGTAGATCGATTTACAAGATGGCCGGAAGCGATTCCCATTGTCAATCAAGAAGCTGATACAGTAGCACGTGCATTTTATTCCAATTGGATTGCTCGTTTTGGCATACCACTTAAAATCACAACTGATAGAGGAAGACAGTTTGAGTCACACCTATTCAGAGATCTCAATGCCCTGATCGGTACGTCTCATTTTCGAACGACGGCTTATCACCCTGCAGCTAACGGCATGGTCGAGCGTTTCCACCGTCAATTAAAGAGTGCACTAAAATGTCACAATGCAGCAACCAGTAATTGGACGCGAATTCTCCCGACCGTTTTGCTAGGAATTAGGTCGTCTTGGAAGGAGGACTTGAAAAGCACATCCGCTGAGTTAGTGTACGGACAGAGCTTACGCCTCCCCGGGGAATTTTTAGGTGACAATCCGACTAATGAAACTGCGCAGACTGAATTTGCTAAAGAGTTACGTTCGCATTTTAATAACCTCAAGCCTGTCGCTAGTACTCAACACGGACAGAAAAGCACTTTCATTTTTAAGGACCTTAATAACGCTACTCACGTATTGGTGCGGAACGATACAGTCAAAGTTCCATTACAGCAACCTTACGACGGCCCTTACAGAGTAATTTCTAGGAAGTATAAAACATTCGTATTAGATATACGTGGCCGCGAGGTTACGGTATCAATCGATAGACTGAAACCAGCTTATTTTTTAAGGGATCCTAATTGTCATCCGGACAGCGCTACTAATATTGTCGTAGATCTCGCTCCCGAAGTTACTTCACGTTCTCAAACCGCACCTGAATCAGTTCCCCAAGGTTCGCCATCTATACCTCAGGTTCCTGAACCGCAGGGGCCGCGAAGGTCTGGTAGACGCGTACGATTTCCTGATTACTACCAGGCCAGTCTTTCGTGATCTCGATCACTGGCAGGGGGGTACTGTGGCGTCTTCATTAATTATTTGTTAAAATTATAGGTATTACTTTAGTGAACTTAGTATATAAATAGTGTTTTAAGTTAACTGTAGTGTACCGTTAGCTTTAAGTTTCTCATGGCAAGCCTGCACGCATTGTATTCTCCTGTTCCTTAGCTATTCAAGGATTACAATGGTTTATTGTAGGGTAAATGTTCATTGCCCAATTTGTGTATTGTTTATACTAACGTTAAGAATTTAGAGTAATATAGCCATTAATGTTTTGTTGAGATGCCGACGTTTCTTTTGTATGTATTTAACTGTGCTATTTTTATTGTGTAACCTAGCAGTAAATACCTTTGTATAGATTTAGTTTTTAACGTGCCGCTCCCGACCCTCTCCCGAGTTTTCTATAATTGCTAAAATGTACATGCAAGTTAGTATCTTCTCATCTCTGGCATCGGTCGGTCGGCAATCTCCCTCCGTGTAATTTATTTTAATAAACTGACTCCATCACCAAGTAACTTCAGTACTTATTTTGCGATTCCCATAACGCCGACGCTAGTTAACCGACAAAAGTGCGCACGAGCGCAAAAGTATATTTAAGTAATTGTAACAGACTACTATTCAAAATACATAGAAATAGCGTTATTAAATAAAAACAGTACATCACAAAATGTAATTACACATTTAAAATCCATTTTCGCACGTCATGGAATACCGTTGTCATTAGTCACAGATGGTGGACCTCCTTTCCAGTCTATAGAATTCAATTTTTTTTTACAAGAATGGGACATAGAACATGTTGTTACTAGCCCATATTATTCTCAGTCTAATGGTCAAGCAGAGAGCTTTGTCAAAATTATAAAGAACATGTTAAGGAAATGCAAAGAAAACAAAACAGATCCATATATAGCTTTATTACAGTACAGAAATACACCTAAGAATAATTTATCGTCACCAGCACAACTGCTAATGTCTAGAAACCTTAGAGATAACATTCCAGTATCATATAAAAAAATAATGCCAAAAGTAGTTGCATTTCAGGAATAAAGAGTCAGTAAATAAAAACAATGAAAACAAAACAAAGTACTATAACAGAAACACAAAGTCTTTGTCAATGTTACACTATAATGACCATGTATATTTTAAGAGAAATCCCAAAAGCAACTGGGAACAAGCTATTGTTAAACAAAGTGTCCAAGCGCCACAGCGAACGATGTTAGTAGCAGTAGCCTATAAATAGCTACTCATATGTAGATCTATATGCATGTCTTTACAGTCCACATTTCTTAAAAGGTTTAGTGAGAAATAAACCATAAAACCGTCCACACGTAGTTTTATTACGAGTTCAACGCAAACAATAATCAACCTTATCGCCGTGTACATTTGGTCCTATTTCGAACGGATTATTGCTGGTAACTGGCAGTGGACAAGCGCGTCGCGAGAACAAAAGAAAGCGATAAGGATTCTTAGAACTTTATGTTATTGACAATATTAGTGAATACAACCTATTGAGAACTCGTCATTTAAAAGAACAGTGTTAAAACAAACATTATTTAGGTAGCTTATACTATTCTGTGTGGGATCGGATTACGATATTTATAAAGAACAAATAAGTGCCTAGTTAGTGCAACATACCCTCAACGTGTGGACATTGTGAACATTATATTTCTATTGAGAAATCCGTTGACTATTCGAGTTTATTGTTGGGTGAAGTATTTTTTACGTGAATTACTATGGAAGATCTTGTGATTTATCAAGAAGAACTATTAGAAAACTTAAAGGCTGCAGAAAAGAACTTTAAAAAGTCCCCAAAGGACAGGATTAAAAAACCATACTTGGAAACGAGGCTAGAAATGCTGGAAGAACTTTGGAAGAATTTTAAGGACGGACACAAAGACATTATTTTGAGTATAAGGATGAAGAAAGAAAAGATCCGTACTTTAAAGACAAGACATACGACGTGTTTCAAGAATTGTATGTACTATATAAGTCAGCTATAAAGGAAGCTCTTCAGCCGTTTCTCGATTCAGCGGTTCAAACTGCAATGCTTAGTGCTGCCGAAGGTCAGGTAAGGTCATCAGACAGTAACGAAATTCAATTACCAAAAATTAAAATACCTACCTTCAGCGGCAAATTTGACGAATGGCAAACATTTTATGACCTGTTTTCTACCTTGATTCATAAAAATATGAGATTGTCGCCAGTACAGAAGCTACATTATTTAAAAAGCAGCTTATCAGGGGAACCAGAAGTAATATTACGCAACTTTACCACAACAGATGCGAATTATGATGACGCCTGGGAACAATTAGTGAAGCGTTATAACAACAAGAGGTTTAATTGTAACGCAATCTTGAGAGTTCTTTTTACACAAAAATCAGTACATACTGAGTCTGCGGGTTCAATTAAACACCTGGTAGATACAACTTCATCTTGTTTGAAATCTTTGAAAAATCTAGGTGCTGAGTCTGACAAATGGGACTTAATGATCAACTACTTAGTTGTGTCTAAGCTGGATCCAGAATCAATGAAGTTGTGGGAACAACAACTTAGTACGAGCTATTGCGACGAACCCACTTGGCAAGATTTGAGAAATTTTCTGGAGTCAAGGTTTAGGTCCTTGGAAATGATCGAAAGTAACAATATAAAATCATCGCAGCCGAAACCAGCAGTTAAACCTAAGGCTTTTCATGCTAATGTCAAGGATGGGAAGAAACGAGAAAATAAGTGTGCAATTTGTAACAGCGAGCACTATATCTACCATTGCAAAACTTTCACCGATATGTCTACCAAAGAAAGACAGGAGTACGTCCAGAAGAATAGACTGTGATTCAACTGTCTTGGGCCATCACACTCGGTGAAGAAATGTCATCAGTCAATGTGCTGCAAAAGGTGTGGAAGGCGACATCATTCCCTTCTCCACTTCGAGAGGGAGCAAACTACGGAGAAGTCAAAAGAAGAAGTAAACACGGCCACAGGTACCGATAATGAAGAGTCTAGAGGTAAGTCCACTCCTTCTTCAAGTGATACTATTGTTTCTCATCATTGTAAACAAATACAAACAAATTCTGTGTTATTAGCTACGGCTACAGTGTTAGTAAGTAGTAAGAACGGTTACAAACATATCATTAGGGCCTTGTTAGACCAGGGGTCGCAAGCGTCATTCATAACTGAGGCGACCGTTCAGCTACTAAATCTCAAACGTAAATCAGTGAGTGGTTGGGTGTCCGGTTTGGGAGAGGGGCAAACGAGAATCAAACACATGGTTTCACTCTGCGTGAAATCACGCCATAATCCCACAGAGTCAGTTCGAGTAAATGCGTATGTATTACATACCCTAACAACGCTGCTACCAACCATTAATCTTAAATTGCCTGAATGGTCTGAACTTAAGGAACTTGAGTTGGCTGATCCAGGGTTTACAACACCAGGTAGAATAGATATTCTACTTGGAGCTGAGGTATACAACGACGTTCTGTTAGACGGCGTAATTAAACACCCCAAGGGAAATCTACTAGCCCAAAACACAGTCCTAGGTTGGGTGGTATCGGGAAGGATGTTAGAATCATCTACCTCAGCAAGGGGAAACGTTACAACCCTACACGCTCAAGTTAGGGATGACGACCTATTACGTCAATTTTGGGAGATAGAAAAGGAACCAAATAGCATAAAAAAGGTATTCTCAAAGGAAGAAGAAAGGTGCGAAGAGTACTATGAAGCCACAACAGTTAGAGACGAAGAAGGAAGATTCGTGGTAAGATTATTGTTTCAAACTGAAGATCCGAAATGTCAATATGGCGGATCGAGGGAAATAGCAGCAAAAAGATTTAATTTTTTAGAGAAAAGGTTGTCAAAAGATCCTAAGCATCGGGATGAATATCATAAAGTTATGGAGGAATACATAAACCTAAATCATATGGTGCAAGTTAATTCTTCTGAGATTGATAACCTAAAGGCTGTCTATCTTCCTCACCACGCCGTAGTGCGAGAAGATAAGACTACCACAAAGCTTCGTGTAGTCTTCGACGCTTCGTGCAAGGGTTCAAATAACTTTTCTTTAAATGACGACTTATGTGTTGGTCCTCAGCTACAGCAGGAATTACGTCATATATTAATGAGATGGAGAACACACAAGTTCTGTATTACAGCCGACATCATTAAAATGTACAGAATGGTTTGTGTATCTGAAGAGGATACGGACTACCAGAGATTATTGTGGAGGTCTACACCTCATGAGCCAATAAAGCACTTTAAACTTTTGAGGTTGACCTTCGGGACAGCATGTGCACCGTATCTTGCTGTTAAAACACTTCAAACGCTTGCGAACAAAGAGAAAATAAAGTATCCCATTGCTGCAAATATTACCGAAACTGATTTTTATATGGATGATCTCCTCACAGGATGTGAGACAGAAAAAGAAGCTGTCGATATTTATAACGAGATGAACAAACTCATGAACTCAGGAGGATTTCAACTGCAAAAATGGAGCAGCAATAGTGAGGCTTTGTTACAGTACATTGGAGCAAACAAGCGAGATGATAATGAGTTGCCCTTTAAGATCAATTGTGTTGTCAAAGTATTAGGTTTGAACTGGAATAGGGAAACTGACACTTTTGAATATAGTGTAAACCTGCCAGAACCTAAGTTGCCTATAACCAAACGCGCCATTCTTTCCGAAATAGCTAAGCTGTATGATCCTTTGGGATGGATAGCTCCTGTTGTGGTAATAGCAAAGATGATCATGCAGAAATTGTGGAAGACCGGTCTAAATTGGGATGAGACTATTGATGGTGCTTTACAAGCTGAGTGGTTACGATATCGAGAGAATTTGACGCACATCAAAGGCCTAAGTATACCTCGATGGTTATACTACACACGTGTATCAAGGGTGGAGTTGCATGTCTTCGCAGATGCATCACAAGCTGCATACGGAGCAGCAGTGTACAT
Source organism: Diarsia rubi (assembly GCA_932274075.1). Classification (NCBI taxonomy): domain Eukaryota; kingdom Metazoa; phylum Arthropoda; class Insecta; order Lepidoptera; family Noctuidae; genus Diarsia; species Diarsia rubi. The sequence goes on along the minus strand of OW026434.1, from coordinate 3,741,789 downwards.
GCGAGTCATCAGTGAAGAGCGAGTCTACGTAAGCCTAATATCCTCCAAAACAAAGGTGGCTCCAATCGAGAAGCAAGTTTCCATCCCTAGATTGGAACTTTGTGGTGCTGCATTAGCAGCCAGATTAATGTCCGAGACGTCTCAAGTGCTAGGTGTACCTAAAGATAGCTTATTTGCGTGGACCGACTCCACCATTGTTTTGGCTTGGTTGAAAGGTGGACCAAGCCGATGGAGCACGTTCGTGAGCAACCGAGTGTCAGACATACTGAACATTATAGATTACGAGCACTGGGGGCACGTGTCTACAGATACGAACCCAGCTGACTGTGCGTCACGTGGCTTGCAAGGACCAGAGTTATTAAACCATTCGATATGGTGGAATGGACCGAATTGGTTGTCGAGCTTAAATATAAGTATTAGTGTTCCTAATATAGAAGATACACAAGAAGAGGAACGTGTGAGATCTTTGGCTACTATAAGTAGTAATAATGAGGAATTTACTTGGACTAGGTATTCTACTTTATCAAAAATGTTGAGAGTAATTTCATATTGTAGACGATTTCTTAATTTTAAATTACCTAAAGATAAGCGTGAATGTTTTTCTAAATTAATTACACCAAAAGAAATAAAGGAAACTTTAGAAAATTGCATTAAACAAGTTCAAGCTAATGATTTTAAAGATGAGTTAAAGCAGTTAAATTCACAAAGCCATGTACCTAAAAGAAGTAAGCTTCGCAATCTTTGTCCCATTATTGATAATAATGGAATTGTAAGAGTTGGCGGACGCATCCAAAAATCTCAAAGATCCTATGATATCCAGCACCCCATAATTTTACCCGCTACGAGCCATCTTAGCAAATTATTAATTCAGGATGCTCATCATAGGACATTGCATGGTGGTCCTCAAGTAATGCTTAATTATTTAAGAACAAAATATTGGATTTTACGAGCCAAAGATCTAACAAAAAAAACTTATCGAGAATGTGTAACATGTATTAGATATTCCAAACAAAATACCAAGCAACTGATGGGGCAGCTGCCAGAAGTGCGAGTTAAACCCGACCGAGCTTTTAAATCAGCTGGTGTGGACTACGCAGGTCCCATTAACATTCGTTTCTCACCGGGTAGAGGAGCTAAATCATATAAGGGTTACATATGTTTATTTGTCTGCATGATAACGCGTGCCATACATCTGGAAGCTGTCACCGACTTGACCGCTAAGGGATTCATCGCAGCCTTCCGACGATTCACATCGAGACGAGGTCATTGCTGCGATATTTATAGTGACAATGGCACTAACTTCGTGGGAGCAGACAAACAACTCAGATACATGTTCAACAGTGCCAAATCTTCGTTTCCCGGTGAAGTAGCAGAGTTGTTAGTCCTGGAACGTACTACATGGCATTTTATACCCCCTCATGCACCCAATTTCGGAGGTTTATGGAAGGCTGGAGTGCGCAGCACAAAAACTCACCTTAAAAAAGTTATTGGGGAGTCTACCCTCACTTATGAGGAATTAGCCACCGTACTGGCACAAGTCGAAGCATGTTTGAATTCCCGACCCATAAGTGTGCTAAGTGATGACCCTAATGACCCTCTTCCGCTAACACCGGGCCACTTTCTGATTGGCGAACCTTTATTAAACTTAACTGACGAAAATTATGCAACTAGTAATATTTCTAGTTTAGATAGATGGCGACTAACGCAAAAAATGGTTAACGATTTCTGGAACAGATGGTATAAGGAATACCTCGTTAATTTGAACCAAAGATATAAGTGGAACACCAAAACCACTGAGCCAGAAATCGATGACGTAGTGATTTTAAAGGAAGATAATATTCCTCCAAGCAAATGGATATTGGGTAAAATAACTGAAAAACATGTGGGCCCTGATGGCATTACTCGTGTGGTGTCAGTTAAATGTAAAAACCACGTTTTCAAGCGACCTACAAGTAAATTATGTATCCTACCTAAAACATAGTTCTATTGATAAGCCTATATACCTACATAGTAATTAATATAAACCTATTCTTGTTTACCTATTTTGTACTTACCATATTATTTTCATACTATGTAGACTAATAGTGTGCTATGTACCTATACCTGCGTATTGTTCTAACTTACCTATATGTTTACCTTGCTTATGTTGTTAATAAACTTTGTCAAGCATTGCTAACTTCATACAATCTACCTACTTACCTGTGTGTATGTATGTAGTCACTTACTTTGCTACAAAACGGATAATTAAACTAAAATAAAATGGTGGGCGGTTAGAAGTTACAAATGCACGGCAACAACCTATGATAAACTTACCTACCTACTATTTCTATATGAGTAGCATATTATCAGTGATGTATGTACCTACCTAGACCTAAGATATTCGTAAACACTTACCTTAAATTTTAGTTACGTTAATACTTACGTGACGTATCTTTATGTAACGAGATTTGTTGTGATGTAAGTTACTTAAATTGTTTCTTTTTTTGTTGTTTAACTAATATCGTGTAAATTCAAGTACCGATCTATTTAGTTTATTGTGTTTATTTTTTTTGAAAGGATAGATCCTTTGGTGGGCGGTATGTCCAAGCGCCACAGCGAACGATGTTAGTAGCAGTAGCCTATAAATAGCTACTCATATTTTATGTAGATCTATATGCATGTCTTTACAGTCCACATTTCTTAAAAGGTTTAGTGAGAAATAAACCATAAAACCGTCCACACGTAGTTTTATTACGAGTCCAACGCAAACAATAATCAACCTTATCGCCGTGTACACAAAGAATGTGGAATAATAGGTCATATGTCATTGAGGATGTCAATGGAGTTAAGTATAGGAGAAATAGAGTTCATTTAAGACATAAATATACACATAACTGTGCGAACCCTCCTATGCGATCCCACGCGTCACAGGGGAGAGAGGGAGATGATAGGCCGGAGTCCGGACCAAAGGAACCCTCAACCCAAAAATCCTCAAGTGTAACAACCAGGTCAGGTCGTACAGTGAAACTTACAAGAAGGTTGATTGAGGAAATAGATTAAGTAATATAAGTAGCATTAAGAATGTTGTCTAGTACTAAGTAACCATAAGTATTACTGTAAGTTTTATATTACTAGTCTGCTAAGTAAGGTTGCCTTTCATTGCATAACTTTTGTTAATCAGAGTTTAAATATAACTCAACAAGGGGGATGTTGTAACATCACTATTTAGTATGTTCTTAATATGGACATCACTATGGTTTGTCTATGACAGTGCGATGTGGACCCCGCACTGCTACTCTGGATCTCGTCTGAGATACTGCTCCTGTCTGCCTCTCTGATTGATATCTGTGTGTCTACATAATAAACCAAGTCTGCCATAAATGGTATTTTATTTAATCAACAACATAACCGATTGAACCGACCGACCGATTGATCTGTATAACGGAACATTTTGTAATGGCAGGTCACGAAAACTTAATAAATATACCTAACTTTAAGATGGCTGCGTGTTTTGCAAGAAAATCACAAAAACGTGGAGGTTCCTGCATTCTTATTAAGAATAGCTTTGAATACAAAGAACTAAAGAACATATCAAAGTTTTCCGTTACGGGGGTTATAGAATGTTGCGCTCTAGAACTAATTAAGCAAAAAATTATAATTATATGCGTATATCGTCCACCCAGTATGTCTAACATAAGCCTCTTCTATGATAACCTGGATGCTCTCCTAAAGACATTGTGTACTAATTCTAATAAAAATGTGATTTTGTGTGGGGACTTTAACATAGACATAATTAAAAGAAATAGATTTACTTTTGGACTTTGAATCCCTACTTCTCAATTAAAATCTTAAATTGGAAATACATCAACCTACACGACTGATGAGCAAAACTTGCCTAGATAATATAGCTCATAACTGTAGGCAAAAATGCAATAGCGAGGTTCTCGATTTTGCTTTATCTGACCATACAGCTCAACTATTGAAAATCCCAGTCAAAAAAACATGTATTCTTAATTCTTGGCGGGTACAAAAACGTAATATTACACAGGAAAATTTAATCAAAATTAAAAAAATATCTTCATTGCTGATGTAGCGGCGCGGCGGCGTTGTAACCGTAATATGCCGAGTTGCATTATGGAGGAAATATGTCGGAGCGGGAGTCGGCTCGCCAGTCGCCTACATACCACCGCCCTGCCTCAACGCATACATAGTACGTAGTTAGCTATAACGAAGTATTGTGGAACTTGAATTAAAGATATTTGTTTCTTTGGAGTCCGGTTCTTTATCTATCTCGCCCTATACACATAACACGCACAACACTGGTGACCCCGACGTGATTCCACACCCAGCACATCAACGGATGACAGTGTAGCCAGCCACCTAAAGGAATTAACAATGGAAATGAAGGAACTACGCGGAGAAATAAATGAAATCAGGAGGCGAAACAACAACTCGAGCAGCAGACGATGGCAACAACGTCCTAGATCCAAAAGCCAGCCGCGGCGCACACCAGATTCTCCCGATTGGCTATGCAGACATCACTACCGCTACAGGAATAACGCGCGGACGTGCGAAGCACCGTGCAGCTGGACCAAGAAGCAGCAGAAGCAGGAAAACTAGACGCGGTGCAGTCAGCGTCGGTAGACGATTGTGCCGCGGGAAACCACCGGCTTTGTGTGAAAAACTACAAAACGGGAATGGTGTATTTAGTGGACACGGGTGCGAATGTATCAGTGATACCAGTGAGCAAAGTGAAAACAAAGCAAAAACAAGAGTGTACGTATAAACTTTACGCAGCGAATAACATCGAAATTAAAACCTACTGTAGAATAACTGACTGTAGAATTAAACTTAGGATTAAATAGGAATTACAAATGGTCATTTATAGTTTGCGATGTGAAACAGCCAATCATAGGGGCATATTTTTTAAGAGCAAACCAATTAGTTGTAGACTTACATAACAAAAGGTTGATTGACGGTCTCACTGTGGGTAGATGGCGCTCTCTTGCTTGACACCTCGATAAATAGGCTGTGTGTTTACATTTAATTCAAAAATATTTAGAGTCGTACTTTTGTGTTTAAAACTAGAAAAATATAAGGACAGAGGCCTAATTCACTAGTGTAAACGTTATCCAAGTGACTAATTCGACAGTGACTGAAATAATTAGTGTGAAAACTGCAACCGTGACCATTTGTAATAAACCACAAAAGTGACAAAGTAAAGTATAAAAACAGTGATATTATCATAATTAAGACAATAAATCAACCAAACTATATTCAAAGTGAACATATTCGCCATAAAGTGCTCACAGTAATATCTAAAACAAAGGTGTACCTACATAAAGTGGGAAAAAAAATCCTGATACATTTTTTATTACCAACCGCTTTGTTAAGTTTAAATTTGGCGTCCTTTAACATACGCTACTTAATTTCAATATCACATTCTAAATACGTTGTGGCTCAGTTGGCTAACGAGCTACACAAAACAAACGCTTGCTTTACGAACCGAGTTCTAACCCCGGTCACACATTCACTTTTTGTGTGATTGAATTTCATTCGAAACAACTTGTGCTTATTAGTTACTAAAATTGCTAAGAGAGGGCGCTTCAGTAACATAATTACGATGGATCATACAGATAATATCACACTGCGTAAGCAGAACACTGGCTCCTTGACTAACTTATCTGTCATGACAAATGATGATGAAAAAACAATATTTGACACCACAATGATGAGCCTACCGGACAGCTTGCACGACTATAATGACACCGACAATAATATCGACTTGAATGAACAAATAAATACACTGAAGATGCAACTTGTGAGTGCTCACCAAGAAATAGACGACCTGAACTGCGAAAATTTTCGATTAAAATCCGATTTACAAGAAGCTCTAAAAACTGTTAAGACTTGTAAAAAGATCTGCCTAACGCCTGGTAGAAAAAGTAACACGCCTTCATCAAGCAAACAAAAATCTAAACATGACAGGATTCGAACAACTGCTTTAGACTCTCAGACTTCAATCAATTATTGCAAGGAAATAAAAGTCGACACCCTCAACAAAGAAACGCAAACTACCGAGATGACTAATAACTATGACATATTAACACAAAACCAGACGCCAACTACATACTTGGGTAATATTGCCTCAAAAAAAACAACAGGCGTTTCTCGACCAACACCAAAAAATAGACTCGCCATTATGAGTAGTAAGTGTACTAAAGCCGCACTGCCGCTACTTGAAGAAGTCTTCTGTAATGAATTTGAATTTTGTCATTATTTGCTGCATAACGCTACCATAAAAGAGTTGCTACGCACTGTCGAAGACCACGTAAGAGACTTCACAATGCAAGATTATTGCCTGATCTTCATTGGAGAAAACCATTTAAAAAATAGCGAGTATCTAGATATCCTTGACAACTTGAAAAACTCGCTGAAAAACACGACACACACAATTAATGTTGTTCTATGCGCTCCGACTTATATAAGAGGAGCACTAATTCATAATTATAAAGTCGAGCTATTCAACAACCTACTCAGTTTGGACATAAAAAACAATAAATATGCATACTTTTTCGACAGTAATTACACCCTGACTCTTGACATGTTTTCGTACAATACAGGGAAAAATAACAGATACGGGTGGAGACAAATCTTTGACCAGATCCGAACCAACATACTTATTGACTACGATCAAGATCAGACTAAAGTTATCGACGATATCAACCTCGTTCAAGAAGACCATAGTGAGCCATCCCAATTCTCACGTAAATGCGATAGTAATCAAGTAGGTGAACTGTTTTTTCTCCAATAAACATCTCAAAATCCTGCATCAAAATATTGCAGGCTTAATAACAAAATCTAACATTCTCACTGTTTGTTTAGAAGAGCTTACTGAAAAAAAAATTGATGTCGATGTCTTGTGCATAACAGAGCACTTTATTATGGAAGGATATCAAAATCAGTTACATGTTCCAAATTATTGTCTAGCTGCCTATTTCTGTAGAGAGGGGACAAAAAGGGGAGGAGCTTGTATCCTAGTTAGAAATGGTATTCAGTGGAAAGAGCTTCCTAAGATTTCGAATTTGTCTCATTCAGGTACATTTGAATGCTGTGCTATTGAGCTTACGCAATATAGGATAATTGTAATATGTATCTATAGAGTACCTAATATAAAAAATCTTAACCACTGCTTAGACAAACTCGAAATTATACTGAAAGAAATATCACGAGCACGTTATAAAAACATTGTTGTTGCTGGAGATTTTAACATCGATGTACTTAAAAAAAACAATCACTCAAATGCATTTGAGTATTTGTTAATGAGGTTTAACATGAAACTAGCATTGAGACAGCCTACTCGCATGGCAAGCATGACATGCATAGACAATTTTGCGCATAATTTTAGTAAATCTTGCAAAACTGACGTGCTGGAATTTGCGCTGTCCGATCATACAGCACAGCTTCTTCACTGTCCTGTTCAAACAAAATGTGTCATAAACAGTTGGTATGCGACTAAAAGGGATTATAGTGATGAAAACATGGTCAAGTTCAAAGGCCATATTAAAAATCTTTCCTTTTCTGATATTTATGACACGGAAGACCCGAATATTGCCTACGGTAACTTTATCGACTCTTTTAAACTTCTGTACGATTTGTGTTTTCCAATTAAATTGATTAAAATTGATGTAATTAAAAAACCTACGTGGCTGTCAAAGGGAATTAAGTTGTGTAGCCAAAGAAAAAGAAAGCTTCTGTGGCAGATGAGGTTAGGTCGAAGTAGAGACAGCAAAACAAAATTTACTAAATATTCCAAATTGCACAGAAAAATTATACACTTAACACAAAAGGCTCAAAACAATCATAAAATCAATTTATCTAAGAATAAATCGAAAACTACGTGGCAAATTATTAATCGTGCAAAGTACAATCTACCCAAACAAAACATTTGTAAAATTAAGGTTAGAAACCGTACTATTTCGAATCCCAAGAGCATTGCTGAAGCGTTTAATGACTTTTTTGTCGATAAAATTCAGCCGAAACAGAATGACACCGGGAAATTCAAACACTGTAAAATAAACTCGAACACTAAAACAATGTTCATGCTACCTAGTGTACCTTTAGACATACATAAAATAATAATGACATTGAATAATACAAGCAGCGTAGGATATGATGGTATTTGCACAAAGATACTCAAACACGTATCAATGGAAATATGCGGTCACCTGAGCCATATAATTAACTTGAGTATCACCGCAGGCGTTTTCCCCGATGCCTTAAAAACGTCTATAATAAGGCCAATGTTTAAAAAAGAAAATAGAGAATTGATGGAAAATTACCGGCCAATCGCACTCATACCTGTGATATCCAAAATATTTGAGAAATATATTTATAAGGAACTTTTTAAATTTATTGACAATAATAACGTACTATGTGACGAACAGAAGGGATTTAGACAAAATAGAACTATCAATATGGCTATATATGACTTTATCTTTGTATTACAAAATGTTGACAATCGAACACCGGTATGTGGCATATTTTGTGACATGACACAGGCCTTTGACCACGTAGATTATGCGATTCTCTTGAGGAAACTTGAAGCTTACGGTATTAGAGGCAATTTACTTAGTCTTCTTGAGTCTTACCTTAAGGACCGAAAACAAATAACTGAAATTTGTAATATTAATCCAGTTAGCAAGCGCGAAGAGATACAACGATCCTCAGAGCGTCGAGTTATGTTTGGAGTACCGCAAGGAAGCGTTTTGGGACCTTTTGTATTCATTCTTTATATTAACGATTTACCTGAATGCATTGAGCAACCAATAACACTGTTTGCAGATGATAGCACTGTGACAATTCCATGTAAAACTGTGGAGACATATGAAGGGGACATTAATAATTGCTTAAAACATGTTGTTAATTGGTTAGAAACTAATAATTTAAAAATAAACTTGAAAAAAACAGCAAGAATCGTATAGAAGAAGAAGAGAGAAGAGTCGTATATAGTGTTTTTGTTTCTTGACAGCAAGAATCTTCGTTCCGCCAATAACTGTCTTCTACGATGTCCTTCTCACCGCTCTGGTTTTATAAAATCCTCTTTCTTTGTCCAGGCGGTCTTCCTTTGGAATGCGCTCCCTCAGAGTATCAGGACGGTGACCAGTCGGTTCACTTTCAAAGTGAAAGCTCGTGAGCATATTCACAAGAAGTTGGCAGATTCGTCTCAAGACTAAGTTGTTGTAGTTTTTCTTGTTGATCTCTCTTAAGTTTATGTATTTTGTTATATGTATGTATATATGTATTTATTCTTATATGTTTTATTTATAAATATTTCTTGTCTTTTTTTCTGTTGTTGCACCTACTGAATATTGTCTCTGCATCACCCTAAGGTAGACCGGTAGAAAATGCCCAAGGCATTAGGTCCGCCTTTGTACAGTTTTTTGCTTGTGCATAAAGTTTAATAAATAAATAAATAAATAAATAAAAAAACTAAAGTTATACATTTTAGTCAGCGGATTCTTAGAATTAGTCCTAATATACTCTACAACAATGAAGTTATAGAAGAAGTAGAAAACACCAAATTTTTGGGACTAATTTTATATAAAAACCTTAATTGGAAAGCACATGCTGATGCCTTGTGTAAAAGAATCAGTAAGTCAGCATACGCCCTACACTCACTATCGCCAATAGTATACATGGATGCACTTCTTACTGCTTATTATGGCATTGTAGAATCCCACCTACGTTACGGTATAATATTCTGGGGAAATTCAACCGAAAGGGAGACAGTCTTCAAAGCTCAGAAAAGATGTCTACGGGCAATGTTTAAGCTCCAATCCACTGATAGTTGCATGCCATACTTTAAACAGTACAAAATATTGACCCTACCTTGTCTGTACATAATGGAAATAGCTATGTTTGTGAAGTCAAACCCAAGTCGTTTTAAACGTCTGGCTGACGTAGTTCCAAGAAATAGACGCGACAATCACTTAATATGCTCCTACCCTGCCAAAACGGCACTGATGCGCAAGAGTGTCTACTGCATGGCTTCTACCATCTATAATAAATTACCTAAACAATGGAGGGAATTGCCGCTATTATTGTTTAAAAACAGGCTCCGAAACTTTTTAACGCATAAAGGATACTATACCTACTGTTAGCGAATTCCTCAATGAGAAAGATTTTTTATTAATGACAAATTGTCCTAAATATTTGACATGTTTGCCTACAAATTTTACTTTTGACATCATTTTTAATCCTTTTGCCATCATTAAATTTTGACCTAATTTAATTTGCTTATTATTATTTAATCTTTTTGACAATGCCGAATTTTGACTTATAAATATAAAAAAGTAAATGTTTGACATATGCCTATTAATCTTACTTAATCTTTTTGACATTCATAAATATTAACTTATATAGGTAACTAATTTGGTCTTTAACTATCGCTTAAATTATATATTACTTACCTATATTATTTGTAATTCTAATGTTTAATTTAATTTTAATGAAAAAGATGATCTATAACTTTTTAAACCATATTTGAACGCCGAAAACGGCATTATGTTCGTAAAATATACACCTGCTAAACTTGTACAATATTCTGTCAAAAAAATGCACTATAATAATTATGTTGGTCTATAAATTGTGCTGCAGTGATCTATATAAGTTGTGTTAAAAATATTCAGTGTATCTACTTGTATTTGCTTATTTACTTGTGTCTTTTGCATGCCGATTGGTAAAATATGGCTGAACCTACCTCTTATTTGTTAACCACCATGTACTGTACCCATATTTGCAAAATAAAATCTACTTACTTACTTACTTACTTACTTACTCACTAATACAAGTAGAGAAGCAACTATAGTAAAATGTTCCCAATTTACCATATCTAGCATTCAACATGACAATCCGTACAAAGATTTGCTCGGAAAATTCTCAGAAATAACTAAACCGATTTCGTACAAAGATCCCCCTAGCCATAATACATACCATCATATAGCAACTACAGGCCCCCCCGTGTACGGTTGGCTAGTGGCCGGGGCGAAGCAAAAGGAGCGTAAGGCGGCCCAAAAGGCCAGGCGGGCCGAACGAAAGCGCCGGCGTAAAAAGCGGAGCGCCGCGGCGAAGCTGCGTGCCCCTAAAACCGCGACTGTAGTCATTACGCTACAGCCGGACGCGGCTAGTAAGGGCATGCTGTACCGCGACGTTCTCGCCGAACTGAAGGCGACGGTGAACCTCGAGGAGCTCGGGATCACCGGGGGCCTCCGTGTTCGAGTCACCGCGACAGGGGCTCGAATGATGGAGGTTCCCGGGGAGTCGAACGCGTCGTCCGCGGACGCTCTGGCAGAGAAGCTCAGGGCGTCCCTAAATGCGGACGAGGTCCGAGTGTCAGGGCCCATCAGGTGCGCAACTCTGCGCATCCTGGGCCTTGACGACTCGGTCTCCGAGGAGGAGGTGCTGGCCGCCGTCACCGCGGCCGGGGGGTGCTCCGCCGAGCTGGTTAGGGCGGGCACCCTACGCCCGGACCGCGAGGGCATGCTGACTGTAACGGTTAGCTGCCCTGTGACGGCGGCGAAGAAAATTGCGGAGGGCCACACCCTAAAGGTTGGCTGGTCGAGGGTGCAGGTCAAGCTGCTTGACCCCAGACCTCTGAGGTGCTTCCGGTGCCACGTGGGGCACCATGTAGGGTGCCGTTGCACCTCGGAGGTGGACCGCAGCGAACTTTGCTTCCGCTGCGGTCAGCCCGGTCACAAGGCCGCGGCTTGCCTGGCCACGCCGCACTGCGATGCATGTGCGGCGGCTGGGAAGCCGGCCGAGCACCGGGCGGGGAGCAAGGCCTGCACTCCACCCGCCAAGACCCAGGGGAAGGGGAGGCCCTCCGCAACCACCAACCCCACCGTCGCCAACGCCGCAGCCGCCGCCGCCGCCGCCGCTACAGCCAACGCCGCCACCGCAACTCCCGCTGCGGTGGTGCCACAGGAGGTCCCGGAGGGGGCTGAAATGGACTGCCATTAATGGCCCCATTAAGCCTCCTCCAGGCGAATATCAACCACTGCGCCTGCGCTCAGGATCTGTTGCTCCAGAGTATGGCGCAGTGGTCGATAAACATCGCCGTGATCGCTGAGCCCTATTTTGTCCCGCCCAGGCCAGACTGGGTGGAGGACCTTAGTGGCTCAGTGGCCATTATTGCGTCGGCCGCCGCCGGCACCCCGACCCTTGAGATGGTCAAAAAGGGTCAGGGGTGCGTAGCAGCACGGTTCGGAGAGATCGTAGTCGCGGGAGTCTACTTCTCTCCGAGCCGAACTCTCGCCGAGTTCCAAAACTCCCTCAGGGAGTTAAGTGTCGTCATCGGAGGCTATTCCCTCCCCGTATTAGTGCTCGGGGACTTCAACGCCAAGAGCTTGGCTTGGGGTTCCCGTTACACGGATGTGCGGGGTGGGATGGTCGAGTGCTGGGCTCTGGAAACAGGCCTGGACATCCTGAACCGGGGTTCTGTACATCTGCACGTGCGTGCGGATGCGGGGCGAGTCGGTGGTGGACATCTCGTTCGCCAGCTCCGCTCTGTCACGGCGTGTCGTCGACTGGCGCGTCATGGAGAGGGTGGAGACCTATTCCGACCACCGGTATATCCGGTTTGAGGTCTCTGCCCAGTCCCCGAGTGCGCCGGTCCCACAGACCCCGAGTGGTCCGCGTTGGGCGCTGAGGCAGCTGGACAGGGAGCTCCTCCTGGAAGCCTCGATCGTGCGGGCCTGGGTGCAATCACCGGTCAGGCCCGCCGACGTGAACACCGAGGCGGGTTGGTTCCAGGAGGCCATGTCCGAGATATGCGACATGGCAATGCCCCGAGTCCGGCCAGGAAGCGCCCGGCGTCAGGTGTACTGGTGGTCGCAAGAGCTGTCGTACCTGCGTAAACAGTGTATGGCGGCGCGGCACATGTACACCAGGCATCGCAGGCACCGCATTCGGCCTCCGAATGCGGAAGCCATTGAGGCGGAGCTGTATGAGGGGTACAGGGCGGCGAAGGCCACCCTCCGCGAGGCTTGTAAGCGGGCCAAGAATGAGGCCCGCAAGGAGATGCTGGAGACTCTGAACAGAGATCCGTGGGGGTGCCCTTACAAGACGGTGCGGAATCAACTCCGCACCCGGGCCCCCCCGCTGACGCAGAGTCTCCGGCCTGAGCTCGTGGAGGACGTGGTGAGCGCTCTGTTCCCTTCGCGAGGGGAGCATCCTCCCCCGCCAATGGCTCCGCCATCCGCGATGCCGGAAGTGGACCATTCAGGAACCGATGACGACATTCCGGAGGTGACTGGGGTAGACCTGAGAGCGGCGGTACGTAGGCTGAGTGCCAAAAATACCGCCCCGGGACCCGATGGCTTGCCTGGCAAAGCCTGGGTCCTGGCCTCAGAGGCTCTTGGGCCCCGACTAGAGGGGTTCTTAAGCGCATGCATGGAAAGAGGCCAGTTCCCGCTTCGTTAGAAGACGGGGAAGCTGGTCCTCATCCAGAAGCCGGGGCGCCCGGCGGACTCGCCGTCCGCATACCGGCCCATTGTGCTGCTCGACGAGGTGGGCAAGCTCTTTGAAAGAGTAATTGCAAACCGCCTCGCCGAGCACCTGGAGGGAATGGGTCCGGATCTTGCGGAACACCAGTTTGGTTTCCGCAAGAGGCGCTCGACGGTGGACGCCATCATGCGCGTGAGAGCCCTCACGACGGGGGCTGCGGTCTCTCGGGGCGGTGTGGTCTTGGCGGTGTCTCTCGACATCGCCAACGCCTTTAACACTATGCCCTGGAGCTGCATTAGGGAGGCACTCCGGTATCACCGGGTGCCGACCTACCTTCGTCGTGTGGTCGGAGACTATTTGACAGACAGGGCTGTCATCTACTCTGGTCAGGACGGACAGTGGAACCGGCGAGAGATGTCGTGCGGTGTTCCACAGGGATCGGTTCTGGGGCCGCCCTTGTGGAACATCGGTTATGACTGGGTGCTGCGCGCCGACCTCCCTAGCGGCGTTAGCGTAGTCTGCTACGCGGACGATACGCTGGTGCTAGCTCAGGGTGGGTCGTACGAGGTGGCGGCCGACAACTTGACACGCGGGGTTGCGATAGTCGTAGAGAGGATCCGGCAGCTGGGTCTCGAGGTGGCGCTTCACAAGTCGGAGGCCATGGGCTTCCATGGACGTGGGAATGCGCTGCCGTCGGGATCCCAGTTAATGGTGGGAGGGGTTCCCATCGGCGTCGAGTGTACTTTGAAGTACCTAGGACTCGTCCTCGACAGCCGGTGGAACTTCGTGGAGCATTTCCGACGTTTGGCTCCCAGACTGGAGCGGGCCGGGGCTGCCTTTAGGTGGCTCTTGCCCAATCTGGGGGGGCCAAACGCCTCCTGCCTGATGCCTGATCTGGAGGCGATAGTCCTCGCGCGCCTGCATCAATGGCGCGCGTAGGCGCTGCGCCGGGGGGTCACTCCGCTGCCGCGGCAAATTGCTGCGCGGCGGACAGACCTCCGGTGCGATCTCATGGCGACATGGAGACAGCGACTGTCGCAACCCCGTGCAGGGCACGCCACGATAGTGGCGGTAAGTCCCCTCTTTGAGGAGTGGCTTGAGAGGCGCCACGGCGCCCTCACCTTCCGTCTGACGCAGGTCCTCACCGGACACGGTTGTTTCGGGAGGTACCTGCACCGAATCAGGCGGGAGGAAACGCCCGGATGCCACCATTGTGAGGATCGGCCGGAGGACACGGTGGAGCACACAGTGGAGGTGTGCCCCGCTTGGGCGGAGCCACGCCGTGTTCTCGTAGCGGCGATCGGCGGCGGCGACCTCTCGCGCCCGGCCCTGGTGCAAGCCATGGTCCGGGGCGAGGAGGAATGGGACGCCGTCGCCTCCTTCTGCGAAGCAGTGATGCTGGCGAAGGAGGTGGCGGAACGCGAGAGGGAGAGAACCTCTCGTCCCAGCCGCCGCGGGAGGCGCTCCGGGCGTCGGGGGTCCCGCGATGACCTCCGGCCACCGTAGACGCGGGCCTGTGGACGGTGAGTGATGGGCTAACTCGCCGTCCGTCCGTCTCACGACGAAAACAGGCCGTGTCGACGGCGCGTTCGTGTTCCACGCGCGCTTCAAAGAGATGTCAGCAACATGGGAGGGGCCCGAAAGGGCCGACGCCTGTCGGGGCTGCGGGTAGTCCTCTGGTTATCGCGGCCTCGACATAGAGGGCGCAGAAGGAACATGGGTGGTTTTTAGTCAGTAGAAGTCTGACACTCCCTTTCGCTCTGCCCAAGAGCGGGAGGGGTTATTCGATGATTTTTACACCCACTAAAAAAAAAAAAAAAAAAAGGCCCCCCCGTGTTTTCCCGTGCTAGGCCGTTGCTGCCGCATAGATATAAAATTGTACAAGAAGAATTCAGGTTAATGCAGGATTTAGGTATATGCAGGCCATCAAAGAGCCCATGGGCAAGCGTGCTGCACGTCGTGCCTAAGAAGGATGGCCAGATCAGACCCTGTGGCGACTATCGTGCACTCAACGCGATCACGAAGCCGGACAGATACCCGATCCCAAGACTACAGGATTTTACCTATGGACTAGCAGGTAAGAAAATTTTTGCACGTTTGGACATAAATAGGGCCTATCATAACATTTGCGTAGCACCGCAGGACATAGAGAAAACAGCAATTATTACACCGTTCGGACTGTTCGAATTTCCGAGAATGTCATTCGGTTTGCGTAATGCAGCGCAAACATTTCAGAGGTTCATGAACAACACAGTGTTACAAGGATTAGAGTACGTAAACGGAGAACAGAAACGGGAATGGTCATACCTATTCTGTTATATAGATGACGTAATCATCGCAAGTACAGACGCCGAATCACTTCGTAAACACTTGAGCCTTGTTTTTAGCAGATTCGAACAGTACGGAATTACTATTAATCTGTCAAAATGTTGTTTCGGTAAGCCAGAAATAGAATTTTTAGGTTACAATGTCAGCACGGAAGGAATAAAACCCTAGGAAGATAAAGTCGAGGCGATACAAGGTTACCCGCAGCCGGAAACCGTCGAACAGTTACGACCATTTTTGGGAATGGTAAATTTTTATAGGCTACACATACAGCAAGCGGCTGAGCACCAGGCGGAGTTAAACAAGTTTTTGCATGGGGCCAAGAAAAAGGATAAGTCAAAAATAACATGGGACGACAAGGCCACGGCGGCTTTTGTGCAGTGTAAGGTAAGCCTACAAAGCGCCTTCACACTGGCTCACCCAGAGGCCACAGGTAGATTGTTCCTAATGTGTGACGCATCAAATACATGCGTGGGGGCAGTGCTACAACAAGGAGTCGCCGGAAAAACGAAGCCCTTAGGTTATTTTTCTAAGAGACTATCAGAAGCCCAGCAAAAATATAGCACATACGATCGGGAACTGCTGGCGGTCTATTTAGCCATAACACATTTTAGAAACATGATCGAAGGTCAAGAGATTACTATTTTTACAGACCACAAACCATTAACGTATGCTTTTTCTAAAATAGGTACCGACCGAGAGATCCCACGGCGCACAAGGCAGTTATTGTATATCAGCGAATTTACGAGCGACATACAATACGTCAACGGAAACGAGAATCAAGTTGCTGACGCGCTGTCACGGGTAGAGTCCGTGATTTGCCCGACGCAGGTCGATTTCGACGAAGTCGCACGGGCACAGGAAACAGACGAACAAATGGCACGTATGTTAGCAGAAACGCAAGGTAACAACGTATTAAACGCTGTGGTCGAATAATTAAGCAACCGGTGCAATTTTTACTCACATAACAATAATGTAAGTACATCGAATGTTGACGAGAATAATGTCGTAATATTTAAGTAAAGAAAACGTAGCATGTCATATATTGTAGTTTATGTTGTGAACGGCGTTACCATGACCAAAGCTGCCGCGAGGTGTTACTTAGTTATTGCAGAGTGGAGGTCATGGCAACTACCCTTAATTGTTATAATATTACAGCCTTTATGTATACTTTCAAGTCGGCTCGGAGCCCAGGCAATGACGAGACCGCAAAAAAAAAAAAAAATTTAGGAAATAAGGTTTATAGAATCTATATTTAGCAATAGGAATAAAACAATAGGCAGCATTCAACTGTTGGAATGCTGACAGGATAGAATGTTATCATAAGCAACATTGTAACTTAGGAGATGTCTTAACGCCATAATAGTGATGTAAGCATGTAGTTACGTTAAGAATAGAGTAAAAATATTTTTAGAGAAAAGGGGGGGTGTGATGTAGCGGCGTTGTAACCGTAATATGCCGAGTTGCATTATGGAGGAAATATGTAATATAATTTTACAGACATTTTTTGTTTATTGTACGATCTTTGCTTTCCGACAAAATGGGTTACCGTTAAACCAGACACAAAAATTAAGTGGATATCTCGGGGTATAAGAATTTGTAGTCGGAAACAAAGAACACTCCATAAAAAAAATTGCAAAGAAGACATGAGTAATTATAGGCCAGTTGCCTTAATTTCAGTTTTTTCCAAAGTTCTTGAAAAAGTATGAGTCAGTTTATAAATTCCTAACAAAACATGAAAAACTGTGTGACGAACAAAAGGGGTTCAGAAAAATAAAAATATAAATATGGCAATATACGATTTATTGAAAAACGTAATGCCAAGTGTGGACCATAAAATGCCTGTATGCGCCATATATACTGATATGACGACAGCATTCGATTACGTAAACCATGAAACTCTAATAAATAAACTTGTACACTTACGGGATAAGAGGAACTGTCCTCGGCCTAATAAAGTCTTACCTTTCTAATCGAGTGCAATACACTGAAATTTCCAGGATATGTGTGAAAACAAAAAGAGAACACAAATATCTATCCGGCTTCAGAGAAGTTAAATATAGCGTACCACAGGGCAGTGTGCTTGGACCGCTGTTGTTTCTTTTATATATCAACGACTTGCCTCGCCATATTCAACAACCTGTGGTATTATTTGCGGATGACAGTACGGCAATAGTAAAATGCGACAATAAAAATAATTACGAAAATGACATTAATGATACATTAAAAAGTATAATAAATTGGCTTAATGAAAATAATCTAATCATAAATATTCAAAAAACAAAAGTTATGCATTTTCATCAGCGTGTAAGAGCTGAAAATTATAAGGTTGAATTTTTTGGCTGCGCTGAGGCCGGTTGCGCGGACTGTCACGCACATAGACATCGCTAACGCTCTATAGTACGACGCAGCTTTACGCTACCTACAACTCCTGCTCCGGCGCGGCGCACAGTGGTTCGAAATCGACGCTCCGTGGACATTGAAATCAAAATTTCTTTAGGCGAAAAATAAAAATCGGAACGGCTTTATTTCAGTATTATTTATAATATTTGGTAATACGACAGCTATAGACAGCACCATCTCCGAAAAAAAAAAAATTTTTTTTTGTATGAAGAAAAACACAAAAGTCGTTTTTTCTCACAACTTAATAAAACTTAAAGCCTGCGGCTTATATGGGGTGTTGTCCCACATGAGGCGATTCCGAAATGCTATAACACGCACACCCATGCGCGCCGCTTCACTCAAAGCAGAGTGTTGAATTTCGAGAAATTTAGTTAGAGATTTTTACGTTGATTTAGGTGTGATCTTGAAAAAAATAATAATAATAATATAAAACGTTTATTTTCTCTACACAAGTTATGTAGGTACTTAATGCTAAAATTTTACAATAGTGAATGGAAAAGGAGCTAACTTTGTGAGAGACTGGTGCCTGAAGTAGGTTTATATAAAAAACTGTATTACAGGTCACCAGGGCCCTTTAAATATATACAAAGTAATTGACCATAGTGTGCTAATTTTATTAAAAATAATGATAAAAATGGAATGAAATAATGGAATAAACAATACAAAGAAACTAAAAACACTCAAGTAGAGACCCATTTACAATATAAATATTTCTTAAGATAATTTAATTCGTTGTTGATCATGTCAGTAGATAAAAAGTTGACTTCTTAATTAATTTTTTTAAAAAATCAAACATTTGTACAAAAACTTATAACTAATACAGAAAAATACTAAGAATAGGCAATTGTATAATTGAGAAATATATAAAATTTACAGAAAAACATTAAAATCTAGTCTACTGAGTTTCATCATCGCTATCAAAGACTTCAAAATCAGAATCCATCATACTGGGCACCTCAACAAATTCAATGTTTTCCTTATCCATGGTATCCGGGTCAATTAAAAGAAGAGACTTCATTTCTTCAGTTAAATCATCTCTACTCTTATTTGTCAGTTTAGGGCGAATGCTTGACAAATATGGGTCTGAGGATACGATGAAACCATTAAAGATGTCTTGGTTTGTCGCTCTGCGACAAAATTTCCGCGTATGATGTTCCCTGAGTTTTCTAAAATCTTTGTTTCGGGCCTCAGATGCCTCTTCTGATAGCTTTCCTATAGGCAAAATATTGAAATGTTTTATTATTTCGGCTCCATGCAGCAGAAGTTTGTGGATACTGGAAGGCATGAAATACCAGCCATACAGTTCCACATACAGCTGCGCAGTTTCGTCGAGATAATTGGCAAACAAATCAATATTAATAGACTGTCCTGATGATACAACACGGAGAATAGTTGCGAATTTTTGGATGAGCTCATGACTCAATCCAGTGATATTTGCAGTCTTCTCAGGACACTGGAAAAATTTTCTAGCCTCTTGACATGAGAACATTATTAGTGTTTTATAATATTACACTAACTAAAAAACCCTTTGAAATTATACAAAATAAATAAATCAACTAACCTTGTTTTACGAAATCCACTAGGAGTCCCATTTCCTCTCGAAATTTTCGCTGTATCGTCTGTTTGCGACTTTTCAAAGCTGCTTTACTAGCTTCATCTCTGGCTTGCCATTTTTTAAAATCTAATCGGTAAGCGATATGCAGCAGGCATTCCATGGATCTGATCCATGCATACAAAGTCGACAAACCGTACTTGTAAATATCAGATGATACAGATTTCCTAAAATATGAATAAAAAGGTTAAAAGTGTTTTTTAATTAAAAAAAAAATGATATATATTTTGACATAGATTTCCAATATTCAACTTACATGTGAATCTTCTCCAAATCATTCATTTCACTTGGTACAGCTTTACAGATGTCACATGTTTGCATAGAGGTTTGTGACAGGTGAGACGTTATTTTGCCATCTATCATGGTCATTAACATTGAATGTTTAACTCGTATATTATTTTCAATGATAGAGGGCTTCAATGCTTTAATTTCAGCATCGATCAAACCCATTTCCTCCTTCATGTCCAACTTATTTTCGCTGACAAACTTAAAATAAAGTGGTCTGCAAAGCATTGTAGAAGAAGGTTTTGGGTTTTCCCAGACCAAATCGTCACCGCACATCAATTGCAAGGACACAAAAGAGCACATAAAAACACTAGAGTCGTCTTCATCTGCATTCATGCACTGCTTGTAGTTGCTTTGATTTGACGCACCATCGAAGCCCCATTTGCAGATTAAGATGAGTTCTTTATCTTGCAAATGGTCCAAGTTTAACGTTTTGGCAAGTCGAGTGACAGTGATGTCCAAAATAGCTTGAAGTTTTACTTTAACTCCTCGTTCGGTCACTTCAATATCGCTCTCAGGAGGATAGCATGCCTTCTTGGCATTTAAAACTGAATAATATGATGGGTACAAATCTACTCCACTTTCTTTCGCAGTTTCCCTTAAAGTTATATACTGCCACTTCGACAATTTCAAAGAAATCAATATACCCAACGCTTTCTCTGCCGAATACTTGTTAGTAGTTGTCTTGCCTTTCAAAAAATTCTTGATCTCTGCTGCTTTTTCAGGATGCTCGGTAATATATAATTATTATTAAATCTTTCACGTCCGCGTCCTCATTCTCCTCACCACAACTCACTGCAGCAGCATATGCAAGTTCCTGAGAGTCGTGCGTTAAAAGTTCTTGTATTCTTCTCTTCTTCTGTTTTTGGCATAATTCTGAGAAAGGTTTTCTTGGGCTCCTTATTAGTGTTGTAGTGCTAACAGTACATGTAGTTACTTTGGACGTGGATGCACCTTCATTTATACCACTAGCACTTGAGGTTGAAGGTTCAACAGTATCAGTAACAGAGTCGATTGATACCAATCCAATTTCTTCACTTTGTACAAATCTGTCTTTAATGAAGTTGGGCCATTTGATCTCTTTTTC
The DNA here is from genome assembly GCA_932274075.1 of Diarsia rubi. Lineage (NCBI taxonomy): Eukaryota > Metazoa > Arthropoda > Insecta > Lepidoptera > Noctuidae > Diarsia > Diarsia rubi. The sequence goes on along the minus strand of OW026434.1, from coordinate 3,720,592 downwards.
TAGCCAAGTCTCATACTTCTTGACGAATGTATGCATCGTTCGATTACACGATTTCCAATTTCTATGCAAAACACACATGTACACTTGACAAAACTGTTTTAATTTTTTTTGTTCTTCTTCAGACAAATTTGTCGCTTTGGTTAGAAGTGCTTCTAACAAAATACTGGGCTGCGAAAAGCAACTTTTTCTTTTCACAAATATGAATATGTCCAAATTTGAATAAAATCCTTCCATGATAACAAGTAAGTACGTAAGCAAGAAGTTAATGTTATAGCGCGAACAGTTGCTGACAAAAACTAATGATTTTGACGCTGTTGTCCCTATTTATATAAAAGTATCCCTCTTAATCGTATCTTAATTTATAGTACTTAGTTAAACACTTTGCAAAAATAGCCATTAACTAATGTATCTTAACTCGTTAACAATATTTGCAATTTGCACTAATGAGATGAGACAAAATTACAATAATAAGTTAATTAGCAGGCATTTAGTATTGATTTCCTGTTAAACTTGAGATTACGAACAGCTTACAACAAACAATCATTACTATGTAATTATCGTTTCCAGTTGGTATGTTAGGTACAGAAACCTATCCCAAAGATATCAAATAATATGTCTTGTATTAAATTCCTTCGAGAAATCCACTGAATTTCTTGAAGTTCATCACTCTGCTCTGAGTGAAGTGGTGAAATAATATATTTCTTATTTAAACAATTGCCTATTCTTAGTATTTTTCTGTATTAGTTATAAATTTTTGTACTAATAAAAATATTATTTTTTACTTTATTAATTTAAGTCAACTTTTTATCTACTGACATAATCTACTAACAACGAATTAAATTATCTTAAGAAATATTTAAAAATTTATTTATATTGCAAATGGGTCTCTACGTGAGTGTTTTTTAGTGTTTTTATATTGTATATTCCATTATTTCTCATTATTTTTAATAAAATTAGCACACTATGGTCAATTACTTTGTATACTTTTCAAGATCACACCTAAATCAACGTAAAAATCTTTATCTGAATTTCTCGAAAATTCAACACTCTGCTATGAGTGAAGCGGCGCGCATGGGTGTGCGTGTTATAGCATTTTGGAATAGCCTCATGTGGGACAACACCCCATGTAAGCCGCAGGCTTTAAGTTTTATAAAGTTGTGAGAAAAGACGACTTTTGTGTTTTTCTTCATACAAAAAAATATTAAATATTTGTTTTTTCGGAGATGGTGCTGTCTATAGCTGTCATATTACCAAATATTATAAATAATACTGAAATAAAGCCGTTCCGATTTTTATTTCTCGCCTAAAGAAATTTTAACTTCAACGTCCACGGAGCGTCGATTTCGAACCACTGTGCGGCGCCGCGCTTCGTGTCGTCGCTTCGCACAATTAATTTATAACACCGATATTCACCGCAGCGCGTCACCGCCTGCCTACCACCAAACTTCCCCGCGACTCTGCAGTATCGTACCTTTACGGTGAGTCAAGTTACTTTGTTTTTTTTTTTTTACCAAGGAACGATGAACACTTCGGATTCTAACTTCCTGAATAAATCTGTGTCAGACACAGAAATTAACACAGCAGGCACACATAAAACACCACCTAACTATGTGTTCCAACGTGTCAAAAGAAGCAGATATGATATGGATGATTCACTTATCAAACAATTAAATGAATTTAAGGAAGAGACAAAAATAATGCTCTCGTCCTTTAACGAAAAACAAGGGAGAGAGACACAAAAAATAAATACAAAACTTCAGGAGATACAACAGTCAAACACACACATAGAAAAGTCGATTGCTTTCTTGACAGCACAAAACTCGGACCTTCAAGAGAAGTTTACCCGACTCGAAATGCAGTCTAAAGAAGACAAGAAATATATCTCCATTTTAGAAAATAAGATCGAGGACATGCAAACTGAAAGTCGGAAAAGTAATCGTATGATTAAAAATGTACCGAGAAAAAATGGGGAGACCAAAGAAGACCTTTTAGAAATGGCTATGTACCTTTTTCAAAACATACAATGTAGCATAAAAAAGTTTGACATTAAGGACATTTTATCGAGTACGCGGAAAAACAGCGGAAAAACTGAATACACCTATTGTCGTGGAAATTGGTTCCACAATCCTCAAGACTGAGACTTTGAAAATGGCCAAAGCCTTCAACACCAAACATCAAAATAAATTAAGTTGCAAACACATGGGATTTAAAAGTCAAGTAGACACCCCGGTTTTCATATCAGAACATTTAACGGCTAAAGGCTCCCGCCTCCATTTCCTGGCACGTGATCTCAGCAAAGCTGGATTATACAAGTTTTGCTGGACTGCCTAGGGCAAGGTATACAATAGGTATTAAAAAAGATGAAAACTTGCCAACTATAATTATAAGAAGTGAAGAACAGGTACATAAACTTTTACTTGACAAATGACTATTTTCTCTTAACTTAATAATTTGCCCCCTTTTAACATTGAATACTACTGTTACTACTGTTGTACTACTGTTTAATTTGGAATTAATTCCGTACGAATATTGGTTAAAGATTTTCTCAACTGGTTATTATAGCTTCCTAGCCGTCATACTAAATTATTTTGATATAAAACGAAACTCAACTACACATGCACACTCAGTTTACATATCTATTTTACTTACACATGGCGTATCCACACGAATCTACAATACACAAAACACGCAAATACATTATACACTTACATTCATTTACGCACACACTTTACATTTCTGTAAAATAAAAATACAGCCCACCAAAAAAACACAAATTAAAATCTCAGTACATGTTTACTTATTGTTAATATACATTGAAATAAAGACTTACATAAGCTTGATGGTTATTCAATTGACATTAACTATAAATGGATAATACACTTCATACTGTTTCCGAAATAGATAGCATTGAAATTGCCCGTACAGTTCAATGCGACTCTACAGAACTCCATAATCATATTTGTGTAAAAAAAAGCGACCTCACCATAATATCGCAAAACATACGTAGTATTTACTGTAATTTTGACAACTTTCTGATCAGTTTATCTACCCTTTTTTTTTTTTTTTTTTTGGTGGGTGTAAAATCATCGAATAACCCCTCCCGCTCTTGGGCAGAGCGAAAGGGAGTGTCAGACTTCTACTGACTAAAAACCACCCATGTTCCTTCTTCGCCCTCTATGTCGAGGCCGCGATAACCGTTGGACTACCCGCGGCCCCGACAGGCGTCGGCCCTTTCGGGCCCCTCCCATGTTGCTGACATCTCTTTGAGGCGCGCGTGGAACACGAACGCGCCGTCGACACGGCCTGTTTTCGTCGTGAGACGGACGGACGGCGAGTTAGCCCATCACTCACCGTCCACAGGCCCGCGTCTACGGTGGCCGGAGGTCATCGCGGGACCCCCGACGCCCGGAGCGCCTCCCGCGGCGGCTGGGACGAGAGGTTCTCTCCCTCTCGCGTTCCGCCACCTCCTTCGCTAGCATCACTGCTTCGCAGAAGGAGGCGACGGCGTCCCATTCCTCCTCGCCCCGGACCATGGCTTGCACCAGGGCCGGGCGCGAGAGGTCGCCGCCGCCGATCGCCGCTACGAGAACACGGCGGGGCTCCGCCCAAGCGGGGCACACCTCCACTGTGTGCTCCACCGTGTCCTCCGGCCGATCCTCACAATGGTGGCATCCGGGCGTTTCCTCCCGCCTGATTCGGTGCAGGTACCTCCCGAAACAACCGTGTCCGGTGAGGACCTGCGTCAGACGGAAGGTGAGGGCGCCGTGGCGCCTCTCAAGCCACTCCTCAAAGAGGGGACTTACCGCCACTATCGTGGCGTGCCCTAGTTTATCTACCCTTAAATTTGAACCAGACATTCTAATCCTAACAGAATGCAGATTGCATGCCAATAAATCAATTCCGCAAATGAACAACTATCACTCGTATATGACGACTCGTCAGCTGAACCAGAATGACGACGTAGTTGTATATGTTAAGAACTCGTTAAACTCTAAAGTTAAGGAAGTTCAGCTGGTTCAAGTGTAGCGGTCATCGCTACACCGGCATTTAGATATTATCTAGTATTAATAACTTAAATCGAAATTGTAAACACTCCACAAAACACTTTATTTTCCCGTTACACAGAGCTGTCAAATACGAATGAACAAGCGACAAATCATAGACATCAAAAACGATCATTGTCTTTGGATGAAAACCAACATTTATTAACAAGAATTTATTTATCTACACATTTAATTAATTGCTATATTTATATCACACATAATATCTATTCACAAAATTAGCAATAATAATAAATATTTACACTGAACAAAATAAAAGCATTTGAAGGCTTAGACTGGCCTGTTGGTCTAGTGGTTAGTGACCCTAACTGCTATGCCGGAGGTCGTGGGTTCGATTCCCACCCAGGACAAATGTTTGTGTGATGAGCACGATCATTTGTCTTGTGTCTGGGTGTAATTTATCTATAATATGTATGTATTTAGAAATATATAAGTATGTTTATCAGTTGTCTAGTTCCCATAACACAAGCTCTGCTTAGCTTGGGACTAGATGGCGTTGTGTGATAGTTGTGGAATATTATTATTATTATAAAAAAAAAAAAAAAAAAAGGCAGAGAGGGTCTAACATCTTAAATGAAACTACGAAATATAGCGGTAATAAACTTTTACTCCAATAGCACGTTATTTAAAATGAACCACTATATCATTCAGATATAATGTAAAAACTCTAAGCGCTACAGCATGTGCACCGGGCCAAGCCTGCGACAAGAATGATCCCCTCCATGCCGAGCGCTCGTTTATAAAGACCGGCTCGAGCAGTAGGGAAAGTGGCGCGGCCTTAGTGACGCCTTGCGCTGCGCACCTGGCCCGCTGCACGTGCTGTTTACAACGGCGACGCCGCCGTCACGGCCATACTGACGTGCGGACGTCCTCGTGCGCGGAGTCTCATTAAACAGTATCTAAAAGACAGAAACATATGAGTGATGTTCGTTCATCCTGACTACAATCTGGTCCGGTGCATCCCTTCAGATACATCTGGACCGCTCGAGTTTGAGCCTCCAGGACATATACCAACAACCTGGACCGCTCGATATTGAGCCTTCAGGACATGTACTAGCAACCTGGACCGCTCCATATTGAGCCTTCAGGGCATATACCAGCAGCCTGGACCGCTCTATATTGAGCCTTCAGGGCTTATACTAGCAAACTGGTCCAGATTGTCCCTTCAGTTTGCTACTAATTTTGGACCGCTCATTAATGAGCCTTCAAACTTTTGGCCTAGTCATTATTCACTTAACGACCCTGCGAAAATCCCTGGACCAGTCATTGCTGACACTTCAGGTCCACTTGTTTTTGCAAATTAATAATTTTACCGCCCATCCGACCCCCACAACCAAGCCAATACTAGGCGATACAATACCCTTTGGCAAGACCGGTTGTCAGAACTTCAGGACACTGACCACCTGTAACGACTGCCAAAGATCCACACACGACAACCGGGGCCAACAGCCCAACATGCCCTCAGTGAGGAAATTCGGCATGAAACCGGCAGTCACCCATCCACAGACCAACCCAGGCAAGCGCGGCCCAACCTAAAGATCGATCCGAATGGCAACTATTATTTAGCTACGAACTCCTCCACGACAGACACTGTGCTACTGTTAATCGATATTTATTTATTTATTAAACTTTATGCACAAGCAAAAAACTGTACAAAGGCGGACCTAATGCCTTGGGCATTTTCTACCGGTCTACCTTAGGGTGATGCAGAGACAATATTCAGTAGGTGCAACAACAGAAAAAAAGACAAGAAATATTTATAAATAAAACATATAAGAATAAATACATATATACATACATATAACAAAATATATAAACTTAAGAGAGATCAACAAGAAAAACTACAACAACTTAGTCTTGAGACGAATCTGCCAACTTCTTGTGAATATGCTCACGAGCTTTCACTTTGAAAGTGAACCGACTGGTCACCGTCCTGATACTCTGAGGGAGCGCATTCCAAAGGAAGACCGCCTGGACAAAGAAAGAGCATTTTATAAAACCAGAGCAGTGAGAAGGACATCGTAGAAGACAGTTATTGGCGGAACGAAGATTCTTGCTGTGCGCAGAGCATAAGTATTGACAATTAGAAGTGAGATAAGAAGGAGAAGTGGGTTTGTGAAGAAGAGAAAACAGGGTTGTCAAGGCTCTCAATGCTCTGCGCTGCCGGATGGGTAACCACCTTAGCAGCGATCGATGTGCAGATACATGATCATACTTGCGGAGATTGAAGACGAATCGAATGCAGTTGTTAAGAAGTCGGTCAAGTTTATTGAGGAGATCTGCATTCAGGTCATAGTAGCACACATCACCATAGTCAATTATGGGGAAGATTAGGGACTGTACAAGCATTGCCTTAATGTGTGATGGGAGAATATTTTCAGCCGATAGAGCGATCGCAACGTTCCAGTGACCTTCCTGCTCACAATCGCGACCTGCTTACGCCAGTCGAGGCAAGTGTCAACATGCAAACCCAGGTCCTTGACGTCAGAGCTAAACGGAATCACTGTGCCGTCAAAGGTAACCGGTGGCAGCGTCAACCCATTCAGCCTTCTTAAACAGTTCAGTTCAGCGCGTGCGCTCCTACCGTGCGAACGCGACACCGGTGACGCGACTAAGTATTGACTGTTTACGGAAAATTAAGAATCTTAAGAAATTAACCGATCGTGATGGTGCAGTGCAAGTCATGTAAACTGTCGCTGGCCCGAGTGAAAAGCGACAGTATCACAAAGTGTAATGGTGACTGTGGAGGTGCCTTCCATAAAAAATGTGTTGCAAAAATCAAGGCATTTAGTGACGCCGGTTTATGCGAGGAGTGCCAAACCACACCACCGCAGATTCGCCAGCCAAACATAGAAGTTGACATGTCTCGAGCTACACCAGAAATACTGTTGGCCGAGGTTAATGAAAAGCTGACAATAGTATTCAATATGAAAAAAACTCTTGAGGCGATGTCAGACGACATAAGCTTCTACGCTGAGAAGTACGAATTGATTGAAGAGAAGGAAAAATCAGACAAAAAGATTAAAGCATTGGAGCATAAGTACGTTCATTTGGAAACCTGTAACAAGGCACTGGAAGAAAGGATAGTTTACTTGGAGATACGTGAGAAGGAAAAAAATGTAGAAATATTTGGGTTGGAGGAACAGCAAAACGAGAATTTAGAGAACACAATTAAAACTATAGCAAGCAAATTAGGAGTAGAAGGTGGATTGATAAGTGAGGTAAAGCGGGTGGGTGAAGAAATAAAAGTCGAGAAGCCGCAGCGCGAGAAAAAGCCACGCCCGGTGGTTATCACTTTGGCCACGCGTGCTAGCCGCGACAAATGGATAGCTACAAGAAAATCCCACCAGCTAACAAATGATGATATATTTGCTAGCGGAAATAGACAGCGAATCTATATAAATGAGGATCTCACTAAACATATGCGCAACCTGCTGTGGACGGCTAAGAACGAGCTAAAACAAACATTTAAATACATTTGGATACAGAACGGTAAGGTGCTTATAAGGAAAGATGATCCGAATCAAGACAACAAAATCAAGTCGATTCGCACACTTAGTGACATTAGTGCGTACGCAGTAAAAAAATGACGTATTTTGTAGTGCTGTCATAATTCGTGAGTATCCCTTATTTTAAAATTCGATAACCAAGCTTCACACGTAACATGTAACATTGAATACAATAAATACATATGTACAGATAGCTGGCAGGATGATTTACTGCAACGTGATAACAATTTGAATATTATACATTTGAACATAAGATCACTCAGAAAAAACTTTAGTCAACTACAAGTATTAATAGACAATTGCAGGGAAAAACTGGATATTATTGCATTAACAGAGATTAACATCAGAAAACACGAACTATGTTTATACACTTTAGAAGGATATGACACATACATAAATACAAGGGAAACTAAAAGGGGAGGTGGGATTTTAGTTTACGTAAACAACAAGTTAAATTTTACTGCCACCACAATTAAATTGAATTATTATGAGATGATACACGGGCAGCTTTTCCAAGATGGAAGTAAAATTATTCATATTTTGGCTATCTACAGGCCGCCAAATACAAACAGACATGGTTTTGTTGAAGAAGTGCATAGACTATTGTCCAAGATTCCCTTAGGCTGTGACGTAGTTATGATTGGTGATACAAACATAGATTTGATGTGTAAAACCGGCAGCGTAATCAATAACTACACAAATAATATGAGTGAGTTGGGCTTGGAATGTGCTATCCGTGACGTAACGCGAGAGGAAATGTACGGCGACATAGTGACGCGGTCGTGCATCGACCATGTGTGGGTTTGAACTCAACGTGCAATATCTGCGTATGTATTGACGGTAAAGATATCGGATCATTATGTTGTAGGTGTGCGCCTCGCTAGTAAATTGGTTGGGGACGATGTTCCGAGTGCATTGAAATCTTATAAGACTATTATTTGTGATAAAAAGGTATTAGAAAAACTTGAAAATGTTTCATGGAATGAGCTGTTAAATTGTGAGTGTCCAATTGACCTGTATAACAGATTATGTTCAATTTTTTCTGATGTTTATAATGAAGCTAAAATTCAAGTATTAGTGCGCAATACAAGAAAAAGTAAACCTTGGATCACACAAAAGCTTAAGAAAATGATATGTATTAGGGATAGGCTGTTTAGAAATTGTAAAAATAAACCGGAGGATATGAATTTGCGTAGACAATATAATAGATTTAGAAATAGATTAAATAAATATATAAAAAAAGCGAAAAATAAATACCGCCAAGAAGAAATAAAAAATTGTAAAAAAAATATTAGAAAGATTTGGACTAAAATTAATTCATGGATTGGAAATGAAAAAAGAAGTGTCGATTCTGTTATTTTAAAATATTTGGGAAAATTAGAATGTTCGGTTGATAGCATATGTAATAAATTTTCAACAACATTTACCAAAGAAATATTAGATATAAAACATGCCTGTAGTCATAGGTTTTTGGAAAGATCTAGCTATGTTGTTCCCGGAAATGTTTCATTGCGGTTTCAGAAAGCTTATCCGATAGATATAGATAAAATAATAAATTTGCTAAGTTGTGATAAGTCTGAAGGAGTAGATAAAATTAGAGTTAAAGAAATTAAATTATTAAAAACTAAGTTGAGCCCTGTTATTGCTTTATTTATTAATTTGTGTGTTGAAAAGGGGTTATACCCCGATAAATTAAAAACAGCATTAATTAGACCTATTTTTAAACAAGGTGCACATAGTGATTACTCAAACTACAGGCCAATAGCCTTATTGTCAGTTATAAATAAAATAGTAGAAAAATTTATTGTGAATCAGGTAAGTGTTTTCTTGGAAAAACACAATATTCTGACAAATGCACAACATGGTTTCCGACGTGGGCGGAGCACGGCGACGGCCCTGGCGCAGTTCGCGGACGACGTCAATGAGTGTTTGGGTCAGAGGAAGCAGGTGGTGGTGGTCTACATTGATTTCAAAAAAGCATTTGACACCTTGGAACACCACCAGCTGCTTCAAGCCATGGAGGAGTGCGGGGTCGCGAACCACTGAACAGGTGGTTCCGTGCCTACCTCACAGACCGGACACTGCGAACGTTCATTGACGGCGTCGTCGGAGAGTCCAGACACGTCACGTGTGGTGTGCCAACCGGATCCGTGTTTGGTCCCGTCGGATACATCATGCATGTCAACAGCATGTGCAATGTGATTCGTAAATGTCGCATATATATGTATGCTGATGATACTTGTCTAGTTTATGCAGATAAAGATTTAAATGTAATTGAAAGTAACATTCAGGAGGATTTTACTAATATCATCAAATGGGCACACGACAATGGCATCATAATTAATATAAATAAAACCAAATGTATGCGTATACAATCTCCTTACCTTAGAAAAATCGAACGTCCGCCGCGCATAGTGGGGCATAGCTATGAGTGTCTGCACAGTGGTGGACTGACGTTGTGTGAGTGTGCAAACATTGAGGTGGTGGAGGAATACAGGTACTTGGGTTTAGTCATAGACAACAGCTTCTCATGGAAAACACACATCACACACTTATGTGACAAACTCAGGTATGTACTTGTAAAATTCCACCACCTTAGTTTTGTGTTGGATAGGGCAACATTGTACATGGTCTACTATGCGCTGGTGGACTCGCTGCTTTCTTATGGGCTGGCGTGCTATGGTAACACATTTAAAACTTATTTGGATAAAATAAAAAAACTGCAAATCAGATTCATGAAACTATTAGTAGATAAAAACACAAAAAACCGTTGTAAGAGTAGTGATTATGAAGACTTATTTTTGGAATGTAAAATGCTGCCGGTCCATGAGAGGGTAGTGATGTCAATAGCTTTGGAACAGTATTGTAGCAATGAATTTAAAAACAATATTATACGCACAAGATCTCAAAGGAACAATAATATGGGAAGATTTGTAGTGCCCACTTCTTCTAATAATTATTATGGTCGAAGGTGTAGAAACTTTTTAGTCCCTACTATTTTTAATAACCTTCCAGACGATATAAACAGTTGTATTACAAAAACCGCCTTTAAAAATAAAATACATAAGTACCTCTTTAATGTTTTTTGTCAAAGCCTCACTATAGAGAATAACTAAAAAATAAAATAAAAATGTCTGTTTTTTAAATTTAAGAAATGAAGGAATAGTTTTAATTACATGTATGTGAAAAAGTGTCAATAAAAAAATTAAATATGTTAATAGTAAAAAAAAAGGAGCTACGTCTGCCAACAAACTGTTTTGCAGTTTGGCGGAGGTAAATATAATGTGTAAAAATTGTTTCTGTGAATAAACACTTTTTAATTTTTTTTTTTTTTTTTTTTTTTCATTTCAACTATGAGGGCTCCCAACAATAATAGCCTGGCACTTGGTTGGGTTAACCGCCACACCGAAACGATCAGACCAGTTTTTAACTGCACGTAAATCCCGGTTTAGCTCCTCAATCGCACCGGATAAGCTGTCAACACCCGCCTGACAGTAGAGCTGTAAGTCATCAGCGTAAAGATGATACGCACACTGAAGCTCGGTAGTTATGAGATCTATAAAAACAGAGAACAAAAGTGGAGATAAAATACCGCCTTGTGGGACGCCAGTTTCAAGATTACGCCAGCTGGAGTTAGAGTCACTAGCAAGAACTGACTGCTGACGCCCCCGAAGATAGGAAGAAAACCATTCCAGGACCTCGGGAGAGACCATGAGATTGGAGAGGATGGATAACAGGACTTCGTGACTGACGGTATTGAAAGCATTCGAGAAATCGATCAACACTAAAACCGTAACTTTAGTGTCTTCCATTCCCCGCCTCATATCGTCAGTCACTTTAAGGAGAGCAGAAACGGTACTATGCCCGGGCCTGAACCCGGATTGGAATGGACTGATGAGGGAGTTATTGTGAATAAAGTGGGAGAATTGCTTGTGTACACAGGCTTCGAGTACTTTGGATAAAAAGGGAAGGATGGAAATTGGACGAAAGTGACTGGGGAGTGTGGGATTAGGAATTTTAGGTAGTGGTCGAACATGGGCTTTCCGCCACAGGGAAGGGAAAACACCGGAGAAAAGGGAGAAGTTAACTATATGGGAAATTGCAGGAAGGAGCTGATCAATAACTGTCACGATCATGTGTCGACTGATGTTATCACAGCCAACGGCTTTGAATTTAATGGATAGGATAATCTTTTTGATCTCTCCCGGATCAACTGGGGTGAAGGCAAAGGAAGTAATATTGAGTCGCGTCAGACCAGCAAGGTAGTCAAGGGTTTGACATTTGGTTAGACTATCAAGGGTGGGAACAGTAGAGAAATGACGATTTAGATCGTCTAAGCCAAATGTTTTAGGAAGGTCTGAATGCCGCGATCTGCCAATACCGAGAGTTCCAAGGAATTTCCAGATATCGGCAGAAGAAGCAGAAGTGATATTATCAAGAATGTGGCGGCGTTTAGCGTTGCGTATCATCTGATTACAACGATTGCGAGCAGTTTTGAAGAGGGTCCAATTATCATCAGACCGATCCTTCTTAAACCTCCGAAACGCGCGGTCCCTCCGTCGCATCGCCATCCGAACTCCTCTGTTCATCCATGGCGCAGGTGGGCGCTTCAGCTTGACTCTCCTGATAGGAGCGTGGGTGTCGTACAGCTTAACTACAAAAGTATTGAACAAGCTTACTTTCTCGTCAACTGTAGCGGCTTCCTCCAGGGGTGTCCAGTCAATACTTGATGCATCTTGAGTAAGCTTTTCACGATTCATCCGCGCAAAGGCACGCCTGTACTGGAATGTAGGTTTGGGTTTAGGAGGTTTAAGGACGTAGGACAGGAAAATAAGATCGTGATGGGAAAAACCAGGAGCGTCAAGTTGACCATGTGAGGAGACAAGGGAGGGATTGGAGGTGAGGATCAAGTCGAGCCAAGTATCATCACCGGAAGTGTTGTGGTGAGTTGGTTGGAGAGGCAACACATGCAGACTAGCTGACTCGACCAGATGGAGAAGTTTACGGGTTCGATGGGAGTTGTGGGCAAGGAGATTGGTGTTGAAATCCCCCATGACGATGTGATGTGCATACTCCGAACCTAAAGATTCTAGGACCGATTCGAATTCGATGAAGTAATCAAGAGAGGGGGGATAATACACAACACCAAGAACGGTTTTTGCTCCTTTGACACAAACCTCTAGAAAAAGAAACTCAGCCGAATCATTACAGGAAGGAGAGAGAATTTTAAAAGGAAAGTCAGAACGGAGATATATAGCTACACCACCCCCTCTCTTACCGACTCGGTCATTCCGTAACAGGACGAATCCTGGGAGAGGGTAGGTGGTGGATAGAAGTTCAGGTTTTAGCCAAGTTTCAGATATCAGGACGGCGTGGACGTCGTGGTTCGAGAAAGTTTCATACAGCTCATTATAGTGGCTTGGAATGCTTTGAGCATTTATATGACAAACGTTAAACAGCCGGCCAGTATTTTGGTTGAATCTAAGACGCAAAAGTTCCCCAAGGGTTTCCGTAACAGAACAAAAGCTATCATCACCAGAAGAGGCAGTAGATTCGTTAGCAGAGAAAAAAGATTCGTTATCATAAGATGTTGTCATAGATACAAATAGATTATAAATACAATAAAAACAGATCTAAATACTAAATAAAAATTATTATAAATAAATAATAAAAAGAGAACTACACGAAATACTGGTAGGACGTTTGCATCTCTGCATCACCCGCCAGCTAACATCATCATTACAGACAGTGAATACAAGAAATAAAATAAAGAAACGTTGCATCAATAAAAAGTAGTAAAGATAAAGGTATAAAACTACAAGAGAAAAGTAAATAAGGTTATCGTAAACAATGGAAGAAAGCAAACTATAAGGTAAGAAAATCATAATTTCTACAAGGTTGTCTAATGTGTGAATGCCGTATTTTATTATAAATGAGAATTGATACCATAACTAACGCGTCTTGTTTTTCAGGCTTTCTCCAGACGTTTGGACCCCGGGATACTTCACCAGCAGCGGGCTCAGTTCTTCATATGATGTCACCTTATGTTTGCTTCCATCGGGAGCTTTAATAACGATGACACCGTCCTGGGTCCAACACGACCGCATAGTGAAGTGGTGCCGCGCCTTCCCAAAGATGGATTGTCTGGTCTTCGTCAAAAACTCTTTGACGGATATGGATGACCCTTTAAACCCTGTCTTCGCTCTCCAGACCGCAGACCTATCGTCATAGCTCGAAAACTTGACTAGGATGGGCCTATGGTGATCCTTTTTGGCTACGCCAAGTCTGTGGCAGACCTTTATGGAGGATGCAGTGACAGTTTCAAGGGACAGCTTCTTGCTTATCACCTCCAGGATCACTGTGCTGCACACTTCTCCTTCAACCTCTGCTATGCCCTGGAAAATGAGTGCCTTCCGCCGATGCCTGGTCTCCAACCCGTCGACCTGTCTAGCACACTCGCTGATCTGTTTTCTGAGGAGACTCAGCATGCTGAAGATCAGCTCCCTGAAGGTGCGAAACTCCTCGGCTACCCTCGCCACAGTGTCCTTGGCAGGTCCTGCACACTGGATCTGCGCTTCCAACTCACTCATCTTCCGGATAAAGCTGTCTTCTAAGGTCTTCTGCGCAGATATTATCTCTTCAAATTGAGACATTGCAACTGGAGTTAGTGTTCACTTGTGTTCAGTGACAGTGAAAATAGTGTTGTGAAATGATGTGCTGGCAGGCGGTGTAAAATTGTTGTTTGGGTCACATAAATGTGCTGCAAACGTGAGTACCCGTTCACTGAAAAAATACTTTTGTTGAATATACTAAATTCTCAGTATTTTTTGCAAAAGCCAAGTGTTAATATAGGTCCTACACACATTTTTATTGATTTTACTAAACCCAAATAGTTAAACATTTACAAAACTGGTATGGTATTAATAACTCATTAGAATTGTAATAACGTTATTTTTACTACGTATCCGAATCGGTTAGACTTACAAACAAGTTTCGTAAAATCGATCGATTATACGAAACGAGTCATGTAATATTCACCTTCATTATTTAATATAATTTAAGGATATTTTTGTATTTTTTATCAAACCTGTCTCGTATATTTTACCCTCTAATTAATTAAACATACGATACTAGTCTTGCAAAATTTACTCATTCTATATCGTAGACTTAACGAGATAACTTAGTATTTTATTGCTAAATCGGCTTCGTATATTTTACCCTTCAGCTTTTGTAGACTTTAAGATACTAGTCTTGTAATATTCAAAAATTCTCTTTCGTATAATTTACGTGTCATATTTAGTATTATTCAGTAAAGTTGTTTAGTATATTTTACAACATTATTTACCTAAAATGTACGACACTAGTCTTGCAATATTTACTCATTCTGTTTCGTAAACTTAACGAGTTAACTTTAGTGTTTTTTTGCTAAATCGGCTTGGTATATTTTACCCTTCAGCTTTTGTAGACTATGCGATACTAGTCATGTAATATTCACTCATTCTGTTTCGTATAATTTAAGGGTTTTTTTTAGTATTTTTGAATAAACCTGTTTTGTATACTTTACTGGTCATGTTATGTATTTTTACTAAATAAGTATCGTTTATATTATCATAATTGTATAGTACGTTCTACGAAACTGGCTTTGCTAGGTTTACTCATTTACTTTCGTATATTGTGCAACTTTACTTCGGTTGAATCTACAAACAAATTTTAACAATATTGCTTTCGCAATATTTTCCTACACACAAAATTGTCATGATACTTACTTTGATGTTTTAGTTGTTTTTAAATTTCTTAGAATAACGTCATGTGAAACAAAATCGTTTCGTAGGAAGGTTACTCTAAAAGATTTAGAGACAACTTAAACCTGTAAGTAAATCAATCATGAAAACAAATACATGAAGCTTTTATAGAAATAGTAAAATATTATGTAAAATACAATATCAAAGAAATCCAGATAAGTGCAATATTACTGGGTAAACACAAAAACAAAATACCGAGTAGAACGTTCCAAAGTAAAGTCGTAAACGAAAGTAGATGCTAGGTCAAAATAAATATAGCAAATATATAACACAGGACCCCTTAAAAGTACACAAAAAATAATAAAATTTGGTGAAATTATCATAATTATACAAAAGAATGAATGATTAAATATTACAATTCCAAGATTTGGTCAGAAAGGGGACTAAAATAACAACAGAATGTAAAAAAAATAAGAACATTTTAGGTATTTAAAAAACAGGAACAATCGACATAGTTACTTATCTAAGTTATGTTATGTAAGTACCAACTTAATTTTACAATTCACATTTTAATAAAAAAATATAAATTTCTTAAAATTCGAAACCACTGTTTATTAAGTTAGAGGATGCATTATTCCTAAGGTAATCTTAAACTATGATATATTTATAAATGTAAACAATACAAAAACAGTTTATTTAAACAAACAACAGGAACAATTATTTATACTTATCTAAGATATATAATGTAAGTAGCTACCTACCAACTTAGTTCTACAGTTCACATTAAGTATAATAAATAAATTACAAAACAATAAATTTCTTAATTCGAAAACGCTGTCTATAGTCTAGTGCAATTAGATAAAAAAATACTCAAAACGTAGAACAAAATTTGATTTTCATGGGACTTTTTTTAGTGAGTTCCTAGAGTGGAGAAGAAAGTTAAAAAAAAATTTCGCCGCTCGTGACTTTTTTTAATTCTATAATTTCCTTTTCGACGGCAGGGAAATAACACGTAGATAGCACAATAAATTTAAAGATAAACAGAAAGCACGCCCTGAAACGAATGTTTACTTCTGTGTGACGTCACCAATATTTAACAAGTAGGTATCTTTAAATATTTTTCTAGTTATTATACCTCATTAGATAGCTAATAAAATGAGGATTTAGACATTAATTTGCATATTGAGTTTCATTGCAGTATTTGGAAAAAAATGCTTAGACAATTTTTTGACATTTCTTATTGAATTTTAAGTTACTACAGTTATGAAAGTGGTCTTCGTTAATATTTTCTTGTCCAGTTATCTGTGAAAAAGCATCAGTTACCAATTCTTTTTACCAAAAGGAATCTTAAAATTCTACATTTTTAGAAATAATTGCAGAAAAAAGGAAATTTTCAAAAAAAAAAATTACTTGAAATATGCATTACGTCAACAACAATATACAAAGAAACGGACCAAATCAGCGTTTAATGGATGCACGCAGGTCACAATATTACGCAACAATATGTATTCGTTATTCGTAAACGAAAACAAAAAAAAATCGAAAGAAAATAAAAAAAAAAGTCGCGGGCGGGAATTTTTTTTTAACTTTCTTCTCCACTCCTAGAACTCAATAAAAAAAGTCCCATGAAAGTTTGACCACTATCAACTTCGCTCCATCTTTATGTCTAATTGCACTCGACTATTATTAGGACATAGGATGCATTCTTCCCAAGTCAAGAAATATTGAAAATTGGTCTTAAATCCCGACCAATAGAGGGTCCCAAACGATCATTACACAAACACACATTGGTACATGAATGAGCATTAACTTTAAAATTATTACACAAAATATTGCGAGAACATATTTGCCCATTACCCTTTACACTATGACAAAAGAAATTCCAAGAACATTTTTGAGCATTCTCTTTTAAATTATCAAAATAGGCATTACCCTTTATTTTAACACATTTAGTTTTGGAAGACACTTATTACTAGAATTAGGAAATAAAGATTGTGGAGTAATATTATTATTAGCCCTTCGTATGGGACACGAAACACGGTTATCACTTTTACACGCACTATTATTGTTATTGTTTTGAATAGAGTAAATAGAGTCAGACTCGCGAGATTGAAACAAAAACTTTGACCACTAGAATGTTTATTATTCTCACCTGGACCAGGACTCTGCAACGCCTGTACCTAACTTACGGCAATGCTCCATGGAGTGGCCGAACTTCCTGCAGTAAGCGCAGGTAGGCCGTAGCCTCCTTGTGGAGTCCTACTTGGGTGGAAAAGGCGCGGGGGACGCCGCTGGAACATGCGCGAGCGAAGCGGGCGGGACCTGCACCGCGGCGCGGGCAGCTGGCGCACCGTAGATATGCGTACGTGCGAGGCGGCTAACGTGCGCGCGTGCCCGGCTGTTATCACGACCGTTATCACTCGAGGCGGTTTGTGTAGCCGGCGTTGATGTTGGCGGCGGTTGTGTTCGTCGCTCACTCGCCGTGTGCTTCATGACAGTTTTCTCGCCGAAGAATCTTCTACCATTCGTGCCAGGCGGAGTAAACCATAGAAGTTATTGCACTCTTCTCGTCGTAAACTTTTCCTAATTGTACTATGTAGGAGACCGTAGGTCTACTTGAACTGACTCTGTTATGTCACCCTTAGGAAGGGTGCGAAAAGGGCGCGAACGCGAATAAGTCGGTGTTTTCAATGTCCTGCAGTGTGGCAAATATATCCGATGAGGCGGTCGGCTATAATCACTTATCAAGTTATCCTCGGCTTCTCGCCATGAAGACACGGAGTATTTTATGCCTTGGAAGGAAGGTCTTAGATTGGAAGTAAAATTTATTCACGTATTGACACGATCACAATTATTATTTACAAGAGTTCGGAATGTTATTTGTGAACGACAGGTCTAGATGCGTGGCGTCGCGAATACACTTGCGCGGGAAACTAGAGATTATGCGCACGCGGTACAATACAAGTGCTTTGCGCATAGGCAGCAGCGGACTGGCGAGCGCCGCGCACCGCTCGCAACGGCCACGTGGGAAAGAGATAGAGCGATACAAGTTATCCGGTGTATCGCTCGGGCACGCGACTGCGGGACGCTCTAATTGGTCGCGTCGTTGGGCTTTGGGTTGCTACAACTTTTAATAACATGTTCCTTTTTAGTTTTTCTACATCTGTCATTTAAATCGTTACCCCTATAGTCAAATAATTGTATTCGGTCATGAAGTGTATTTAAATTAAACAATTTTATAGTTTCAGTGTAATGCAAAATAATATGAGCAAGGTCATAGTGAAAAACACCTTCGAAAATGTAATGCATAATATCGACACATAAGTTATCCAGTACGTGGTAAAACCGATGTTATTAAATACACATGCTCTTTTAATCCTGTCATTGTTACATTATTAAGTCACGAATCACGGGCATAATTTTCTTGATTTCTCAGCTTGATTTGCTTGATCTTGTTTGCATTGTTTTCTCAGTAATATTTTATTACCTTTACGATATGTAAAGGTACGATAAAAACTGATAGAATATGATTTGGCAAAACCTAGAACAGTGTTATTAAGTCCCAAATTGTCACCAATGACCATTGCAAGTATAAATATATTCTGAATGTTCCTTCTGGTGTTTCTATTTCAATAACACTTTCTTCTAAATATTTTAACTCTGTAATAAGTTTGTGAAATACTTCGTAGTTCTACGTACGTTTTTTTAAGACATGAAGATGTGAATGTGAAAGTGTATAAAACGAATGTTTTGCTATACAATTTATTTAAATTATTCATTATCATCAGGCATATTAAATTTATACATACTGGAAAACGGTTACCATGTATTCAGTACATCATTCTGAAGTAAACGTTATATTACACTTACGGGATATCTTCCGTGATCATTATTTGTTTTGAGCTCTAGATATTTCGACGTTGTTTCTAACGCCATGATCGCGGGCTGACTGGAGAATGCGGGAATATAACTAAAAACATATTGATGTTCGAAAAAGCGATACAAAATATCGAAAAAGTATTAAATTATACGTAAAATAGGATTTGAATCTGGTCACCCCGGGAGAGAGTTTACTGCCTACACGCATCGCGTTCCGTCCCTTCCCCTTACACCCCGCGTCCGACAAAACAAGCGTTGGTAAAACTGACAATAGTAGGTACGGTTTGATTTTACGAAATAAGTTTTGTAAAAGTACTTTGTACGTATTATGTATTTCATTTATTTATTTTGCGTTCCATATGGTTAGAGGGCGGACCCTGTATGGGCACAGCAACGTAGGAGAGATCAATGATAGACCATTCTGACACTATTGAATAGCAGACTCGAGGCCCAGATTATTCTCATGGCGGCATGGAGACAGCGACTGTCGCAACCCCGCGCAGGGCACGCCACGATAGTGGCGGTAAGTCCCCTCTTTGAGGAGTGGCTTGAGAGGCGCTACGGCGCCCTCACCTTCCGTCTGACGCAGGTCCTCACCGGACACGGTTGTTTCGGGAGGTACCTGCACCGAATCAGGCGGGAGGAAACGCCCGGATGCCACCATTGCGAGGATCGGCCGGAGGACACGGTGGAGCACACGGTGGAGGTGTGCCCCGCTTGGGCGGAGCCCCGCCGTGTTCTCGTAGCGGCGATCGGCGGCGGCGACCTCTCGCGCCCGGCCCTGGTGCAAGCCATGGTCCGGGGCGAGGAGGAATGGGACGCCGTCGCCTCCTTCTGCGAAGCAGTGATGCTGGCGAAGGAGGTGGCGGAACGCGAGAGGGAGAGAACCTCTCGTCCCAGCCGCCGCGGGAGGCGCTCCGGGCGTCGGGGGTCCCGCGATGACCTCCGGCCACCGTAGACGCGGGCCTGTGGACGGTGAGTGATGGGCTAACTCGCCGTCCGTCCGTCTCACGACGAAAACAGGCCGTGTCGACGGCGCGTTCGTGTTCCACGCGCGCCTCAAAGAGATGTCAGCAACATGGGAGGGGCCCGAAAGGGCCGACGCCTGTCGGGGCCGCGGGTAGTCCAACGGTTATCGCGGCCTCGACATAGAGGGCGAAGAAGGAACATGGGTGGTTTTTAGTCAGTAGAAGTCTGACACTCCCTTTCGCTCTGCCCAAGAGCGGGAGGGGTTATTCGATGATTTTACACCCACCAAAAAAAAAAAAAAAAAAATAAATAAATAAAAAAAAAAAAAAAAAAAGGCCCAGATTATTTGACTTAATAGTTTTTTTGTCGTTGGGGAACCTTGCCCTAAAAGGTAGGTACAGTAGGTTGTTAGATTTTTTTTTGTTTTGATGCCTATCCATACCCTACTGGTAAGACTACTACTACCCTTGCTCACGAGGTCTACAGCTCACAGAGCCACTTAAATAGTTAAATAGCGTCGCAATCGCAAAAACTTATCGCAAAAAAAATTATGAAGTGGGTCAACTCAACCCGAACCGTTAGAGAGAGACAAAATACCTTTGCTGACTTCTCAAAAATCAGAAGAGCTACAATTCTTAGATCATTTTTAAAAGTAGGTACCTACCTACTCACAATTATGGTTTAGGCCCCGTAAGCCATGTAGTTTTTCGGGGACTTGGCTGCTTAATAGGTAGTGTATTTTTTCACTTCATCATCATCATTTTAGCCGAAAGACGTCCACTGCTAGACATAGGCCTCCCCTAAGTGTCGCCACATTGACCGGTCCCGTGCGTCTCGCATCCAGCGGATCCCCGCAATCTTCACCAGGTCATCGGTCCATCTAGTGGGAGGCCTTTCAATGCAACGAAATTTTTTTCAGTTATGTAGGTAGGTACATGAAAACTTAATTAGGTTCTATTTTACTAAACATTCGTGAAAAATTACTTAGTTAATGGTACAAACCGCATCAAAATCCATTGCGTGATTTAGGAGTTAGTTGATTTAGAAACATCGTCAATGTTCAGATGTTCAGAGCTCTCAACCAGTGAACGAAAACATCACGAGGAAATGTTACCTACCTACCTATTCTAACTGCGACGATGTGCCCGCAACCTGTGACGTATGGAATACCAACTACTGCAAAATGTATGTAGTTGGACGTACTTCTGACAACCACTACAGCCTCAAATAATCTTGAGTTGGTACTTGGCCTTGGTACTAAGAGACCTGTTTGGATTAGGATGGCTACTTTTTATCCCGAAGAACGAGCCCAAAACGTTAAAACGCCTAAAATGCTGATGTTAGCAGACAAAACTAACACGTATGCGCAGCCGCGGGAAGCCGCTAGGTCTGCAATAGTTATACATAGATTAACATCCAAATCATGTAGGTATATTAAATTGCCTTTGGCAAAATCAACATACAAGATCGTTAATTGTACATAGCACTTTAATAGCGAAGCATGTGCCATCTAATGTTACTTTTAGGAACCGTCTTACAAAACTAGAAAGTGTTTTTTACGGAAGTATAATGTCAATTTGTTTATTAATTCGACATCAAGTTATAGTTCATTATACTAAATCGTGGATGTTGAATTGCGTATAGCAAAATCAACACCCAAGATCGTTAATTGTACATAGAACTTTATTAGCGAAGCATGAGGCATCTAATGTTACTTTCAGGAACCTTCTTACAAGACTAGAAAGTGTTTTTTACGAAAGTAAAATGTCAAATTGTTTAATAATTGAACATCAAGTTATAGTTGAATATACTAAATCGTGGACGTTAAATTGCATTTAGCAAAAACAACATCCAAGATCGTTAATTTTACATAGAACTTTAGTAGCGAAGCATGCGCCATCTAATGTTACTTTTAGGAAGCTTCTTATAAAACGAGAATGTGTTTTTAACGAAAGTAAAATGTCAAATTGTTTAACAATTCAACATCAAATTATAGTTGAATATACTAAATCGTGGGTGTTGAATTGCGTATAGTAAAATAAACATCCAAGATCATTAATTTTACATGGAACTATAGTAGCGAAGCATACTTTTCTTGACAATGCTCCTGGCAACCATTTTACAAAACATAATTTTGTGTATTTAACACATAAATCTCTTAATTTTACTAAACAATAGATAGGTTAATGTTAACCTTTGATAGTTTAGTGAAATAAACAACGAGTATTTGTGAAATCAACGAGGAATTAGGTTGATTTTACTAGTTGAAGCCTCAAACTACTCTTCTTTCGTAAATTTAACAATTCCATTTTTTCAGTGTTGTGTATAGGCTATACACTGATAATATATAATAAACTAGTGAAAATACTGTGAATTACTATTTTAAATATAAAATCAATACTAGAGTTACGTCTGTCTTTTTTCTACACCTACCCGCGAAAAAACGATATAGTACGACGTTATAGACGATATAGTATCGCTATTCACAGACACTGTATCACTATTAGCCAAAGTTATATTGCTGTTAGGCATGATGTTGTTCTCGTGGTTACTTTCATGAACAAGGATATCGTTATCCTGTCCGCCGTCACGTCACCTTATTTTTTTTGCGCGATATATATCTACCAGACAATTTTGACCACGAGGCACTTCACGTAAATATTTGTGAGAATATTTGTAGAGCCAATGGGTTCCGTTAATATGTATATCTTAACTCGTACCGGTAATTTTCCAATACGGCCCTTTTTTTAAAAGGTCCCTTATATTTCCGTTCCTGCACATGGAACTGTTCCTCAAGTTAGGCAGTTCATCGGTTTAGCAACATACTTTCAAAAATTTATTCCCAATTTTTATAAATTAACGTAACCTTTATAATAATCTAACAACTCTAAACGGAAAAATTGTTTAGACTACTGAACATTTGAACAAGAACTGATAAAGAATTTGGTTTTAGTAAGGGTCAAATCATTAACGGTAATGTTACACGAAATCCCATGTTCTAAAATATCACGACTTAGTAGTATTTCCTCACTAAGGCATTCAACCGGTAATACATGACAGTCATGTTATTTTTATTAAGCGATTTTGTGTAGTAGGTAGTTGGACATTTAATCTGTAATAGGCACGTTACGAACCAGGGTCACCGACATAGCTCTTAGAATATGCAAGTTGAAGTGGCAATGGGCAGGCCACATCGCTCGAAGAACCGACAACTGATGGGGAAGAAAGGTTCTCGAGTCGGACCACGAACTGGAAGACGTATCGTTGGTAGGCCTCTCACCAGGTGGACCGACGACATCGTGAGAGTCGCGGGCAACCGGTAGATGCAAACGGCAGGTTGCCGTTCGTTATGGCGTTCTGTGGGGGAGGCCTTTGTCCAGCAGGGGACATCTTATGGCTGATTATGAGGCACGTTACTTTGCTCATACCTATATGCTGTTAATGATCACTTGTTCATGAAATTATTCACCGTTAACGAGATAACTATTTTTTTTTAATTTGAAATGGGCATACCCTTGACCACATTCATGCCCTAAGGGCAGAGATGAGGTCGCCGATGGAACGAGCTTACCTAGAAGAAACCTATTTAATAATAAATAATAATAATAAAAATGTTTATTTTCTTCCACAAACACAACTTAAAACTAAGAATTTAGTAATGGAATAATAAAAGTTACAATGAGTATTTGTGGGAGACTGGTGCCTAAACTAAGCCGTGGCTTGTATTTTAGGACACCAGGGACTCCCCCCTACAGGCAGAAGACATAACATGAAATAAAATCCATATAATTAAAATTGATTAATAAAAAGAAAACAGTTCAATATAATATGTTTAAAATTACAATTCAAATTACAAAAATGGAAGTTACATTTTTATCAAATCAGTAGAATCAATGAAAATTATAATAATTATTAAATTAAATTTCTGTTTAATTACATTTTATTGTTGCAAAAATGAATTTACATTCTATTTTTAAATTTTTATTATCAAATAATTAATGTTTATATACATTGTTTATATTTGTTAAAAAATTAAAATTAAACAAAGAAAACACAATAACAAAATCTTAAAGAGCGTATAATATAATGTGTGCGTTTGTGTGTGTGTGTATATATATGTTTGTGTGTGTGTGTGTGTGTGTGTGTTTGTGTGTACGTATATGTGTATGTGCAAGTGTAGTATAGAAAGGTTAAGAGGGTATGTTATGTTATGGTTCATATTTAACTAGATGAATGGTGGAAATATAGCATAGGAAAGGATAATTCTTATTACGTTTTTATAACTAGTAGCTCTTCTGTTTTTGTATAGTTCAGTTTTAGTAGCCAGTTTGCCAAAATCAGTTTACATTTAGTTTTATTGAGAACAAAAATACCTAATTCTTTATTTAATTTATTGTAGAGTTCGGGCCCTCGAGAATTATGAAATTTTTGGGCAAAGCCTGTTTTACATTGAAAGGTGCAACATATTGCATAGTGCCTCCTCGTTGTTAATTTAGAAGGATCGAAGGAGGTTGGGTTTGAATGTTGCCTCAGAATAGTAAAAAGGATGTAAATTTGTCTAACTGTTAAAACCTTGGCTTCCTGATACAGTGTGGCAGTGGGAAAGAGTCGTGGTTTTGAGAGACCAACTTTCAGAATTAACCTTTGGGCTCTCTCTAATTCCAACATTTTCGTTTTCCCAGCACCTCCCCAAGTTGTAATACAATATGACAAAATGGATTGGACAAGTGTAAAATATACCATTTTAATTGTTTCACCATTTGCTACCTGTCTAAGCTGTTTAAAAATATACGTTAGTTTCCGCACCCTTTTACATAAGTTGTGAATGTGTTCATGAAAGGACAATCCTCTATCAATAGTTACACCCAAATAGCGAATACTTTGAGTCGATTGTATAGTTGAGCAGGCGCATTGATTCAAAGGAGGAAATGAACACTGATGAACAAATAAGGGAGTTTTGTCTTGGAAAAATGTTTCTACGCTCCTGATTGAAAAAGGGATATATTTTGTTTTATCTGCATTAAGTGTGAGCGAGTTTGCAGCAAGCCAGTGGCAGACCGTGTTTAGACCTGTTTGAGCAAAGGAATATACTTCTTCCCAAGAATTTCCCGTGAAAGTGAGAGTCGTGTCATCTGCGTAAGATATTATTTTGCAGTTTACAAGATTAAGTTGACATAGCTCGTTTATGTAACACAGAAACAGAGTGGGGCCAAGAATACTGCCCTGAGGAACTCCGTACTCGATAGGAAGTTCGTCACTCAAACGGTCACCGATTCTTACTCGCTGTGTACGATCCGATAAATAGCTTGTTATTAATGTGAATTCATTTCCCCTTATTCCCATATTAGTTAATTTAGAAATTAGGGTGGGGATAGAGACTGTGTCAAATGCTTTGGCAAGGTCGAGAAAGATGGTCAGGCATTTTTTGTTCTTGTCTATATTCCTTACCACGAAATCAGTAAAAATGTGAACAGCTTCATCAGTGGATTTTCGTGCTCGAAATCCATATTGTGTTTCAGCAAAAATCTTATTTGACTCTAAGAATTTTATTAGTCTATCATTAATAGTACGCTCAAACACTTTTGAAAGTGAAGAAAGGATAGAGATGGGCCTATAGTTATTGACACAGTCTGTATCCCCTGCCTTATGTATGGGGATTACAATTGATTGTTTTAGTGCTCTAGGAAATACACCAGTATCAAAGCAACGATTAATAAGATCAGTGATAACAGGAGCCACCAAATCGACAACACTTTGCAGTAGCTTAGATGAGATTGTGTCCCACCCAGGTGAGCATTCACTCTTTAAATTTAAGATTGCAGTTTTAAATTCCATAATATCCACTTTGAGTAACACAAATGAGTTGCTAGGGGAAGTGTCCCTGATAATAGCGGGTTTATTGAAGGGTGGAACATTCGAGGGTACGCGTTGAGCCAGCACCTTTCCAATCGTAGAAAAGAAGGTATTGACATTATTAATAGATGAATGAAGACTTTGATCTGAATGTAGGAGTTCTTCAGCAGATTCATGATTTTTATTGGATCCAGTTATAGTTTTAATAGAGTCCCATAACAGTTTTGAGTTACCCTTAGCCATACTCAATTGGTTTTGTTCATAATTTCGTTTTAGACTTTTAAGAAGATTGTTGCAATAATTTCTATAACGTTTATAATTATGTTTTACATAAGATTTAATTTTCTGGTTCTTTTTTAGTTTTAATATGCAGATTGTCCCTATTTTTAATGCATCTTAGTAGTCCTGGCGTTATCCAGGGTTTTAAGGTAGTTTTATTACGAGGCAACTTAACCATCACCATATGCTGTTTTGTTAGATTAGACAGCAATTTGATAAATATATTGGTTGCCAGGTTTAAGTCGTTTTCAGCATAAACCTGACCAAAGTCTAACTTTGAGCAGTCAGTGATGATCCCGGTCCAGTTCAACTTCCTGACCTCCCTAATGTTTAAGGGCTTTTTTGAGCCCCTGTGCTTGAGACAAAATAAAATAGCATCATGATCAGTTATTGAGGTGTGAAGGTTAAATGTATAGGACTGTAACTTGCTCTTAACTAAAACATAATCCAGGCAACTATTCCCTCTTGTAGGTAGATTATGTGCAGGAAGCAGACCATGGAACGAGGTAATATCTAGATATGATGAGACATCAGAATCAGCATTCAATATATTTACATTAATGTCACCCACAATTATTATATTTCGAAATGATTTCAAGTGTTCAAGGATGTTATGGAGTGATTGCAGGAAGGTATCTAGATTTCTAAAAGACGGTGACCTGTAAATTGCATTTACTCGCGACCTAAATAGATTGGTGTTATATGAACTCGGGAAAACCGACGCAGGCAGGGAGATCCACTCCTTGGCTGTGCGCATAATTAAAGAATTAGCAAAGCGCTTCGTACGAATGTTTAGAACATCGACAAGGTATGGTTGATAACCTGCAGTACGTATAGTCTCCCGATGGAAGAAGGGAGACGGTGAAATAAGCTTGTGGAGCTTCTGCGCACACTTTCCGAAGCACAGTCTTCATTCCTTTATCGTAACCAGTTGACAGACATGCATTTTTGCGGTGGCAGGCCAGGATACGCAGCTTGGCAACCAGCTTATCGTCACCAATTAACCTTCTGGCTCTGCGCTCTACAGAATCCAGTGTGGGAAGTTGGTATTTGGCTGAGCCATCCCAAAGGTGACAGCAATACTCCATGCCGGAAGGGATTTGAGTTTTATGTAGGTAATATTGAAAACTGTCCAGGCCCGAAGTAGGTACCATTAACCCTGTTTGGGAAACGCAGCATTATTTTTTTTTTTGCTGCACTTTGACCTTTTGACTGAATGTAGGCGCCGAAGTTCTTATTCGCGTTTCGTGCCAAGAAGCTCGAGACTGTCAGTAACTTGTACAGATGAACTCCGGAAAGAAGGAGCCAGATTGAATGGACTCCTTTTGGCGGAGAACTGACACTTGTGTTTTGGTGGCGCTGAAATCAATCAGATTCTTGTCACCCTACTTGGAAAAAAGACTTAAACCTGAACTCGTTCGCTCTACCATGGCCTCTCTATGAATGTACTCCATCCCAGCTTTTGCGCTGGATGTATAACTCACCATGACAGTGCCGTCATCTGCGTGCCCATCAATGCCAGGAACAAGGAGGTACATAAATGTGCAGCAGTAGGAGAAGAGTCGCGTAGAGAACAGACCCTTGAGGAACTGCGGTATCAATAGCAATATGGTCAGAGGAGCGGCCATCTATGACCACTGGGATCGACCGTTGCTTTGCCTCATAAGGCTGTAGCCTTAAGCCTTCGAACCAAAGTTAAATGTAAAACGAAAATCTGCACCACTTATCTGTATTACTCTACGGGCTGCTCTGGAACACAGGTACACTTGCTTAGTGCTGGTGCTTGGTGTGAAGTCTTCCTTCTTCCAGCGCTTTGGGCAGGAATTGGCTGTGTCCCTGCTCACTGCATACAAAGCACATAACGGCTGTCTTTGGTATTTCAGTTTTTGCAGCAGGCAGGTTTTTTTGAAGAGGCTTTCCGTTTGTTCCGGCACTCATGGCCACGATGACCCATTATTAATTATTCAATGTGAAGCTTCGCAAAGTACTATACCACACACGGGCTACACCCTCTAATTTATTTTTCACAATAATCGTTTCACTGAGTGTACACCAATTCACAATATCGCATTCCGGTAGATCAGAATCAAAAGCCAGGAGCAAAGCTTTGCATTACTATAATTAATGGAAGGTGGATCCGATCCCACTTCTGATGAAGGCAGAGAGGGTCTAACATCTTAAATGAAACTACGAAATATAGCGGTAATAAACTTTTACTCCAATAGCACGTTATTTAAAATGAACCACTATATCATTCAGATATAATGTAAAAACTCTAAGCGCTACAGCATGTGCACCGGGCCAAGCCTGCGACAAGAATGATCCCCTCCATGCCGAGCGCTCGTTTATAAAGACCGGCTCGAGCAGTAGGGAAAGTGGCGCGGCCTTAGTGACGCCTTGCGCTGCGCACCTGGCCCGCTGCACGTGCTGTTTACAACGGCGACGCCGTCGTCACATTCATTGTAATGTACCGATCATTATCGCTTTCCGAAAGAACTTCGGGCGTGTTCGGCTAAGCTCGGCCTACTTCGGAACATATGACTTGATAAAAGGAATATAATATAATAATAATAATAATATTCCACAACTATCACACAACGCCATCTAGTCCCAAGCTAAGCAGAGCTTGTGTTATGGGTACTAGACAACTGATAAACATACTTATATATTTCTAAATACATACATTTTATAGATAAATTACACCCAGACACAGAACAAATGATCGTGCTCATCACACAAACATTTGTCCTGGGTGGGAATCGAACCCACGACCTCCGGCATAGCAGTTAGGGTCACTAACCACTAGACCAACAGGCCAGTCAAATAATAAAGCATCGTCATTGAGTCAGTAGGTTTTTTGGCCTCCCGATCGGTACACGCTCGAATTCGCAACTAAATCTAGACTTGTTCTTAGACCTAGATCCCGTTAACTGGCTCGTTAACGTTTTCTTAGCTTCTCGCCCAGGTAGTATGATTTACCCTTTATCATTTTATGCTAGTTGTAACCTTAAGGATAATACGAGTGTTGAGAAAAATATAATATAAGAATTAATATTCCGGACCGCCGTTTTTATTCGCCATTTTCTCCATACACTACACAAGCATCATGTCTACGATTAGACATATTGGGTAATGTTTATTGTGTCTACCGATCTCCCTCTAACTCAAATACCGACAGCTTCATTGACTCCCTCAGCACACAGTTAAGCACGATAACATCACAAAAAAAATATTATAATAGCTGGTGACTTAAATATTAACCTCATACCTAAAGTAACTGAGTCATCCCAAGAGTACAAGAGTAGATTTAACTACCTTAATATGTTATCGTTTTTTGGTATACTTCCTGGGCACACTTTACCCACGAGGGAACAAAGCTGTCTTGACCATTTTATGCTTAAAATACACAAAAAAGTTCTCGGCATCTATCGCTATCCTACCCACTACGGTTACTGGCCACTATACAACATTTCAACCACTCGTCTGTCCAGGGTGAATTTTTACAAAATGGCAAAGTTAAAAAATATTCAAATCATAAAAAGAACTTCCACTACACTAAAAGAACAAGCTTTAAAAGATTTGCAAGAAATGAATTTATCCGACTTATTATTTTGTAATGATCCAATTTTATTAATAAATAATTGTATTAATATATTAACAAAGGTTGTAAATGAAAACACTAATATAAAAAGTATTCCAAGCAATCAACGTATCATAAAGCCGTGGATTACCTCAGGCATCCTTCGCTGCATCAAAAACCGAAATAAACTGCAAAAACAAAACCGTAATGATCCTCATAACGAAATTTTAAAAATAACTTATACCAGGTACAGGAACTACTGCAATAATCTCATAAAAAATTGAAAAGAAAATATGAAAGAAATTTACTATCACAATCAGTATCAAACAACAAATTACTTTGGAAAAATATAAAAACCATCACATACTCAAATAGATTAAAAAGTCAAAACGTAGAATTATTAAACATTAAAACAACCCCCATGGAGTCAATAAACTATGTTAATGCTTATTTTGCTAATATTGGAAAACAACTTGCCCAAACAGTTAATCCTGAATTCAATAATATCCCTAATAGCCATACGAATACATTAGGATCACAACTCAATACCTTCGTACTACTAGATACGGACGACTTAGAAGTAGATGGTATTCTGATGAATCTGAAATCTGACAGCGCCCCTGGCTGGGATAATGTATCGACTAAATTCTTAAAATACATAAGAAAAGTAGCTGTTCCCATTATAACTCACCTTACCAATCTCTGTTTTCAAAAGGGTGTCTTCCCGGCTCCGCTTAAACGGTCCCTTATAACGCCAGTTTACAAGGGTGGGGACAGCGACGATGTTAGCAACTATAGGCCTATTTCCGTGTTACCGTCGATATCAAAAGTACTTGAAAAAATTATAAATACTAGACTGACTAATTATTTCAAAAAGTTCAATATTGTTTCTAACTCTCAGTTTGGGTTTAGGCAAGGTGTATGTACTGAAGATGCAGTAACTGCGTTAAGTTCTCTTGTGGCAGAGCACCTTGACAAAGGAAATAGATGCCTATATGTTTTCTTAGACCTCAAAAAAGCTTTCGACACCGTCTCTGTCCCAATCCTTGTGAACAAGCTGAAAAGCAGGAATAAGAGGGAAGGCACTCAGTTTACTTAAAAACTACCTGTCCAACAGGAAACAAAGTGTAAAAATAGGACAGTACTCCACTGAAGAGGTAGATGTATCATACGGCGTCCCACAGGGTAGTGTCCTGGGGCCTACCCTCTTCTTCCTGTACATTAACGATCTTTGTAATATGGAAATAGAAAATGCTAAAGTATTCTCGTACGCAGATGATACATCAAATGTATTCTCAGGTTCATCCTGGCAAGAAGCTAAACTGAGAGCAGAAGTAGGAATGGCTCGGGTGGCTAAATGGCTGAAAAGTAACTTACTTTCCCTAAATACTAATAAAACTAACTACATATGCTTTAGTATCAGTAACCGAACACAGCCTGCTGAAGAGCTAGATTTAAAGGTACACGTATGTGGAGACATGACTAATGTAAGCTGTAATTGCCCATGTATTGAGAAGGTGGCTAACACTAAATATCTTGGAGTTGTAGTAGATCAAGCACTGTCCTGGTACCCTCAACTTTAGCAGATTTCAGGGAGGATAAGGAAACTCAGTTGGATCTTTAAAACTCTTAGACATATTGTCCCAACTAAAATAGAGAGCTGCAAACACCGTCCCAGAAATCTCTTAAATGAAATATATGTGGCACTGGCCCAATCTGTACTATTATATTGTATCCCAATTTGAGGTGGTGCAGCAAAAACAAAATTTATAAATGCCTGTTTATACCAAATAAGCGATTTACTCTCTGTAAGGAAACTGTACATAACCCAAACCTTACAAAAAAAAAGCATAAAAACCTACCATCTAAAGAAAATTTTAAAAGAAGGAAAGATCTAGTTCTCCAAGTTCCTCAAACTAAAACTAGATTTGCATGCAAACAATTCCATAAACGCTCAACTCATCTATATAACAAAGATAATAGACACGTATAATAAAAGTTACTACGACTGTAAAAAAAGTGTAATAGAATGTATAAAACCACTTACTTCGAGGAAACTGAGGCACGCCTGGAACACGTTCAGTAGGTGAAATATTGAACTGTAGTGAGTACTAGGGGGATCGGGCGGAGAGAGAAACAATGACCGTTCGCTTGCGTAACCGATTTATTACTGGCGAAGGGGAGCGCGGGCGCGGAGACGCAGCTCGCGCGGGCCCGGCGCGTACGTAGGTACATAATGTATACATAGGTAACTATACGCATACACCACAACCCCCTCCTCTTCTATTTAAACTTAATTAGGAAACCTGCACAATAAGAATAAGAAACATTAAAACTTAGTGGTTACAGCTATTTAAAAGAATACCTTATAATCTACCTTATGTCTATGGCGCCTCGAGCGGCCTACCGAACCGTCACCGACTGGTTCATCCGGTACCCCACTGATCGGTTCAACCGAAGGTGGAGTTCCGGATTCGCTTACATCGTCTGTGACTGACGCGGACGTTCCCACCGCTTCCTCCTCCGCGGCCGCGCGTGGGCCCGGCGCCGGAGTGCGGGGGGGAGGCGACCCGGCAACTACAATAGGCGAGGACGGTCGTTCCATTGGATTCGATTGACTTGATTCTAGTGGTGAATTTGACTCATAGTAATTATCAATATCCTGGTCCTCAGGACTTGCGTACTCGCCCTTGTTTTTGATAATTTGATCGATGTGCCGCTTACAAATAACTTTATACCTATCAAAATACACTTCATACAATCTATTACCGATGACATTTTTTATGATTCCTCGTTCCCATTTACCCTTCCTAGCGATGTACCACCTAGCCCACACTCTATCGCCTACCGAAAGAGACCTCTTATTCAGTACAGTCTCTGTATCTTTATGAGGTAACCGGTCTCCGGGCAAGATCATGTCCAACTTTGACCTTAAAGACCTCCCCAACATTAACTGCGCTGGCGATTTGCCGGTGGTGCAGTGGCAACTATTGCGATAGTGGAATAGGTACTCCAACAATTTATCATTTAATTCTCGGTTTCCCCCACTTGACAGAATAGATTTAATCATTTTTTTACACGTTTTAACAGAATTTTCCGCTAAACCGTTGCTGGCGGGATGGTAAATGGGAGACGTTCAAATCAAAAAAAAATCAAATCAAATCATTTATTTGCAATGAATGTAGGTTAAATTAAAATACAGGTGTAATAAAAAGTAGTGAGCCATATACATTCTGCCTGGAAATAGGCACGCAAAACTTATAAAAAAATGTTACAATTTGTCAAAAAGAAAGTTACAAATTAAAATGTCACACATGCATTACTTAGATGAAAAAGGCCAAATTAAAATGTCAAATAAAAGAGTAAAATTAAAATGTCATTACAAATAAAAAAAATAAAAAAAGGATTCACATAAGTTTAAAATAATATTAATTGTACACATTGCTCTTTAAAACGTTTTGTCCATTAAAAAATCATTAATTGAATAATAGCATTTTTCGATTAGGAAGGCCTTAAGTTTATTTTTAAAGTTTTTAATTGTATCATTTTTCATTACGTCTGGCAATTTATTATATATAGTAGGAGCCATACAAATAACACTTTTCTTCAACAATGCTGTGTTACACGATTCAATTTGTAATAAGTTTTTGTACTGATTTCTGACAGGTCGTTTTCTAGTTTCCGTCATTGTGGGAAATAGGTTTTTATTCGTTTTTACAAACATTGCCATTTCCAGAATATACAAAGACGGAAATGTAAGCACTTTTAGGGACTTAAACTTTGGTTCACAACTATCTGTGGTCTTTAAACTACACATTGATCTAATGCAACGTTTTTGCGCCCTGAATATGTACTCCCTTGAGCTGCAATTGCCCCAGAAAATAATGCCGAACCTTAAAACTGATGCAACCAGACCATGGTAAGCTACCAATATAGTTTGAATGTCTACTTTCGTGGACAACTTTGAAAGGACATATGCCGCTGTGTTCAACCTTTTGCAAATATCCTCTGCTTGTGTTTGCCAATTTAGTTGTCTGTCAATGTAAATTCCCAAAAATTTTGCTACTTCAACCCGGTTAATCTTTTGGTTACTGTAGTTTACAGATACTTCTTTTAAAATTGTGCGTTGATGGAAGTGCAATAAGTTAGTTTTTTGTAAATTTATTACCAAGTGGTTTTTGTCTAGCCACTGTACTATATCTTCCAAGGTCTTATTTATGTTGGTCTTTTTACGTTAAATAATGAATATTATTATTTTGACAGAATTCGACAAATTCGGATGAGCAAATCTTAACATCATTATCGGAAACAATAACATTAGGTGTACCATATCGTGAGAATAAATATTTTAATTTAAATTAAAGCTCTAGTTGTAGTTCCAGACTCCATGTAGATACACTCTAACCACTTACTAAACGCATCAACAACCACTAGGTACACTCTCTGATTTATAGTCATGTAATCTATGTGTACTCTGTACCAAGCGCGCGACGGGCGCGGCCAGGACGCGGGGGGGCGCTGCGCGTTTCTGCACAAACAGAACAGCTCGCTATACATTTTTCTATGTCAGCATCGATATTTGGCCACCACATCCTACTTCTAGCTTCTCTCTTAGTCTTTACGACACCAAAATGAGTCGAATGCAACTCGCACAACAGTTTTTTCCTAAACTTGGTAGGTATGACTATTTTATAGCCTCTAAATAGGCATCCTTCCTGAACTTCCAAATCCGCTTTGCATTTGAAGTACGGCAGAATATTATTGCAGGTAATTTTTCGAGGCCAGCCTACGCTCATGTACTTTTTTACCTTTACCAAAACGGGATCCTTGGACGTTTCTTCCTTAATATCAGAAAATGAAATCGGTCTTGAATGAGAGTCTAAAAAGTTTAGGTACGAACGGCACGAATAATTAGTTTCTGATTTTAAATTATCGGTAGGCAAAGATCTTGAAAAATAGTCTGCGATCTCGTTATTTTTGCTACCGACAAACTGAACCTTGTAGTTGTACGCCGAGAGAATGATAGCGTATCTCTGAAGTCGCGCTGCGGTGGTAATAGAAATCCCTTTATTTTCGCCCAATATCGATACTAGTGGTTTGTGATCGGTTTTAAGAATGAATGGGGTGTCCCTGCCGTAAAGGTACTGGTGAAAATGGGTTACCGCAAATATTATCGCCGTAGCCTCCTTTTCAATTTGGCTGTAATTCCGCTCGCTCGCTGTAAGCGATCTAGAAGTGAACGCGATCGGCCGCTCAACACCGCGGCTGTCGGCATGGTGCGCGGGGAGCGCGGGGGGCGACGCGTGAGCCAACACCGCGCCGAGCCCTGCGGGGCCGGCGTCCACGCTCAACACGAGCGGCGGCGCGCTGGGATCAAAATGCGATAATACGCGCTCCGACGCGAGTTCTTGCTTCGTGCGCTTGAACGCGGCTTGTTGTCGCGGCCCCCACTCCCACCGCGCATCGCTGCGCAGAAGTTCGTGGAGCGGACTCAAAAGACTCGATGCGTACGGAATGAAACTGCGATAATAATTAACTACTCCTAAAAACCGCTGTACTTCTACGACATTTGTCGGAGCCGGTGAATTTAATATCGCTTCGACTTTACTCGGACACGTCCGTAGACCGGTTTTATCGATCACGTACCCTAAATAGGTAACACTTTCATGAAATAGAGCGCATTTACTTTTATGTAGTCTTAGGCCGGCATCCTGCAGTCTACTCAGCACCTCCCGCAGCCTACTTAGGTGTGTGGCTTCATCAGGACCTGTGCAGCAGATGTCGTCGAACCAGCACGTGACGCCGTCTATTCCCGCCAGGAGCGTTTCCAGCGCTCGCTGAAAGATAGCCGGGGCGTTGCAGTTGGCTAGCCCGTATGCTAGGCGGGAATATTTGAAAAGTCCCTTTGGCGTGTTGATGGTTGTGAGAGCCTGTGATGATTCACTCAGAACAAATTGATTGTAGGCATTGCTCAAATCAATTTTGGAGTACTGCTCACCCCCTCCTAACTTTGCAAATACTTCTTCTATACGCGGCAAAGGGTATTTCTCGATTTTTAAATCTTTATTTAATGTGCACTTGTAATCCCCGGCGATCTTCACTTTACGCCGTTTTTTAAAACCGGTACTATAGGAGTGGCATAATCTGAATGGGTAACTGGAATTACCTAATTTAATGAGCCTGTCTATTTCGTCACTAACTTTTTCCTTTATGGCAAATGGTAGCGGTCTAGATTTAAAAAAATTTGGAATTGCATTATCTTTTAGGTGTAGATCTACTTGGAACTTGTTAAAACAGCCTAACTCATCTCTCCACAAATCTGAAAATTCATGTAATAAATTCTGCACATTATTTTTAATCTCACCGGTAACAATGCTATTTATTTCCGACGTGATAGTAAGTCCGAACTTCGCCATAAAATCACGTCCTAATAACGGCGGGCCCCCGTTTTTTAAGACATAAAATTGAAGCCAAGCATCCCTGTTATTGTATTTCACATGGCAATTGAAAAATCCTAATGGCGCAATTTTATGACCGTTGTACATACACATTTTTAAACAAGTAGTACAAAATTTAAACCTTGTGAAATATTTAAAATAAACACTGTCGGGTATTATGCACGTTCCTGAACCAGAGTCTAGTAGTCTGCGAGGCTTTGTCGCGCCTGTCGCGCACACGCCGCTTGAGCTGCTATCTCCACTGCTGCCGCCAAGGTGAGTTTACTCGCGTCCTGTTCGAACAGTCTGTCACGTTCCGGTCCCGCGTTCAGACCCAGGATGAAGCGGTCCCGCAGCAGAGTATCCAGTTCCGTGCCGAATTCGCACAATGCAGCCAGTCCGCGTAAACGAACTATCCAATTTTCGATGGATTCATCGTCAAATCTCGTCGCTGCATAAAATGTCGCCCTGTCGGCGAACGTCGACCTTTTCGGCGAAAAATGGTTGTTGAGTAACCGAACTAGCTCTTCGTAGGAGATTGCTTCTAAATCTTTAGGGTGAGCTAAGTTCTTCGCAAGCCGGTAAGAATCATCCGATAAGTGTGTTAGAAGCAATGCACACTTATTTTTTTCTTCGACGTTATTCAACTTTATGAATTGTTTCAATCTGCCACAGAAAAACTGCCATTCTTGCGTTTTGTAGTCAAAAACTGATAGATTTCCGATATAACTCATCTTCCTAGAACTAAGTCATGCACACTATCGTCGCCAGTTGAACTGTAGTGAGTACTAGGGGGATCGGGCGGAGAGAGAAACAATGACCGTTCGCTTGCGTAGCCGATTTATTACTGGCGAAGGGGAGCGCGGGCGCGGAGACGCAGCTCGCGCGGGCCCGGCGCGTACGTAGGTACATAATGTATACATAGGTAACTATACGCATACACCACAAATATACCACCTATCATTCATCACTACACACACCATACCTCACCACACACCTCAAAACACACATCACTCACAACACACATCACACTACATCTCGCGACTTACCACACAACCCACAAAACACCACACTTACTTAACACATCCTACTTTACATCACTTGTGCTGGGAATAGGTTATGTTTTATTTTTACTGTTAATAATTTAAATTTATTGTAACTTTACCTATACATATATATGTTTTAATATTTATTAAGTATATATGTATAATACGCTGATGTACGTATACATAATATATGTATACGTACATCAGCGGTGGGACGACCCAGTCTGCCAGGCACTTCTTCTCCTGCAACCGAGCGGGTGATGGGCAGGTTGCGGATAGCCCAATTGCGGCTGCGGGAGTGACGGTCTAGTCTAGTCGATCCCGCAGCCGAAGTATCTCGAAAGAGATCCCGGACAAGAGAAGTTCCCGAAGGCCAAATCCCAGGCTTAGGGTAACCTATAACCCCTTTTCCATGTTCCATGTACACATGACTGCATATCGTGCTGCACATTTCCGTTATGGGCTGATCTCACGTGGCCAGGTGACTGGCTGGAAGAGGCTACAGCAAGCCTTGGTTCTAAAAAAGTTCCTAAAATGTCTGGAGTATGAAGGAGTAAAGGAATAATCATGGAAGCAATATTGAAAGATAAACTACCCCAGGAGGTTACCAGCGATGCTGGAGAATCCCTCCCTGAGCAAAACTCAGGCAGCCCTTCGTATTCTGGGGGGGGCACAATCTTGCATCTTATGAGTGATCATGAAAAGGCACCCAGCGCCCTATATTGTCAAACAGTACTGGTCCGAACAAAAACAAAACAACTGATAAAGAATACCCAATACAACCAACCCGTATGGTGCAACAGACTTTTCATCGTAATATGTTCTACAACAAATGTAAGTGCCTATCAACAGGAGACCTTACAGATACTGACAAAACTAACAGTACAACCAA
Source organism: Diarsia rubi (assembly GCA_932274075.1). Lineage (NCBI taxonomy): Eukaryota > Metazoa > Arthropoda > Insecta > Lepidoptera > Noctuidae > Diarsia > Diarsia rubi. Next base: position 3,682,345 of record OW026434.1, on the reverse strand, counting down.
TAACAAACCAACTACCGATGTGAGCAAACCAACTAGAACAGTAGAATGGCAGAGTGTACCTGTACCAAGACAGCATAAGCGAAGAAGAACCTCTCGCACTCCATCCCCAACAAACACGTCAAACACGAACATACCGCTAAGTAACAAATATGACACCCTCAACCTAGACGTTTACGTTGCTGAGACTACGACAAAACCCAATAAACAACAACCGAGTAAACCCCCACCCATTATGCTCTATGGTATAGAAGACATCACAAAACTCTCAAACCTGATCAAAAGTGAACTCAATGATACTGAATTCTCAATGAAAATAATCACACGAAAACAATTAAGGCTCAACTGCTCAACCATTGATGCCTATAAAAGACTTATGAATATAGTCAGAAAGAATAGATTGATTGGTCATACTTTCACTAGTAGAGACACGAGACCATATCGCATAGTTATAAAGAACCTTCATCCCACAACCCCATTTGAAGCAATTAAAGAAGCTGTAGAGAATACTGGAAACACTGTAAAAGGAGAAATTATAAATGCGAAGTATGGCCCCAATAAAATACCCCTATCAACATTCTTTGTAAATTTAGATCCGCACCCAAATAACCATCTAGTAAAGAAGATATCTCACATATATTATACTCGAGTACTAATAGAAGATCCAATAAACAAGAAAACTGTGCCGCAGTGCAAAAGATGTCAACAATACGGACACACTAAAAACAACTGCTTAAGACCTTACAGATGCGTAAAGTGTGCAGAGAATCACAACACTGCCGACTGCCCAAAGATAGATAGGAACACGCCAGCTAAGTGCGCTTTATGCCTAGGTAATCACCCCGCAAACTATAAAGGCTGCCAAGTATTCCTAGAAATTAATAAAAGAAAGAATAATGCAAACAAAATAACAAGTTTGGCGAATAAAACCCATAGCAAACCAGCAACAAACGACATGAGAAAATATGACACTGACAATGCACCAGCAACAATTAATGATAGAGCAAACCTTAATAGAAACCATGATAGAACGAGAATGTTACCCATTACAACTCCTGTTAAGACATACGCAGGAGTAACAAAAGGACAGCACAATCACACAACAGAAGAATCCAAACTAGAAGTCTTACTCACAAAACAAGCTGAAAAGCTAGATAAGCTTATTGAACAAATGGGCAATATGATGACATTACTCACAACCGTTATTAGTAAACTCGTACGATAAATGGCTACCCTAAAGATTGCTACGTGGAACGTCAATGGTCTCCTGTACCATAAGCAAGATGTTGTAACAACAATAAAACTGCACAACATTGATGTTTTATTAGTCTCCGAATCTCACCTAACTACACAGAATAACTTTGCAATGGAAAACTACTGTACGTACTCGACCTGTCACCCAGATGGAACTGCGCATGCAGGAACTGCTGTGATAATAAGAAAAAGTATTAAGCATGAACTTATGCAAGAATACAGAACCCCGGAGATACAAGCTACATCAGTACTAAGCACACGATAAAAAGGGATCAATAACCTTATCAGCCATATATTGTCCACCGAGACATTCTCTGAAAGAAGAAGATTTCACGCAATACTTCAAAACACTTGGCCAGAGGTTCTTGGCTGGAGGTGACTGGAATGCAAAAAATGTACATTGGGGGTCACGCCTAACCGTCACTAGAGGAAGAGAACTAAAATTAAGCATAGATAAAAACAAGCTGCAAATTCTAAGCACAGGACAACCAACATATTGGCCTACAGACCCAAAAAAACTGCCAGATCTCTTAGATTTCTTTATTTATAAGGGTCTCTCAAACCTGTACCTGAACGTTGAAAGTTGCCTCGACAGTAGCTCTGACCACACGCCTGTTGTGGGAACGATAAGTGCAACAATAATTACAACGCCGAAAAGGGAAAGTCTATATAATAAGCGGACAGACTGGGATGCCTTTAGAGCATATATTGAGTCAAATCTCATCTTAAGGGTGCCGGTAGTCCAACGGTTATCGCGGCCTCGACATAGAGGGCGAAGAAGGAACATGGGTGGTTTTTAGTCAGTAGAAGTCTGACACTCCCTTTCGCTCTGCCCAAGAGCGGGAGGGGTTATTCGATGATTTTTACACCCACCAAAAAAAAAAAAAAAAAAGGGTGCCATTAAAGACTTGTGATGATATTGATTCGGCCACGGCATATATTACTAACCTAATACAACAGGCAGCATGGAAGTGTACACCGGAGACGAAGTACAAAACCAGCAGTAATAATATTCCTAAAGAAGTCAAGGAAAAGGTATTGGAAAAGAGAAGACTCAGAAGGGTATGGCACAACAGTCAACATCCCCTGGACAAAAAGGCGCTGAATAAAATGGCCGCAGAACTAAAACACTTTTTAAAGAACATCGAAGCTGAAACCCTGAAAAATAAACTATAAAACTTATCAACCTCAGCCAAAAATGATTATTCTCTTTGGAACGCTGTCAAAACAAGCAAAGCAGCACCTATGCCAGCTCAACATCCCTTATTGCTAGAAGACAATACCTGGGCCAGAACAGACGAGGAACGATCTCCAGCCTTCGGAAAATTTCTTAGCAAAGTCTTTACTCCAAATGACAGTGTTGCTGAGACTGATAACGAAATAAACAACTTCTTAAAATCGGATCTTCAGCTAAGCCTACCAATAGAAAGTTGCTCACCAAAAGAAATATACCACGAGATAAGGAAACTAGATCGAAAAAAGGCTCCAGGATTTTGCTTGATTACGGCCGAAGTACTACAACAATTACCCAGAAAGGCGATAGTATTCCTCACACAGTTGTTCAACAGTGTCTTAAGGCTGTCATACTACCCCAAATTATGGAAAGTCTCAGAAATCATAATGATTCTAAAACCGGGTAAACCACCACACCTTGTATCATCATATAGACCCATAAGCCTCCTACCGGTAATTTCAAAACTATTTGAAAAAATCTTATCACGTAGATTAAATCTTGTACTGGACGAAAACAAAGTTATCCCAGAGTTTGGATTTAGACGTAAACACTCGACAACCGAACAAGTCCATAGAATAGTTACCAAAATAAGAAATGCAATGGAGAAAAAGGAGTATTGTTCTGCGGTCTTCTTGGACGTCCAACAAGCCTTTGACAAAGTCTGGCACCCAGGACTCCTGTTTAAGGTTAAAAGTAATCTTCCACACAATCTTTACTTGCTTCTGGAATCGTACCTCAACAATCGTATCTTCAGAGTTAAGATTAATGAGTCGTACTCCACCTGCTATGACATAAAAGCAGGAGTGCCACAGGGCTCGGTATTGGGCCCGGTTTTATATTTGATATACACAGCTGACCTACCAAATACTGATAATATTCTCTCTGCAACCTTCGCTGACGATACCGCAGCCCTTAGTAGTGACCAAGATCCGATTAAAGCATCGCTAATGCTACAGGTGCACCTCGATAAAATTAATACATGGATGGAAAAATGGCGTATCAAAGCCAGTGCCAGTAAATCAGTACATGTAACGTTCACTCTACGAAAAGGTAATTGTGCACCAGTCAAACTCGGTAACGAGGTCTTGCCCCAACATGACACAGCCAAATACCTAGGTATGCACCTGGACAGGAAACAAACCTGGAGACAACATATTGAAAAAAAACGAGATGAGCTGAACCATCGCCTACAAACACTGAAATGGCTACTGGGAAGACACTCTCAAGTATCTCTCGACAACAAAATACTTATTTATAAAACTATTCTGAAGCCTGTATGGACTTATGGGATTGAACTCTGGGGAACAGCCAAGAACTCCAATGTTGAAATCCTGCAAAGATACCAAAATAAAGTTCTGAAAACTATAACAAATGCTCCGTGGTTTACCAAAATGAATGAGCTACATGATTGCCTCAAAATCAATACAGTAAAGGAAGAGATTGAGCACAGAACACAACTATATAAAGTGCGCATCGAAAAGCACGTCAACAGCCTGGCCTCTGTACTGACCAACCCACTAGAAAAACGTCGATTGAAAAGACAGTACACATGGGACACAGCTTGAAGCTTCTAGCTTCGAGCAACAAGAAGAGGGTCGGCCCTCGTTGGAGGACTGTACTCGAAACGCGAACAAGCACAGAACGCATCTGCTAAAGGCTTGAGAAGCCGATTGCAAGATAATTATAAAAAAAAAAAAAAATTTATTAAGATTACTTTGTACAGCTAAATATAAATACAGAAAATGTACTTACATTGCATTTTACCCTTAATGTCGCAGTACATGATGATATTACCTCTAGTTATATAAGACGTGTACGACAATGATGTTGAAAGAGCGGAGCCTTCTAATACAGGCATTGTTTGCCTAAATGGGGGCTCCAAACCCATAACATGTAATGTAATACCTAATTGGCACAATAAACAATTTAGTATTTGTAATTTTGTATTTGTACTATTAAATACAGTTTTTAAAAGGTCAGAAATAAGACTGTAGACCTCCTTCAAATAATCACTTTATTCTACCACACTTTTACACTGCTCGTCTTGTTTGCACGAGACATCCAACTTGAATGCCTGTGTTCGCACCGTCAACGCCTGTGCGGTTCACGTACAGGCAAATTGCTAACGCCGCGACCTACTTTTCGCTACTCGTTTAGTTTACTTTTATAATTACATATACTTATTAAGTTAGTTGACCAATAGCTGCCGTAGCGCTATAACCGCGGATTAGCATCCAGCATAACTATCGTGTAACATTACGAATAAACTGAACTAAGGTGAAATCTGTGGTTTACGTAAACTCGCAACTTAGCTAACTCTGAGCCATACATAAAAGTGGTCCTTCGAGCCGGATGACACGGCATATCATTTTGTAAGTCGTCGTGTCTCCTCATCAGCAGAGTGCTTAGCGTGGTATATTATATCCCAGTTACGTTAGCAAATCGGTGCTATTGGCCTCCCACAAGCGGGCCTCACCAGTAGCATTGAGACGTTGTACATAACGTAAAGGAGGGTTACACTGAGTGCCTGTAACTCGCGTGCCAGCAGAGATCACGTTTGCTGCCACAACTAAACTATCGGCGGAAGCTTCGCAACTTGGGTGAACTAGTACCTGCGGTGACAGAACTCTGCTTCACCAACGGTCAACCCAATAACTAACAACAATGGCTCAAAACTTAGCAGAACTGATAAGTCATCAGGAAACTACTTTCAGAGACTTAAAACTCATCTGCACAAACTACAAGAAGGATAGCGCCACCAGGAAGAACTTGGCATACCTGGAGGAGCGTCTTTCTCGGTTGAACAAAAACTGGGAGAAGTTTGTTCATAACCACCAACTGCTGGAAGAGTCTGGAGCGACAGACCTTCAATACTTCAACGACGACATCTTCAACAGTACGAAGAAGATGTATGAAGAAGTGCTGCAAGACATGTTGAAACGTAAGTCTGAATTACCGTCTTCATCTACTAGTAAGACGGAGCAACCACCTGCGACGCCTAACCAAGGGAAGGAGCAATCTAATTTTACTTTCGATGATATCCAATTCCACATACCTCCCCGGGGAACAAGCGAGTCGACGGAGAAACATCAAGATCTTTTGCGTCAACAATACTGTAACTTTAGAGCATTCGAACGCACTGTGGAGAAGATAACCATGGCATTGGCAACACCAATGGAAAAATGGGAATTGGAAGACAAGTTAAGCTCCCTGAAAACGAAATGGGAGCACATAGAAAAGGCAAATTGGGAGTTCGACTATATTCTACAAGATGACGACTCAATTTACCAACTAAAATACAATTCAGCGGAAAACCATTATGATGACCTGAAAAGGCAACTTCAAAACAACATATGGAAAAATGCGCACTACGAGAAATCTACGCCAAACATTCAAATACCGGATTTTCATGGCAACTATAACCAGTGGATGAGTTTCTGAGATCTCTACCTTGAAAGTGTACACAACAATCCGACACTTCGAAAGTGTCGGATTGTTGTGTAGGCACAAAAAATGCAACACCTAAAAACAAAACTCAAAGGCGAAGCGGAGAAACTTGTTCAGCATCTTGGCATCAGTGCTGAGAACTACGCATCTTGCTGGGAGATGCTGGCCCACCGCTACGACAACAAACGGCTGTTATTCACCTCATAGATGAACACGCTCCTGAATCAATCAAATATACAGCAACCAACCGCTGCAAGCATACGGAAGCTTCACGACGCACAGTGGTGCAGGTAGTACGGGCATGCGGAAACTATTATTTTTAAATGAAAAGACGTTGCGTTTCTTCATAATACTTTATTAAAATGATATAATGGATGTACCAGTTTACAAAGAGAAAGATATAACACGTATTTTTTTTTTATTAACATGAAAATATTCATCAAATTTTTTCACATGAATTTCATATAATTAAATCAGCATTTTTAAATAAATAAATATTAATAAACTAAATATTAAATAGAGAAGACATTGATTGAGAGATGGGTGCTATCCACTAATAAAGCTTTGACATCATCGTGAAGAGGATAGTATTTTTTATTCGGTACTGCACGTAAACTCAGTAACGCTCGTTTGCTGGAAGCGGACAGACGTGTGTCGCATCGCGCCGTGAATATTGACGATTTTGTGAATTGTAGTGCTGTGATTGGTTGCTATTGACATTTTGGATTCCTTGTCACTCCTGCGGTGTCATTACCTGTGGTTTACGCCCACTGGGAGGAGTTAAAGTAGGACAGAAAACTTTTGTCAGCTCCTACATCGAATGTGTGTTCTAATAAATTTGAAAACCTCTTTTAATTAAACACAAAAAGTTTTACATTTGGCTGGGATCGAACCTGCGGCACCGGGGTGTTGAAGACAGCGCGTGTCCGAACTTTGCCAAGTGAACACTTGTCAATTCGTTGAAATAACCAGGCTGTATCGACTGCAAGGAGCTCCGCTGAATTGCTTTACTTGTGTTGTGTAACACTTGCGCTGAACAGCAATGTCTCGTTTGGTGCGGTCACCCCCCCAGAAATCTGCCAACACGTTGCTTGAGACTCAGTCAGAACCTGATTTGTCATCTGACGCACCTAATCCTGATTTGAATATCGATGATATAATGAAAAGCGTCACAATACGGCAGAGCAAAAAACGCTTCAGAGGTGATGGCGACTGCGCGGATACTGATAAATTCGAAGAGTTAAAGAATATGTTGCAGTCATGGAAAAATGATCAAGATGTTGTCCTCAACAAAATAGTAGCAGAAGTGTCGGAATTGAAACAACAAAATCTCAATATCCAGAAGTCATATACTGAGATTGAAAAATCAATTCAATTTTTTAACTTGAGCTATGAGGAGATGAAGTCTCGTTTGGATAGCCTGGAAGTTGCTCATAGGGAGAATATTAAACGCCTGAACGACATGACTAGCAGTGTGAATGTACAAGCTGTGGCTACACTTGAGGGTAAGATTGCAGCAATGGAGCAGCAGGCGCGTTCATGTAATATTGAAATCTGTAATTTACCGGAAAAGCGCAATGAAAATTTTTTCGCCATCGTGGATTCCATAAGCTGCGCTATTAATCAACCTGTGTCTCATAATGAGATAATATCGATACATAGAGTACCACACGCTCAACAACAAGATCGCAAACCCAAAAATATTATAATTAAATTCAGAACACGTATTATACGTGATAACATTCTTAGTGCCTATCGTCAAAAGAAGGGCCTAAAGTCTGATCAGTTGGGGATCTCTGGTGCCTCGGTAAACGTTTATTTAAATGAACATTTAACCCTAAATAATAAAGCATTATTTCGAGAAGCTAAAAAGATTGCCAATGAAATCGGTTTTAAATACGTGTGGGTCAGAAATGGGACAGTACTTGTGCGGGAGCGTGATGGATTATCATCAATTGCTATACGTTCTACGGAAGACCTTAAAAGGATTGTTATCCGTGAGAAGAAATGTACTGAAAATCCAGATTCATAGTCATGTTCACACAGTTAGTTTGTATAATTATATTAAGTTTTGTCCTTATTTCTTTTCTTTGGGTTTATTTGGCAGGTTTACAAGACGTATAAGCTTAGTTAATGAGTATGTAAGTCTCAAATGTTATACCTATTTCCCGCACACTACTTTGCACCATTGGTTGTCAAACTCTATAATTAAAAAAATCTTACATTTTATTCTAGGCTTTCTATGTTACATGCGATTGAATCTCTTTGTGTCTTTGAAACAGTTATATTTAATAATATTAGAAATCACCTTGCAGTATAAACACTGCGGCAAACTTAAACTATTTTGTAATTCTGGCTTATCTGTAACTTATCATATTATAATTACTGTAGACAACGGACTTAAGTATTATCTATTGGGTGGTAAGCGCTGTATAATACAAATTTATTATATTACTGTTATTGATGGTCACTAATAACATCACGTTTTACTACCAGAATTGTAGAGGGACTCGTACAAAGTTGCAAATGCTCTACATGAACATATTGAGTAACTCTTATGACGTTATCGTTCTGACCGAAACTTGGCTTATTCCTGATATCCGTGATAGTGAATTTATTGATGAACGATATGTTGTCTTTAGATGTGACCGTGACCGTGTCGCGACGTGTAAAAAAGATGGAGGAGGCGTCCTAATTGCTGTGCTTCGTGAATTGCGAGCAACAATATTGACAACTCAATTATTTAACTCTGAAGTTGAACAAGTACTGGTACAGTTGCCTGCCGCGCAGCATCATACACGTCATATTATTGGTGTCGTGTATATACCTCCAGTGTCCCCTGCAGAGGTATATGAGCAATACTTTGACATGCTGCAAGGTTTAGCTAATAACCCCAATTGCAATTCATATCACTTCTTTGGTGACTATAACTTGCCTGCGATTGACTGGGTGCAGCAAGGAAACCATGCCACTGCGCGTCACACGGACTCTACGGGACGTATCTTACTTAATTTTATAAATATAATAAATGGTTTACAATTCCACTACACAAAAAATAGTTTAGGTCGTGTACTAGACTTGATAATCTCTAACGCAGACCCTCAAATAATACCGTGCAACATCCTGCTAAATCCCGATAGCCTCCACCCACCCTTTTCTATATTAACTCACTTAGATGTGCGTTTCAAACCAATGAAATGCCATTCTTTTCGCAGGTATAACTTTTTTAAAGCCAACTATGATTGCATTAAATATGAGTTTAGCAATATAGATTGGGAAGAGTCACTCTCTCACCACTCGTCTGAGATGGCTGTTGATTGTCTTTATGAAATCATATATAGAGTTATCAGGTCACATACTCCATTGACTCATACTAAAAACTCAAAATTTCCGATCTGGTTTTCACCTTCTCTAATAAAAACATTTAAAACTAAAGAACGCGCTTGGATTAAGTGGAAGACATATAGTAATCACTCTGATTATGTGCATTTTTCAAATTATCGCAAATTGTTTCATAATGAGGCCGTTAAATGTTATAAGAGATATATGACATCAGTTGAAGACAGTATTCCCAAATCTATTAAGTATTTTTGGTCGTATGTCTCTTCCAAGAAGGACAAAGCTAAGTACCCTGCTAATATGTTTTATAAAAATGTTTCTTCCGACGACCCTAAGGAAATATGTAATTTGTTTTCGACTTTCTTTAGTTCAGTATGAACCCTCTACCTTTGACCCAGACATATGGCAGCCGTCTAATTGCTATGAAGACAATTCACCATATATCTCTGATATTTACTTGTCTAAGGAATCAATACGTACAGCATTGAAGTCACTGGATTCTTCTAAAGGAGCTGGACCTGATGGCATACCACCCTCCTTCTTCATAAGTACAGCTGACCACTTGTCTTCCGCCATATATATAATCTTCAATAAATGTTTGAAGGAAGGAGTCTTTCCTGCAGTTTGGAAACGAGCTTCTATAACCCCTGTGTACAAGAGTGGCGATAAAAATAATGTAGAGAATTATCGGCCTATTTCCATTCTTTCCACTTTGTCAAAGGTTTTTGAACGACTTGTGCACAGTGCACTATATCCTCATATCCGTCATCTTATCATACCCGAACAACATGGTTTTGTTAAACGTCGTTCTACCACGACTAACCTCATGACCTTTGTGAACTATCTCTTTGAAAACATGGACCGCCGGGTACAGGTTGAGGCTGTTTACACGGATTTTCAGAAGGCCTTTGACAAAGTGGACCACAAACTTCTCATGGAAAAAATTGCCTTTAATGGTATACGCGGTAACTTACTCAGATGGTTTGCTTCATATATTTTCAATAGGACTCAAAAGATCATCGTCAATGGGCATGAATCTGACTCTATAGTTGTTAAATCCGGGGTTCCACAGGGTTCAGTATTAGGTCCTTTTCTATTTGTATTGTTTATTAATGACATTAAACATTGTTTTTTCAACTCACATTTCTTGATGTATGCAGACGATATGAAAATTTATACCACCTGTCAAAATATTCGCGACTGTCATTATTTACAACAGGACCTTGATAGACTTTATGAATACTGCCTCAAAAATAAACTTTTCCTTAGCCTTTCCAAATGTTACACAATTTCTTTCACTAAAAATAAAAATCTCATCAAATTTAATTATTCGATAAACAATGTAAGTCTTAACAAAGTTAAATCAGTTCGTGACTTGGGTGTTACGCTTGATTCTAATCTGCATTTTGATACTCATATTGACAATATAGTAAAAAAAGCCTTTCAAATGTATGGAATGGTGATGAGATTTTCAAGTAGCTTTGTGCGACCCTCTACATTCTTAACATTATATAAAACACTGATTCGGTCTCAATTAGAATATGCCGTCCAAATTTGGGATCCTCTTTATGATAAGTACAAGGATAGGCTAGAAATTGTTCAGAAGAAGTATTTTTGTAGTATGAATTATAGATGTTATCGTTCTAAAGTCTCCTATGAACAATCACTGAAACGATATAATGTTCTTAGTTTGAAGTCTAGACGACTTCTTCTGGGAGTAATGATGCTGCATGGAATATGCAATAATAGATTCGACTGTATTCCTTTGTCAAATAGTTTACATTATATAGTACCTAGATCTGTCATGATTCGTGGGGTGCGTGTGCCTCGACTATTCCACACGAATTCGTGCAGGACTAACGCTGGGGAGCGCGTGCCTCTTCGGCGCCTTGTTGATGCGTACAACGCGCACTTTATGGAGCTTGACATATTTACTCTTTCCAAAGATCGCTTTAAGGCAAAAGCAATAGAACTACTAAAGTCATAAGTATTTACCTTTTCTTTTCTTTCTTTCTTTTTTCTAATATTTTACAATGCACACGATTTGTCTGTTTTCTTTAACTACTTTTTTGTGAATTCGTGGACAATGTTGTTGGTTACATGTGTAATAACATAAATATGTGAGATTGTGTATAAATGTATGGCTAAGTTACTGTTGTGCTAATTTAAGAATCATTAGTTAAGCTTGGCATGTAACTGTTTTTTGTCCCTAATAAATAAAATAAAATAAAATAAAATAAACTGTTGATAAGGGGATCTGAGGTAGCTAAGAGCATATTCATAACATCTTCATTACATGATAGACGAGAACATTTTCTTGAATGACCTAACCTATAATTGCGGTAATCTTTATTTCGCGCTTCTTGAGCTTCCTCAGATAACATCCCAATAGGTAAGGCAGCAACACTTATTATTTCTTTGCCATGCAGCAAGATTTTATGCACAGTATTTGGCATATTATACCAGCTGTACAGGCTTACGTATAGTTCAGCAGTCTCGTAACAATAACCACCAAACTTATCCGAATCAACTAATGCACTAGAATTAATTGTTTGCAATATTATACCAAACCGATGAATAAGTTCTTTATCGACTCTTGTGACTTCAGCTACAATGTCTGCATTATTGAAAAATCTTCTAGACGTATTTCCATCGTTAGATGTTCCCATTCCTTGCTTTACAAAATCCACTTTTAGACCTAAACGTTGAAACAGCTCACTTTGGATTCTTTTCTTCTCTTCATCTTTTTGTTGTTTGGTAGTTGCGTTCGTTCTCCAACTGGTAAATGACATATTGTACGCAATATGTAATATGCATTCCATAAATTTAATCCGTGCGTGAAGCGGGGATAAACCGACCTTGAGAGCCTCCGTATCCACAGTTTTATTTCGCACTTGGTCAAGGTTATTCATTTCTGATGGCTTTGACTTGCATATAAAACACACTGCACATGATGATGTGTCCGTAACTGTCTGCGCTATTTTGCCATCTATCATTGTGAACACAAGTTTATGGTAGACTTTGTAAGTCTTTTCCTTTAAACTAATAACAGTTTCATTTAAGTTTGCTATTTCAGACTCCATTCTAGCAATTTCATTTTTCGTAGATTCTGTAGTTTCTTTTTGAAATTGGAATTGTACCGGGCGACAACACCTTGTAGAAGAAGGAGTTGCATTTGTCCAATACACAACAGATTTATTTTCCTTTTCATACAGACGCAGTGGAACTAATGATGTCAAAAACATATATGAATCTGACACATTTTCGTCGATAAATGACTGTTTGTACTCAGCATGACCTGATGATCCGTCACATCCCCACTTGTGTAAAAACGTTGAATTTACACTAATCTGTGTAAGGTCGTCTTCAGACATTACTTCAAATAATCTTCTGGTTGTGTGATCCAGTAATGACTGCAAACTTACACAAGCGTAGCTTTCCGTTACATCAATATCCGTGGGGTAGCATTGCCTTTTTACTTCAAGTACTTTATGATAATCGGGAAAAATATCACAACCAATACTTTTTGCTGCATTTCTCAGTACTTGATATTGATGTTTCGAAAGTGATGCATCAAGTAATAATGCCAACGCTTTTTCTGGAGTAAACTTGATAGTATCCGATGATCCTTCTTGTACGAGTACCTTAGAGGCAGCTTTCTTAATCATTTCTTCAGGAACGCTTTCACACAATCTTTTAACCTTATATCGCTTTGTTCGATCGCAACATTCATCAAATGATTTTTCTGGTCGTCCTCTATGAGAGCGTTTTGATGGCCCTGGAACATTACTGTCACAATTCACCACATCAGTCTGCACCGAAGATGTCTCAACGGTAAAAATATTTTTCAGCCACTGTTCATTTTTTGCCATAAAAGCATTTTTATTTCTCGCTGCAGTTTGCCACTTTTTTGTAAATACGGGTAGAAAATTACGGCTTAACTTTTCATAAACTTGATTCCAAACACTTTCTGTAAGCTGTGGATACATAAGTTTTAAATTTTCGAGGCATTTATGTATCTCACGATTACTTGATATTATGATTTCCACTAAATCGGCATAGACAATAGTAAAGCTATCCATCACTATAATAACACTGTTATCGTAAGAGAAAATAATTGTAAGTGAAGTTAAAACTACCATTCAATGCTATTTATACTTACACGATATGATAAAATGTTAATTACCCTCATTAGAAACACTTATTAATATAATGCACTTTTTCTTAATTACAGAGCGTCATTAGTTAAGGACCTGGTATTTCCAAGATCGCAGGTTATCGCAGCCAAAACTAATGTATTCTTAATCTATAGGGTCTAATTAATCTCCGAAAGTATATTATTACGTATCGGTCGATAACGGAGATTAGTTATGATCTCATGATTGAAAACAAAAGGTTCCAAATGACCTTCTTCACTAAAAATGTAATAGTAAGTAATTATTCATTATATTATAACATTATGTTTACTATTTTATTAGTACACACAATAAACTTATGACTAAACTAAAAATGAAAGTTGATAATTATAGTATTTTGGTTCTATTCATACTTGAAATAACAATATTTTTTGCACGAAATTTGTAAATTCTCGATCACCCTACTTTGGCATCATATAATTAAATACTGTATAATTATTTATCCGTATTAATTTTAGGACTTGTTTCTACTAACATTCTAGTATGTGTGTACCAAATTGTAGACATTTTAAACAAGGTTGAAACAAAGGACTTTTTTCCGCCCTTGTACCAATGTGCGACGTCATGATGGAGGGCTTGAACGGGCTGAAAAACATCGGGCTAGATTCCACCAATTGGGACCCGATCGTGGTTCACCTATTGGTTCAAAAACTAGATAGCGTTACGTATAACGAATACATAAAGGAAATAAAACATCCGGGGGAGTTTCCCGACCTGGACGAGTTTACCAAGTTTTTAGAATCAAAATTCATGTCACTGGAAGCTCTGCAAGGAAGTAGCCAACAATTATCACCATCAAGCAAACCATGGAAATCGGAAAAACAGCCGCATAAAGGGTCAGAAAACCGAAATAACGGCTACAAGAATAAAACGCAGGGGTCATCGTACTTTAACAAGTCACAAAACTCGCCAAAAGCCTTCTTCACGACAGCAAAAACATGCCCAATTTGCAAAACTAATCACGTTTTGATGAATTGCAAACAATTCCTGGCGATGAGCATAGACAAACGGAATGACGCAGTTCGCAACTTGCACATTTGCAAAAACTGCCTATTCAGCCATGGAGAAAAACAATGCAAATCAAGAAAGACGTGTAAATTGTGTCATAAGGCACACCCCACACTTGTGCATGAAGATGAAACCGAACTATCTGGCTACAAACAAGCAACAAGGGAAGAAAACCCGTCTTCGATCCCATCGACGTCCTATGGGGTCAACAACAAATGAACGAACGAATGAAGAAAGGGAAGTGCTGTTGACAACAGTACTACTGAAAGTCAAAACAATTGATGTAAACTTCATCAACTTTATCCGAGGATCTCGCTACGGAATGGGAAACTATGAGAAAAGCTATCCCATTGCTAAACAAACTTTCCATACCACGGTGGCTACAAAGTCAAGAAGACAGCCAAGAAATACATGGGTTTTGCGACGCAAGCGAAAAAGCTCATGCGTGCGTCATGTATAGCCGAGCTAAAAATCAAGTTGGCGAATACAAGACTACGCTAATTACGGCAAAAACAAAGGTTGCACCAATCAGCAATCGGATTACAGTACCAAGAATGGAACTTTGCGGGGCCGTTTTACTAGCTAAACTGCTAGAAAAGGTTCAGAACACTCAACACTAAAAACCTACATACAGTATGGAATTCACATCTTGGCAATAATTGAAACCTCAAGGAATATTGAAGTATAGAAAAATTAAATAATAAATAAAAAACCGAAAATGAAAAAAGTTAAATTTTCAAACAAAATAAATATCAAAATAAATTCACTTAAAGTAAACACTCTGTTTAGACAACGTACCTCGACCCCAGGAGCGAAGAGTGGCAACGGTGCACGCGGGCGGCATGGCGGCTTTTTTGTCGGCGCCGGCACTTTGATTCGTTTGACAATGTGCGACGAAAATAAAATCCACTAAGTTCATTTGTACCGCCACGTGTTTATTTCGCGATAACTGAACAGAACTAAATACTTCAATATTACACATTAGTTCCAAAAAGAATAAACTTAAATTTTCTCATTTTCAAAGTGTCCACCACGTTTTTGAATGCACAAGTTACATCGCCGCACAATGTTATCCCGAAGCCTGCTCAGCAAATTTCGTTCAGGATCCAGAGCCGTAGTTTTTAATTTGTCAAAGGCGGCGACAATACGATTGCGCAGTTCATCTTCGGTTTCGGAGACACGCGAATAAACTTCATTTTTAATAAAGCCCCATAAAAAGAAGTCGAGAGGCGTAAGGTCGGGTGACCGAGCTGGCCACCTGCGGGGGCCATAGCGACCAATCCATTGCTCGCCGAACATGGTGTTAAGCCGCTAAACAGCTTTTTTTATTATCTATCTTTATTCCTTTTAACAGAAGCTAATAGTCAATACCAGGTGTGCTTCCCTACGTGGCGCGAGCGCACCCCGCATCCGCGCGCCCCTCTCCCTCCCTGCCGGCCTGCCGCGCGCCGCGCCGCCCGCCGCGCCGCCCGCAATATTATTTCGCTCAATCGCCTTTGAAGAAAGCCGCGTGGCTCGTGCCGCCCTGTTTAAAGAAGCCGCCAAAAGACACCGCTGCCGATGTACACCCGCAGGAAATGTAGGCGCGTCCCAGTGATAGATTATGTTTGTGTAAACAAAACAAAGTTTCGACCATGGCAGGCCAAGGAAGTTGTTCAATAGGAAATTCCAAGTACTAGTATACCGAAAAAAAAACCACATTAACATTAAATTTCATAGTCAGTCTGTACTGGTCTTGTGTCTGTGAGAGGTAGTGGGCCGTACCGTCACAGTATTAATCGAATGTGGGTGTCGTCGGGCGGCGCGGTCCGCGACTGCGTCTCCCGTACACGCTTAGTTTTGCGCACGCACTCAAACGTTGAATTGTTTTTTTTTACATTAAATTCCAGCCTGTCGTGCAGGTGTACCGATTTTACATTTCGGCTAATAAGTAGAATAGGTACGTATCAGCGTCGTGATAGTTTGCACTGAGTGGCAACGTCGCATTTTAAAGGGTTCATTGAATCATTGACCTAGTGATCCAATTCTACAGAGTGTTTAAATTTGTTCAAAATGAAAACTCTACTTTTTGACCTAATTACTGGACCGATTTCGTTCATTTTTTGTATATAATCGTCAGAAAAGGCGATACCAATTGTGCCCTAGAAATTATTGCACATAAGCGGTCCCCATACTGTATAAGATGCTGGAGCGACTCCAAGGTCGTTTTAGCCTGGCTGCAGGGCGATATAAACCGATGGCACAAATATGTAGCTAACAGAGTGAAACAAATAAACGGCATTATCTCGGCAAACTGCTGGGACTATGTAAAATCAGAAGAAAATCCTGCCGACTGTGCGACTCGAGGGTTAACACCTTTACACCTTTTCTCTTTAAGACCTTGAAATTATATTGTGTGCTTTTCCGTATTTTGAAAGACTTTGTGATAGGAAAAACAATTATATACACATGTTAAACAAACATGTGCATTTCTTAGTAGGTCACTATTGTGACAAGCTTGTATATCTGGATACCAACACTTTTGTTGATAAGCTTAAGTCGACACCAGGTAATGTGTATCTACCTCTTAGATTTAGACACAAAATAGCTAGGCTATTAGCTTTTAATATTCACACAGACATATGTAGTATGTCAAAGTTTTCTTACATTGTTAACACTGCGACTATTAGTCATGGTACTTATGTACAGGAGGTGACTTCAAATAAATATAGCACTAGTGCTATAAATGTTTACAAACATTGTACGGAGGAGGTTCCATATGTCACCGTGGAAAATTCTCAATTAGGAGTTTTTAGTGATAGAATCTTGTTGTCTGGTGATAGCACAGGAGACTCTGGGCTGACTCCAGATATTAGTTTAAACTAGGAAGTAAGACAACAGAAGGTACCATTAACAATATTGTTAAACCTACCAACAGAAAGGTATCTTCTTGCACTAAATTAGTTAGTAAAAAAGGGCCTCAGCAGAACACTTTGAATTTATTCCACCAAAATATCCAAGGCATTTCTTCCAAATTATTAGAAATAGAATTGTTTTTAGAGAAAAGTATGTTTGACATTATTTGTTTTACTGAACATTGGCTCAAAGATTACCAAATGCTTATTAATTATGAAAACTATACGGTGGGTAGCTGTTTTAACCGTAAATCAATGCTGCGTGGAGGTTCCCTAATATTATTAAAAAATTGTGTTAAATATAAGCAACGTAATGACATTGTAGATCTTTCGGTTGAACATTGCGTCGAACTGTCCTGTGTTGAGCTAGATAAGCATGTAATTGTGTGTGTGTACAGACCCCCAAACAATCAAAACTTTTCCTTGTTTGAATCAATAGTAGAAGATGTCCTGGCAAAACTTGCTGCCAGTAATAAATCTGTAATTATTTGTGGCGATTTCAATGTCAATATTTTAGAAGAAAATTCAATTAGCAGTAGGTTATTAAATCTTTTTAAGTCATTTAATTTAACCAACATTTTTATAGAACCTACTAGGGTCACCTCATTTTCTGCTACTTGTATAGACAATGTTTTCTGCGATTGTGATTACATAGATAAAGCCATAGTAAATTGCCTGCCGTCTGATCATAGCGGACAAACCGTAACTTTTAAGTGTAACACACCATTACAAAAAGTTCAGATTACATTTAGACCTTTAACAACTAGCAAATTAAATAAATATAATATTTTCCTACAGAACAAGTTATGTGAAATGAACCATCATGTGGATGATATTAATATAAATAAATTGTACGATAACTTCTTTTCAATAGTTCACACAGAATTCAATAAAACTTTTGAGAAGAAGATTAAAAGTGTTAGCCCTAAATTTATATTTAGTGATTGGGCAACTAGAGGTATCAGAAAAAGTAGGGAAAGACTTTTTGAACTGTATGGCCTTAAGCCTTATATAAACACTGAAACTTTTAACAAGTATGTTGCAAAGTATTCAAAAATATTTCGAAATACTTGCAAGGTTGCTAAAGCCCTTCACATTAGCAAAAAGATCAAAACAGCAGAAAATAAAATAAAAACAGTTTGGAAAGTCATAAATAACGAGACTAACAGGAAAAAAATACGTACCACTAGCTACACATTAAATACAGCATGTGGTCCTAAAAGCGACAATCAGGAAGTAGCTCAAGAATTTGTAAATTTCTTTACTGATATTCCTTTAAAAACAACGGAGGCTCTTAATTCCTCACCTGAAGTCTCAATTGGTTTATTGAAGGCGAACGTGCCTGGTTGCCTGGCTGAATTTAAATTTAAACATATAAACCCTACGGAGGTAATTAAAGCTTTCCGGCAAATAAAAATTAAACTGACCGAAGATCTATGGGGAATGTCTATCAAAGTTTGTACATCCATAGTTGAGACTATTGCACCATACTTAGCTTCAATATTTAATTTGTGTGTAGACCGAGGGGTTTTCCCAGATTTAATGAAACACAGTAAGGTCATACCTCTTTTCAAATCTGGTGACAGTAAAGATACTAATAATTATAGTCCTGTATCGGTGTTGCCAGCTTTTAGCAAGGTTTTTGAAAAAGTTATGCTTAACCAAATGCTCAATCATTTTAACACCAACAGAATCTTACACGATCAACAGTACGGTTTCACTAAAGGACGTTGCACAACTGACGCCGCTGTAACTTTATTAAAGCACATATTTAATGCGTGGGAACAGTCCCAAGATGCTGTAGGAATATTTTGTGACCTCTCAAAAGCATTTGATTGCGTGAATCACGACACATTGCTTTTGAAACTTGAGCATTATGGACTAGGTAAACTTGCACTTAGTTTAGTAAAATCTTATTTGAGTGAATGGCAACAACATGTTCAAATAAATGGTGTTAATTCACAGGGTTTAAAAGTAAAAATGGGGGTTCCGCAAGGCTCAATATTGGGCCCTTTCCTTTTTCTGGTATATATTAATGATCTACCCTATTTATTGAAAAACCAACCTCAGAATATGGTGTTATTTGCTGATGACACTTCCCTAATTTTTAAGATAAATAGACGGGCTCAAAAGCTAGATGATGTGAATAAAGCCCTACTTCAGATTCATAATTGGTTCACAGCAAACAATTTAGTATTAAATGAAAAAAAGACAAAATGCATAAGATTTGCTTTACCGAATGTTAAAAGTAGTGATTGTGATATTCTATTAAATAACGAGAAACTAGAATTCGTAGATGAAACAGTTTTCTTGGGGATTACGCTTGATTCACGGCTACAATGGGGTGCTCATTTAACATCTCTTGCAGGGCGGCTAAGTTCAGCAGCATATGCCATTAGAAAAATTCGTCAGTTTACTGATGTAGATACCGCTAGGCTGGTCTATTTTAGTTACTTTCATAGCCTAATGTCTTATGGCATTTTGTTATGGGGACGAGCTGCAGACATTGAATCTATTTTTATTCTGCAAAAACGAGCCATCAGAGCAATATATGGTCTTCGTAGGCGCGATTCTCTGAGAGAACTATTTAAGAACATTAACATTATGACGGTGCATTGTCAGTACATCTACGAAAACATAATGTATGTGAGAAAAAATCTGCATCTTTTTAGTAAAAGAGGTGACAGACACAATTATATTACTAGGAATAGAGACCAGTTAGTGCAGCCAGGCTTCAGACTCGCTAAGGTAGACTCATCTTTCATGGGGTACTGTTTGAGATGCTATAACAAAATTCCACAAAGCATTCTTGAACTGAATGAGACGAAATTTAAAACATGTATCAAACGCACACTATGCAAGCAAGCATATTATAAGTTAGACGATTATTTCGCTGATAAAAATGCTTGGCTCAATGCCGGTCCTGCTCCACAAGGACAGGACGCTTAAATGAATAGCATTTAATAGGAAGAAGAAAGAAGAAGAAGAAGATTGTACAACTATCTTTGCAATGTATAAATTCAATCTCTTTAGTATTATATAGTCGCATAGCACATATTGTGTGAGTACTATGTACTAGAAAGCTGTCATTCTCTGGAAACCTACATTTATTTTTCTATTTTTTATTTGACTTGGATATGCCCTGGCGATTAAGAGTGTGTCATGCTCACTTAAATGTCTCGCTGATGGTGGCGGGTGTGTCGGGTCATTTCGTTCCCTTTAAAATGGTTGAGTGGAATGGTGGCTGATCCATGCGTCATGCTCGTGAACGGGTGCTGTCAGTTGTGACTGGTCACCTCTTAGTTGCCACGGCTTGTTTGAATTATTATATTATTTTTAAATCGTCGTTTTGGCTTTACTGTCGCCACTTATCGTGCACAACTTGCTACATCGTTCTCACATGATAATATACCAATCTCGATATGAATGATGTAACCAAAGTTTTGTAACAATATTATGATTTAAAAGAGTATCCATGAAGTTTCTTGCCATTCTTCTCATGGGACCAACGCTTTGGAATCGGCAACTACAGTACACTGACAGTTATTATGCCTTGTGAGTGGGACTGTAGCTTAGTTTATTAGCTTATTAAAATTTAGTATTTGTTCGACTATTCAAAAGAGCCTGTAACTGGCCAACTTGAAATAAATGATTTTGATTTTGATCTTCATTGCATAGATTGCTGTCAAATCGTTAACTCCGCCTCATAGTGTCAGTGTTTTTAAATGTGAAAAGTAGTGTAAACAAAGTCTATTCCTACTAAACGGATACTGATTGTGCGAATTACATTAAATAATAATAATAATTATTATTATTATTATTATTATTATTTTTATTATAATTTCAATATAATAATGCACTGAGAGTGCTGCTGCGGCTGCCGTGGCGATGTAGTGCGTCAGGGATGTTTGCAGATAATAATATTGACGGTTTTGCCGCTATTATTAGAAAAAGATGTGCATCCCTGATGTCTCGTGTTCGCGGCGGCTCCAACAGTATTCTCAGTGTGTTCGTAGATCGGTGGGATTCCCCGATGTTGCGGAGGTGGATGCGGCTCCATGCCGAAATTTAATTGTATATATCTATGTGCCTGTAACCTACTAACACTAGCATTTAAGTTAAAATTGTTACTAACCCTATGGACTCCGGTCTGAAATAAAAATATTCTTTTCTATTCTATTCTATTACTATGCGCACGTGACATTGTTTGTGACGATAATCATTAATGTTTTGTGGAAGAAAACACTAAAAACTCATAGTGATTTTTTGTAAGTACTTTGGGAAAATATTATTTAATACCCCCATTTTGTGGATAGTTGCTGGTTGTGCTTCACTTCACACTTCGATTTTTCCTGCATTGATACCGAGCCTTTTAAGTTAATCTGACATTTGGAATTGGTCAAAGTTGCCAGCCTAGAAAAATTACCCCAATTCAGGGAGAACATTTAAATTTCCGACAATTACCAAGATGCCAAAACCTCAACAGTCGCCCACACAATCTGCAGGCATATCTGAGGCTCACTCGGAACCAGATGTGGCGTCCATCTTAGCTAGAGAGAAGCTAGAATGCGTCAACACAACCTCTAGAGCAAATAAACGCTTAAGATGCGACGACGCCGCGACGCCTTTATTAAACCAACTGGAATTGAGGAACTAAAAGAAATGCTTCTTTCATGGAAAAATGAGCAGGCGGCGGTGTTAAATGAACATTCTTCCACCTTGAAATAATAGTTTCTGAAATTGCTGTATTGAAAACTCAATCGCTTCAAATACAAAAATCTAACTCGGAAATTGAGAAAGCTGTTGAGTGGTTCAACCAAACTTTTGAGGAAGTGCAACTACGTATTGATTCTCTAGAGAAAGAGCGAACACACTACAAACAAGCATTTGAAAGCTTAGAAACCAAATTGCAAGATATAGAACTCAGTTCCCGTTCAGCATGCATCGAGATAAGAAACGTACCTCTCAAGGAAAAGGAAACCACCGAATCCCTTTCAAATATTGTGCTGCAAATTGCCTCTAAAGTGCAGATGGATTTACAGCCAAATGGAATAAGAGATGTTTACAGGCTTCCTGGTAAACCGGGTGTAGTAAGACCAATAATTGCTGAATTTACTACAATTCCGATAAAAATGGAGCTCACTTCCTTAGTACGATCTTATAACAATAACCGGGAGAAAGGACAAAAACTTAACTCTACACAACTTGGTCTAAAATGTGAAAACCGTCTCATATATGTAAGTGAATACATGTCTCCATCCGTAAAAAAACTGTACTTCCTTGCAAGAGAATTCTCTAGTCAAAACAACTACAAATTCTGCTGGTGTAAAAATAACAAGATATATTTACGTAAGCTTGAGGGTGACAAACAGATTTATATAAAATCTGAAAAATGTTTTGAAGACCTTAAAAAGCCGCAATGACTGTTTTTAATATTGGTATTTTCATTTCTTTTTTATCAGCTAATGTTTCGTTTATTTTTAAGTCAAGTAATTACTTTTTTACTATCTATTGTGAATTTCAACTCCAATCATTACACAAAAAACCGCACGCACAATCAAGCAATTACATATATACGCTGTTATATCGGCCAATCATCATACACACTCAACACAAACAAAAATAAATTCTTACTACCTCGCACTCATAGTCCTATTTATGACACTGTATTTCCCTTAACTTCATACAAAAATGTCTAATTCGATAAATGATGTAATGTCTGATCTTAATCATTTCTCTGTATCTGAAACGCACATTTGTACCCCCGAAGCAACGAAATCACACGTTGAGAACGAAAGCTTCTGGCTCACTACTTTAACACAAAATATCCGGTCCATTAACTGCAATTACTTAAACCTTCAAACCCTAATTCACCGCATGAATATTGAGTGTAATCTTCTGGTGCTAACAGAATGCTGGCTACAGTGTTCAAGTAACGACTGCATTCCTACTATAGATAACTATGTTACATACAAAACAACCAAACACCTTAATCAGAGCGACGGGGTAGTGGTTTATGCTAAATCAGATATGATAACCACTTGTGAAGAGCCCAATTTCCTTGGGTCAGCCTCGTGCCTACTTGTCAAGTTGTATTCGGAAGTTGCTATACTATGTATTTACCGCTCACCTTCAAACGAAAACATCTGCTCGTTCCTAACTGCACTTAATAATCTTATTCCAACTCTCACTTCTTATAAATCGGTTATCATTACTGGAGACATAAACTTGAATATCAAACCCGAATCTCAAGATCCACAAGCCCATGAATATCTCAACACTTTGGCGTATCACGGATTTCTACCAGCTCATACACATCCGACGAGAGGCAAAAACTGCCTAGACCACATTATGGTTCGATCCACATGTAAGATTCTTACTTTAGTCTACGAGACAGCGGTAACAGATCACTGTTCTTCCCTTTTGTGTGTAAACACTCAAAATAAAAAATCTGAATCAACCCCCATAAAAATGATATCTAAGGTGGACTATGATGCACTTGATAAAGTTATTAGAAACCTGGACTTTACTTCCCTCTTTCTTATATCTGACCCAGACAACGCTATAGACAAACTTACGCAAATAATGAAAAATGCCATAGATGAATGCACGACATCTGTCAGGGCTCCTGCACGTAAAAGGATATTGAAACCGTGGATAACTCCAGGCTTGCTGCGTTGTATCCGGAACCGAGATTCTCTCCACAAAAAAGTTAGGCAGTCACCAGCCAATCAAACCTTACTTATCACATATAAGCGATACAGAAATTTTTGCACAAAACTTTTGAAAAAAATCAAAAGAAAATTTGATTCAGAAGAATTAAATAAGGCACAACACAACCCTAAAAAACTATGGGACTCCATAAAAACCATCACTAATTCACAGAAAAATAGGAACTCTTCAAACCAACTGTTAACCCATTCTAATTCGCCCAGGCAGTCTTGCAATGTTGTAAATGAATTCTTCGTGAACGTTGGAAAAAACCTCGCAGAAAATATTGAGACCACCCAAATACATTCAACTCCCCACAAAACTACAAGGGTTGTTAAATCGTTCGTTTTGGAACAGACGGATCCGGACGAGATTGTAAGTACCATTAACCAGCTAAGGGTTAATGCTGCTACTGGATGGGATGGCATATCCCAAACCTTTCTGAGGAGGTACGCGCGGACCCTTGCACCTATATTATGCCACATCTTTAACCTTTGCTTTCAATCAGCTATCTTCCCATCTTCTTTTAAAAGAGCAATCATTCATCTTATCTTCAAGGGTGGTGACGGAACCCTACCAAACAGCTACCGCCCAATAGCTGTTCTTAGTGCACTGTCTAAGGTGCTTGAACGCCTCTTAAACAAGCGATTAGTTGAGTACCTCGAACACTACAAACTGTTATCACCTCAGCAGTTTGGCTTTCGCAGGAACAAATCCACTTGTGATGCAGTCCATAGGTTAATTGACAATATAGTAAAGAACTTAAATGCTAGCAAGAAGGTCCTCACTATATTTTTAGATCTCGCGAAAGCATTTGACACCGTTCCCGTCTCCACTCTTTTACTCAAGCTTGAAAGTCTAGGTGTCAGAGGGTCCTCACTTGACCTCTTCAGGAGTTATCTAACTGATCGCTCGCAGTTTGTGACTGTTGGGAACTACAGGAGTGAAGAACTACCCATTCACTATGGTGTGCCCCAGGGTAGTATTCTGGGGCCAACGCTTTTTCTTGTGTTTATCAACGACCTCTGTAATCTTTCAATTCCAAATGCTGCTGTAGTTTCTTTTGCAGACGATACTGCCATCACTTTCACCGCCAATTCATGGCCGGAACTCCAAATTACTGCGCAGGAGGGCTTTAATTCCACCTTGAGGTGGCTTTCCTCTCATACCCTTACTCTTAATGCCAAAAAAACCAACTTCGTCACTTTTTCAATGACTAACATCTCCCAACCTAAAACCACAATCTCTATAAAAGCCCATTCGTGTCCCACACAAAATCAACGTGATTGTCAATGTCCCACCTTAACCTCAGTAGAACAGGTTAAATATCTTGGTATAGTTCTAGACAAAAACCTTAATTTCAAATATCATCTTAGCACCCTCTCTGGTCGCGTGCGAAACTTAATTTACATTTTCAAAACCCTGCGCCACGTGGCCAACCAGTTCATCATTCGAAACGTTTATTTTGCACTTTGTCAGTCCATCTTAACCTACTGTATCTCTTGCTGGAGTGGTGCTGCAAAGACCATACTTAAACCTCTGGAGGTCGCACACAGAGCTATTTTGAAAGTTGCTACGTTCAGACCGATACTTTTTCCAACTGTCGAGCTATACAAATCTTGTAACGTACTCAATGTAAGACAACAATATATTTTACATATAATCCTTCTGCAACACCGACGAACACCATTCAAAAAAATCTCCAAACGCCGCAAAGACCTAATCTGCACAGTTCCACCATCACGCACAGCTTTTACAAAAAAAATTGCACTCTATCTTGGCCCATCTCTCTACAATAAAATTAACGCAAAAATTCCCATCTACGGCTTAACTAGGTAACTTTAATTGCAAAAAAACAGTTCGCACCTTCCTTTTAAACCAAAACTACGACGTAACCGAAGAATTCCTGAAAAAGTGATCACTTTAAAACACACATACATCACACACACCACACTAATTTAACGAAACACTCACCACACTCACAATATACACCCCACACTTAAATAATAAACATTGTTTTATTTTTATTGTCCTTAATTAGTAATTACTTACAAATTTGTGTTTTCTAAATTTGTTGTTTTAGATTCTAAATGTGTTTTTTTTTTTTGTTGTTTAAGAACCTATATTGTCGCTGTTTTAATGATTACTTTATGCCTACATAAATACACTTGCTGTTATACGTCATCCATCTATGACGGGAATCACAACTGTTTCTCTTAAACACAGGTTACTTTGTAACCTCTCTAGGAGAACAGTGCGGCACCCACTAAAAAGTAACTTTTGTTTTCTCTGTAATTTAAATACATATTTGGGGGGTGAGGAACAGGGTGTAAAGTTCCTCATCCCCCATAGAAAAGGGAGGATCCTCCGACCAGACGGGTGTTGAGTCTGGTGGGCTAACTGCCCGACATTTGTAAGTCGGGATTTTCTATATACGCTAATGTGGCGGATAACTTTGATAGCGCGATGCAGAATTGCCAATGTTAGTTCGCATCTGTTGCGATAGATGGCGCTGTCGCCACATCACTCCCCTCCGAGACCGGAGGTCGATTGCAGGTTGAGTCTTGATGCTTGCCAGGCCAGTGGAAGGTTCCAGTGCGTCGGAACCGGATGCCGCATAGTTCACGGTGAGTCGGAACTGTCTGCGGTGATACCCCAGTGAGTCGGGGTGATGCTGCGTGTGCTCCAGTGAGTCGGAGTGTGCAGTGCTGCGTAGTGGCTGGCTGCTGCGTCGACCAGGAGAGAAGAGCGTCTCTGCTAGTTGACCGGCCGAAGTGCAGTGTGCTGTGCCAAGGTCGCTGATGAGGCTGAGGGTGATGACCAGGAATGCGCTTCCGCTGCATGCTGGTGGTCAGGATACCCGGTGAAGCCGTAGTTGCTGGCTGACGGTATGACTCGCTGCTCGAAGGCTTGAGGAAGTGATGATATTGAAGAGTTGCACGAAGGCTGCGCTGACGTTCTTGCTCGGGGTCACCAGTTTGGGGGGTGTGAGGAACAGGGTGTAAAGTTCCTCATCCCCCATAGAAAAGGGAGGATCCTCCGACCAGACGGGTGTTGTGTCTGGTGGGCTAACTGCCCGACATTTGTAAGTCGGGATTTTCTATATACGCTAATGTGGCGGATAACTTTGATAGCGCGATGCAGAATTGCCAATGTTAGTTCGCATCTGTTGCGATAGATGGCGCTGTCGCCACACATATATGAAATTTAAAATCTTAGAGTAAGACAAAATTGTATTGTAAATAAACATTATTATTATTATTATTATTATTATTATCTTGACATGTATGACTAATGTATATATGTTCTTCACCTATGTTTTACAAATAAATAATTCTGATTCTGATTCTTACAACTCCTCGATTTTAAACTTTGGTGGAATGGACCAGAATGGTTAAAAACAAATATGCCAAAAGTACCTACATCAAGACAATCGCGAAAAATAAAGGCTGCGCTGTCACATACAAGAAATGTGAAATAATTGACACATTACTGAATAGAAACAGTAATTATAAACGCGTAATACGAGTGCTTGGATGGATTTTACGACTAAGCAATATTCGTAAGCAAAAACGTGCATTTAACATAACCAATAACTTAACCGACTGCGGTAACAAAAAGGAGGTTTTGTATTTAACAACACAGGACATCATGGGAGCAACAGAATTGGTCATCAAGAACGTTCAAAATGAAAACTATGGCGACGAAATTGAATGTTTAAAGAAAAACCGACCAATCTCAACAAAAAGCAACTTGCTGAAGTTAACCCCATTTCTGGACGACAGTGGAATAGTGCGCGTGAAGGGGCGATTAGGCTACTCAACTTTATCCCATTTACGTTAGAAATGGTGAGTCATTGGAGGAAGTAGAACAGTCAAGAAGGAGCTTCAACAATGCATCCGATGTCATCGGTTCAAACCAAACCGAAACGTCCAACTGATGGCAGACTTGCCAAAAGAGCGAGTCACTCCATCAAGACCGTACACGAACACGGGTGTGAAAATCAACAAAGGAAGAGGAGTTACAACTTGCAAGGCTTACATAGCAATCTTCATATGCATGGTGACCAAAGCCGTGCATTTGGAATTAGTGTCAGACATGACAACGCAAACTTTCCTAGCCGGATTCAAAAGGATGTGTGCCCGCAGGGGTAGGTATACCTCGACACGTATTCTCCGACAGCGGAACGAATTTTGTGGGAGCAGCCAAACTACTTCAACAGGAATTTGAAAAACTCAATACGTTTGTGGGTCTCTTCCACACTTTAGTTCCGGTATTCTTGAGCAAAATAAAAGAAACGATCGTGATTCAAAATGGGAATCTTTATTGTCAAAATCCTAGCTCCTATATTACAAAATGGAATATGGGTGTAGTGGCTACCTAGCATCATACCCTTATTGATCAGCCAATCAGGTGTAAGGTTCCTGGTCTCCTGGCGCGGGTGTTCGGATCGAATGCGCCGACTATAAATACTTGCAGCGCCACTGAGCGGTGTTAGTTTCTCATGAGCTTCGATGCGAGTAAGTCACGAGGCGCGCGCGCCTGCTGTTCGGCCGCATTCCATTGCCAGAGGTGCCGCCGGCCGCCGCGCCGTACCTTACTCAGTGTGTTCCACGCGCTCGTCGCGCGCGGTCGTCAGATGCTTGCAGGTTGGCGGTAAACGAGCGCGTTGTGTTTGCGCAGGTCCCACATCACTCCCCCTTAAGCGAAGCGAACAACGGGCTTAATAGTTCTTCCTGATCTTGTGATGTATGGCTGGATTGCTTGATCAGGGATGCGTTGATCCACATCTTCAGACTCGTTGAATATCTAAGCGGGCTTGAGTCTATCCATTGATACTACCGATGTGCGGAGTAGCAACTTTATTTTGTAACACTTGTCATAGCGCTTGAGAACTTCGTAGGGACCTTCGTACGGCGGTGTCAACGGGGAACGTACTGTGTCGTTGCGCACGAAAACATGTGTGCACGTAGTGAGATCTTGATGTATGAACGGCTCTGTTCGACTGTTGCTTGATCGAGGCGCACTTTTTAAGGATGCCATGGTTTCTGAAAGGCGGCGTGTATAGTCGTTCTAATCAACGTTTGACTTGCTTGTCGCGATGAAGTCCGAGGGTAAGCGGAGCGTAGTGCCATACGTCATCATCGCTGGGTATAAGCCGTTGTTGGTTCGCAACGCCGTGTGTCATCCTAAAAGTACTGTCGGAAGCTGTTCTGTCCATTGTGTGGTGCCTCGCGCCATAAGTGCTGCCTTCAAAGTTCTGTGGCACCGCTCGATCATACCATTTGACTGGGGATGATACGCCGTGGTTCGTATTCGTGATATCCCAAACTTTTTCATTAGTGACCGGAACAATAATTACTCAAATTGCCGTCCTTGGTCGGTTGATATTCTTAGTGGGCAACCGAATCTGGCAATCCAATTTTCGTAGAGGGCTTTTGCGACTTCCTCAGCGGTGATCTCTGAAACTGGAACGGCTTCTGGCCAACGTGTGCAACGATCGATAATAGTTACACAGTATCGTCGGTCATTAGACAATCGCAGTGGTCCCACTATGTCCATGTGTATGTGTTCGAAACGCGCCGATGGTGGAAACTCACTTAGTGGGGTAACGACGTGACGGTGAATCTTCGCTCGCTGACAGCTGATACATGCTCTGGTCCACTTGCTAACTTCTGTGTTCATGTTGGGCCAGAAAAATTTTGAGCACATCTGTTTCCTGGTGGATCTTACGCTGGGATGACACAAATCGTGTTGAGCTTTGAATGCCTCAAAACGATACGTAGTCGGTAAGTACGGGCGGGGCGTGCCAGTAGATGTCTCGCACGTGATTGGCTGGTTTATCCCAGGCATTGTGACGTTGGTAAACTTTAGTGTTCTGTATTTATCCCATGATTGGACGAATTTGATGGTGAATGTCTGTATGCGCTCGCTAAGTCGGCATGCCCATATTTCTTTATACAACCAGCGTAATATTAGGTACAGTCCACTCCTCTATTCCATATTCTGGCCATTCGAGCCCTATTTCTTAATTTTATTTTGCTAAAACCACGCTTCCAAAATGGCGGAAGTTTTAGAAATTAAACGTAAAATCTTATTAGTTAGAAAGGAATATTTATTTACGAAGATACAAAAGCTTTATGACGATTCCAAAAAGTTGGGAACTGATCCAGATAAATTGCAATTGTTTACGGTATCATTATCGGAAATGGAAAGTGTTCGTGCGAAGTTTGAATCCGCCATATTTGATTTGTACGAAATAGAAGTGCAAACAAGTACCTAGGATTAGTCATAGATAACACGTTCACTTGGAATCTGCATGTCAACAACGTTTGCAATAAGCTACGATCCATTTTGGGTAAATTAAAGACACTTAAATATGCTGTCAACAGAAAAGTATTGAATACCTTATATTTTGCGCTGGCTGACTCAGTGATTGAATATGGGTTGGGTGGATATGGATTTACGTTCCCTACACACATAAATAGAATCAAAATGTTGCAGATACGGCTACTTAAACTACTTGTAGATAAAAAAAAACAAAAAATATCTTAAATAAAAATTATGAAAAACTGTTTAAAATTTGTAAAATACTCCCGGTTAATTTCAAAAGTAACGTAAAAATCTTGACTGAACAATTTAATAACGAACTTTACAAGGAGGAACGTAAACATATGTACCCAACTCGTTTATCTAAAAAGAAAACACTTGTTGTTCCTAAAGTCACAAACTACTTTGGTAAACGCACAAGAAAGTATTGAAAGAAAACACACTAGTACTTGGATTAATACTTTATTAAATACTTTTAGGAACACTTTTACAAACACTTAATATTTTTGAACTGTACCGCTCGACGGTTACCCCAAGACTGCCTCTGTCCACAGTATTCGATTTACTTGAAAGCTCTGCGTCTACAATGCCATAGTGGGGGAAAGCGCGCCATTTTTTAGCCAATGGTGGTGGACGAATTTAATTCTTTCCCGGAATTATTTGTTAAATATAATTTTAATGGTATTAAATAGAATTTAAGTTGATTTGCAAATATTTAATTATAATATAATATTTAATCAATTTATTCAGAGTTATTGAACTCAAATTGCTTAACGACTAGTCAAATAACGCACTTTTACTACTTTAATTTACATTAAAATTATTATTTATATTGTAATTGCTTACATTCGTCCATCCTGACCAACATGTCGCGCCCTCGCGAAATTTGACAATAAAAACGAACAATGCTTTATATATAGGAGAAAAAAAAGTGAGATAAAGATAAAATTTAAAACTTGTACAAATCAATAACGTACATTTCTTTTCATAAGCGAGTAATAAATCACAAATTGTATACATTTTTCATAGATGCATGGTTTATAAAACTAAACAACATAAACAACACCCTGTTAATAACCGTCAAACAAATACATTAATAATTTAGGCTAATAAGACTTTTTGACAATACAAATTCGCAATTTACACTTAGCTGATGATTAAACTTGAATCATAAATTCTTAGCACAATATACACTTATCCGATGATTGAACTTTAATCATAAATTCTTACCACAATACAAATTCACAATTCACACTTGTCTGATTCCACTTGAATCATAAACCCTTACCACAATACAAACTCACAATTTTTTTTTTTTTTCTGATTCCTCTTGAATCATACAACTATATCCCAATCCAAATTCTCAATTTTAATTTGATTGATTCCACTTGAATCATATCGAATCTCACCAACTAGTAGTGCCTCACCTTACTAACCATACTAACCTTACTAACCTTACTAACCTTACTAACCTTACTAACCTTACTAACCATACTAACCATACTAACCATACTAACCATACTAACCGATTAACTGAGCTAATACTATACTTTTCAGAGCTACAAATGACAAATAAGAATACTTCTGTGCAAATCTCTAAACTAAACTACTTACTAGTCCGAAAGTACACAACATAACTTCGTTGTTATACATCAGTTCAATACTTTAATAAATTTATTGCTCTACATTCATGTCGGAATCATTATTGTCACCATCATTACTCCCGTCTGACACTGACTGATACGCAAGCCATGGGTAAATTTTATCGACCGAAAAGATTCCTACATACTTTTGTTTACATTTCTTTTTAGTGATAGGAGTGTCCTCTACTTCGTACCTGTCATTCTGTAACACTTTGGTTACGCGATAAGGACCTAAACATTTTGGAACTAATTTCTTACTTTTTCCTTTCTGACCTACTTCTCTTTCCACCCTAACTAGCTGGCCAACTTCAAACTGACGCGGGGGAATTCTGGCCTTATCAAAATTATTCTTTTGTTTTTCCTGAGTACATACTATTTTTTCTAATGCTTCGTTTCTTATATCTTGGATGTTACTTATATTAGTATCATCATGTTCCTGAACTGGTAAAGCCAGCCCACTCTCAGACAACCCAGTTAATCGCAACCCAAATAACAATTGAGCTGGGGTTTTACCCACCGCTTTATTGATTGTATTATTTAAACCCCATTGTACTTGTAGTAAGTACTCATCCCATAGTCTCTCATCTTTCCCAAAAGTCATGGCCGTTAATGAATCTAATACGGTCCTATTATAACGCTCTACCTGCCCGTTTGCGCGAGGAGTGGCGACAGCGTTTAAAATATGTTTAACACTTTTTTCTGACAAAAAAGATTTAAATTTTGAGCTAGTAAAAGTAGTACCTCTATCTGTTATTATTCGAGAAGGTACACCGAACAAACTGAAATATTCTTTAAAAACTGAAATAGTTGTGTGAGTTTTCGTATTTTTAACAGGTTTTAAGATAATAAATTTCGTAAACGCGTCAATAATAGCCAATATATATTTATTCTTTCTTTTGCTCTCATTGAAAGGGCCGAGATGGTCTGCATGTAAGGTATGAAAAGGTTCAGATACCTTTGGGATTGGATGCAAGAATCCAGATCTCTTTCCAGCTGGTATCTTTCCGTGAGCGCATTGAACACACGCCTGGCAATATTTTTTGACAGTTTTGTTTAATTTTGGGAACCAATAAGTTGTTCTAATTTTGTCCAAGGTCTTTTCATAAGAAAAATGACCTATGTCATCATGACAAGCACGTAGAACTTGCCATCTTACACCTTTTGGTACATACCATCTAAGTCCTTCGTCCGTTACTCTGTAAACTACCCCACGTTTTAAAGTAAAATTTTGTTGAATGTAACTAATTGTTTTTGAATCCTTGTCATCTAAAATCCGTTTAATCCTTTGCATCTCATCATCATTCATTTGAACCGTGGCTAACCAATCAGCAGTGATATGAAAAACTTGGAAGTCAACAGGGCTTATACTACTAGTAGGTTCCTCCAAAGGATTTCTGCTTAATGCGTCTACGTGAGTCATAGAAGTCCCTGGTTTATAAATTATGTTAAAATCAAATTCTTGGATCATACTCCACCAGCGAACAACACGTGGAATCATATCCCTTTTAGTAAAAGTGGCCCGCAGAGAGTTACAATCAGTGACAATAGTAAACTTTAACCCTGTTAAGTAACATCGAAATTTAGTCAAGCTATTTACAACCGCTAGAGTTTCTAACTCGTAAGATGAAAAGTATTGCTCTTCGGGAGAAGTACGCCTACTAAAGTACGCGACTGGTTTCATAGATTGGTCATCTTGTTTCTGTAAAAGCATACCGCCTACACCGTGTTTACTAGCATCCGTATGCAACTCGATAGTAGCATTAGGATTGAACAATGTTAAAATTGGTCGGGATACTAATTTTTCTTTTAGCTGAGCGAATGCACTCTCTTCTTCTTTCCCCCAAGACCAACTAACATTCTTTTTAAGCAGTTGTGTCAATGGACGAGCTATTATCGCGAAGTTTTTAATAAAGCGCCTAAAAAAACTAGCAAGGCCCAAGAACTGTCTAATATTGTGCACGTCTTTAGGTGTAGGAAACTTGTCAACAGCATCTATTTTGCACTTTCCCGGTTTTATACCATTCCCCGAGACTTCGAAACCAAGAAATTCGATTTTTGAATGAAAGAAGTTACATTTTGAAAGTTTTAACGTAAGCCCCGCATTCTTTATTTTTTCGAATACAAGTTCTAATTTTTTTAGACCGTCGTCGAACGAAATAGAGGGCACTAGGACATCATCCATATACACGACAACCGTGTCAAATCTTAAATTATCGAGGACTTTATTGATAGTTCTTTGAAATACCGCTGGGGCATTTGTCAGACCGAAAGGCTTCCTATTAAATTCGAATTGCCCCTCTGGGGTTACAAAAGCAGTTTTTTGTTTATCGTGTTCGGCCAATTCTATCTGGTAATACCCTGACGCAAGGTCTAAAGTAGTATATAGATTATACCCGGCTAACCTATCCAGCTGATCCTCAATCCTAGGCAAAGGGTAGTGTTGCTTTACAGTCTTCCGGTTTAAAGCCCTGTAATCTATGCAAAGGCGTTTCTCGCCGTTCCTTTTTTGAACTAGAATTATCGGGCTTGCAAACGGAGAGCAAGATTCTCTTATAATGCCACATTGTAATAATTCATCGATCATACCCCTCACCTCTTGTTTTTCTTTGTGAGACAACCTATAAGGTCTATAAACTACAGGCTGGGGGTCCACTAAATCAATATTCATTGTCTCTACATTAGTACAACCTAACTCAGTTAATTTAGTAGCAAAACAAGCTCGGTAACGATTTATAACATCCAACAGTTGCACTTTCTGAATGTTGTTTAAGCTATCGTGGGCAAGCTCTTTGAAAGAGTAATTGCAAACCGCCTCGCCGAGCACCTGGAGGGAATGGGTCCGGATCTTGCGGAACACCAGTTTGGTTTCCGCAAGAGGCGCTCGACGGTGGACGCCATCATGCGCGTGAGAGCCCTCACGACGGGGGCTGCGGTCTCTCGGGGCGGTGTGGTCTTGGCGGTGTCTCTCGACATCGCCAACGCCTTCAACACTATGCCCTGGAGCTGCATTAGGGAGGCACTCCGGTATCACCGGGTGCCGACCTACCTTCGTCGTGTGGTCGGGGACTATTTGACAGACAGGGCTGTCATCTACCCTGGTCAAGACGGACAGTGGAACCGGCGAGAGATGTCGTGCGGTGTTCTACAGGGATCGGTTCTGGGGCCGCCCTTGTGGAACATCGGTTACGACTGGGTGCTGCGCGCCGACCTCCCTAGCGGCGTCAGCGTGGTCTGCTACGCGGACGATACGCTGGTGCTAGCTCAGGGTGGGTCGTACGAGGCGGCGGCCGACAACTTGACACGCGGGGTTGCGATAGTCGTAGAGAGGATCCGGCAGCTGGGTCTCGAGGTGGCGCTTCACAAGTCGGAGGCCATGGGCTTCCATGGACGTGGGAATGCGCTGCCGTCGGGATCCCAGTTAATGGTGGGAGGGGTTCCCATCGGCGTCGAATGTACTTTGAAGTACCTAGGACTCGTCCTCGACAGCCGGTGGAACTTCGTGGAGCACGTTTGGCTCCCAGACTGGAGCGGGCCGGGGCTGCCTTTAGGTGGCTCTTGCCCAATCTGGGGGGGCCAAACGCCTCCTGCCGGAGGCTCTACGCGGGGATCGTGCGGTCCATGGCCCTTTACGGGGCGCCGGTGTGGGCGCCTGCTTTGAGGAAGCGGGCCGCCCACTACCTGAACGTGCCCCAAAAGGTCATGGCCGTGAGGACGGTACGGGGGTACCGCACGATCTCCCGCGAAGCGGCGAACCTCCTTGCCGGATTGCCGCCGTGGGATCTGGAGGCGATAGTCCTCGCGCGCCTGCATCAATGGCGCGCGGAGGCGCTGCGCCGGGGGGTCGCTCCGCTGCCGCGGCAAATTGCTGCGCGGCGGACAGACCTCCGGTGCGATCTCATGGCGGCATGGAGACAGCGACTGTCGCAACCCCGTGCAGGGCACGCCACGATAGTGGCGGTAAGTCCCCTCTTTGAGGAGTGGCTTGAGAGGCGCCACGGCGCCCTCACCTTCCGTCTGACGCAGGTCCTCACCGGACACGGTTGTTTCGGGAGGTACCTGCACCGAATCAAGCGGGAGGAAACGCCCGGATGCCACCATTGCGAGGATCGGCCGGAGGACACGGTGGAGCACACAGTGGAGGTGTGCCCCGCTTGGGCGGAGCCCCGCCGTGTTCTCGTAGCGGCGATCGGCGGCGGCGACCTCTCGCGCCCGGCCCTGGTGCAAGCCATGGTCCGGGGCGAGGAGGAATGGGACGCCGTCGCCTCCTTCTGCGAAGCAGTGATGCTGGCGAAGGAGGTGGCGGAACGCGAGAGGGAGAGAACCTCTCGTCCCAGCCGCCGCGGGAGGCGCTCCGGGCGTCGGGGGTCCCGCGATGACCTCCGGCCACCGTAGACGCGGGCCTGTGGACGGTGAGTGATGGGCTAACTCGCCGTCCGTCCGTCTCACGACGAAAACAGGCCGTGTCGACGGCGCGTTCGTGTTCCACGCGTGCCTCAAAGAGATGTCAGCAACATGGGAGGGGCCCGAAAAGGCCGACGCCTGTCGGGGCCGCGGGTAGTCCAACGGTTATCGCGGCCTCGACATAGAGGGCGAAGAAGGAACATGGGTGGTTTTTAGTCAGTAGAAGTCTGACACTCCCTTTCGCTCTGCCCAAGAGCGGGAGGGGTTATTCGATGATTTTACACCCACCAAAAAAAAAAGGGGCTTATTTGTTAGA
Source organism: Diarsia rubi (assembly GCA_932274075.1). Taxonomy (NCBI): domain Eukaryota; kingdom Metazoa; phylum Arthropoda; class Insecta; order Lepidoptera; family Noctuidae; genus Diarsia; species Diarsia rubi. The sequence goes on along the minus strand of OW026434.1, from coordinate 3,645,575 downwards.
CATTACAATTTTACAAGCTATACAGTATGGGGACCGCTTATGTGCAATAACTTCTAGGGCACACTTGGTATCGCCTTTTCTGACGATATACAAAAAATTAACGAAATCGGTCCAGTAATTAGGTCAAAAAGTAGAGGTTTCATTTTGAACAAATTTAAACACTCTGTAGAATTGGATCACTAGGTCAATGATTCAATGAACCCTTTAAAATGCGACGTTGCCACTCAGTGCAAACTATCACGACGCTGTTACGTACCTATTCTACTTATTTGCCGAAATGTAAAATCGGTACACCTGCACGACAGGCTGGAATTTAATGTAAAAAAAAACAATTCAACTTTTGAGTGCGTGCGCAAAACTAAGCGTGTACGGGAGACGCAGCCGCGAACCGCGCCGCCCGACGACACCCACATTCGATTAATACTGTGACGGTACGGCCTCTCACAGACACAAGACCAGTACAGACTGACTATGAAATTTAATGTTAATGTGGTTTTTTTTTCGGTATACTAGTACTTGGAATTTCCTATTGAACAACTTCCTTGGCCTGCCATGGTCGAAACTTGGTTTTGTTTACACAAACATAATCTATCACTGGGACGCGCCTACATTTCCTGCGGGTGTACATCGGCAGCGGTGTCTTTTGGCGGCTTCTTTAAACAGGGCGGCACGAGCCACGCGGCTTTCTTCAAAGGCGATTGAGCGAAATAATATTGCGGGCGGCGCCGGCGCGGCGGGCGGCGCGGCGCGCGGCAGGCCGGCAGGGAGGGAGAGGGGCGCGCGGGTGCGGGGTGCGCTCGCGCCACGTAGGGAAGCACACCCAGTTATTGACTATTAGCTTCTGTTAAAAGGAATAAAGATAGATAATAAAAAAAGCTGTTTAGCTTTAAATACTTAGGTGGTGCTATGGTGTTTTAAGAATTATTGTCATGATTCTTGAAACCACTATGCCCTGAGTGGCTGAGTATTTAAATCTAAACAGCTTTTTTGTTTATGTGTGTTCTTATTAAATATTATTAAGTAGATTTAGAGATAAAATGCATAAAGTAAACAACAACAATTTATGAATTGTTTTCGCATGTTACATAGTTAGTTACCGACCGGCTCCCGGTCGATCGACAGACCCGATTGATACTCAGGATTACTCAGGAAGTCACTAACTTAACGGTAGTTTCGTAAACTGTTCAATCGTATTTTTAATGTCCAATTAATATTTTTTAATTGTTAAAAATAAATATTCAAATTACACAAAGATACTTGTATTCTAATGCCTTGTTTGGCTCAGTTTTCCATTGACGTCGGTGGAGTTGGAGGTTGATATTTTTTTTACAGAAAGGTTATATTATTTTAAGCACACACGCAAAGTTTCAACATGCGGAGACACGTACTTTTTGAGAAAAAAATTATTGAAAATCAAATATTTTTGCACTATTTATATCAGTTCCCACCACAGATTAAATAGAATTCTCGCCAATGAACGTTTCGTTTTACCTACGGTTAAGTTTTCATACGTTCGGTAACATTTTATTTTAATTTACGTAAATAATTATATTTTGTACTCATTTCATTAGTTTTCATGCACACATAATTATATTGAACAGTTTATGTTTAAATTATAGCAATAATTTTTTAGTACAGTTTTTTCGACCCCGAAGCGGGGGGAGTTGGGGGGCGCAGCCCCCCCACTAGAGGGGGTTCGGGGGGCTCAGCCCCCCGTATTAAAAAAAACTACTAGAGCAAAACCGACTCAGTAGGTTAGGTTAGGTTAGAACTGTGACCAACTACGCGCGAGCCGAGCGAGCGGAGCGAGCGGTGCCGCGGCAGCGGCCGGCGAGCGCCACCTCGAAATTGGTTACGAAAAAAAAATGTATTTTTTTCATAGTCTCTGAACCTACTTGGGGCATCCCAATCACAGTTGGGTACAAAAATACACCAACCTAACCTCAAACTTAAAAAAATCATATCTCAAAAACGGGGGGCGTCCGCAACTTTTCCTTCACAGGGGGGGTAGTACACCTCTTACAAGGTACGTTGTCTAAACAGAGTGTTTACTTTCAGTGAATTTATTTTGATATTTATTTTGTTTGAAAATTTAACTTTTTTCATTTTCGGTTTTTTATTTTTTATTTAATTTTTCTATACTTCAATGGAGTAATATTCCTTGAGGTTTCAATTATTGCCAAGATGTGAATTCCATACTGTATATTTTTTTATGCTGCTATTACTACGGCTACTCTCAATTTAATACTGAATTATTTTTACCCTTTTCTAGAAATGTCATTAATTCAACTTGATAATGAAAATGAGTGATAGTCTAAAAACACTCTCTGACATAGACAACATCAAAATTGCACGATCTATTGATTGTGACCCGTCCGACGTAACCAAACACATAAAGATACATACTAATGATTTGACAATATTTTCCCAAAATATAAGGAGCATTTATTGTAATTTTGACAATTTCATAGCAACTGTGTCCACTTTTACATTCGAAACTGACATCATAATACTCACTGAGTGTAGATTAAGTGATGAAAAACCTATTCCGCAACTCACAAACTACACTTCCCATATTACTACACGACACTTAAATCAAAATGACGGGGTAGTTGTCTACGTAAAAAACTCTCTTATGCCCAAAGTCAAGGAAATAAACTTAGTACAGGCATCCTGCCTACAGCTGGACATTCTAAATAATATTATTCTGTGTATTTACCGTTCCCCATCGCATACAAATAGTGAGTTTCACAGAATCACTCAGTACAGAACTCAACGCTCTGAGTACACAGAAGAATATTATTATAGCGGGTGATATAAACATAAATATTAAACCCAAAGATACAGAACAATCCTGTGAGCGTAAAAATAGAGTTAATTATCTGAATATGTTATCTACTTATGGCATAAGTACTACCTGGCCATAAACTTCCCACGCGAGGAATAAACTGCTTAGATCATTTTATGCTCAGGGTTGATAACAACAAGAAATCAGCTTTTGTCGGTGTACACGGCAATTACTGACCACTATACAACATTCTTATCTCTATCTAAAATAAAAATTAAATAAGTTGCACCAAAAACTGAAACTAGTCTGAATTTTGAAGGGGCGCTAAAATATTTACAGGAAAATAAAATAGCGGAACTACTCTTTTGCAATGATCCGATTGAACTTATTAATATCTTCACACATATACTAACAAACTCTATAAATAATAATACTACCACTGTAACAATTCCTAATAAAAAACGAATAATTAAGCCGTGGATAACTCCAGGTATATTAAAATGTATAAATAATAGTAATAAAATGCAAAAATCGCTTAAAAAGGGTCCTTACAATGAAATTTTGAAAATTACTTTTATTAGATACAGAAATTATTGCAATTACCTCATAAAAAAATTGAAAAGGAAATATCAAAAGGAACTATTAGCTAACTCTCTCTCAGTTCGGTCTCATACACTAGCTAGAGCAGACGCTTTGTCAATTTTACTTAAAACATTTTGGTTCGGTGCCATATAAAATCGAACCTTGCCACTAAGACACAAACCTCAATTTCGTCAATTGTTAAAAATAATTAAGCAACGGACAAAGTGCGCGTGTCGCGAGAGTGCGGCTCCCTTCACCCCCGCGAGGGAACAGTGCGGACGTGCGGACTATATTCTTATCTCGCTCTTACATCCTCGTACAGTGGTATACGTGTGAGTGCGACCCCCTTCACCCCTGGCGCACAACCAGTACAAGAGAGCTTGTCAGCAGATCTGATAAAGCACCTAGACATCTTTGCAGCTGCCTATAGCCGTATTGGACAATTTCATTATGATCCTCTCACCGAAAAGCAGTAAGTGCCAATCCGTACCTGATCTACACTCGGGTGATAACGTAGACCCTAATATAACTCAGCGCAACTTCAAGAGGAAACAGCCAGATTGTGACCTGAGAGGGGATATCTCGGCGCTTTCCGAAGAATTCAAGAGATCAATAAGCTCTCTGAGAATTGAAATACGCGACCAGTTTTCCAATATTAACTCGAATTTAGGTAACCTTCAAAGTGAATTTAATACTTTAGCAACTACCTCCTCTCAAATTCAATCTGAATTGAAAGAATTGCGCTCTGACTTTTCGAATACGAAAAAGGATATTTCAATCATAAACACAAAACATCTGGAATTATCGAAGGTTGTCGATGATTTGAAGTCAGCGGTGGAATTTAACTCAGCAAACATTGTTGACACCGTAATGCGTACGAAGGAGATGGAGTCGAGGATCGCTACCACCGCGTCTGAGCCGATATTGACACTGACTAATAAAATAGATCGCCTGGAACAACAGGCCAGGCAGTGCAACATAGAAATTGGCAACTTGCCGGAAAAACGTGGCGAAAACCTAGTGGTGATCTTGGAGTCAATCGCGGCAGCTGTTAACATACCTATAGCACAGAGAGATATAGTGGCTATTCACCGTGTCCCACACGCACACACGCAAAATTCGCGTCCGAAGAACATTATTGTAAAGTTTACTTCGCGACTACTCCGTGATAACGTGCTGAGCGCTTATCGACTGGCCAAAGGCATTACATCGGATCGTATAGGACTCACTGGGACTCAATGCCGTATCTATATGAACGAACACTTGACATTACGTAACAAGGAGTTATTTCGCAAGTGCCGTGACGCTGCCAAAACAAACAATTTCAAATATATATGGGTACGTAATGCCACTGTTTTGGCTAAAGAGAATGATGACTCACCTACGGTTGCGATTTACTCCGAAGGCGACATTTTTAATAAGCTTAGGTCAAATAACTCGTCTTAATACACTGTTGGTTTTTATAGTCAGGCCATCACTTGATCACATAATGTATTCACATAATAATTACATCTGTTTCAATGTTTGTTTATCATATTGTTTTGTAAACAGCTGTGTGCTTTTTTTGCTCATTACATTGCACTGTTTACAATGTTTCCTTATCTTAGTTATACCTGTACCGCCGTTTAATAATAATATCTGGCTAAATGCTAATTGGTCACATATTTTTGCTAAGAATTGTGTGTTTAATTTCCTTCGTACCTCATTAAATTTAATGTACAATGTTAGAATTAGTCCTTACAATCAAGTTCTGAAAATATTTTTTATTTTGTTGCTTGAAATTTCTATGATTTGCCTAGTCGATTATTTTTATTTTTTAGTATTAATTACTGAGAACGTAGTACTGCGAGAACTTTCATTTCGGCATTGGTATGTTTTGAGTAAACTTTTTTGTTTCAAAGTGAATGTTATTGTGTTTGTTGTTGTGTTTTTCATTTTTATTTTCATTGTACCCTCGCATTTGTGTACTATGTTGATTATTTCAACTTTTTTAATGTTACGAGTATTTACCGTTAACGTACTGCGTGAGCTTCCAGCATTGGTTTGTTTTAAGTATACTTTTATATTTCAAAGTGAATGCTATTATGCTTTTGTTTGTTTTTCTCATTGTACCCTCGCATTCGTGTACCCTGTCGATTATTTATATTTTTCATTGATATGTACCGAGAACGTACTGCGTGAGTTTTCTGCGTTGGATTGTTTTAAATACTATACTTATATGTTTCTAAGTGAATGTTATTGTGCTTATGGTTTCTTCTATTGTACCCTCGCATTTATATATGACTCAAATGTTTTATGTTTAACTTCCACAGTGAATATTTCTTTACCTTTTGTTTATCTTCTTGTAACCTCAGATTTAAAAAATGTTTAATGATAGTAAAATATCCATATATTATCAAAACTGTCGAGGAATCAGGACAAAACTAAATACCCTATACTTAAATATTATGTCGCATGCATATGACGTTATTATATTGACCGAGACCTGGTTGACGCTAGACATATCTGATAATGAATTTATTGATCAACGCTATTTGGTATTTAGATGCGATCGTAATCGTTCGCTCACCAATAAAAAGGATGGTGGTGGCGTCCTTATAGCCATATCTAAAGAACTAAATCCTTCCAGTATTTCATTTTCGCCCCCGTTAATCTTGCCCGAGCATGTGATAGTTAAGGTACCCGCGAAAAACAATAAATATCACATAATTTGTGCTACTTACATACCCCCAAACGCTGTTGATGACACATATTTAACTTTTCTCAATTCTCTGTCAGTGTTGTGTGATGACTCTTCCGTCGAAAATATTATTTTAACTGGTGATTTTAATTTACCCTCGCTTGCTTGGGTAAATGAGATGTCATACATGAAATATGCTGCGAGCAACAAGCTTACAAATATAACTCGTGTTTTGACTAATTTCTGCTCGCAACATGTTTTGAAACAATATAACTGTTTTTTCAATTCTAGTGGACGCCTGTTAGATTTAGTGTTTTCTAATATTCATGCAGCCACATTCTCTGCTGATGTCCCCCTTTTACCTGTAGATGCCTATCACCCAGCTTTCTATGTACACATTTCATTCTCTCAGCCTACATATATTTCTAAATGCACTGCTGATAACAAACTAAACTATCACAAAGCTAACTATAACAAAATAAATTCTGATATAAGCGACGTAGATTGGAATATCTTACTGGATCATTTAATGCCTAATGAATCTATTTCTACATTTTATGAAAAACTTTATGAAATTATAAAATCACACACACCCACATGTCGACAAAAAAATGATAATTTCCCCAATTGGTTTTCCAAATCTCTCATACGAACTTACAAAAAGAAGACTCAAGCCTGGGTTAAGTGGAAGAAGTATGGGAATTTACGCGATTATGAGATATTCTCAAGTAACAGAAAAAAAATTAAAAGTTTAGCTGACATTTGCTATAGTAAATATATTAATGCAATTGAAGATAGTGTTGCTACCAATACTAAAGCATTTTGGACGTACGTTGCAAGTCGTAAAACGTCAAATAAAATTCCATCCACGGTTCATTACAATCAAATTTCATCCAATGATCCTATTACTACTTGCAACTTGTTTGCTACATTTTTCCAGTCAGCATACGAGCCCTCAACATTTGACCATAACTCTTGGGAACCACCATCTATTAGTACTGACCACGATGTTTTTCTATGCAAACTACAACACTGTCTCTTGATGAAATACATAGGGAATTAAAATCAATTGATTCAACCAAGGGTCCCGGACCTGATGGGATTCCCTCGATTTTCCTTAAAAATACGTGTGACACATTATGCTATCCTCTACTTATATTGTACAATAAATGTTTATCATGTGGTATTTTCCCTGCAGTTTGGAAACATGCAAATATTGTACCAGTTCATAAGAGTGGTTCCAAGCACGACGTAGCTACCTATAGACCTATCTCAATACTATCTTCCTTTTCTAAACTATTTGAGCGACTGGTACATAATAAATTATACCCGGCAATTCGCAGTGTTTTAATACAAGAACAGCATGGCTTTGTTAAAGATAGATCTTGCATTAGCAATCTCCTCATTTTCACGTCCCAACTTTTTGATGGTCTCGATAATAGACAGCAGATTGATGCAGTTTACACAGATTTTCAGAAGGCCTTCGATAAACTGGACCACACACTACTGCTTCATAAAATTGCCTACAATGGCATCAGAGGGGATCTTTTAAGGTGGTTTATATCGTATATAACTAACAGAACACAAAAGGTAGTTGTTAATGGCTTTGAATCTGGCTCTTTTCAGGTCACCTCTGGTGTACCCCAAGGTTCCATTTTGGGCCCTTTATTATTTATTTTATATATAAATGACATAAAAGACTGTTTTCAAAATTCTAAATTTCTTCTGTATGCGGACGATTTAAAGGTCTATAAAATTATTTCGGACAAAGTCGACTGTATTAAGTTCCAGCAAGATTTAGACCGTTTCTCTAACTACTGCTCTTCCAATAAACTTTATCTTAGTATTCCAAAGTGTCATGTTATAACATTTACTAAAAAGAAATTTATTACAGAGTTTGACTATCGTCTTTCGAATACGCCCATTAGTAAAGTAAGTTTTGTTCGTGATCTTGGTGTTCTGCTAGATTCAAAGCTACATCTGGATGTTCACATTGAAAACATTGTCAACAAGGCCTATCAAATGTTTGGTTTTGTTATGAGATCGTCCAGGGATTTTCGACGACCTTCTACTTTTTTGCACTTATACAAATCAATAATAAGACCCCAGTTAGAGTTTGCAGTACCTATTTGGAACCCCTTTTACATAAAATATGTTGAAAGATTAGAACTGGTACAACGTAAATACCTTCGCGCTATAAATTATAGATGTTATCGGAAAAAAATGTCATACCACCTACTTCTTAAAAAATATGATCTTTTGACTTTAAAGTCAAGACGAAAACTTCTGGAAGTTATGACTCTTTTCAATGTGTGCCGTAATCATTTTGATTGTCTGGACTTAGTTAGGAGTCTGTGTTACCTGGTTCCTCGAACAGTTCATGTACGTGAGATACGCACTCGACGTCTATTCGCTACTAGCTTCTGTAAATCCAACGCTGGCTCGCGTTCACCACTTCATCGTTTGGTTGAAACATACAACAATGAGTTCCATATCGACATTCTGTTTTTAAGTAAAAATGCATTCAAGAGGCAAATCTTAGCAACTCTAAAAGACCAGCAAAGTACCTAAAATACTATTGACATAATGTTTAATACGCACAAAAAACTCACTTTTTCTTTGTTTTTTCTTTTATACTTGTAAATCGGGATATTAGTTCCAGGTTAATGGCCGTTGTTTATGATAGGACAATATTCCTGTGCTTAAAAATGTACTGTGTTAAAGGTTTTGTATTTTTGTATTGCTACTAGCTAGTTTCAATGTTCTTAAATTGTAATCTGCGGAAAACGTAGTGGGTAGCATAATTGTTTAAAAATGTTATATTTAAGATATTTATGTTCAATTTTTATTGTGCTACTGTTTGTTTTTCCCTAAATAAATAAATAAAAAAAAAAAAAAAAAAAAAACTCTGTAACAAACAATAAATTACTCTGGAAAAATATAAAAAATGTTACATATTCATATAAAAGTAAGACAGAAAATACAGAATTATTCAACTTAATGCCATCCCCCTACCGAGTCAGTTAATCATGTCAACAATTTTTTCGTTAACATTGGTAAGCAACTGGCCCAGCAAATTCAACCCGACTTAGACTCTGACCCCTAACACCCAATTGGAAATCAACTTTCCCTATCAAATTCTTTTGTACTCCACGACACTGACTGTGATGAAGTAGATAGAATTCTAATGACCTTGAAAACTGATAGTGCTCCCGGGTGGGATAAGGTAACTACAAAATTTCTAAAATATATTTAAAAATGGAAGCTGTTCCAATCTTAACGCATCTGACTAACCTGTGCTTTAATAAAGGCGTTTTTCCGGAAGAACTAAAAAGATCTATTGTCACACCTGTACACAAGGGAGGGAACAGAGACGATGTCAACAACTATAGACCAATATCGGTCCTACCAGCAATTTCCAAAATATTGGAAAAACTAATAAATGTTAGGCTCATTAGCTACTTAACTAAATACAAATTACTGTCGCCAACACAATTTGGGTTTAGACAAGGTGTATCAACCGAGGATGCAGTAACCGCCCTAACACCGCTAGTAGCCGATACTATGGATAGTGGCAACAAATGTGTTACTGTCTTCTTAGACCTAAAAAAAGCGTTTGACACCGTCTCTGTTCCAACCCTGGTGAGTAAATTAGAGAAATACGGGATAAGAGGAACTCCGCTTTCTCTTATAAAAGACTATCTACGTAACAGGAGACAGAGTGTTAAGATTGGAAAGTACACCAGTGACTATGCGGATGATTCTTTTACAAAATTTGTATTTATTACGGCGGTACCTAATACAGATTCTAGTAATGTAATCAATGAACTAGGAAATATTTCCAAAATATTTGGTCGGAGAGTTATCACGGATGCTGGATCGGCTTTTACATCGAAAATGTTTGAGGAATATTGTATTTCTAAAAATATTAGGTTACACACGATCGCTACGGGCATGCCCCGTTCTAACGGCCAAGTCGAAAGATTTAATAAGACTGTATTAGAATCTATGAAAACTTTGGGAGCTGATTTAGATGAGGATCGTTGGGATGAATGTATACCGCCATTGCAACAAGCTGTAAATAGTACTTACCACAAAACAATAAAGGCCGTCCCTTGTGAAGTGTTCTTGGGCTATAGACTGCGTACAGATAGTGACAGTTTGGGACCTGAGCTAGGAGAACGTCTCCTAGCTCAGGTCCCAAACTGTTGATGTGACCAAGTTACGTAAAGATGCATCTGAAAATCTAAATAAGAATGCAATATCGCAGAAAAAACGATTCGATCAAAGCCGCACCAAAGCAAAACTGTATAATGAGGGTGATCTAGTACTCGTTAAAATCCTAAGCTAAGCTGTGAGTTAGGCAAATCAGTACAAAAGAAAACAGTGGCGCAGTTTCCTAAGTCTAAAGGAGACTTTGATAAAACTTCACTGATTAAAGACAACACAAGTTTAAAAATTCTAGAATAGTTTCTAAAATGTACTTGTGTTCTATTTGTAGATGTATTGACTTCGGTGTGCGAAGATGGTTGGCGCGTGCCTGAGGACATGCACGATGCAGGAGGGCCGTGTTGGCAACACCGAGTGAAGCTACTGAGAGCGGCCGGGGGGGAGGAGGGCCGAGGGGACGCCGGTGGACACGGCGTGAGGATCGCCCCTTTTCACCGAGCGACCTCGACGTGAACGCTTGTGCTGTGCTTACCTTTGCTTAATTTTGTTACTGATTTATTATAGAGCGAATTAATAAGTTGATTGTCTATATTAAACTCCAGTTAAATACCAAGTTTGTTTTGCTTGAAGACCCTTAAGTAGTAGAATACCTGTAGAACACTTAACAGTATGGCATCCTATAGGAGGTCTTTATTTAAATTCCTTATAGATAGATGTTACTACTCCATCACTGATTTTACAACTGATAAACAAAGGTACGACGATTTCGACTTATAATTGACTGATTAGGTATGACTGTGTTTATTTTATTTCAATTTGTAATGATCTGTTTAGGAACATGTAAAGAAATGATTGCCTTTATTATACTTAGATAACATTTCTCTAATTTTAATTTACCCGCGCTCGTTAAAGCGCGGATGATTAGCAGAATGAAAGATTGGATAGATTGTATGAAGGTATGAATGAATGACGGACTGAATGACACTTATGACAGCATCACAGCATTAGGCATGTCATTGTGATTTGAAGAGAAAACTGAAAACTTTATTGTTAATTAAAATACCTGTAAGACGATTATATAGGAGACGATATCCCGTTAAATGAATAGCTTTGAATGTTGTTTCTTTAATTACTTACAGGTAAAGTAATATTTTGTATTGTGTATTTATAAGTACTTACTTTATAACCTAATTTCTTTGTAAAACAATAAAAACTTTAATTACTTACAGAAACGCAGTTGAGTTATTCGATCCTTGATATAAGATAACTTATAAAACAACATTCTGTGCAAAGGACATTATACAGAAATGGATAAACTAAAATTTGAGTTTACAATTAAAAGTTTCGATGACAAGAAGACAAATGTATTGGCAGTAACCTCAATAACCACAAAAGAGGGCAAGATATTCCTTATTCCACAAGAACTGCAGTCAATAAAACACCATGAGGCATTAATGGAAACTGAGACTTATAAAACATTAAAAAAGACATTGCAAAAGAGACATGAAAAAAGGTGTTTGTGGATAACTTTATCAGATGAATTAAAAAAAACTTATATGGACGACGATGACAACATACAGTTCAATAATTATTTTCTGGAAGAAGTATGTACAACTGGAATTACACAACCAACAGTAAATGAGGGTATATCAGAAGAATCACTATCAAGAATCCTAGAAAAAATTACAAATATTAATCCACAATACCAAAAGCAGACTAATTTAAAAAAAATCTCAGACAAATTTGTAATTGAGAAATTCACCGGAGAAAACTCAAATGTAACTCAATGGATGGCTACTTTTGAAAAAGAATGTGATCGGTTCGAAATATTCGAAGATGAAAAAAAAATCGAGATTTTTAGACTGTTTTTGGATAAATCATGTTTAAATTGGTACAGTTCTATGCTAATAAGACTTACACTCAATTCGGAATGGAAACAGTGGAAGGAAGATTTTTGTGATACTTATGAGAATAAAGGTTGGACACCAATAAGGTATGCAATTGATTTTAAATACAGAACAGGGTCGCTATTAGACTACGCAATAAAAAAAAAAAGACTATTATTAGAGATGGACAAGACAATAAACAAAAGTACACTGATTGATCTGATTGCAGTAGGTCTACCTAGTTTTATTACAGACAGGATTGATAGAAAGAAAACAAAAGAGACTAAAGATCTTTTTAATGAAGTAAAAAGCTTGGAACATTTAGTCGCGTATGTTTGCAGAGGCGCGTATCGATTGCTTCTACGCTACTCTGCGCAAGCGGTGCTGAGCAGAGTGCGGGCTAGTCGCAACAGCGTTTTAAGTATGATAGCCAATAGACTTGACTGTCTGTACATGAATCGATGTATTAATGTTCCCGTGAGTATTGATACATCGATTCATGGGTCAGGCAGGGGGCGAGTAAGTTAAGCTTGTTTTACTAACACTAGTCATAAGTTATTGTACTACTAACAAATTGTATCTCAGTTAATTTTACTTGTTTGAATATGTCATTGTGATATTTGTGCCTACTAACATAGTTTATAAGTTCCAATTGTTACTAACTATTATGGATCTTTGTTATCCGAAAATAAATAAATTATTATTATTATTATATTATTAGGTATTAATGGGATTCGTAGAATAAGTACAGTTTCCCCTTTCGCACACCCAGTTAATATAGTGGCTTCTATTATATTGCGATGAAACGCTTTCACTTGCAGTCTCGTACCGTTACAAAGTTTTGGTGGTTTTCAATTTCGCAACAACAAAATTGGAGTGCCCCCCCACATGCAGAATAAGCTTATGAAAAGGCAAACCTGGCCGGTTTCAATGAATTTAAAAATTCTACAGGGTAATTAGTAGCGTCATCTGTATTAACCACAGTATCAATTGAAGTATAGACCTTTTCTTCGCCCTCAAACGACATGAGCAGGATATCGTTGATAGCTGCTGCTTGATCGTTCTTTGAAGTAAGTATGGCACGCTCACATAACCATTCAATAGGCTTGTCATTTATATGAATAATGTCTGGATAAACTTTATACAGCAATTCTTGAACCGTAGTAACAACTGTGCACAATTGTTCCGGGATGGTTATCTATGTTTGTTTTTCTTTTTTTCTATTAATGTCACCGACTCATATTGGGACAATAAACTTCTTATTAAGTTATCATCATAATTTATTGAAGATACAATAGGTGAATGGTCACGCTCTAAAACATGTACCTCCTGACAACCCTTATCAACTTTAAGTTGCGAAGGTGTATTAATTCCAAAATCATGTTCTTCTACACCTACCTCCATACGACGCCGAGTAAGTAATTTTCTGTGCCGCTATGGGAAGATACATCAATGCCCACTGGTCAAATTTTGGTTGAATCGTAACCGCCTTACCGAATAGTCGTTAGATCCAGATTCCGTAAATATATGAGATCGTTTCTATAAACTTCAAACTTAAATGGGAATATTAATCCTGATGCTATTAACTCACAAAATGCGCCTTAAGTAGCATTTTTCATCATATCGGCAAAATATTCATCAGGTGTTACGTAGTTATCACCATTTCTGTCGTGGGTCATAATTGAAAACTTGCTCCAGTCATTAACCACATATCTGACAATTTCTGAACGCACCTCCATCGCTCTATCTCACGAAACAAACATGCACCGTCACCAACAATAAGGACGACAGTATATTCTTCAACATCTCCATTAACGTTCATATTTTCTTTAGCCATTTTAAAACCTATACTTAAACCAAACGAAAACAAAACAAATGCCAAATACAAAGCAGAGTCTATAACCAAAACTATTTAACCGAAATAAAGCAAATGTAACCCAAAATATGCCAAGAAAAGAACAGCCAAAATAGTTAAATATAATCCGCTAGAAATATTTAGGTATAGTATGTGGTATTAAATACGGCGGCCACTCATCATCGGGTTTATGTAACTCAGTGAAAACACAACGATAGCGCGTTTTAAAATACTACTAACGCCATCTATTATGTTTTCTTTCTTTTTCTTTTCTTTATCTATTGTCAACATTAAGAACTAAAATATTAAATAAAAATATTTTGTTCGTCTTAATTTATTCGTTCCATTAGGTACTGATCCCCGTGGGGGTTGAATTTATCAAAATTCTATTTAAGAGGACGTCTGCATCATAGTAGCTCCAATCATTAATTTCAGTTCAATCAGTCGAAAATCTAAGAAGATTTATACAAACTTTCATCCCCTATTTTATCCCCTTGGGGTAGAATTGATCAAAATCCTATCTTAACGGATGCCTACGTCATAACATCTACCTTTTTTTTTTGGGGGGGTGGGAAATCATCAAATAACCCTTCTCGCTCTTGGTCAGAGCGAAAGGGAGTGTCAGGCTTCGACTGACTAAAAACCTCCCATGTTCCTTCTTAGCCCTTGTGCCGAGGACGCGGTATCTCTTTAAAACAACCCGCAGCCCCGACGGGAATGACTTTACCCTTACTTAAAATACTATATGTCGCCGCGGCGGCCGAGACGTGACGTTCTCTCCCTCTTATGTTCCGCCGCCTCTTTCGCTAGCATCACTGCTTCGCAGAAGGAGGCGACGGCGTCCTATTCCTCCTCACCCCGGACCATGGCTTGCGCCAGGCCCGGATGCGAGAGGTCGCCGCTGCCGATCGCCGCTATCATAACATCTACCTGCATGCCAAATTTCAGCCAGATCCGTCCAGTGGTTTGGGCTGTGCGTTGATAGATCACTATGTCAGTCAGTCAGTCACCTGTGAGTATATTTTTCGTACCACTTGCTCAAAAAAGTGACATTCTATGCCACAAAAAGCGAACATAACAATAGTCATTTTTAATCTGTTAAAAACAGGGAATGAAAATTGTACTGAATTCTCTAGGGGGAGAATGTGATTTAAATTTGGAATACTTACCGAAATTTATACTGAACTACATCTGTTGTCGCATCGAAGACGGACGTATATTTTTAAAGATAGATTTAATTATTTTGTTCGATGTTATTAATAGTCTATTTATTTGATTATTTTGTATTTAAATTTAAGAACGTTATTTTTATAGGTTGGCAACACTGGTGTCGCGCCACTATTGATCCGTTGCAAACTTCCGGAGCAATGGTGGGGCGACCTAGCCTTTGCTTAGTAATAAACGGTGGACTGAGAGTTCAGTTGGGTGGCGAACAGTGTGCGAGTAACATCTCCTCAATTTTCATTATAAGTACCAATGTGATGATTATGCTTGTAGGTTAGAATATGTATTTGAATTTGTGTGAAGTGTTTAAAAGTTATGGTAATTGTTTACAACCGTTGTTTCTTATTTGATTAAATATATATTAACTGGTATTCAGTGTTTATTAGTGAACAGACTTTACATCAGAAGTGTTACGAGAACGCGCCCTAATATGCCGCGACGTCACAAGCGCACTCGAGGAAGAAGAGTATCAAGTACGAGTGGTACAAGTAGCTCTTCTTCTAGATCTAGCTCACCTTCGTCGAGCAGCTCTGATGGACACAGGCGGAAAAAAGGAGGCGCACCAGGCGTGCGTCTCTCGCAGTGAGTCAAAATGTTATTTTATCTTCTGTGATTCCCGAGTTCGACCCATTAGTTGATGATATTGAAATGTGGATTAATGTAGTTGAAGCCAACGCTCGTGCATTCTGTTGGTCTGATCGTGTATTACAATATCAAGCGTTGCAAAAATTACGCAATACTGCTAAAACCTGGTACGACTCTCTTCAAAAAAATAAAACTCGCTGGACGACCTGGAAATGGAAAGACTGGCGTAATACACTGTTGGATACATTTCAAATAAAACGTAATATGTATAGTTTGTTAAATGACTTGATCCAAACAAAACCTTTGGACGGTCAATCATTATATGAATACTATTTTGTACAAAAAAGCAAAATTGATAAAATGAGGTTGTCATTTTCTGAACAAGATATTATTTCGGTTATCGTTGGATCAATTGGTGATAAAAATATTAGCACTGCAGCAGATGCCGGTAATTTTAAATATTGTGATGAACTAGCCTCATTTTTGCACGGGAAAATTCACGTTGACTCTGAACAAAAGCCCGCTCAAAAGAATAGTAGCCAATACATTAAAAATTCGGCTCGATCAAGTTATGCCAACATAGATAAAAAGTCAGAAAGTCCCTCAAGCTTTAATGGAGCACCAATACATGGTTCTTTTTCCAATACTGGCACAAAAATAACATGTTTTCGCTGTGGTGAACCTGGTCATAAAAAGACCAGCTGTAGTCAAAAAGATGATGTGAAATGTAATTCATGTAATCGATTTGGTCATCTGGAGCTTGCCTGTAGATCTAAATCTAGAGTAAAACCTGAAAAGGAAAGTGAAGTTAAACTTATTGCTGAACCTTCTTCTAAGGATAAATTTTATAAGGATATTGTTATTAATGGATACAAACGACAGGCTTTTATTGATATGGGTAGTAGTTGTTCTCTTTTAAAGTCTTCCTTGGCACGCGAGTTAAACCTTGCCATTTTCCAATTAAATAAATCTGTTCTATTAACTGGATTTAAAACAGACTCTTGTTCGAAGGTCACTCATGGGGTACAGGTTGACATTGTGGTCGATAACGCTGAACTTAATGTAGTCCTTTATATTTGTGATGAATTGGCTGGCTGTCCTATTTTGGTTGGTAGAAATTTCACGGAGGACAAAAGAATTATGTATACACGTGTAGGAAACAGCCTTTCCTTTTACCCTATAAGTAATGAACATGTAGCCTTAATAGAGTCGTTTATGTTCAACTCGGATTCTGTTGAGCACGTCTCGTTATTAAATAATATCTTTGCTAAATATGCTCGGGTGGTTTCAAAAGATTTACAATCGTTAGGACAAGCATCTTGTGTCGAACTAGAAATAGAGTTAATTACGAACAAACCCGTGTACCATAGACCCTACCGTATGTCTGAATCGGAGAAGGCAACAACTAGAGAAATTATTGATGATCTTTTGAAAAATGGCATAATTCGTGAAAGTTATTCCGCCTATGCCAGTCCAGTTTTATTAGTTGATAAACCGTCAGGCGAAAAACGTATGTGCATAGACTATAGGTCTCTAAATAAAATAACTGTAAAAGAGAAGTATCCAATGCCTATTGTAGAAGACCTAATAGATAAACTACGAGGCTGTAAATGCTACACATCAATTGATTTAAAAAGTGGCTACTATCAAATTAACGTTAATGAAAATTCAATTTATAAAACTGCATTTATCACCCCTGACGGTAATTTTCAGTTTAGAAGGATGCCATTCGGTTTATGCAATGCACCATCGGTTTTTCAAAGGTTAATGAATACAGTTTTGGGTAAATTACGCTTTGATAAAGTTATTTGTTACATGGATGATCTATTAATAGCTACCGAATCGATAGATGAGAATGCTAGACAACTAGACGAAGTATTAAATATATTGCAAAATAATGGTTTGACAATAAATTTAGAGAAATGTCATTTTTTCCAGAGCTCTGTTAACTTTCTCGGGTATGACATATCTGAAGATGGTATACGCCCAGGTAAAAAGAAATTAAAGGCGGTAGAACATTACCCTGAACCTAAAAATGTGCACCAAGTAAGGCAATTTTTAGGCCTCATTAATTATTTTAGAAAATTTATAAAGAATTGCGCTATTTTAGCAAAACCGTTGACGAAGCTTTTAAAAAAAGACATCACGTGGGAATGGGGATCTGAACAAGTCTTGGCCGTAAATAAATTAAAGAAAGAGTTATTACAAAACGCCATATTGAACATTTATGACCCCAAATTACCTACTATTCTGTACACGGACGCCAGTCGTGACGGTGTAGGATGCATTCTGGTTCAAATTACTGAAAAAGGGGAAAAACCTATTCATTTTTATAGTAGACAGACTTCTAATGAAGAAAAGAAGTATCACTCTTTTGAATTAGAATTTTTAGCTATAATCGTTGCGCTTCAAAAATTCCGTCATTATTTACTAGGAACTATTTTCAAAATTTACACAGATTGTAACGCTGTTAAATATACAATTAATAAACAAGAAATTAATTCTAGAATCTATCAGGTAGATGGGTGCTACTTACCCAAGAATTTACGTTCGAAATAATGCATAAACCAGGAGCTCAAATGCAACATGTTGACGCTTTGAGCCGGAATTCGGTTGACACAGACTCTACTCCCATATGCAGTGAAAGTGTGTTGGTTATTACTGAAGCAGATTGGCTATTATCAATTCAGTTACAAGACCCTAGTATTTGTGCTATTAGGGAAAAATTAGAATCAGGTCAGGCCGAGCTTTATAAAAAAGTGTATAATGAGTATGAGTTATAAGGTAATAAGGTGTACCGTCGGACAGACTATGGTAGACGATGGCTTGTCCCTAAACAAATTATTTGGCAAATTATTAAGGCCAATCATGATGATCTTGGCCATTTTGCCGTAGATAAGACAATTGAAAGAATTAAGTCGTGTTATTGGTTTCCCAAGATTAAGAAAATTGTGTCAAAATATATAAAAAATTGCATTAACTGTATTTATTATAAAAATATCCACGGCAAAAAGGAAGGAAAACTGTATCCTATACCGAAGTATGCAAAGCCTTTTCACACACTGCACATAGACCATCTCGGTCCCTTTGTAAAGACTACACGTAAAAATGCTTACCTATTGGTGACTGTTGATTCGTTCACCAAATTTGTATTTATATCGCCTGTTCGTAACACTAAAAGTCAAGTTGTTATTAGTGAATTGGATAAAATATTTAAAGTTTTTGGTAATCCAAAGCGTCTGATATGCGATGCTGGAAGTTCTTTTACATCCAAGTTATTTGTTAAGTACTGCCAGGACAAAAATATTCGACAACATGTAATAGCTACTGCTGTCCCACGCTCTAACGGTCAGGTGGAACGCTTTAACCGCACAATCCTGGACGCGTTAAGAACTATGGGTGCTAACACTAGCTATGATAAATGGGACACGCATGTTACTAGTATCCAACAAGGGATTAATAGTACCATAAATAAAACCACTTCAGCCATACCCAGTGAAGTATTCTTTGGGTACCGACTTCAAACTGATTCTGACATGTTAACACAGGAAGATCAGTCTGTTGATGTCACGTCATTGAGGAATAACGTGAACAGTCGCATTCAGGCCAGTGCAGAGAAACAAAAACAGGCTTTCGATTCCAAACGAAAAGAGGCCCATAATTACAATGTTGACGATTTGGTAGTTATAAAAATTCCCAGTCAATCGAATGACGGGCAAAGTACTAAATTATTACCACTGTTCAAAGGCCCTTTCCAGGTGACTGAAGTACTAGGACATGACCGCTAAAAAGTAAAGGATATGCGTGGAGCCGAAAGGACAAGCAAGTGTTATGAGGGGACCACGTGTGCTGAAAATATGAAACCTTGGATCAAATTGGCAGACCTAGATGCTGAAGGCTTCGAAATGGCCTAAGATGTTGTCAGGTATTTTATTTAATCCGAGTAATGACTTTATTTATCCACATTATCTGACTCTTACAATTTTTATTAATATACAACTTGTGTTAAGGTCTAGTGCATTTGCTTCTAACATATTTTGGTATTATTACGTGACAGGATTTATTCGTGTAAAATAAATCTGTTGCTAATGGGTTTGGGTTTTGTAGTAATGACTAGGGTTGGCCAAAGGCATCGCCTAGAGTAAGCTGCAAGCTCTAAACTTTTCAATAACTGACCGCTGATGGAACAGTTATAGATACATTTGAATATGTTAGGTCAACAAATCTTTTGAGTTGGGGTCTCTCTCCTACTGGCCGTTGATGGAATAGTGGGAAAGACGCTCAATTCAAAAAGTTTAGTAAATTAAATTTCACTTTATGAAACCTGACTAATGCATACATATACCTAGTTTTCAGCAATTGCACCAGACTAGGACGCTATCCGAGGACGGATGCGTGCGCAGGACGGCCGGATGTTGTCGCATCGAAGACGGACGTATATTTTTAAAGATAGATTTAATTATTTTGTTCGATGTTATTAATAGTCTATTTATTTGATTATTTTGTATTTAAATTTAAGAACGTTATTTTTATAGGTTGGCAACACTGGTGTCGCGCCACTATTGATCCGTTGCAAACTTCCGGAGCAATGGTGGGGCGACCTAGCCTTTGCTTAGTAATAAACGGTGGACTGAGAGTTCAGTTGGGTGGCGAACAGTGTGCGAGTAACATCTCCTCAATTTTTATTATAAGTACCAATGTGATGATTATGCTTGTAGGTTAGAATATGTATTTGAATTTGTGTGAAGTGTTTAAAAGTTATGGTAATTGTTTACAACCGTTGTTTCTTATTTAATTAAATATATATTAACTGGTATTCAGTGTTTATTAGTGAACAGACTTTACACATCTGTGTTCTGTGTTGTGTGTGAGTTTGTATATAAAGCATTATACATCTTTTTGAAAAAGGAATACGCATTTATTATGTAGTTATGATTATTAAATAAAATTACGAAAACCGACGAGGCCGTATGAGCTTGATGCCTTTGCTTTTCCGACAAAAAAATATTAGTCTAGGAATTTGCCGCGTTTTTGTTTTCTTCAAATACATAAACGTTCAGTTTATTTTACTTTTAATAGTCATTATCACACTAATATTATAAAAGCGAAAGTTTGTGAGTGTGTATGTTTGTTACTTCTTCACGCAAAAACGACTGCACGGATTTGGATGAAATTTGGTACACAGATAGTTTATAACCATTTTTGAATTTGAATAATATTGATATTCTTTGTATTACAGAACATTGGCTTCAAAGCCACCAGTTGATGATTAGTTTTAGTAATCACCATGTTGGTAGCACATTCAACAGAGTTAATGCCATTCATGGTGGATCACTATTTTTTGTAAATAACCAGATTAAATTCAAAGACCGAAAGGACATTGTGAGTCTATCTGTTGAACGCATTATTGAAATAGCCTGTATAGAATTGGAGCAGTTCATTATATTAAGTGTATACAGGCCCCCCTCGGGATTGTATGACTGCTTTGAAAAGGTAATGGATGAAGTTTTACACAAGATTATTTTGTAACACAAACAAGTCCATTATCACATGCGGTGACTTTAATGTAAATGTATTAGAAAACTCAAGTTCTTGTAGTAAAATTATGAGTCTTTTTCGGTCCTACAATCTCGTAAACCTATTTTTGGAGCCTACAAGAATAACGCCTACTTGTGCCACATGTCTAGACAATATTTATACTGCTGTTACTCCAATTCATAAAGAAATTATAAATGCTCTAGACTCTGATCATTGCGATCAGAGTCAAATGATTACCATTGATAACCAAAAAATCAAAGTGGCTAAAATGGATATCACTGTTAACCCAAAAACGGTAAGATGCTTGGAAACATTTAAAAATAAACTAAAATTTAACTTACCATTATTGTCTACTGACAATCCTCATCATCAATATGATGAATTTTTTTATAATATGTATTGCAAGCAATTTAATTCCACTTTCATTCCCAAAACTATCTCAGTAAATTGTAACGCATCTTTCAGTGACGTGGCTACCATGGGTATTCACAAGATTAGAACAAGGCTTTATGAGCTGTATAATGAAAGAGTTTTTGTAAATACTGCCGAATTTAATTCATATGTTAAAAAATATTCAAAACTGTTTAAAAAAGTGTGTTATATTGCTAAGTCACATTATTTGAGCTCGAAAATTTGAAACAGCAATAATATTGTTAAAACTACTTGGAATATTATTAATAATGAAACGGGGAAGTCTAGTAAACGTAGTTATGACTACAGCTTAACAATTAATGACAAAGTAATTAAATCAGATTCGGATGTCGCCGCGGCTTTCGAAAGTTTCTTTTCTGACATTCCTGTTTCAACGACGAAATCCCTAAGCTCGTCACCTACTGTTGCCGAATCTTTACTAAAGGAAAATGTTAAAGCTTGCGACTCAGAATTTCATTTTAAACATGTTACATGTAGAGATATATTTAAAACATTTCAAACTGTAACGACAGTGGTAAAAAATAGGCAGGAACTGATTAATAATTTTATTCGGGCAGAGTCTCCACTTACAAGTTTCACAATCGAGCGCGACAAGACCTCGAAACTGAGCTTACAGGGCATTATATAGACTTACATTCCCACCGGAGGCATCCGGTAGTTATGGCGGTGTCTTCGCTTGACTGTGATTGGCTCGCTAGTGGTTGCTAGAGTCGCTTGGCTATGGTTGCCTGTCATAGGCTGGCTAGAGTGGCATGGCTATGGTTAGCTGTCATTGGCTGGCTAGGGTGGCAGGCTGTGAGCAGGCTGTTGTAACATTCGGCCGTCCTGAAACAATTGCTCCCGCAATGGAAACAAGAAAACAGTGATTACAAGTTAGCTCAGAAAAACCAAGTTAAAATGGGGCAATAGATCTCTCAGATTTCTGAAATCTTCGGTTTTCAATTATTCGTTCACACTACTGGTGCTATCAGACAAAAGCACTGCTACGATATGTTACAGCGGATACTAAACCTGTAAACCCGTTGTATCATATAATATGACCTTTCATACTTCTTAGTATATATCAATCATTACCTAACTCCTCAATATCTCTAACTCTAACTCTAACAAAGAAGAGTTAACCTGGCTCGCCCCCTATAGCATGGGACTTTAAGCTGAAGGAAAAGGAATTAATGCATAAGAAGATTTGCAGTAGGTACCTACTTGTACTAATTATTATGGACAATGATGTAGGAAATGCTTAGTACCAACAATTTTTAACGACATACCTTACGATTTAGAAAATAGCTGTACCACGAAAATGTTTTTTAAAATAAATAAGGGAAGTTTGTTTTTAACACCTATGTAAAAACCTCATTACAAGAGATGTGTAGATTCCATTTATGATTATTTATTGTTGTATAAGTATATATTTATGCCATACTAGCTTATGTTTGCGGCTTCACCGCTATTAATTGAAGTGTTTTAACGCAACTTAAATGTTATATAGCATTACGTTATAGTCAACTTTTGTTTTCAATAAATGTGTTTAGTTGTAGGTAAAAGTGTCGTTGTTATTGATGGAAACGTACTAACAAGTTGTTACATTTAAATTAAATATAACTTTACAGTATGGCAGAAGTAATATACCTTGTAACACGGATGTAACCATGAATAAACACTTTTTAATTCATTTAAATTTACTAGCGAAATGTGTGTGTACTCATGAGTATACCTCTGCCTAACCCATTGGGTATTACATGCGTGATGTTAAAAGCATTACCTTGTTGCCGCCAGTAGTCATCGCCTGGCGCCAAAGTACATAATCATAGTTTTTTTTTGTAAATCACACTTAACATATTTCCTTTCCTTTTTTTTTGTTTTTGCCTTGTTACTAAGTTTACTAACCCTAGTCGTTAAGTTATTTTGTTGTTACTAACACTATGGACACTTGTCTGAATTAAAGAGTTTGAATTTGAATTATCATTTTTCACCTTGTATCTAAGTTACGTCCCATTTCTTTCCAGCTATTCTAATCTGAGATAACCCTACCGCGCCTAGATTGCACTGGTTTAGCAACCCGATCTGGGATAAATCGTAAGGCTTATAGGTACCCGGTTGTAATATTAACAGTATTATAAGAACTCCTTAATATCTGCGACATTAAAAACATGAAACACTTCATG
Source organism: Diarsia rubi (assembly GCA_932274075.1). Taxonomy (NCBI): domain Eukaryota; kingdom Metazoa; phylum Arthropoda; class Insecta; order Lepidoptera; family Noctuidae; genus Diarsia; species Diarsia rubi. The sequence continues at coordinate 3,621,670 of OW026434.1, read as the reverse complement.
TGAGAAAAGATAAATAAACTGTTTTGCCAAACTATCGGATGAAGAAACGGAAGAACCAATTTAAGTTAATTACATCATACCATTAAGACGCACGCACACACACATGCACTCACACATATATAATTCTTAGCGTGTCGATGGCAAAACTTCATTGCTTATACACACTAACACACTACACACGAATACGTTTTTCTATTTTTCCAATATAATTTTATGTGTTTAAAGCTATTAAGTACTAATGTTAAATTAATGCAACTCTGGCCCCCAAGATACCCACAGGCGCAGCCTCGTTTCAGGACATCATGTATTATCAGAGCTAAGTTAGATTTAGAATTGGATGTCATAACCCTTTTTCCTACATTATCCCCTTTACAGTACGCACAATGTAAACATGTCGTCACATAATAATATTTACTTATAAATCGGGTTATTTTTAGAAATCAGAAATTTTGTTGATATTTATAAAATTCAGAACTTCGTTTTACTCCTTGTTATTGTCATGATGCATTTTGTAATATTTTCCATCGCGCGAAGTTTGTCACAACTCACACAACTAATCTGGTACCGTAAAGCTTTGTTTACGTTATAGCCTACCATCAACGATTACACAATTACTCACTATAGGTATTTTTACATCCACTTCGCAGTAAAACAATACTACTTTTCGGCTTTTCATCTTGTCATTTCACAGTACTGAACTAATCGTTCACTTCTAAATGGTACACAATAAACGGCATCTATCGAACGATCTACTTACTTAAGGCAGAACCAAAGATAGGCATAGACTTTGACTTTGGCTTTAGTTTTAGCTTGCTTGGGCTTTGGCTCATCGGTCACCATAGTGAATACATAGTACATTCCGAATTATATGGACATTTTAACACATAATACGAAATCTTAGCAACAATTTCATCACTGCAAGGGATTCAAGCCCAAAATCATGAAAACACTCTTTCTGACTTGTAACGCGATTACTAAAAGACAGGGCGCAAACTACCGTCAATCTACTTTATAAAAGATACCTGCAATACGTGTGAATTTCTGTTGGAAAACTAGGATCGTACCTAAATAATCACTAATACCGACCTATAACATTTTTTTTTCCATAACAAGATTTATGTGACTTGCCTCATACCCACATCGTATTTTTTTTTGTAAGTTTGTTATACAGGCGAGCTATTATTGCTAAGTTATGAATGGACTTTCTTTAATAACTAGATAGACCTAGATAGAATAAACTGACGCACTTCGTTTACATTACTCGGGATGAGAAATTATGCTATTTATAAGTATCTGATCTACATGATTTACTTTGGAATTGTTATTGTTGGATAATCTCATGCGCACTTGAACTAAATATGTACAATGTAACGACAGTGGTAAAAAATAGACAGGAACTGATTCATTATTTTATTCGGACAGAGTCTCGACTTACAGGTTTCACAATCGAGCGCGACAAGACCTCGAAACTGAGCTTACAGGGTATTATATAGACTGATATCCCCACCGGAGGCATCCGGTGGTTATGGCGGTGTCTTCGCTTGACTGTGATTGGCTCGCGAGTCGTTGCCCGTCATTGGCTGGCTAGAGTGGCATGGCTATGGTATGCTAGAGTGGCATGGCTATGGTTTGCTAGAGCGGCATGGTTATGGTTAGCTGTCATTGGCTGGCTAGGGTGGCACGCTGTGAGCAGGCTGTTGTAACATTCGGCCGTCCTGTAACAATTGCTCCCGCAATGGAAACAAGAAAACAGTGATTACAAGTCAGCTCAGAAAAACCAAGTTAAAATGGGGCAATAGACCTCTCAGGAGATTTATGAAATCTTCGGTTTTCAATTATTCGTTCACACTACTGGTGCTATCAGACAAAAGCACTGCTACGATATGTGACAGCGGATACTAAACCTGTAAACCCGTTGTATCAAATAATATGACCTTTCATACTTCTTAGTTTACGTCAATCATTACCTAACTCCTCAATATCACATAATATGGCCAGAAAACAAATCCTCTAACAAACAAGAGTTAACCTGGCTCGCCCCCTATAGCATGGAACTTTAGGCTGAAGGAAAAGGAATAAATGCATAAGAAAATTTGTGATAGGTACCCACTTGTACTAATTATTATGGACAAAGATGTAGGAAATGCTTAGTACCAACAATTTTTAACGACATACCTTACGATTTAGAAAATAGCTGTACCACGAAAATGTCTTTTAAAAATAAATTAGGGAAGTTTGTCTTTAACACCTATGTAAAAACCTCATTACAAGAGATGTGTAGATTCCATTTATGATTATTTATTGTTGTATAAGTATATATTTATGCCATACTACCTTATGTTTGCGGCTTCACCGCTATTAATTGAAGTGTTTTAACGCAACTTAAATGTTATAGCATTACGTTATAGTCAACTTTTGTGTTCAATAAATGTGTTTAGTTGTAGGTAAAAGTGTCGTTGTTATTGATGGAAACGTACTAACAAGTTGTTACATTTAAATTAAATATAACTGTTTTACAGTATGGCAGAAGTAATATACCTTGTAACACGAATGTAACCATGAATAAGCACTTTTTAATTCATTTCAATTTACTAGCGAAATGTGTGTGTACTCATGAGTATACCTCTGCCTAACCCATTGGGTATTACATGCGTGATGTTAAAAGCATTTAAGCATTTAAGCCGCCGGGTAGTCATCGCCTGGCGCCAAAGTACATAATCATAATTTTTTTTGTAAATCACACTATTAACATATTTCCTTTCCTTTTATTTTTTTTTGCCTTGTCACTAAGTTTACTAACCCTAGTCGTTAAGTTATTTTGTTGTTACTAACACTATGGACACTTGTCTGAATTAAAGAGTTTGAATTTGAATTATCATTTTTCACCTTGTATCTAAGTTACGTCCCATTTCTTTCCAGCTATTCTAATCTGAGATAACCCTACCGCGCCGTATATATATAGTATAAATCGTAAGGCTTATAGGTACCCGGTTGTAATATACTTCATGTGAGAAAAGATAAATAAACTGTTTTGCCAAACTATCGGATGAAGAAACGGAAGAACCAATTTAAGTTAATTACATCATACCATTAAGACGCACGCACACACACATGCACTCACACATATATAATTCTTAGCGTGTCGATGGCAAAACTTAATTGCTTATACACACTAACACACTACACACGAATACGTTTTTCTATTTTTCCAATATAATTTTATGTGTTTACAGCTATTAAGTACTAATGTTAAATTAATGCAACTCAGGCCCCCAAGATACCCACAGGCGCAGCCTCGTTTCAGGACATCATGTACTATCAGAGCTAAGTTAGATTCAGAATTGGATGCCATAACCCTTTTTCCTACATTATCCCCTTTACAGTACGCACAATGTAAACATGTCGTCACATAATAATATTTAAGTACTTATAAATCGGGTTATTTTTAGAAATCAGAAATTTTGTTGATATTTATAAAATTCAGAACTTCGTTTTACTCCTTGTTATTGTCATGATGCATTTTGTAATATTTTCCATCGCGCGAAGTTTGTCACAACTCACACAACTAATCTGGTACCGTAAAGCTTTGTTTACGTTATAGCCTACCATCAACGATTACACAATTACTCACTATATGTATTTGTACATCCACTTCGCAGTAAAACAATACTACTTTTCGGCTTTTCATCTTGTCATTGCACAGTACTGAACTAATCGTTCACTTCTAAATGGTACACAATAAACGGCATCTATCGAACGATCTTCTTACTCAAGGCAGAACCAAAGATAGGCATTGACTTTGGCTTTAGTTTTAGCTTGCTTGGGCTTTGGCTCATCGGTCACCATAGTGAATAGTAATATCGGACAATACATGGCATAAGATCATGTTTAGTCATTGTATCGCGTACTGCAGTACATTTCGAATTACATGGACATTTTTACATGACACATAATACGAAATCTTAGCAACAATTTTATCACTGCAAGGGATTTAAGCCCAAAATCATGATAAACACTCTTTCTGACTTGTAACGCGACAAAACTAAAAGACAGGGCGCAAACTACCGTCAATCTACTTTATAAAAGATACCTGCAATACGTGTGAATTTCTGTTGGAAAACTAGGATCGTACCTAAATAATCACTAATACCGACCTATAACATTTTTTTTTCCATAACAAGATTTATGTAACTTGCCTCATACCCACATCGTATTTTTTTTGTAAGTTTGTTATACGGGCGAGCTATTATTGCTAAGTTATGAATGGACTTTCTTTAATAACTAGATAGAATAAACTGACGCACTTCGTTTACATTACTCGGGATGAGAAATTAAGACTATCAACTTAAATTAACCTGGTTGAATGCCATCACAGTCATGATGTTTTATACCCTAATTAAGAAATATGTCAATAACAATTCCTGATATTTAATTTTAAGTTCCTCGTTTTCAATTTGTCAAGAACTTTATCCAATAAGTCTAAAACTGTTTGAATATCGGCTGGCGGTAGCAAGAGATCGCCAAGGAATGCTATCTATATCTCTGATAATAGATTAATAAAATTATTGTAGCTATTTATAAGTATCTGATCTACATGATTTACTTTGGAATTGTTATTGTTGGATAATCTAATGCGCACTTGAACTAATGTACAACTTAAGTTCTTAACTCCTTAGTACACAACTAGTACCTACTCGTAAAACATTTTTTGTACCGAGGTAATATACTGATTAACTGACTATGATTAGATTTACGTAGCGGGCTTACCAAATTATTTTGTCTACGATTCGCATAATTATCAACTCATGGGGCACTCCATGGTAAAACACATTTGGCTTATATATTTGGCTAATGGCATTTGGCTAATTTGGCAAATATTGGCATGTTTACTGACCTTGTTATTTATGCATGGTTCCTGGCAGCTCTCAGCGTGAAGTAGGACGGTTCCTTCCTTCCATGTCCTTGGTTGCTGTTGACAACCTTTAGGTAGTCTTAATTTACCGTAGATCCGTTGCTGGCAGAGAGATGGATACTTCTTGTAACTCAAAGTGTCTCACAGGTGGTTACTGGCCGCAGTCTTCGTTTTCAAGGTCAAATTATGGAATGACCAATGCGATACTGAGGGTAGGCACTTCGTGTTCCATCCAGATTGTGGCCTGCTTTTTCAATTTGTGCCCTGTGATACTGGGATGGGAGACAATATTTTCCTTGCAGGCGGTGTGCATCAACGTTCTTCGTTTGAATTTTCAGACCTCGTCCTCCACAGTAGGTGACCGTTGACTTTTAAGTAGCAGAGCGTCGTTTTATCGTAGGTTTTTTTTTTATTCGATACCACTTCTGACTGTAACGACAGTGGTAAAAAATAGACAGGAACTGATTCATTATTTTATTCGGACAGAGTCTCGACTTACAGGTTTCACAATCGAGCGCGACAAGACCTCGAAACTGAGCTTACAGGGTATTATATAGACTGATATCCCCACCGGAGGCATCCGGTGGTTATGGCGGTGTCTTCGCTTGACTGTGATTGGCTCGCGAGTCGTTGCCCGTCATTGGCTGGCTAGAGTGGCATGGCTATGGTATGCTAGAGTGGCATGGCTATGGTTTGCTAGAGTGGCATGGTTATGGTTAGCTGTCATTGGCTGGCTAGGGTGGCACGCTGTGAGCAGGCTGTTGTAACAACAACTTAAGTTCTTAACTCCTTAGTACACAACTAGTACTACTCGTAAAACATTTTTTGTACCGAGGTAATATACTGATTAACTGACTATGATTAGATTTACGTAGCGGGCTTACCAAATTATTTTGTCTACGATTCGCATAATTATCAACTCATGGTTCATAGCTCCATGGTAAAACACATTTGGCTTATATATTTGGCTAATGGCATTTGGCTAATTTGGCAAATATTGGCATGTTTACTGACCTTGTTATTTATGCATGGTTCCTGGCAGCTCTCAGCGTGAAGTAGGACGGTTCCTTCCTTCCATGTCCTTGGTTGCTGTTGACAACCTTTAGGTAGTCTTAATTTACCGTAGAACCGTTGCTGGCAGAGAGATGGATAGTTCTTGTAACTCAAAGTGTCTCACAGGTGGTTACTAGCCGCAGTCTTCGTTTTCAAGGTCAAATTATGGAATGAACGATGCGATACTGAGGGTAGGCGCTTCGTGCTCCATCCAGATTGTGGCCTGCTTTTTCAATTTGTGTCCTGTGATACTGGGATGGGAGACAATATTTTCCTTGCAGGCGGTGTGCATCAACGTTCTTCGTTTGAATTTTCAGACCTCGTCCTCCACAGTAGGTGACCGTTGACTTTTAAATGTAGCAGAGCGTCGTTTTATTGTAAGTTTTTTTTTTATTCGATACCACTTCTGACTGTAACGACAGTGGTAAAAAATAGGCAGGAACTGATTAATAATTTTATTCGGGCAGTCTCCACTTACAAGTTTCACAATCGAGCGCGACAAGACCTCGAAACTGAGCTTACAGGGCATTATATAGACTTACATTCCCACCGGAGGCATCCGGTAGTTATGGCGGTGTCTTCGCTTGACTGTGATTGGCTCGCTAGTGGTTGCTAGAGTCGCTTGGCTATGGTTGCCTGTCATAGGCTGGCTAGAGTGGCATGGCTATGGTTTGCTAGAGTGGCATGGCTATGGTTAGCTGTCATTGGCTGGCTAGGATGGCAGGCTGTGAGCAGGCTGTTGTAACAAAACCTTAAATATTAAGAAGACTGCGGATCTGTGGGGTAATTCTATAGAAGTTGCCAAGTCTATTATTGATATTGTAGCACCTACCTTAGCTTGTATTTTTAATAATTGTATTGATTGTGGGGAGTTTCCTGACCTTAGGAAAAATAGTAAAATTATTCCTTCATTCAAGGCGGGTAGTACATCAGACCCCACAAATTATAGACCTATTTCAGTGCTACCTACTTTCAGTAAAGTTTTTGAGAAATAAATTTTAAACGAATTGCAAAGATTTTTTAATAAACATAATTATGTCGCATCATGGGTGGCCGAGATGCGAAGCATCGGGTCTTCTTCACGATCCGACATAGTTTTACGTAAACGTGGGCACTATCGTGGGTACTCGAACGAAAGATAATTTAAATCAAACTAACTTTATTTATTCACTAACACTATAACGGTTTTACAAGAAACAAACACGTGCGTTGGTACTGAGCGTCTGCCAAGACTGTCGGAGTTCAACTGTCGCAACACTCCGTCCTTTCGCCAGTCCTCGCTGCATCCCCTCTACCGACGATCGTGTCCAAGCGGTAGGGCACGCTTGCGTTTCCGGTAAACATTTATTTAGTTCCAAATCGAATTACTAGACGGCGCTGTCGGTTGCACCATGGCGCCATCAATCCACGACACATAAATTATTACACAATAATCAGTTCGGTTTTACGAAGGGTCTCTCAACTACCGATGCCGGTGTCGAACTTTTAGGACATATGTATAATGCCTGGGAAGATAAATGGGATGCTTTGGGCATTTTTTGCGATTTATCCAAGGCATTTGATTGCGTCCTTCATGAAACCTTAATCAGGAAACTCCGCGACTACGGAATACGAAACAGCGCTCTAGATCTTCTTATCTCATACCTCAGTAATAGGATCCAAAGCGTTGACGTCAACGGGAAAAGATCACCCGGATCTATTGTAATAATGGGAGTCCCACAGGGCTCGATTCTTGGCCCTTTTTTGTTTCTTATTTATATTAATAATAATAATAATAATAAAACATTTATTTCAGGTATCTTAACCCATATTATACACATGTTTAAATGTCCTTTTAAAACCCTTCATTTTGATACCCTACTCGATGGTATTAGATTTTTTTTTTTTTAATCCGCTGTATGGCCCAAAATCCACAAATTTCTGTTCTTTTTTAATTTTGATGTAGCCAGTGACACTCGCGCCATCAAGATAAATCTAACGACGTATATTTTATTCAAATCCCTTCATCCGTTTAGGAGTAATGAGGGAACTAAGAAACGGACAAACGTACTGTAATGTAGGTACTCTCATAATTGTGTTAGTTAAGAACTAGTGGGTAGGTTCAAGCTTCTGTACGTCAGTCCAAATATATCGGTGGTTCTAAATGTGCGTGTTTCCTTTACTGACTCTAGACATTACAGTGGCGACGAGGATTGTTAAATACAGAACTAATCGCGTGGTATACCAGTGTTTCGCGGTCATTATCGAAGTGTACGAACCTAAATAACAATGTCAATAGGAAAAATAAAGGAATTCGACGTAAAGTCGGGCACGTGGTCAGTGTACGTGGATCGGTTAGACATGTACTTTAAAGTGAACAAAATCAGTGATGACACTAAATTGCCTACCCTAATAGCCATCATGGGGGATGAGGCATATGAATTATTAAGCAATCTGGCTAGTCCACAAAAGCCAGCGGAGTTAACGTTCGACAAGGCGGTCGATCTTTTACGGAAACATCTAGAACCGACGCCGTCGGTACTTGCAGAACGTTATCGGTTTAGACAGTGGAGACAGTCCGGCAGCGCGTTACAACTCCGCGCTTAGCTCGAGAACGTATGCTGGCGGTGGCAGCTCAGGTGGCGGTCGACGGTACAATAATTGCAAGGGATGCGGGGCAACGGAACATACTTACTCTAGTTGCCGATTCCGTAACTACGAGTGCAGCAGTTGTAGACGACCGGGACACCTGCGACGCGTGTGCCCGAACAGGGCAACGAACGGAGGCGGCGCCGGGGTTAGGCGCTCCACGGTGAACTACGGAGAGGCGAGGGAAAATCTATCGGGCGAGGAGGTGTCGCCGGAAGAAGATTTCCATCATCTGTGTTTGAACGACTATCGAGCGGTAAAGTTACCCATATGTATTGATAATGTTACTATTCAAATGGAGATTGATACCGGTACAGCGGTTTCGTGCATTAGTGAGCGAATGTATAATAAGTATTTCAGTGCCCACAAATTAGAACAAAGTGATCTGGTATTAAATTTTTATGACGGCACAAAAATTAAACCGCTAGGTGTCGTGAAACCTCTGGTTGGTTACGGGCATAGTGGTAAGGAATTAGAATTATTTGTAATAGGGGGAGGTACCACCTCTTTGCTCGGCCATCAGTGGTTAGCAGAGTTAAAAATAAAAATTCCAGTCTTGAGTAGTTGTAATAATGTAAAGTGGAAAGAAGTTAGTATATCTAATGAAATTAATGTACTCCTAAACAGGTTTAAGGAGTTGTTCAGCGGTGGGTTGGGGCGGTACACTGGAGGCAAGGCAACGCTGCGGGTGCGCGAAAATGCAACGCCGGTGTTCGACCGAGCACGACCAGTGCCGTACGCACTGCTCGGCCGGCTCGACAACGAACTTGATGCCATGCTGCGCGATGGCATCATTGAGCCCGTCGACTGCTCCGACTGGGCCTCACCACTAGTGCGTAAATAAACCCGACGGTTCTCTGAGAATTTGTGCTGATTACTTATAAGGCGACTGTGAACCCGGTCTTACTAACAGATCGTTATCCATTACCCAGAATCGAGGATCTAATAGTTACACTTAGCGGAACTTCTTATTTTTCTAAAATTGATTTATCCCAAGCCTATAACCAAATTGAGCTAGATGATTCTAAGAAATTTACAGTCATAAACACCCATAGGGGTCTGTATGTATAGGTATAATCGGTTAGTGTATGGGCTGTCGTCGAGTCCAGGCATTTTCCAACGTATTATGTGCAACTTATTGAAGGGAATTCCTAACGTGGAAATATTTCTCGACGATGTAATAATAGGGGGGAAAAACAAACGTGAACATTTAGAAGCACTAGAGGAGGTTTTCTGTAGATTACATCGTTTTGGACTTAAATTAAAAAGTAACAAATGTGTGTTTTTAGTAAAAGAAGTAAAGTTTTTGGGTTATATCATTAGTAATGACGGCACGGTTGGCGCAGTTGCTCAAGCAATGGACTGCTGCGCTGCGTGTCGCGGGTTCGATTCCCGCACGGAACAAATATTTGTATGACCTACAGATAGTTGTTCTGGGTCTGGGTATTTGACTGGCCTGTTGGTCTAGTGGTTAGTGACCCTAACTGCTATGCCGGAGGTCGTGGGTTCGATTCCCACCCAGGACAAATGTTTGTGTGATGAGCACGATCATTTGTTCTGTGTCTGGGTGTAATTTATCTATAATATGTATGTATTTAGAAATATATAAGTATGTTTATCAGTTGTCTAGTACCCATAACACAAGCTCTGCTTAGCTTGGGACTAGATGGCGTTGTGTGATAGTTGTGGAATATTATATTATTTGTGTATGTGAGTTTAAATGTTTGTGAACGCACCCACGATACAGGAGAAATTCCTAGTGTGGGGCAACGTTTTTAAAAAAAAAAAAATGAGGGAATTAAAACAGATCCGTCCAAGGTTCAGGCCATCATTAATATTCCCCGACCGACAAATATAACAGAATTAAGGTCGTTTTTGGGAATTACTAACTTTTATGGGAAATTTGTTAAGAATATGAGTAGTAGGTTAGAAACACTTTACGAACTGTTAAAAAAAGGTCAACAGTGGGATTGGTCGACTGAGTGTGAAAAGTGTTTTGTAGAAATAAAAAAGATTCTAGCAGGGGGGCAAGTGTTAGCGCATTACGAACCTCGGAAACCATTGGTATTAACGTGTGATGCCAGCGGGCGCGGGGTTGGGGGGGTATTGACACAGCCCGGCGAACGAGGCGAGCAGCCGGTCGCCTATGCGTCACGCACACTTACGGAAGCGGAAAAAAATTATTCACAAATACACCGGGAGGCGCTAGCTATTATATTCTGTGTAAATAAATTTCATCAGTATTTATATAGCCGTAACTTCATTCTACGTACGGATCATAAACCGTTACCATCTTATTATAAAAAACTTCCATTACTTCCAGTCACTTCAAGATTATTAATTAAATACAAGTAAAAGAACAGTATTCTTTTGTGGTGAGATAGTGTGTGGCGTGTGCATTAATGTTTTTTTTTAAGAAAATGGATTAACCAAAGAAAAAAGGAGTGTAAATAATTGGATGTCAGAAGAAAAGGTTAGTGATGCATAAAACTGACATAATATTTGATGCACTAGAAACTATGTACAAGTTAAAGTTGATGCAATATAACCTACAGTTCGGCTAAAATACTAAGATAAATCAACGAAAACCATCTTTTGACAATTTAGTAATTAAAAAACTTCTTTGTACACAATATTCTAAACTAATTTGTCATTAGGCGCTAAACTATCAAGCTATTGGGTGAACTTACTCATGAGCGAGCAACATAAAACAGTCCATGAGAGAAGCAATGTTCTCTCAAGTCAATACCCGCAAATTTGAGATTTTGCACCTGAGACTTGGCTTGTCTTGACTTGGCTTGTCATTGCGAAGCAGACTTTTAGGGGATGCTGTAATCGTTTAAATTCGAACGGGATATTATTAGGTATTAATGGGATTCGTGGAATAAGTACAGTTTCCCCTTTCGCACACCCAGTTAATATAGTGGCTTCCACTATATTGCGATGTAACGCTTTCACTTGCAGTCTCGTGCTACTAATTACCCTGTAGAATTTTTAAATTCTACAGGGTAATTAGTAGCACGAGACTGCATCTGTATTAACCACAGTATCAATTGAAGTGTAGACCTTTTCTTCGCCCTCAAATGACATGAGCAGGATATCGTTGATAGCTGCTGCTTGATCGTTCTTTGGAGTAAGTATGGCACGCTCACATAACCATTCAATAGGCTTGTCATTTATATGAATAATGTCTGGATAAACTTTATACAGCAATTCTTGAACCGTAGTAACTCAACTCAAAAACTCAAACTCAAAGCATTTATTTCAATTAAACCATTACTGGCACTTTTGAATGTCATAAGAACAATTCATAAAACAAAACTACGAAAAACTACGAGTGCAATACGTCATTCCGAAAGCCACCACGCCGAACCACACGCCGCCGAATGCCCGCAACGACGAACACTGCAAGCAAAAAAGCACGCAGCGACGCACACCGCAACAACGAATGCACGAGACCTCGAATCACGGAACAACGAATGCACGCCGCAACGCGCAACCGCCGCTCCGCGACCCGGAGCCCCGCGCACCCGCCACCACGGCACGCGCCGCCGCGCGCCCCCGCACCCACAGCAATCGCCGCCGCCGGTAACATCCGGCACCGCGCAACCCGACGCAGCAACCCCCGAAACAACGTATTGCACTCCTAAGCTACAGTCACAGTCACAAGGCATAATAACTTGTGAAAGTACTGTAGTTGCCAGTTCCCTAGCGTAGATCTCTATGGAGAAGAACGGGCAAGAAACTCCATGGACACTCTTTTAAATCAAAATATTGTTACAAAATCTTGGTTGGTCATTCATGTTGAGATGGTATATTATGTGAGAACTGCAAGACGTGCAAGTTAAGAGCGTCCGGTAATAAAAAAGTAAAAAAGGTATAATAAACAAATAAAAAAAAATATGTATATATTTATAAACCATGGCAACTAAGAGATGACCAGTCTCCACTGACAGCGCCCGTTCACGAACATGACGCATGGATCAGCACCATTCAACTCAACCATTTTGAAGGGAACTAAATGATCCGACACACGCGCCACCATCAGCGAGACATTTGAGTGAGCATGACATTCTCTCAGCCACCAGGGCATCGTCATTAAAAATAATATATCTAAATGTAAAAAGTGGCTTTATAGTACATAGTACTCACATATGTGCCATGCAATTATAACAACTGTGCACAATTCTTCCGGGATGGTTATCTATGTTTGTTTTTCTTTTTTTCTATTAATGTCACTGACTCATATTGGGACAATAAACTTCTTAATAAGTTATCATCATAATTTATTGGAGTTATTAGTTAGTTTATAGATGAATGGTCACGCTCTAAAACATGTACCTCCCGACAACCCTTATCAACTTTAAGTTGCGAAGGTGTATCAATTCCAAAATCATGTTCTTCTACACCTACCTCCATACGACGCCGAGTAATTTTCTGTGCCGCTATGGTAAGATACATCAATGCCCACTGGACAAATCTTGGCTGAATCGTAATCGCCTTACCGAATAGTCGTTAGATCCAGATTCCGTAAATATATGAGATCGTTTCTATAAACTTCAAACTTAAATGGGAATATTAATCCTGATGCTATTAACTCACAAAATCTGTCATAAGTAGCATTTTTCATCATATCGGCAAAATAGTCATCAGGTGCTACGTAGTTATCACCATTCCTGTCGTGGGTCATAATTGAAAACTTGCTCCAGTCATTAACCACATATCTGACAATTTCTGAACGCACCTCCATCGCTCTATCTCACGAAACAAACATGCACCGTCACCAACAATAGGGACGACAGTATATTCTTCAACATCTCCATTAACGTTCATATTTTCTTTAGCCATTTTAAAACCCATACTTAAACCAAACGAAAACAAAACAAATGCCAAAAACAAAGCAGAGTCTATAACCAAAACTATTTAACCGAAATAAAGCAAATGCAACCCAAAATATGCCAAGAAAAGAACAGCCAACATAGTTAAATATAATCCGCTAGAAATATTTAGGTATAGTATGTGGTATTAAATACGGCAGCCACTCATCATCGGGTTTATGTAACTCAGTGAAAACACAACGATAGCGCGTTTTATAATACCACTAACGCCATCTATTATGTTTTCTTTCTTTTTCTTTTCTTTATCTATTGTCAACGTTAAGAACTAAAAAATATTTTGTTCGTCTTAATTTATTCGTTCCATTAGGTACTGATAGGTTCAAACTAACATATTTACATCCTCCATCATCCCTTATTTTATCCCCATGGGGGTTGAATTTATCAAAATTCTATTTAAGAGGACGTCTGCATCATAGTAGCTCCAATCTTTAATGTCAGTTCAATCAGTCGAAAATCTAAGAAGATTTATAGAAACTTTCATCCCCTATTTTATCCCCTTGGGGTAGAATTGATCAAAATCCTTTCTTAGCGGATGCCTACGTCATAACATCTACCTTTTTTTTTGGGGGGGGGGTGGAAAATCATCAAATAACCCTTCTCGCTCTTGGGCAGAGCGAACGGGAGTGTCAGACTTCTACTGACTAAAAACCACCCATGTTCCTTCTTAGCCCTTGTGCCGAGAACGCGGTATCTCTTTTAAACAACCCGCAGCCCCGACGGGAATGACGTTACCCTTACTTAAAATACTATATGTCGCCGCGGCGGCTGAGACGTGACGTTCTCTCCCTCTTATGTTCCGCGGCCTCTTTTGCTAGCATCACTGCTTCGCAGAAGGAGGCGACGGCGTCCTATTCCTCCTCGCCCCGGACCATGGCTTGCACCAGGGCCGGATGCGAGAGGTCGCCGCCGCCGATCGCCGCTACCATAACATCTACCTGCATGCCCAGTTTCAACCAGATCCGTCCAGTGGTTTGGGCTGTGCGTTGATAGATCACTATGTCAGTCAGTCAGTCACCTGCGAGTTATGTATATTTTTCGTACCACTTGCTCAAAAAAGTGACATTTTATGCCACAAAAAGCGAACATAACAATAGTCATTTTTAATCTGTTAAAAACAGGGAAAGAAAATTGTACTGAATTTCATTCATCCTCTAGGGGGAGAATGTGATTTAAATTTGGAATACTTACCGAAATTTATACTGAACTACATCTGTGTTTACACCATTGAGTTTGTTTATAAAGCATTATACATCGTTTTGAAAAAGGAATACGCATTTATTATGTAGTTATGATTATTAAATAAAATTACGAAAATCGACGAGGCCGTATGAGCTTGATGCCTTTGCTTTTCCGACAAAAAAATATCAGTCTAGGAATTTGCTGCTTTTTTGTTTTCTTCAAATACATAAACGTTCAGTTTATTTTACTTTTATTAGTCATTATCACACTAATATTAAAAGGCGAAAGTTTGTGAGTGTGGGAGTGTGTATGTTTGTTACTTCTTCACGCAAAAACGACTGCACGGATTTGGATGAAATTTGGTACACAGATAGTTTATAACCTAGATTAACAAATAGTACAGTTTTTATCCCGATTTTATATTCCCGTGGGTTGTAGCGGGTGAAGCCGCTGGCAACAGCTAGTTTTTAATAAATGCTTATCTCATATTTAATAAAGGCTTATCTCATATTATTATTGTGTTGATTTTTTCGCAAATGGTACGAAAAGTAGAGTATTTTCCTCGGTGATAAAGCTGTCTTAGTCTTGGGTGAACTGAAATCCCTCGCTACACTCGCGATTTAAATCGTCACCCGCGACAGAAGACACTGCTTTATCCCTTTTTTTTTTTGGTGGGTGTAAAATCATCGAATAACCCCTCCCGCTCTTGCCCTTGGGCAGAGCGAAAGGGAGTGTCAGACTTCTACTGACTGCAAACCACCCATGTTCCTTCTTCGCCCTCTATGTCGAGGCCGCGATAACCGGTGGACTACCCGCGGCCCCGGCAGGCGTCGGCCCTTTCGGGCCCCTCCCATGTAGCTGACATCTCTTTGAGGCGCGCGTGGAACACGAACGCGCCGTCGACACGGCTTGTTTTCGTCGTTTGACGGACGGACGGCGAGTTAGCCCATCACTCACCGTCCACAGGCCCGCGTCTACGGTGGCCGGAGGTCATCGCGGGACCCCCGACGCCCGGAGCGCCTCCCGCGGCGGCTGGGACGAGAGGTTCTCTCCCTCTCGCGTTCCGCCACCTCCTTCGCCAGCATCACTGCTTTGCAGAAGGAGGCGACGGCAATTTATTGAAGATACAATAGGTGAATGGTCACGCTCTAAAACATGTACCTCTCGACAACCCTTATCAACTTTAAGTTGCGAAGGTGTATCAATTCCAAAATCATGTTCTTCTACACCTACCTCCATACAACGCCGAGTAATTTTCTGTGCCGCTATGGGAAAATACATCAATGCCCACTGGACAAATCTTAGCTGAATCGTAATCGCCTTACCGAATAGTCGTTAGATCCAGATTCCGTAAATATGTATATGAGATCGTTTCTATAAACTTCAAACTTAAATGGGAATATTAATCCTGATGCTATTAACTCACAAAATCCGCCTTAAGTAACATTATTCATCATATCGGCAAAATATTCATCAGGTGTTACGTAGTTATCACCATTCCTGTCGTGGGTCATAATTGAAAACTTGCTCCAGTCATTAACCACATATCTGACAATTTTTGAACGCACCTCCATCGCTCTATCTCACGAAACAAACATGCACCGTCACCAATAATAGGGACGACAGTATATTCTTCAACATCTCCATTAACGTTCATATTTTCTTTAGCCATTTTAAAACCTATACTTAAACCAAACGAAAACAAAACAAATGCCAAATACAAAGCAGAGTCTATAACCAAAACTATTTAACCGAAATAAAGCAAATGCATCCCAAAATATGCCAAGAAAAGAACAGCCAAAATCGTTAAATATAATCCGCTAGAAATATTTAGGTATAGTATGTGGTATTAAATACGGCGGCCACTCATCATCGGGTTTATGTAACTCAGGGAAAACACAACGATAGCGCGTTTTAAAATACTACTAACGCCATCTATTATGTTTTCTTTCTTTTTCTTTTCTTTATATATTGTCAACATTAAGAACTAAAAAATATTTTGTTAGTCTTAATTTATTCGTTCCATTAGGTACTGATCCCCATGGGGGTTGAATTTATCAAAATTCTATTTAGGAGGACGTCTGCATCGTAGTAGCTCCAATCATTAATTTCAGTTCAATCAGTCGAAAATCTAAGAAGATTTATACAAACTTTCATCCCCTATTTTATCCCCTTGGGGTAGAATTGATCAAAATCCTTTCATAGCGGATGCCTACGTCATAACATCTACCTTTTTTTTGGGGGGATGGAAAATCATCCAATAACCCCTCTCGCCCTTGGGCAGAGCGAAAGGGAGTGTCAGACTTTGACTAAAAACCACCCATGTTCCTTCTTAGCCCTTGTGCCGAGGACGCGGTATCTCCTTTAAACAACCCGCAGCCCCGACGGGAATGACGTTACCCTTACTTAAAATACTATACATACATATGTCGCCGCGGCGGCTGAAACGTGACGTTCTCTCCCTCTTATGTTCCGCCGCCTCTTTCGCTAGCATCACTGCTTCGCAGAAGGAGGCGACGGCGTCCTATTCCTCCTCGCCCCGGACCATGGCTTGCACCAGGGCCGGATGCGAGAGACCGTCGCCGATCGCCGCTATCAAAACATCTACCTGCATGCCAAATTTCAGCCAGATCCGTCCAGTGGTTTGGGCTGTGCGTTGATAGATCAATATGTCAGTCAGTCAGTCACCTGTGAGTTATGTATATTTTTCGTACCACTTGCTCAAAAAAGTGACATTCTATGCCACAAAAAGCGAACATAACAATAGTCATTTTTAATCTGTTAAAAACAGGGAAAGAAAATTGTACTAAATTCTCTAGGGGGACAATGTGATTTAAATTTGGAATACTTACCGAAATTTATACTGAACTACATCTGTGTTTACACCATTGAGTTTGTATATAAAGCATTTTACATCTTTTTGAAAAAGGAATACGCATTTATTATGTAGTTATGATTATTAAATAAAATTACGAAAACCGACGAGGCCGTATGAGCTTGATGCCTTTGCTATTCCGACAAAAAAATATTAGTTTAGGAATTTGCCGCGTTTTTGTTTTCTTCAAATACATAATATGTTCAGTTTATTTTACTTATATTAGTCATTATCACACTAATATTATAAAGGCGAAAGTTTGTGAGTGTGTATGTTTGTTACTTCTTCACGCATAAACGACTGCACGAATTTGGATGAAATTTGGTACACAGATAGTTTATAACCTAGATTAACAAATAGGTTAGTTTTTATCCCGATTTTATAATCCCGTGGGTTGTAGCGGGTGAAGCCGCTGACAACAGCTAGTTTTTAATAAATGCTTATCTCATATTTAATAAAGGCTTATCTCATATTATTATTGTGTTAATTTTTTCGCAAATGGTACGAAAAGTAGAGTATTTTCCTCGGTGATAAAGCTGTCTTAGTCTTGGGTGAACTTAAATCCCTCGGTTTACTCGCGATTTAAATCGTCACCCGCGACAGAAGACACTGCTTCATCCCCTTCGTTAATAATGTACTATTTTATACAAACTTTCATCCCCTATTTTATCCCCTTAGGGGTGGAATTTATCAAAATTATTTCTTAAGGGATGCCTACGTCATAGTAGCTTTATGCATGCAAAGTCTCAGCCCGATCGGCTTAAAATTGACAAAGTTTCATACAAACTTTCATCCCCTATTTTATCCCCTTGTGGGTAGAATTGATCAAAATCCTTTCTTAGCGGATGCCTACGTCATAACATCTACCGGCATGCCAAATTTCAGCCAGATCCGTCTAGTGGTTTGGGCTGTGCGTTGATAGATCACTATGTCAGTCAGTCACCTTTGAATTATATATATTTAGATGCTCAAAAAATGCAACATTTAAAAGCGAAATTGAAAGGAGAGCCAGAGCGATTAATACAGCACATGATCATTAGTGCTGATAATTACGAAGCCTGTGCAGATCCTTCAACAGAGGTACGATAATAAGAGGCTATTATTTACCTACCAGGCGAACACTCTACTTAGTCTACCCAACATACAAGCTCCAACGGCATCTGTACTGAAAAGAATGCATGATACGACTATTGAGTGCCTTGAGGCTATTAAGAATCTACAATACGATACTTCTAATTGGGATCCTTTAGTGGTTCACATTTTGCTGCAAAAACTGGATTCAGACACACGCCAGTCCTTCAAGGAAACCATGGAAAATCCAAGGGAAATGCCAACATTAAACGAGTTCCTGAAATTCATTGAAACCAAGTTCATGTCAATGGAATCGGATACAAACTCGAACCGTTCTCGAAACTTCAACAGTCAAAAGCAAAACATTCAACCGAAAACAGTTCATAATGCAACATACCATAAGCCTAAGGTGCAACAACAGAACGGTCAAGTTGGATCTAAGAACACACCAAGAACATTTCATAACAAGCAAACATTCCATAATTCCAATATAACTTGCCCAAAATGTAATAACCAACACGGTCTCTATAATTGCAGAGAATTCTTAAGTATGTCACCAGAGGAAAGGTTAAAAACCGCTAACAACCTACATGTATGTCTAAATTGCCTGTTTAGTCATAACGGCGAAAGATGTACGTCGGAAAAAAAGTGCAAGCACTGCGATGAGCCGCATAGTAGCATTTTGCATGAAGCGATTAGCGTTGCGAAACCGAAAAGCGGCAGGGCTAATCTAGGTCAATAATTAAACACACACTTAGCACATGACAACTCGAATGAGGTATTGCTAGCCACGGCTCAGGTCAAGGTGATAGCTAATGATGGAACTACGATCATTTTACGCGCTTTATTAGATCAGGGTTCACAGGTCAGCCTTATTACAGAAAATGCTGCACAAAGATTGCAGTTAAAACGGAGCAAGATGAACGCCGTGGTGTCAGGTGTTGGTGCTTCAGCCACCACCATGTGTAAAGGGGTGCTTCATCTTAAATGCCAAGCCATATACGATGACTTCAACATTAAAATTAAGGCACTTATTATGCCGGCAATAACAAACAAACTGCCTAGTAAAACAGTGAGCAAAGGCAGTTTTCAACATATACAAGATTTACAACTCGCCGATCCTGATTTCAATATATCTCAGGACATAGATTTATTATTGGGAGCCGATGTATATTCCGAGATATTGCTAGAGGGATTAATCAAAACAAACACGTCATCCATCATAGCACAACGGACGCATTTAGGCTGGGTAGTATGTGGTAATTACAAAACATTCAATTGCCATGTAATTGTCAACAACATTCAGGAGCTTGCCCAATTCTGGGAACAGGAGTCATTGCAAGAAAATAAAGAAGATATGGACCCCGACAACAAGTGCGAACATTTGTACAAGGAGACAACACAACGACTTCCTGATGGGCGATACCAAGTTCGTCTTCCCCTTAAGGACAATTTTATTGAACATTTAGGAACTTCAAAACCACAGGCCATAGCCCAATTTCAACAACTAGAGCGAAAAATGGCTAAAAATCATGCTTTTGCAAAAGATTACAAAGCTTTTATAGAAGAATATGAAGATATGGGTCACATGGAGCAAGTCGAAAGCAACACTAGAAACAGAAACATTGAATATTTTCTCCCACACCACGGGGTAGTGCGACCCGGTGCTATCACAACGAAACTGAGAGTTGTATTCAATGCGTCGGCGAAAACAAGTTCGAAACACAGTCTAAACGACTTAATGGAAGCGGGGCCAAATCTACAGAAAGACATCCTTAGCATCTTGCTGAAATGGAGACAGTACAAGTATGTGCTAACATCAGACATTGAGAAAATGTACCGTTTTATAATGGTGCATCCAGAACATCAACCCTTACAGAAAATAGTGTGGAGAAATTGTCCAAGGCAAATGCTAAGAGAATATCAATTGTGTACAGTCACGTATGGTACTAAGGCCGCTCCATTCTTAGCGCTCCGAACACTTCAACAGCTAGCGATTGACGAAGGTGATAAGTACCCGGAAGCAAAAAACATCTTACTCAACCAATTTTTTGTAGATGATGCCTTATTCGGAAAGGATACCATGGACGAGGCCCGTGATACAAGAGACCAACTTATACAGCTACTAAAAGAAGGTGGTTTCAATCTCAGAAAGTGGTCGAGTAATGAACAGCAACTGCTAGAAGATCTGCCAGAAAATATGGTTAGCCCAGTCAGTTTAAGCTTTACAGAGGAGTCAGCGTCAAAAGCATTAGGCTTGATATGGGATCCGAAACAAGATAAATTCATATTTTCAACCACATTAAAAAACAAAAACAACATAAACATTAATAAAAATTCGTCAAAACGGCAAATTTTAAGCGACATATCAACAATTTTTGATCCGTTGGGGTTGCTATCCCCAATAACAATCAAGGCCAAAATTCTATTTCAACAGATCTGGAAGTACAAAATCGAATGGGATGATGCCGTTCCAGATGGAATAGAAAAGGAATGGAGAACATTAAAAACCGAGTTAACAAACATGCAACCTTTCAAAATTAACCGATGGCTTGGATTAGAAACAAACAAGGATTGCGAATTACACGCATTCTGTGACGCATCGGAAAAGGCTTTCTCGTGCGTGGTGTACAGCACAGTTAGAGAGGGAAAGCGGAAACAAATAGCATTGGTTGCGGCAAAAACAAAGGTCGCTCCAATCCAAAAACAGCAAACACTCCCCAGACTTGAGTTATGCGGCGCTCAGCTGTTAGCACAATTGGTTAAGAAAATAAAACATTGCCTCAATAAACCTAACATTAAAGTAACAGCATGGACGGACTCCATGATCGTGCTTGGCTGGCTACAGGGCGATATCTCGCGATGGAAGGCCTACGTCGGACACAGAGTTCAGGAGATAACATCTGTAGTGCCCGCCGAGAGCTGGAAGCACGTAAGGTCGGAGCAAAACCCGGCCGACTGCGCGTCACGTGGATTACTACCTTCTCAGTTACACAACTTTCCTCTGTGGTTTGATGGACCCGAATGGCTTAGCAGTGCAAACATTCCTGAAATATGTGACACGATTACGACACCAGAAGTAGAAGTAAAAAAGGTGCATGCAGTTACTTCAAGAACTAACGAAAACAAAAACATGAACTTTGTAACACAACTCCTTATCGAGAACAGCTGTATTATGACTACAATACGCATCGTAGCTTGGGTGTCGCGTTTCATCACAAACACGTCACAAAGTCACAGAGAAGCCTTGGCAATGAATCATACAAATATGAATGACCCGCCCGCGTCAAAACAATGTAATTTAACACTCGCTGATATTCGACGCGCTACTAACATAATTATAAAACAGGTGCAAAATGAACATTATGGTCAAGAAATCCGAGATTTAAAAACAAAAGGGAAAGTTAGCAACAATAGTACACTTCTGAAACTTTGCCCTTATCTAGATGACAATAACATATTACGCGTCGGAGGGAGGTTACAGAATTCAAATTTACCTGAAGAAACAAAACACCCTGTTATCATACCAAAAAACAGCAAGCTGGCAAACCTTCTCATTGCCCGTGCGCATTTAACAACACTACACGGTGGAGCGAGATTAACTATGGCTACATTGCGACAAAAATATTGGATAACAGGAGGAAACCACACTGTTAAAAAATACCTGCAAGACTGTGTAAAATGCTGTCGCTTCAAAACATCGAAACAATACCAGTTGATGGCTGACTTGCCCAGTGAGAGGATAACGCAATCACCACCTTTCTATCACACAGGGGTGGACTTCACGGGATTCGTTAGCGTCAAACTAAACAAGGGTCGAGGCGTCAGAACGAGTAAAGGTTATATCGTGGTATTTATATGCATGGCAACAAAGGCAGTGCATTTAGAACTCGCCTCAGATTTATCAACACAAACATTTATACTGGCTCTCAATCGCATGATTGGGCGACGAGGCTGCCCGAAACATATTTACTCCGACAACGGAACAAACTTTGTTGGAGCCGAAAGGGAGTTAGCTAAACAACTGCATAATATCACAAACATTCAACAACGACACTTTGTCGAGAAGGAGCACCGAAATGGGAATAGAGTGGCATTTCAACGCCCCAAGCTGGCCGACTGCGGGAGGACTTTGGGAAGCTGCAGTTAAGTCTATGAAATATCACCTAAAGCGGGTTCTAGGAGAACAAAAGTTGACATACGAAGAGTTTTTAACACTACTTACACAAATCGAAGCCTGCATGAACTCTAGACCAATTTGCTCACTAACAGAGGACGTGGACGATATTGATTACCTAACTCCAGCACATTTTTTGATTGGCCGACCAGTGACATTCCTACCAACTGAAAATCTCAAAGATCAAAACATTAACATTCGACATAGATGGCAGTTACTAAACAAAATGAAACAAGGGTTTTGGACCAAGTGGTCGTCAGAATACCTGCAACAACTTCAAGTTCGTAGTAAATGGCTAAACAAAACAAACAATTTAACAATCGGGGATATTGTCTTAATCAAAGAGGACAACCTTCCTCCTGCGAAATGGGCACTTGGCAGAATACAGGAAGTTCATCCGGGGAAAGATAATCTGGTCAGAGTAGTGACGATGAAAACAAAGACAGGTCTACTAACAAGACCAATCACAAAATTAGTTAAGCTCCCAATACCAGAACCTCATATAGAAAAACCTGACACCACCACCTCAAATGAAACAATCTGTAAAGAAAAACAAAAATCAACAACAAATAACACTAACCGAAAACAACGACCTAAGTCAAAGAAAATAAATTCCAGCCTGCTGTGTACACTCATAACATTATTAACATTATTTCAACCCACTAAGCAAAGTAGTGACGCCATAAATATCACACCGTTCGATCCAAATAGAGCAGTGTACTTTGACAAAATCGGCAATCTGCAAAGCGTGCATGATGACTGGAAAATTGTTACCTACTACAACATGACATCTTACTGGCAAGGCATGGAAAACATACATCGAGTTGTGATACACCTGGGAGAAAAGTGTGAGCAATTTGCATATCAAACGATGTGCAAAACTATTATGACTGAATTCGAACAGGAACTCAACGAACTTGATCATAACAATTACATGTTGGAAACACATCATGGCCAGACAAGGGGCCGCATTACTCGAGGTCTTGTCAATGGAATAGGTTACCTTGCAAACAGCCTGTTCGGCGTGCTAGACGAAAGTTTCGCTATACAATATAAAAAAGACATAGAAACATTACAAAACAACAGAGACCATTTATTAAAACTGATAAAAGGGCAAACATCAATCATGGAGGCGCAAAATAACATTATAAAGAGAAATGAAGAGGCGATGAACACTCAGTTCAATCTTTTAGATCAACATCTTAACGCTACAGAGATCTATTTACAGAAATTGAGTAAAAGTGTTGAGCAAGAAGAAGCTTTGAATTACTTTAACATCATGGCTCTGACCAGTTCAACAATTCTGTCTAAACTGCGCCACATGCAACACATGCTTCTAGATACAGCCATTAACATTCATCATGGTCATGTGGACACCAGACTTTTACCGCAGAGCCAGCTCTTTCAGGAGCTCAACATTATTTCTGGACAATTGCCACAACAATTATCGATACCCGTTGACAACATTCAAACCCAATTAGCTGATATATACAAGCTACTAGAGGTAAAGTCTAGATTGTATGAGAATTATTTTATTATCGAAATTACACTACCATTAACAGGGGACACTCCATTCACTGTCTATAAAACAGTTCCTATACCAATGATAAAAAATAACAAACATACACTTACAATGAAAACAAATTCAGATTATGTTGCAGTCAATATAAGAAAAGAGACTTATATGCAGCTCACAGACAGTGACCTGCGAAGGCAAAGGCAAAGTCACCACCGGCGCGTCCACCAGATTACCGCCACAGAAGCCACCAAGAGCTACAGCATCCAATGACAACATCGAACTGACTTCGATCAGAAATGCTACCTACGCGACACCACATTCTTTTAACATTTAACTAACTCTAATTAACTTTATTCACCTTAGTTACTCTTAATTACATTAGTAAAATATTTTTTAATAAGTTATCTCAATTGTTGCCCCGCCAAGATGTACGGTCAGCAACCGCACATTGTACTTTGGCCTAGTTTTAAATACTGCTAATATTGTAAATTAAGAAAATATAGTCTCATCACGTACGCAAGTACGTCAGTCTTCGTTTTGATATCGAGCTCTCGCAACAGTTAACATTTTGTAACAATTTTATAACATTTTAGAACATTTTTTACAACATTTTTTATTACTTTTTAATTGAATTAATTTAGTGAAGTTTAACATTAAATACTTTTAAGAACATTAACATTTTTCATTATATGTAAGGGTATCGCCCTTACAGGAGGGATGAGAAGTCGCCGCTCGGCATCGTCTACCGCGGACTGGCAGTATTGGTGAGCCGCAGAGTGGTTCACCAGCCGCTCCCCGAGCAACCTACCTCGACCTTCAGCGTGCTAGGGGTTCAGCTGCATGTCGCCGGCGAGGACCTGAACATCTACGCCGCCTACCACCCGCCCGGCTCCCCGCTCAACTTGGCAGAGCTAAGGGCGGTGCTATCGCCACCAACCCTGCATCCGACACTCCTCGCTGGTGACATGAACATCAAGCACCCGGCCTGGAACAGCCGCGTCGCCAACGCTTGGGGAGGACGGCTACTCACCGACTCTATGGCCCACGGATACACGGTGTCCGGCCCCGACACTCCGACTCACTACCCAGACTGCGCCACTCAATCACCCGACGTGCTAGACATCGTGGTCCACAAGGGCCTGGGCTGCCAGCTCACGCAACAGGTGATAGACGACGAGATGCAGTCAGACCATCAGCCGGTACTCGTCGTCCTGTCTGAGATGCCGACCAGACTCTCGCCTCCTGCGCCACGTCGATCAACGGACTGGCAACAGTTCGTGGAAGCGATGGAGGCCACCACTCCTACTTGGCCCGTACAGACCGCCGCAGACGTCGACGGGCTAGCCGAGGAGCTCACCGCTTGCATCCAGCGCGCCCTAGAGGGCGCCACCACCACCATGCCGCCAACGGAGGGAATGGCCTACAAGCCCCTCCCCGCCCACCTCAAGCATCTGATAGCGCAGCGAAAGCGGCTACGCAAGCGGTGGCAGGATACCGGCTGCCCGACCATGAAGCGGGACTTGAATCGTCTCGCGGAGAGGGTCAAGGCCAAGCTACAGGAGCACAACTCCGCGAGCTGGGAGGAACGTATCGACGCCGCGGAGGGGGACTGGCCGTCGATACACAAGCTCTGCAGGCAGCTTGCGAACACCCCGGCTCCGGTGCGTCCACTTCGCCACAGCGACGGGGCGCCACGGTACGCCGCACAGGACCGCGCGGAGATCTTCGCCGACCACCTGGAGCGTCAATTCACGCCGAACCCAGCTGTCGACCATGAGCACATCGCAGCAGTCGAGAGGCACCTTGGGGAATACTTTGCCACGCCGATAGCTCCCGACGAGGCACCAATACACTTCTCTCCTGGGGCAGTCAGACGCGCCATCCTAAGGACAAAGCTGAGGAAGGCCCCCGGCGCGGACAGCGTGCCCAACGCAGCGCTGCGCCACCTGCCATACCGTACGGTAGCGGCGCTGGCGCGCCTGTTCACGGGCATCCTCCGCACAGGGGTTTTTCCGGCTGTCTGGAAGGAAGGGCGCGTCATCATGCTGCCCAAGCCCCGCAAGGACGTACTGAGGCCTGAGAGCTATCGGCCGATCACGCTCCTCTCCACTATCTCCAAGGTGTTTGAGCAACTCCTGCTGCGACACTTGAACCCGCACATCACGCCGCGCCCAGAACAGTTTGGGTTCCGTGCGGCGCACTCTACGACGCTCCAGTTGTCCAGGGTGCTGCACCTCCTCGCGGGCGCCGTCAACAAGAAGGAGCGCGCGGTCGCAGTATTCCTGGACATGGAGAAGGCCTTCGATCGCGTGTGGCACGCCGGTCTGATATACAAGATGTCACTGTCAGACGCGCCTCGTCGCTTGATACAGGTGGTCTCCTCCTTCCTCTCCGGCAGAACTTTCGGTGAACGTAGGTAAGACACAGGCAATCGCCGTCGGCGGCTACAAAATACCGCCACCCTTGACTCTTCAGAGAGCCGACGTTTCGTGGTCGCCCCAGGTAAAGTACCTAGGGGTCACCATTGACCGTCGGCTCTCAATGGGCAGCCACGTCAAGCAGGTAGTCGACAGGTGCCGGACAGCGCGGTACCTACTGCGTCCGGTGCTCCGATCCCGCCTCCCGCTGCGGGCCAGGCTGGCCGTGTACAAAACGTACCTGCGCCCTATCATCACGTACGCCGCCCCAGCCTGGCTCGCCCTCACTAGCGAGACCAACAGAAAGAAACTCCGTGCGCAACAAAACATCGCATTGCGCAACATCGTCGGTGCGCCTCGCTATGTGAGGAACGCCACCATCCAGCGGGACTTGGAAATCGAGAGCCTGGACGACTTCTGCCGCCGCCTCGCGTCAAACATGTTCGCGCGGGCCGACGCGTCCACCTGGCCCCAGGTCAAGGACATAGCGCCATGGCACGCGCGGCCACCTGACGCGAGGCCCTACCCCCGTGACCTCCTACCTGCAGACGTTGGCTAGCCCCACCGGTCTCGACGTACACCGGGTAATGTCGTTACACCTACACGCGACTTA
Source organism: Diarsia rubi (assembly GCA_932274075.1). Classification (NCBI taxonomy): domain Eukaryota; kingdom Metazoa; phylum Arthropoda; class Insecta; order Lepidoptera; family Noctuidae; genus Diarsia; species Diarsia rubi. The sequence goes on along the minus strand of OW026434.1, from coordinate 3,594,328 downwards.
CCCAAACAACACGACTCCACATTCACTACACTCACCCGTAGTGCGCTGTGTTCTAAGTTAATATAGGCACAGCGCGCCGCGACTCATTCACACACGAACTTTACACACGAAAGAACCCACGCGACGAACGTGCGGCACTAGCTCGCCGTTCGATCGTAAACATGAGAGGTGTCACACAGATACATTGCCGCTCACACACATACACATACGGCCCTTGTCCCGCGCCGTGCTCGGCTCGACCTGAAAGCGACCGCGGGCGGGGGTCAACCCCTTGCGGTGGGGAGCGTCAGAGCCACCCCTGGCTGGTAAGCTGTCCGCCGGGCCTCCTCCGGGTAACCGGGGGTCTCACCTAGCGGCGGCTGTCCGCCGGGGTGGCGGGAAAAAAGCTGCGTCATTCGCATGGCGCCGCGACGCTCCCACCAGCCACAGATGACACCAACACACAGGCAGGTGACGTGAGCCCACGCACCTGCCGCAGTCCAAGGCCCATGAAGGCCGCCCCAAACGAGAGGTGTCCGCAGTGACGGACACAAGTGACACCTCGGGGAAAAGACAAAGGTCTACAACCCGAACTGAGCGCCCCCTGGCAGGGTAAGCAGAGACTGCCCACGAGCGGTGTTAGTTTCTCATGAGCCTCGATGCGAGCAAGTCACGAGGCGCGCGCGCCTGCTGTTCGGCCGCATTCCATTGCCAGAGGTGCCGCCGGCCACCGCGCCGTACCTTACTCAGTGTGTTCCGCGCGCTCGTCGCGCGCGGTCGTCAGATGCTTGCGGGTTGGCGGTAAACGAGCGCGTTGTGTTTGCGCAGGTCCCACACGTTTAAGACTTCTGAATTCACCGATGAGATGAGCCACTTATAAATTGAGTGGCATTTCAACGCGCCACTTTGGCCAACAGCTGGAGGCCTGTGGGAGGCTGCCGTCAAAGCAATTAAATATCACCTACATCGAGTACTGGGGGAACAGAAGCTTACTTTCGAACAATTCACTACTTTACTTAATCAAATTGAAGCCTGTCTAAACTCTCGCCCGCTGTGCCCATTAACAGAGAATGTCGAAGACCTGGAATATCTAACGCCAGGCCACTTCCTCATTGGCGGCCCCCTACTGTCACTACCACAAGAGGAGCAAGACTTTGCTGAGCACGACCTAAGAAACAGATGGAAGCTTGTTGAACAAATGAACGTGCACATCTGGAAGCGCTGGTCGAACGAATATCTACATCAATTGCAAACCCGTAGCAAATGGCAGCACCCAAAAGAAAACCTCAAACTAGGAAGCCTAGTATTAGTAAAAGATGAACATTTACCTCCTGGGCGCTGGGCTTTAGGAAGAGTCCAGGAACTACATCCAGGCGCCGATGGTCGAGTACGAGTTGTTACCTTGAAAACTGGAAAAGGTTCACTTAAACGACCAATAACGAAGCTATCACCATTACCGCTGAAACTAGAAGAAACAAGAGTAAACGAAGAGGAAGAGAAAATGACTCCTACTTCGGAAACTAAGAAACTAGGAGGCCCAACTAAAAACAAAAACAACTGGCTGTCACTTGTTCTCCTATCCATACTAGCGATGACGGGAATCGCACAATCAGCGCCAACGACGAATAACTGGAAGGTTACACCTATACCTAGCAATCATCCGATTTACTTCGATGAAGCTGGGACAATACAACTTTTACATGACGAATGGAATCTATTGGTTTACTATAACTTAACGTCATACTGGCAAGCAACTGATCGGATCAACGATTACGTGAACCAAATAGATAAACTATGCCAGAGAATATCACACGAGTACACGCCTTGTGAAACAATTGTCGGCCACCTACGTCATGAACTGAGTCACCTATCCGACTACAACTCTATGCTGTTCACTCAACATTCAAGACCAAAACGAGGTTACTTCGATGGAGTTGGAAAACTATCAAGAACTCTTTTTGGAGTGCTCGACGCAGACTTTTCTGAAAAGTACGAAAAAGACATACAGAACCTACAATCAAATGAATGATTAAACGAACTTACCTGTATGTGAAGTTCTATCATAATTATGCGAAGGCTTCGTCTGAAGGGATTAGCAAATAATACTTGTAGTACCGCGTAGTGGTCGCCATTCACGCACTTTATTTTAGAGATTTATATTTATATGAAAACAAATAAATATTACGGATATCACAAGGTGGGAGGTTTACTTATTCGTGTCATTTAGTTTAGAGTGTGTCGCAAATATTTCACGGTATTCGGGTGAACTTGTTGTTAACGGGGAGGGAGGGTTGCTAATCCCTTCGGACGAAGCCTTCGCATAATTATGATAGAACTTCACATACAGGTAAGTTCGTTTAATCATTAATTATACTCAGGCTTCGTCCTCGGGATTAGCAAATAATACTTGTAGTGATTTAGAGATTTAGGTGAAATATTAAGTTTTATTAAGAATTTTTATAATCAGTGAACAATTCCTATTACATTTTGTAGTAAGTAATTAAATTATTTGAATTTTAATCATGAGTTCCGTCGACAACTGCTCGTGCAAAAGAATCATCATTATTACTATTGTTACGAGCTGGGTATGGGATAAATAAAAGCACTACCAATTGAACACACGAAATAGCTTTATTACTCGCAAAACACTAATACAGAATCGCAAAAAACTATTGAACACTTTGTCGCACTAGATTTCTCTTAGAACCTTCCGTTGTCTCGCTTAAAAATAGACTGACTGCTGCGTCCTCTCTCGGTCCTTTTATACCCCAAACACACAATAGATATTCGAGAAAGTTCGCTATTATTCCATAAAAAGCATCCAGAAAAACATTAACAAAAAAATAAACTTAAAGATAAAATAACCAACAAAGAAGAAGTTACTTTACGCCGTAGGTATACGGTCGAAATTACAATGCAAGTACCGCTGACGCCGGACGCAGTAGTTACCTACAGAATAGAATTAGGTACCTACTAGAATTCACGCGTACTTCTTAGTTATTAAGCGAAGTTTCTTGAAGATTCTAGATGCCCGGCGTAACACTGCCCCCTCCTTAGACATGCTCGTCCCGAGCATCATTAGTCCCGTGATATCGCGCTAATCGGTCTACATGCACAACCTTAGGCGCACCTCGCGGACCCTTCTGTATTCGGTAGGTGACATCGTTGATCCTGGTCACAACTCGGTATGGTCCATCCCATTTTGCTTGCAATTTCGGGGACTTTCCCTTGCTCCGCACTGGGTTATGCAACCACAGCAGAGAACTTTCATCGAAACCCCTACTGTTTGCCTTCCGATCATAACGGGTCTTCATCTTCTCAGACATCTGTTGTCCGGATTGTCTGATATGCTCATACACATCATTTAACTTGTTACGCAGGTCATTTGCGTAATCCGTTACACTGCGTGGGACATCAGGGGGAGTTCCAGTGATTAAATCTGCAGGCAACCGTAGTTCCCTTCCAAAGTTCGCGAAGGCTGGAGTTACAGTCGTACTTTCGTGAACTGCACTCCGATAGGACAGAAGAAACGGCTGTATGTGCTTGTCCCAATCCTTTTGCCTGCTTTCCACAACTTTTGCCAAATATCTCTCCAGCGTCTGGTTAAATCGTTCCACCATTCCATCAGATTGTGGGTGGTAAGAGGTGGTTCTGGTTTTGTGTGTACCCATCAATCGACAAGTCTCCTGAAAAACTTGCGATTCAAAATTCCTCCCTTGATCGCTGTGAATTTCTAAGGGTACTCCAAAACGACAGAAAACTTCCTGAACCAATTTATCTGCGACTGTTGTAGCTTCTTGGTTGGGAATGGCGAATACTTCTGGCCACTTTGTGAAGTAGTCCATGACAACCATGAAGTACTTGTTTCCGCTGTCACTTTCTGGAAATGGTCCCGCAACGTCCAGTGCTATCCGCTCCCAGGGGGCTCCAACGTTGTACACTTTTAACGCACCTCTGCTTCGTGTGTGGGGTCCCTTCACAGCCGCACAGCTGGTACATTTGCGACACCAGTCTTCCACATCATCTCTACAGTGGATCCAGTAAAAGCGCTCTCTGATCTTCAGGAGAGTCCTTTTTGCCCCCATATGTCCTCCTGAGCATCCATCATGGTACAGCCGTAAAACATCCGGTACCTTAGCTTTAGGAACAACCATTTGTAAATGACAGCTGTCCCCTCGAGCGTTTTCCCATTTACGGCACAAGACTCCATCCTGGATCTCCAAGCTGTTCCATTGTGCCCAATAACTCTTCGTGATGGAACTCATCGCAGCCACATCACTCCACTTGGGCTTCGGAGCACCGGCTTTGATCCACTCAAAGATCGGTTTAATGTCCAAGTCATTTTGCTGAGCCTGCTGTATGGTTTCCTTCCATTCGTCGCTGAGATCTGTTCTCAGCCTCCTCACAGACACAACTCCCTTAGTTTCTTGTCTGGAACTCTGCATACAGTCTTCACGCCAAGATCTTGCCAGTAAGTCTTCGTTATCGCGAGTTCTCCACTGTTGCTGGGCTGTCATCTCAGCCGCCTTTCTCTGCTGTGATTGATCATGTTCATCTCTCGTCGAGCGTCGCTTTTTACAGTTTGACCGCAGATGACCACTTTCTCCACAAGTGTAGCACTTCGGGCTGTACTTTCGCGGGCGGTCGCGTACAGGTGACGCGACAACCTCCCTGACGCGGTGCGTAGAGCATGTGCTAAGGCGTTCTTCAGCGTCTCATGATGTCCAAGTCTCACAGCGGCTCTCACTTCCAAGTCGCGTATTCCGTCGATGAACACCTGTACCAAGTTTAGGTCTATGAGTGCAGGAGCAGACCGGTATGCTTTCCGAACTAGCTTTTCAACTTCCAGGGCCCACTGTTGTAAGTTCTCGGCACTACGTTGAACGCGATCCCTTAACTTGGCACGAAAGACGTGCTCCAGGTGCGCGTCGCCGTATCTAGACTCTAACGCCTCCAGCAGCTGTTCGTAGGTCACATCCTTGCCAAGTGCCTCAAGAATGGTAAGGGCCTGGTCTCGGAGACCCAAGGTTAGCGCTGTCATGGCTTGCGCTTTGGTCCACCCATTCGCCTTCATAACGGCCTCAAATTGGATTTTATAGGCCGACCACGAAGATGTTCCGTCAAATGGCGGCACTTTAAACCTGCGCACCGAAGGTGCAGCAATCACTGAAGCCACAGTCCCGTCTCCAACCTTAATTTCACTCAAGGCCTTCTTCACATCGGCGATCTGAATTTCGGCCTTTGCGATACGGTTGTCGTGCTGCTGTACCTGCTCCTTCATCACGCTCAGCTCTTTGCCCACTGATGCGTGAAGATCCTTTATCAGGAGCATCTGTTCTTCTTGATGGCGAGCCTGCTCGTCCTTATCACGTTGCAGCTGTTCCTGTAACTGGCGAGCCTGCTCCTCTTGACGACGAGCCTGCTCCTCTTGACGACGAGCCTGCTCCTCTTGACGACGAGCTTGCTCCTCTTGACGACGAGCCTGTTCCTCCTTGTCCCGTTGCATCTGTTCCTGCAACTGACGAGCCTGCTCCTCTTGACGACGAGCCTGCTCCTCCTGACGGCGAGCCTGTTCCTCCTTGTCCCGTTGCATCTGTTCCTGCAACTGACGAGCCTGCTCCTCTTGACGACGAGCCTGGTCTTGCAGCAGAGCCATTAAGGCAGACAAGTCAGGCGCCGCTAGTGCTGGAGTAGATACAGATGGGCCAGCGACTGGCTCTGACGTAGGCTGGACACCGCCCGGTGTCTGTGTCGGGGAGTCTCCAAATCGCCTTTGGTCCATACCTTGTTGTCGCTGACTCCTCGTACGGATACTATCCGTGTCGTCCTTGGGTAGAATCGGCATTATTTATCCCTCACTTCTGACACCAAATTGTTACGAGCTGGGTATGGGATAAATAAAAGCACTACCAATTGAACACACGAAATAGCTTTAAAGAGTCACCATAGTGGCGAATTATCACCACATTTCGGAGTATTTAAAACCTACAAAAGGCTTGCACTCCGATACTACTGGCCTAACATGTATAAGGAAGTGATTAGCTACGTTGGTAAATGTGATACGTGCGCCGCATATAAACACTCACAATTACCCCCTCCTGGACTCTTGGGTGATGCGAAAGAGTGTTCCAAACCGTTTGAAACCATAAGCATGGACTTGGTAGGTCCGTTGCCACGGTCCAGAGCGGGATTCACATATCTCTTAGTTGTCGTGTGCTGTTTTACGAAATACTGTTTACTATTTCCTTTACGTAGAGCTGTTGGTAAGGCTATAGCACAGAAACTTGAAGACGGCGTTTTCCTGATACACGGTATACCCCGTACGGTTATAGCAGACAACGGGACGCAATTCACAGGTAATGAGTTACGTTCACTGTTGGAGAGGTACAAAATACCTCAAGTTCACTTCACACCTCGTTATTGCCCAAGCGTGAACACCGTGGAACGCTATAACCGTACCATTATGACCGCGGTATCAATTCTCGTGGAGGATGATCATCGGTCTTGGGATGTTAACATCTCAAAAATCCAGTTCGCTATGAACACCTCCATAAACGAGGTTACTCGTTTTACCCCGTTCTTCCTAGTACATGGCAGAGAAGCAGTTAGTAGTGGTGATGTCTTCGGCAATGATACCGTTGCACAGCCCACTCTAGCTTGCACTTCCCGCAGTTCATATGCCAATCAGTTAGGGGGTTTGGGTGATATCTTCAATAAAGTAAAGGACGCGCTCGTCAAATCACATAAACGTAGTGCTCGTTACTATAACAGTAGTAGGAGGCACGCGGAATTTGAGGTAGGCGACACTGTTTGGAAGAGGACATATCCTCAAGTGACGCCTCAAAATTCTTTATGGCTGTGGTGCATCGTCATCGATTTGTAGGTCAACTATATTGTAATAAAGAAATAAACCATTAATGTTTTCAGTTATGTACTAGTGCTCGCCGTAAACAGTTGTTTTATTTACATGACTCGTAATACCTAATAAACACGTACGCAATAGGTACGCTTACATCTGGTGACCCCGACGTTTAAATTGGCGATTTAAAATTGGACATTTGTGAATTTCCCGTTTCGTGGTAACTGAACTGCACAGCCTTATCAGCTTTCCACAAGCGGATCTAACTGATTTGGTTTTCAAGAGGCACATAGTTACCGAAGAGATGAATTCAAGCGGAAGTTGTGGGAGCGGAACACCGATATGCGGAGCGACAGACATCAGTAAAGCCGAAATCGCAGCGCTAGGTATTTCCTCGAAGATACCGGATTTTTGGACAGAGATGCCCAGGGTTTGGTTCGCACAGTTCGAGACAATGATGGCCCCACAAAAGCAAGGCGACGAAGCAAAATACGGCGTAGTAGTTTCCAAGCTCGGCAAAGACGCAGTAAGCCAGGTAGCTGATATAATAATTTCACCGCCTGACACCAATAAATATGGTGCCATTAAAGAAAGACTCCTGGCCGTGTACGAAGAATCAGAGGAGCGACAGTTCCAGAAATTGGTCAGTGAAGTTGAATTGGGCGACCAAAAACCGTCGCAACTGTTGAGACGAATGAGAGAATTGGCACGTAAGAGTCAGGTAGCCGAAAAACCCTACATAGCCTGTGGATATCTAGACTCCCAGATCACGTACGAGCAGTGTTAATGGTCAGTCAAGATCAAAAACTCGACAACCTTGCCGCTATAGCAGACAAGATTTTGGAAGGAAGATCAGGCGAAGTGTCCGAAATATCAGGCGGACAAACACAGCAGCTAATGGTTGAGCTAGTCAACCAAATTAGCAAACTAACGATGGAAATAGCAGCTTTGAAATCCAACTCAGACAGAGGACAACGTAATTATAACCGTAATCGAAGCCATTCACGCGCAAGATCCCACTCAAGGACTAGGATAACACCCGACAGCCCCAATTGGTTATGCAAGTATCATCATCGGTATAGGACTAGGGCCCGGAACTGCGAAAAACCATGCAATTGGAAGAAACCGTCGGAAAACTAAGTTCAGCGTTGACAGAGGCGGTCGTCATCGCTATCATACCGTCAAACCGCCTGTGCGTTACCGACCGGAAAAGTGGGTATCGTTTTTTGGTTGATACTGGCGCTAATATTTCGGCAATACCGAGAAAAGGAAATTTAAAAACAGACGAAACGTATAAAATATACGCCGCAAACGGAACGCGAATAAAAACATATGGCGACAAAACGCTGACGTTGAGCCTGAATTTGAGACGTCCGTACCGTTGGACCTTCGTCGTTGCTGACATTACGCAACCGATATTGGGCGCTGATTTTCTAGAAAAAAATAACATTTTGGTAGACATCCGGAATAAACGATTAATAGATGGTACGACTGGACTTCAGAGTAACGCAAAGTTAATGAAGTCAAACACACCCACACTCCGGACCGTAAATTTAACCGAAGATTATGCAGATATTTTGGCAGACTATCCAAACATACTGAGACCAATAGACGCACAGTCACAGCCGAAGCACAACGTAGTTCATCAAATCATCACCAACGGACACCCTGTTTACTCCAAGTCAAGACCCTTGCCGGCCGGACAAGTACCTAAGGGTGAAAAAAGAGATAGAACAGATGTTAGAGACAGGGTTATGCAGACCTTCCAAGAGCCCGTGGGCAAGCCCTTTACACGTGACAAACAAGAAAAACGGCGAATTACGGTTATATGGCGACTACAGGAGACTTAATGCGATCACTGTACCAGATAGATACCCGATTCCGAGAGTACTCAATTTCACTTACCTATTACCAGGAACCAGTATTTACTCAACGATCGATTTAAAAAGGGCTTACAATCAGATTCCAGTACAAGAGGTAGAAAAGACTGCAGTAATCACCCCGTTCGGTTTATTCGAATTTCCGAGAATGCCGTTCGGACTACGAAACGCAGGTCAAACTTTTGTCAAATTTCTTAACACAGTCTTAGCGGGACTCGACTTTATCTTTGTAGATATAGATGATATATTAGTGGCGTCATCATCAATCAGCGAACACCGGAGACATTTACGTGAAGTGTTAAAACGATTAGACGAACATGGCATTGCAGTAAATCAAGCCAAATGCGTACTGGGCAAAACGCAAATAGAATTCCTCGGATATCTGATCACAAAAGACGGTATCAAACCACTACCAGACAAGGTCGAAGCAATCACCAAATATCCCATAACGAAAACCGTGCAAGAGTTAAGAAGATTTTTGGGTATGATCAATTTTTACCGAAACAACATACCACAAGCAGCTCAGTATCAAGCTCGGTTGAACAAATACCTCATTGGCTCGAAAAAAAACGACAAGACTGACATACATTGGACTCCAGAAGCGATAGATGCATTCGATCAATGTAAAGCAAGTCTAAGCGACGCTGTTATACTTTGACCTCACCTACAGCGCTTTCCCCGCTATCACTTATGACAGATGCATCTCAAACGTGCGTTGGCGCCGTTTTACAGCAGTATGAAAATGGGAACTGGAAGCCGCTCTCCTTCTTTTCAAAGGGACTGAGTGAAACGCAATCAAAATACAGCACATATGATCGAGAATTATTAGCAGTTTACATGGCAGTAACGCATTTTCAACCTTATGTCGAGGGACGACAATTGATAGTATACACCGACCATAAGCCATTATGTCACGCGTTCACTACTAGACAAAACTGCACAAGTAAAATCATAGCTCCAAGGCGACTACGTCATCTCGAGTTCATCGCACAATTCACGACAGACATACGTCACCTATCCGGTAACATGAACCTCGTTGCCGATGCATTGCCGCGACTCGAACAGATAGACTGCCCGACACCTGTGGATTTTAATGAGTTGGCAGATACGCAACACCATGACACTGAACTCACTCAGCTGTTGAACAATAACAACCTTAGCTGGAAAAAGATACAACTAACAGGAGAGAGACAATTACTCTGCGAAAATTCAAAATCAAAATTACGACCTTATGTGCCGAAGTCACTTCGAAAACAAGTATTCGAAACTATGCACAATATAACACATCCCGGTATAAGAGCATCGAAGAAAATGATCACCGAACACTATTTCTGGCCACGCATTAATACTGACGTTGGAGTTTGGGCGAGAACATGTGAGGCATGCCAGAAAAGCAAGACACATAGGCATAACTCTGCTCCAATCGGAACATATCCACCTACAGCACGTTTAGATCACGTGCACATAGACATTGTCGGCCCATTACCAGAATCAAACGGGAACAGATACATTGTGTCAATGATCGACAGAGAAACGAGATGGCCGGAAGCAGTACCAGTAGCCGAAATAACAGCAAAGATCGTAGCGGAAGTTCTCGTAAATACTTGGATCGCACGATTCGGTTGTCCAAATACCATAACCACGGACCAAGGACGACAGTTCGAGTCAAACTTATTTATTGCTCTAACCAAGTCACTTGGGATTAAGAAAACCAGAACTACAAGTTATCATCCGCAATCGAATGGCTTAGTTGAACGCTGGCATAGATCAATGAAAACCGCGCTAATCGCGCGTGGCAACACAACAAACTGGTCGAACGAATTAACCATAGTTCTATTAGGACTACGAGCAGCACTTCGGTTAAAAGAAAATGTAAGTCCAGCACAAATGTTGTACGGAACAAACATACGTCTGCCTGGAATGTTTATTGAGCCGAAAAAGCAAAATACATCAACAGAAACCTACGCACAGACTCTCCAAAGGACAGTGGAAAAGCTAAACCCATTCAAACGAAATCACCACGCTACAAGTCATAAACCATTCATTCATCCAGATATGAAAGACTGCGAATACGTATATGTCAGGACAGATGCTGTAAAGAAACCTCTGACCCCGTCTTACGAAGGCCCATATAAAGTGATGGAGAAACAAGACAAATATTTCAAAATTCAAATGCCGAAGAAAACATCCATAATAACAGTAGACAGATTAAAACCAGCTTATATTTTAATAGATGAAAAGGTAAACGAACCTTTAGCGCACACGAAAAGCGACAGTAACCAAGTAAACGACCACAAGAATGATGAGACAGCAGAAAATAATAAGAGCGCGACGAACACAACACGTTCAGGACGCGTCATACGTCCGGTAGTACGATTTTGCAATTCAGTCACATCAGCAAAAGACAAAGACTCACCAAGCACAAATTAGCAAATCACCGCGGGAACAACATACATAATATTATAAAAAAATATCAACCAAAATAGCAATCTTCAAAAACATGGGAAGCTGGGGCTCTAAAGAAGAGATCGTGGTAGCACAAACAGCAGCCGGCACCGGGTCTGGAGGATCAAGCATATCTATCACGGAAATAACTACGGGCGGCATTTTTATCATCGCCGTCGTAGCAATGGCGGTCTACCTCTACAAAAAGTGTAGAAAAAGGTTCTACAAGAAGGTGATACGCCATATCGACGACAGACAAGGCCTACCAGCTCCGATCCCAACGGTCTCCATGCGCTGCAGCCATCACGCAAACGGAGCACAAGGAGCACAAATCGTTTGAAGAATTTCCCAACACGCGTTTTCTCTCTCGTTCAACGTAAAGAAAACTATAAGCAAAGTGTTACGGCGGCGTAGTGAAACTCAAGTTTTTTTGTTTTTGTGTATTTTATCATAACAGTGCAGTGCCAAGACCGAGCCAAGGCCGAGGCCGAGAGAGATTGTTACGTGTATGACTTTAGAAATAATTAGCTATTTTAAATTGTATGTATTCTTATGTAGGTGTACTCACGAAGTATCAAAGTGAAAAAGTTATTTTTCATTTTATTTTATCTTTTTTTTTTTTTTTCAAAAAGGGGGAAATAATGTGGTGCATCGTCATCGATTTGTATGTAGGTCAACTATATTGTAATAAAGAAATTAATCATTAATGTTTTCAGTTATGTACTAGTGCTCGCCGTAAACAGTTGTTTTATTTACATGACTCATAATACCTAATAAACACGTACGCAATAGGTACGCTTACATGGCCGAATTAGCCCCTAAATATGAGAGATGTATAATTAGAAAAAAACGTTCACCCTTAGTGTATGAATTGGAAGGCTGTAGTTCCGGTAAAAACCTTGGCACGTGGCATATCAAGGATTTTAAATCAACACGTGGCGAGGATTAACTTTTTCATATACAGGGTGTTTGGAAGGGAGCTGTACATACGCCTAGGGTAGAAACTAGGGATAGTCTGCTACCTACCCCCGCCCATTATATTGACCTTGGCCTCAAGGTTTTTTTTTAATTTAAAATTATATCTTTACCTTACTACGGTACTTCAGGCCCCATAACTTTTCTTCTCCACAATTTTCTGGTGTAAAATAATTTTTTGCAGGACCCTAAGACTCTAACGATTAAAACAAGACCATTAGCCGACCGGTCCCATGGATAGATTTTGAGCTACAGGTAGTTTTAGTCAAAAAGTCAAATAAAAAATAATAATAAATTAAAAAAAAACCTTGAGGCCAAGGTCAATATAATGGGCGGGGGTAGGTAGCAGACTATCCCTAGTTTCTACCCTAGGCGTATGTACAGCTCCCTTCCAAACACCCTGTATTTTATTTTAAACATAAATTAAAATTATTTATTAAAGTAGATGGTCGCAGTGACCTTTGAGGGCTGTATATGCCTTGTGACTGGTGGTTTTCTTGTAGCATTAGTGGCTGTCTACGCCACGGTGTTAAAACCATGTCAATTAAATATATTTTTTTTACACTATGTTTGCGGTTCGTAGTGTTACACAGGTTCCTACTGTGTACACATTTGTGAACTATATTGAGAGTACCAATAGACGACTCTTTATAAATTGTTGTGAGGCAGCATAATGACAGTCCTGAGTTAGGAGGCCTTAATGGCGGGCGTGTAGGCTGCATTGACGGAAAACGTTTCTGATGGTGTTTTTTTATATTGGGGGCGAATGACCGTCACTTTCCATTTAGGGAAGACGGTTAGCCAATTCTCGTTAGTTTGTAGCATTTAGATTAATTTATTTTAGGGTATTTTTTGTGTACCAGCCCGGCGTTATTCTCGGCGGTCATCACTTTTGGTTAGAGGATGTGCAGAGTGGTGTGGGTGTACGATTGGGTTGAGTGGTCTCTCCTATATAATTATAGTAGGTCAGACTGGGATATTAGTACTTCAGCAGATACCTACACATTTCTACTCTTTTTGGAGTTTGTCTTTTACATATTTTTAAATGGATTAGACTCGCTCCAGAAGTAAAACTATTTAATATATTTCACAGATTCAACCAGAATCCGGTTTTGTTGTTGTATACCCTACCCTAACTGCCTAATCGTTCACCGGTTTCTACGTTTATTTTTTTTCTTTGTCAGTTCCTGTTTTCAGGATTGTTGTAAGCGTGCTTGGTTCTTGTGAGTCTGTTTTGACGCTGGAGGGCCAGCGTCGAGATTTGCCCTATCGGGTCAAATCTCTGGTGGTTGGGGAGGTTCCCATAATATTTTATAATAACCCGCAATTCAGGGGACCGGCACTGTCTCTCCTTAACACAGGCTAAATATTAGCCTATCTAGGAGAACAGTACTTCACCCGTTTTTATTGTGAAATTGAACCTAAAAGTGTATACCTAAATGCAATATCTGTAAACTTTGCAATTCCATTTTGAAATAAATAAATTATTATTAATTATTATTATTGTTACGTTGTTTTTTTTGTACCTAACATTTACCTGTGAGCATACGGTGTAAATGATGAGGTTTCTAATGTTGATCTCATTGGTTTCCAAGTGAAATGTTCATTGCAGTTTGTGCAAATAAATTTGGTCATCCCTTCACTGTATTTCGTCACTGGACTCTTTAGTAACACTTTATGACGATAAAACACTATTCAAAACCCTATTAAACAGGTTTTCACAATAAATTAGATCCCTAAATAATTCGTAATTAAGTCGAAATTGTTGACATTCCAAATGCCATTCAATTAAACGTCAGTTTCTGACAGGTGGAGACGCCACCTAGCGGCTGCGATTCGCAGTTGTAGTTTTAATCGATATTAATTAATTAGATTTTAGCATATTGATTGGAAACCATCGAACTAATATCATATGGAACAATCCTTATTAATTTTCAGCTTTTGATTAAAATACTGTCTTTTAACCGTAGACGGAAGTGGAATTATTTTTTCATTATAGACATTATTCTAGAAACTTCTTATACACACAATCTATATTTAATCTGTGGTTTGTCTTGACTTCGAGTGTGGCCAGGTTATACATTCTGAATTCGCCTAAGGATTCAAGCGAAAAGTTACCCACTCACGACGGATCTTCACTGTTAGAAATACGAAATAAGGAGTTTGTTAGCTTGGATCCTGGAAGTTTTAATTGTTTCAGAGTGTAAACGTCATGTTGGACAGTTGTTAGTGATTTTCGAGAGTTAAATATCCTGGCGTAGTTTTTCTGTCATCAGAGCTCCTATAAGTTTTACCTACCTTAAACAGGGGAGATTTCCTAGGTGCTCCGCCTAATTCCGGTTTGGAGGCATGACAGGTGACTGGGAGATCACAAGCGTGTATTTTACGAACGAGTGCGCTTGAGCTCACTACAAACTTAATCCTATGTTTTAAAAGGTAAGGATCGGTGTATTAGTGTTTGGTAGTGATCTCCGAGTCCTTCCCAGGTCGTTAAAAGGATATTGTAGTGATTTCTGGATATTTATTACAGGACCCGCATGTTGTAAAAGGATGCGCAAATAACCTAGGCGGTTCTTCAGCCAGCGGCCTTGCAGTCAAGTGCTTTCACTTGGTAATCAACCGTGAGTATTACACGCCCTCTTGGGTAATCCTATTTCTTGTTGTCCCACCACACAGGGTTAGGTCGACAGAAGTTCAAGCTCATCATACTGTGAGTGCTAAAGGCCAGGTTAATCGGCTAATGTACCGACCCCATGTGCTGTAATGTATCGGCCTTTAGATGTCCTAGCTAGGTCACCTCTATTCCTTCTCAAGGAAAGTACCTTAGTGTCCCCTTATACATAGGGTCCCCGTGTTGTCAATTCCAGGTGAGGCAACTCGAGAGATTCGTCTCGCCGCCAGGATCTAGAGGCGCCTCTGGGACCTGGACGTGAGATCCGTTCCTCGAGTCCACTCAAAGCCTCCTGTGGAGACGACTGTGCGGTGGCAGAGTCCGCCTAGCGATCTAGCGCAGGCGGGACGGTTTTTTTTATATATAAACTTTCATTTTTTTTACTACCGGTTCATACAAGAACCAGTATATCAGCGGTCCGGTCTTCAAAAGTAGAGGTCTTAAAGTAGCCGGTCTTAAACTCAATTAAAGGACCCCAGGTTCGACGCCTACGCTTAACTGGACCAATATTGGACATCTTGGTCGGCTCCGGGATCCAGGACTCTTCAAGTCCCTGGCGCCCATTTAGTATTTAAGTTTCACGATACTGGAAGGTTGTACTTTGATATTGTTGTAGGAACAAATATTTAATACGGTCAAAAAGAAACAGTACTCGGATTATCTCCAACCCCCCACCACCCTAGTTCCACTGACTGAAGTAGTAGCTGGCTGGCACCCATCTATATATTCTAATATTTCAACTTTTTTTAAATAAATAAACTTATGTTGTATGGGAGTTTGTTGTTTCCTTGCCTTCCAATACCTACCCACCTTGCATCTGGGCTTTTGTTCCTTTATCACTAGGGGGACAAAATCTCGAATGTAACACTTTAAACACACAGTGGAACGTTAATATAACTCGGAGGGCACTATTGCAACAGCATTTTGGTAATAACTGCGTCTTGTATCGGAGAATATTTTCGCCTGTCTGAACTGAATGAGTCAACTCAGACGAGTATCGCACTTATATGTGTATCAAGTATACTAATCATAATATACAGCGTGGCGCTACAATGGTGACATTAATTTAACACACGTGTAGGGCTAGTGCCCATTATTCATATTAATTTTGATAGGTTAAAATAACTCTTAAATTGAAAAAAAAAATTTTTTTCAAACAAACTAAATGATAAAAAAGTAACTAATCAAAATTGATTCTGAAACATTTCTCCGACATTCGTTTCGTCGTTGAACGGTTCACCGACAGAACGTTTCAATTTTAATTTTTTCTCCGACAGAACGTTTCAACGGCGAACGATTCGCCGACACAACGATTCACTTTTCATTTTTTCTTCGACAGAACGTTTCAACGGTGGACGATTCGCCGACACAACGATTCACTATTAATTTTTTCTCCGACAGAACCTTTCACCGGCGAGCGATTCGCCGACACAACTGTTCATCTGCCTTTGGGGTATAAAACATCCGTTTGTTGTTTACACCTGAATCAAGTTGTGAAGACGAAACTTAAAGTTTTATGCAAAACTTGAACAAAACTAACCAAAAAAGTGACAGAAACGTATTTCATTTAACCGTTGAGGTTAAATGAAATATATTTGAATATGAAAATATTTTTTATTATTAACAAATAGCTAACCAACATGATTAATACCAAAACAAAAACATAACAAATCAACTATGATTAACAAAAACAATTCTAAAGTTCATAGGATACTTATTTTGTATTACATAAATGAGAAATATGAGCCCAGCCACTTAAGTAGGTTTTTATGTCCATATTATCCTTTTCTGACAAATGCTGAGTAATCCTCTCTTGATAGTTAGATTTTTTTGTCTTAAGCGTTGGCTCCGACGAATTAATGAGTTCGATAATGCATTCTGTGTGCTTTTGTTCCTTCTGGAACTCCACTATTGTTTTGAAAATGTTCCATTGTCGGCGACCTAATAAGGTATTCCACCTGTTGTGCCACGACTCCAGCGCATTTTGTAATAATGGTACATGTGAAAGTTGGCTGTCGTGTACTGACCACATCCTTGGAGGAAATATTGGTGGACTTCGCTTTACTGTTATTTTGGAGCTAATGGATTTTGTAATTATCGCTGATCCACTGACATTATATTTTTCAAACCATCGCATCACTCTCTTAGCTTCATCAGGTATAATTTCGTTTTTTATTATATCAAGCGCATCGGGAATTTCTATTGGCTCTAAAAATGCCAGTGCAGCAATATGTCTCATTTTGTGGGTAAATACTGGATCGCTGTTGTATTGTTTCGCGAGACCAGCCGATTGAATGTGACGCCATATGCTTTGATTCAAATGAAAAAAAAACAAAGTTTAATTAAGCAGTCTGGGAATACCATTTTTATAGCTTTCATTGCTGCGCGTTCAAAATCGGTGAGGATTACGTGTGGGCACAAACCGATACTCAAGGTATTTAGTGTGTGTCGTTTTAAGATTTTTAATAATATTTCGTAACATTTTACGGTTATATGTGAAAGTAAACCATAAATTAAAGGAAGTACTTTATGCGCACCGTCCGGAGTTCCGACTATTGCATGTATAGAATATATTTGTCGAAACGGGGTGGGGCAACAGTTAAATGTTCCATCCATCAGTCAATAATTTGCCACACTTAAAAGTCTGCAATTCTAATTTGTGCCAAATACGATTACAGATTCTTCATTATGAGTGTAGTGACCGATAAGGAAATTGACATCATTGCTAATTTTGGTTAATTCTTCGGGAATCACAACAGCATGTATATCTTTGGGAATACTTGGTAAATTCTTGTTCCTTACCCGATGAACCATCATTCTCATGGCATCCTTAGTCGGCATGTAAGGAGCACTAATACTTGGTACATCTTGAAAACACCGTTGAACAATTTGTGAGGGTGCATCCATTGCGGACTCGCCGTCCGCATACCGGCCCATTGTGCTGCTCGACGAGGTGGGCAAGCTCTTTGAAAGAGTAATTGCAAACCGCCTCGCCGAGCACCTGGAGGGAATGGGTCCGGATCTTGCGGAACACCAGTTTGGTTTCCGCAAGAGGCGCTCGACGGTGGACGCCATCATGCGCGTGAGAGCCCTCACGACGGGGGCTGCGGTCTCTCGGGGCGGTGTGGTCTTGGCGGTGTCTCTCGACATCGCCAACGCCTTTAACACTATGCTCTGGAGCTGCATTAGGGAGGCACTCCGGTATCACCGGGTGCCGACCTACCTTCTTCGTGTGGTCGGGGACTATTTGACAGACAGGGCTGTCATCTACCCTGGTCAAGACGGACAGTGGAACCGGCGAGAGATGTCGTGCGGTGTTCCACAGGGATAGGTTCTGGGGCCGCCCTTGTGGAACATCGGTTACGACTGGGTGCTGCGCGCCGACCTCCCTAGCGGCGTCAGCGTAGTCTGCTACGCGGACGATACGCTGGTGCTAGCTCAGGGTGGGTCGTACGAGGCGGCGGCCGACAATTTGACACGCGGGGTTGCGATAGTCGTAGAGAGGATCCGGCAGCTGGGTCTCGAGGTGGCGCTTCACAAGTCGGAGGCCATGGGCTTCCATGGACGTGGGAATGCGCTGCCGTCGGGATCCCAGTTAATGGTGGGAGGGGTTCCCATCGGCGTCGAGTGTACTTTGAAGTACCTAGGACTCGTCCTCGACAGCCGGTGGAACTTCGTGGAGCACTTCCGACGTTTGGCTCCCAGATTGGAGCGGGCCGGGGCTGCCTTTAGGTGGCTCTTGCCCAATCTGGGGGGGCCAAACGCCTCCTGCCGGAGGCTCTACGCGAGGATCGTGCGGTCCATGGGCCTTTACGGGGCACCGGTGTGGGCGCCTGCTTTGAGGAAGCGGGCCGCCCACTACCTGAACGTGCCCCAAAAGGTCATGGCCGTAGGACGGTACGGGGGTACCGCACGATCTCCCGCGAAGCGGCGAACCTCCTTGCCGGATTGCCGCCGTGGGATCTGGAGGCGATAGTCCTCGCGCGCCTGCATCAATGGCGCGCGGAGGCGCTGCGCCGGGGGGTCACTCCGCTGCCGCGGCAAATTGCTGCGCGGCGGACAGACCTCCGGTGCGATCTCATGGCGACATGGAGACAGCGACTGTCGCAACCCCGTGCAGGGCACGCCACGATAGTGGCGGTAAGTCCCCTCTTTGAGGAGTGGCTTGAGAGGCGCCACGGCGCCCTCACCTTCCGTCTGACGCAGGTCCTCACCGGACACGGTTGTTTCGGGAGGTACCTGCACCGAATCAGGCGGGAGGAAACGCCCGGATGCCACCATTGTGAGGATCGGCCGGAGGACACGGTGGAGCACACAGTGGAGGTGTGCCCCGCTTGGGCGGAGCCCCGCCGTGTTCTCGTAGCGGCGATCGGCGGCGGCGACCTCTCGCGCCCGGCCCTGGTGCAAGCCATGGTCCGGGGCGAGGAGGAATGGGACGCCGTCGCCTCCTTCTGCGAAGCAGTGATGCTGGCGAAGGAGGTGGCGGAACGCGAGAGGGAGAGAACCTCTCGTCCCAGCCGCCGCGGGAGGCGCTCCGGGCGTCGGGGGTCCCGCGATGACCTCCGGCCACCGTAGACGCGGGCCTGTGGACGGTGAGTGATGGGCTAACTCGCCGTCCGTCCGTGTCACGACGAAAACAGGCCGTGTCGACGGCGCGTTCGTGGTCCACGCGCGCCTCAAAGAGATGTCAGCAACATGGGAGGGGCCCGAAAGGGCCGACGCCTGTCGGGGCTGCGGGTAGTCCTCTGGTTATCGCGGCCTCGACATAGAGGGCGAAGAAGGAACATGGGTGGTTTTTAGTCAGTAGAAGTCTGACACTCCCTTTCGCTCTGCCCAAGAGCGGGAGGGGTTATTCGATGATTTTACACCCAGCAAAAAAAAAAAAAAAAGAAAAGGGTGCATCCATTGAATGTTGGGCTTTTTGTTTGATGTTAGCTTTTACAGTTAATTCAATCTGCTTATTGGGATCCGGTAAATGAACATGTTCAAATTTTTTTGAAATAACAATATGAGAATTATGCGTAGACACTGTTGAAGTGATAGCAACATTGCACTGGGTAGAATCTTTTTTCGTACACCGCCAGTAGAACTTCGAATTTCGTATTCTGTTTAGATGATAGGAATATCCTTCGTGAATCAATATGTATATCTTTACCGCGTTTTGACTTTAACATTGCACAATCACTCATTTTTTAACAACAAATCTAAACCTTTTCATTAACACGTTCGAAATTAATTCCGGGCAGACATAACATCGTAATGAAGGACGTTGACAGGTAAAAACTGAAGACTACCCACATTTTCATATTTAATTGTTTTCGTTTAGAAATTAAGCGAATGTGCTTTAATATCAAGAATGTATGTCTATCATTACCTCAATAATACTAGCATGCATTGTGCATTTAATTTCGAATTATAGGCAGTCAAATAATAAGCTAGCCGGAAATTATAAAATCCTTCGGAATGACTATGAGTGCAAAGTTTAATTTTATGTATTAGAATTATATTGTATTAGGTATTGATTGTATTAGGTATTGATTGTATTTTGTGTGTTTCTTTAAAACAATAAACGAAAACAGGTCTACATGTCGAATACCTATGTTTTATACCCAAAAGGCAGATTAACAGTTGTGTCGGCGAATCGCTCGCCGGTGAAAGGTTCTGTCGGAGATAAAATTAATAGTGAATCGTTGTGTCGGCGAATCGTCCGCCATTGAAACGTTCTGTCGGAGAAAAAATGAAAAGTGAATCGTTGTGTCGCGGCGAATCGTTCGCCGTTGAAACGTTCTGTCGGAGAAAAAATGAAAAGTGAATCGTTCTGTCGGTGAACCGTTCAACGACGAAACGAATGTCGGAGAAATGTTTCAGAATCCTAAAATTTGGATCACCCTTGCAAAAAATCATTAATGAAATGACTTACCAAGCTGGCTCACGTTAACTCGGAGCGGTAACGCGTCGCTTCACGCGCTGGCAACCGCGCAACGCGTTTTGTACCTACTCGTGAGCGGCCCGATTCTTTACGGCGGGCGGCGGCGGCGAGCGGCGCAAGTGATGCCTACAGCGGAGGTGCTTAGTCTAAACACTTATCATGTCACCCTCTCTTGTTACTATTGGTTATAACTGTCATCACTAATCACTGCTTTTATTTGTCTTTATTTTAAATTTTTATATTTTCAATGAGACCACCGCGTTGGCGGATGCAAAGAGTTAAACGGCGTTTCATGTTTTCCCGCACATTTGAAAATAAATTGTCACTCAGAGCCATTTCCCTCAATTTCTCAAATGCATTTATTATTCGATGGCGTAACTGTTCCACCGAATCCACGTTCTTCGCGTACACATCGTCTTTGATGCATCCCCAGAAAAAAAAAACGAGTGGCGTGAGGTCTGGCGATCTTGCTGGCCACCTACGAGGTCCAAATCTACCAATCCATTGTGCACCAAACGTGTCATTTAGCCACTGCCTGGCTGTTGTTACAGAGTGTGCTGGCGCGCCATCTAATTAGTACCACATTCGTTGATTCACATTGATGGACGTTTAGGTTGTTTGTGTATTCTGACACCGTTTCATTAAGTAGATTAACCAACCTTTCTCCGTTTAAAGCCCCATCAATGAATACGTGTTCGATGATATTGTTACCGTGAATAGCTGCCCAAACATTTAAAGAAAATCTGTACTGATGGGCTGACTCCCACCACACGCGTGGAGTTTGGTTTTTGGGTGCCCAATGGTGTAGGTTGTGCTGGTTCCACATGCCGTTTCTGGTGAACGTGCTTTCATCAGTCCAACAAATTTGAGAAAGAAAATCACTGTCCTCTTCAATTTTACTCAGTAACCACTTACAATAATTCACTCGATCAATCTATCACGCGATAGCAGAGTATGTACTTTTCTAAACTTGAATGGGTGCCACTTTTCGCGCTTTAATATCCTATGGACGGTCCTGTGATGAACTTGAAAATGCCTAGCACTCTGGCGGAGGCTAGTTTTGGGTTGGTTTTGGAAATATTGTAGCACATTTGCAGTTAACTGCATTGGGTTTTGTCGTGTAGGTGGTCGAACAGGGCGTTGAGACCTAGGATCCACTGGTCGGTTTTCGCGGATGCGCTGAAGAGCTCCTACAATAGTGCGAGGATTAGTAGGACATTGTCTTGAACCGTCATATCTCTCGCGAAATGTCCTTATCGCAAGAGCGGCATTTTGACGACATTCTCCGTAAATTAGGATCATGTCCGCATATTCAGCTGCTGTGTAGTTCGGATGTGTATTTGCCATCACGATCATAAGTTTACACAAGCACTAATAACACAAATAAAAGCGTCCGTATCGCAAGAGATGTCAACGTACGTGTGTACGTGTGAGGGCAAGGAGTGAAAATAAAAATACTAAATTATTTTTCTTTTTCAATATATTCACCTGCTACCCTAATACATTTTTCAGATCTTTCAATTAGCTTATGTATACCTTCATAAAAAAATGTTTTGTCTTTGTCCGAAAAATAAGCTGAAACCGCGTCCTTCACTTCTTCATCAGTTTAAAATTTCTTTCCACGAAGTTCTTTTTTCAGATTTGGAAAGAGGTAATAATCACTGGGAGCCAGGTCTGGGCTGTAGGGTGGATGGTCTAAAATATCGAAGCCCACCTTATGCAGGGCAGCCAACGCAACACGGCTCTTGTGAACAGGCGCGTTGTCGTGAAGAAGAAGGACACCTTTGGTCAATTTTCCCCTCCTTTTTTCTTTAATACTTTCTTTCAACCTCTCGAGGATAGAAGCATAGTATTCTCCGGTTATAGAAACGCCTTTATCTTTATAATCGGTCAACAGAATCCCTTCCGAATCCCAAAACACTGTTGCCATGATTTTCACAGCCGATTGTGACACTTTAAACTTCTTGGGTGGTGGTGTACCTTTTTTGTGCCACTGCATAGAGTCCTGTTTTGACTCAGGCTCATAATGATGAACCCAAGTTTCATCTAAGTAGTTCTCAAGTCGATATTTTAAATGAAACAATTTCTAATCTAAAGGATCAATTAAACCATCAATGGCAGTCAACAATGCGCAATGAGATTGAAATTATGGGCATTGAAGAATCCCCCTCCGAGAACCTTCAACATATTGTCTTGTTAACCGCGTCTAAGCTCGGTGTCCAGGTGACTGTGGATGATATCGACTGGACAGCTCGGGCAGGCCTAAAGAAAAATCCTGTGTCCGACTCAAATGTGAAGTTTCCTAGGCCAATCATCGTGAAATTACTAAGAAGGGCAAAGAGAGACGAGTTAATAAAGGCATCCAAAACTAGGCGCAATCTCTCTTCCAAAGACATTGACATTCAGGGGCCTGTTCGGAAGATCTTCGTTAACGAGCATCTAACAAAGGAGAATCGCATCTTGTTTCGTGAGGCTCGGGCCCGCGCACTTAGCACGGGTCACAAATACTGCTGGACAAACAACGGGCGCATACTTATCCGCAAGGTTGAGGGGCAACCAGCCATCACTATCAAAAGCATTAAGGAACTCGATCTTTTTCTTGGAACGCAAACGGGCTCGCTTATACCGGATACCTCAAATTAGGAATTTTATTTTAATTGTATACTTAATTAAGTCCTCTTGTAACCCTATAGTCGTTGTTTTATACAAAATCACAGTTGTTACATTCATTACACTTCAACACAATAAACTGTGTCGAAAATACTTTTTGTCATCTCACAATCAAACAAAAACACATCACACATACACCGGAACAATTCGAATTTGCATCAAAATAATGGTATGTTTTAGACCCCATTATTCTCTGCACTTCTCATACTCCCCTGAACAAACAACTCCATGCAAAATTGCAGCTTTAAATTTCTCCCTGTCAGCCATTGCCTCAAAAATAATTTTTGATAACGGATAAGTCTGACCTATTAACCGAAATCGACGAAACACTGTGCATATCATGCTGCACCGTTGGGAAACTTGAGTTGTGCGGGAACCTACTTTTGGAACATAACTTCAGGGTTTTAACTTCTAATATCAGGAGCTTACAAAAAAACTTCCTCAGCCTCCAGGCTTGAATTTCAACCTG
The DNA here is from genome assembly GCA_932274075.1 of Diarsia rubi. Lineage (NCBI taxonomy): Eukaryota > Metazoa > Arthropoda > Insecta > Lepidoptera > Noctuidae > Diarsia > Diarsia rubi. Next base: position 3,570,451 of record OW026434.1, on the reverse strand, counting down.
ATATTATTGTCTTAACAGAATGCTGGTTAAATGAAAGCTCCGTTATTTTTCAGTTGCCCGGCTACCAAAGCTATCATACCACCAAAATCATAAACAAAAGTGGCGGGGTCACTGTTTATGTCAGGGATCTCTGGACAGCCTCGGTCTCCGAACCAGAACTTGACGATGCTAACTGCTTGCAGATTAAACTACAGAATAAAACAACACTCCTAGGTATATATCGTTCACCTTCCTTCGCCAGCACCGAACGCTTTTTAAACTCGTTGGACGACTGCTTCGACAAATTAAAAAGCGAATCATGTGTTGTTGTGACGGGTGACATCAACATTGACTTACTGAATGATTCACCGAACGCTACCCATGCGGCATATCAGTGTTTGATGGCTGAACACGGTTTATTGTCAGCTATCACCCACCCAACTAGGGGAAAAGCATGTCTAGACCATGGCTACATTAAACTCAAAGGTTCTACTGCTCTGGGAATCGTCTGCGAAGCCTCAGTAACAGATCACCACTTAGTGCTTCTCGGTATCAACTACTCTAATCCTAATACCAAAAACAAAAACAGATTCAAACTTAAAACTGACTTTTCCATGGTGAGTGAAGAATTGAGCCAGCTGGACTGGGTGGATGTTACCTCCAAAACAAATACTAACGAAGCAGTACTTCTTTTTAACAAGACTTTGACAGACATTATCAAAAAACACACCTCCAAAATTAAAATCAGTCGTATCAAATTTAACCTAAAGCCCTGGATCACGCCAGGCCTTCTTAGATGCATCCGTCACCGAGACAATCTTCACGCTCAAACAAACCAACAACCGAAAAACGATGTCCTTAAAATTGTATACACAAGGTATAGAAACTATCTAAACGACATCCTGCGGCAGCGCAAATCTGACCACGACAGGAAAGAATTAGAAAAAAACAGCAATGAACCAAAAAAAACTCTGGCGGACTATAAAAGAAATAATAATAATAATAATGTTTATTTCATTAAACTTAGACATAACTTACAAAATATTTCAACAGGCTAGTTTAAAACAGTATAAGTGGTACAGCTATCTGTAGCCGAACTAGGCGGAGCCTGTATTTCGACTATCAGCGCCAAACCCCTCAAGTATTCGACTTGATAAAAGCGCCAGTAACATTTCATTTATAAATTAAAGATCTAAATATTTTGATCACAATCAATTTTAGACAATCTATAAGATATTTACTTACTTTAACTAGTAAAAGAAAAAGAGTTTGTGTAGAGTTTGCTTGGGACCTCTTATTTGTGTGAGATGGGAATGTAGGTAGGTACGTGAGTGCAAGAGGAGGTGTATGAGGTGTGTGGTGTGGTGTGTTTTGTGGTGTGTGTTGTGGTGTGTGTGTGTGTTGTGGAGTTAGTGAGCGTGCGCGCGTTTGTGTGTATGTTATAAGAGAAATAAGTTATAGTAATTGTACGGTTCACGTACAGGCAAATTGCTAACGCCGCGACCTACTTTTCGCTACTCGTTTAGTTTACTTTTATAATTACATATACTTATTAAGTTAGTTGACCAATAGCTGCCGTGGCGCTATAACCGCGGATTAGCATCCAGCATAACTATCGTGTAACATTACGAATAAACTGAACTAAGGTGAAATCTGTGGTTTACGTCAACTCGCAAACTTAGCTAACTCTGAGCCATACATAAAAGTGGTCCTTCGAACCGGATGACACGGCATATCATTTTGTGAGTCGTCGTGTCTCCTCATCAGCAGAGTGCTTAACGTGGTATATCCCAGTTACGTTAACAAATCGGTGCTATTGGCCTCCCACAAGCGGGTCTCACCAGTAGCATTGAGACGTTGTACATAACGTAAAGGAGGGTGATCCACACTGAGTGCCTGTAACTCGCGAGCCAGCAGAGATCACGTCTGCTGCCACAACTAAACTATCGGCGGAAGCTTCGCAACTTGGGTGAACTAGTACCTGCGGTGACAGAACTCTGCTTCACCAACGGTCAACCCAATAACTAACGACAATGGCTCAGAACTTATCAGAACTGATAAGTCATCAAGAAACTACTTTCAGAGACTTAAAACTTATCTGCACAAACTACAAGAAGGATAGTGCCACCAGGAAGAGCTTGGCATACCTGGAGGAGCGTCTTTCTCGGTTGAACAAAAACTGGGAGAAGTTTGTTCATAACCACCAACTGCTGGAAGAGTCTGGAGCGACAGACCTTCAATACTTCAACGACGACATCTTCAACAGTACGAAGAAGATGTATGAAGAAGTGCTGCAAGACATGTTGAAACGTAAGTCTGAATTACCGTCTCCATCTACTAGTAAGACGGAGCAACCACCTGCGACGCCTAACCAAGGGAAGGAGCAATCTAATTTTACTTTCGATGATATCCAATTCCACATACCTCCTCGGGGAACAAGCGAGTCGACGGAAAAACATCAAGATCTTTTGCGTCAACAATACTGTAACTTTAGAGCATTCGAACGCACTGTGGAGAAGATCACCATGGCATTGGCAACACCAATGGAAAAATGGGAATTGGAAGATAAGTTAAGCTCCCTGAAAACGAAATGGGAGCACATAGAAAAGGCAAATTGGGAGTTAGACTATATTTTACAAGATGACGACTCAATTTACCAACTAAAATACAATTCAGCGGAAAACCATTATGATGACCTGAAAAGGCAACTTCAAAACAACATATGGAAAAATGCGCACTACGAGAAATCTACGCCAAACATTCAAATACCGGATTTTCATGGCAACTATAACCAGTGGATGAGTTTCAGAGATCTCTACCTTGAAAGTGTACACAACAATCCGACACTTTCGAAGGCACAAAAAATGCAACACCTAAAAACAAAACTCAAAGGTGAAGCGGAGAAACTTGTTCAGCATCTTGGCATCAGTGCTGAGAACTACGCATCTTGCTGGGAGATGCTGGCCCACCGCTACGACAACAAACGGCTGTTATTCACCTCATACATGAACACGCTCCTGAATCAATCAAATATACAGCAACCAACCGCTGCAAGCATACGGAAGCTTCACGACGTCATGATGGAGTGCTTGAACGGGCTGAAAAACATCGGGCTAGATACCACCAAGTGGGACCCGATCGTGGTTCACCTATTGGTTCAAAAACTAGATAGCGTTACGTATAACGAATACATAAAGGAAATAAAACATCAGCGGGAGTTTCCCGACCTGGACGAGTTTACCAAGTTTTTAGAATCAAAATTCATGTCACTGGAAGCTCTGCAAGGAAGTAGCCAAAAATTATCACCATCAAGCAAACCATGGAAATCGGAAAAACAGCCGCATAAAGGGTCAGAAAACCGAAATAACGGCTACAAGAATAAAACGCAGGGGTCATCGTACTTTAACAAGTCACAAAACTCGCCAAAAGCCTTCTTCACGACAGCAAAAACATGCCCAATTTGCAAAACTAATCACGTTTTGATGAATTGCGAACAATTCCTGGCGATGAGCATAGACAAACGAAATGACGCAGTTCGCAACTTGCACATTTGCAAAAACTGCCTATTCAGCCATGGAGAAAAACAATGCAAATCAAGAAAGACGTGTAAATTGTGTCATAAGGCACACCACACACTTATGCATGAAGATAAAACCGAACTATCTGGCTACAAACAAGCAACAAGGGAAGAAACCCCGTCTTCGATCCCATCGACGTCCTATGGGGTCAACAACTTAACGAATGAAGAAAGGGAAGTGCTGTTGACAACAGTACTACTGAAAGTCAAAACAATTGATGGAAACTTCATCAACTTGAGAGGTCTACTTGACCAAGGCTCACAAGTAAGCCTAATAACTGAAAACGCGGCACAACGCCTCCGATTACCGCGACGAAAAGTGAGCGCTGCTGTATCGGGTGTGGGAACCCTTAGCGGCAACTGCAAAGGGGCAATGAACTTAGAATGTCAGTCATTACATTCAGACTACAAGTTCAACTTTGAAGCATTAATTATGAAAAAACTCGTAAGTAACTTACCTACCGCATCGTTCTCAATCAGCAACTGGGACTACTTAGAAAACTTAAAACTAGCGGACCCACAGTTCAACCTGTCGGGCCCGATTGACCTACTCTTGGGCGCGGACATCTATTCAGAACTTATCCTAAACGGCGTCATCAGGAGTGATAAGAGATACCCAGTAGCTCAACAAACCAAAGTGGGCTGGATTCTATGCGGGAATGTAAAGACATTAAACTGCTTGGTGACACTTAACGATTTCGAAAACATGGCAAGATTTTGGGAAACAGAGGAAATTCCAGACAAACCATCATCAACTATTGAGGAACAACACTGTGAGGAACACTACAACACAACTACCACAAGACTGGCGAACGGACAATATGTGGTACAAATGCCAATGAAACCTAATTTCGAAGCAAACTTAAAAAACGCAAAGTCGCAAGCATTAGCACAATTCTTTCAACTGGAAAGGAAAATGTCACAAAACAAGGAACTCAGTTACGAATACAAGCGTTTTATGAACGAATACATCGCTATGGGACACATGAAACCTGTCTCAAGAGAAAGTAGGGGCCAAGTCTACCTACCTCACCATGGCGTGTTAAGAGCTGAGTCCACTACAACAAAACTAAGAGTAGTGTTCAACGCGTCGTACAAGACAAAAGGAGACAGCAGTCTCAACGATCACATGTACTGCGGTCCAAACTTACAGAAGGATATACTGACACTACTTATTAACTGGAGAACGTACAGATACGTCTTCACGGCAGATGTCGAAAAACTTTATCGGTACATCTGGCTAAACGAAAACCAACGACATCTGCAAACCGTAATCTGGAGATCTTCCCCTAACGAACCTCTACAAGATTGGCAGTTGGGCACAGTAACTTACGGAATGAAAAGTGCACCTTATCTGGCAATGCGCACTCTACATAAACTCGCAGAAGATGAAAAAGATACCTACCCGGAAGCTGGAAACGTGCTGAAAAACTACTTCTACATGGATGATTTGGTTTACGGGCAGGATACTATCGGTGCATCGAAAACACTGGTAACACAACTAATTGGGTTGCTGAAAAGGGGAGGATTTAACTTGAGAAAATGGAAAACGAACGAACCAACTATCTTGGAAGACTTGCGAGATGATCAAAAGAGCAGGAATACGAACATCGACTTTAGCCCAGAAGAAACAACAAACTCAAAAATGTTGGGCATGAGGTGGAATCAAGACGACGATAGCTTCACATACCAATGGGATCTACCAATCAAGAAAAAGCTGACAAAACGCATACTATTGAGCGAAATAAGCAAACTGTACGACCCACTTGGATTACTATCGCCACTTACAATAAAAACCAAACTCCTGTTCCAAAAAATCTGGCTTAGCAAAATCAACTGGGATGAACGTTTATCCGAGGAACTCGCTACGGAATGGGAAACTATGAGAAAAGCTATCCCATTGCTAAACAAACTTTCCATACCACGGTGGCTACAAAGTCAAGAAGACAGCCTAGAAATACATGGGTTTTGCGACGCAAGCGAAAAAGCTTATGCGTGCGTCATCTATAGCCGAGCTAAAAATCAAGTTGGCGAATACAAGACTACGCTAATTACGGCAAAAACAAAGGTAGCACCAATCAGCAATCGGATTACAGTACCAAGAATGGAACTTTGCGGGGCCGTTTTACTAGCTAAACTGCTAGAAAAGGTTCAGAACACTCTCAACACTAAAAACCTACATATACGATGCTGGAGCGACTCCAAGGTTGTTTTAGCCTGGCTGCAGGGCGATATAAACCGTTGGGACAAATATGTAGCTAACAGAGTGAAACAAATAAACAGTCTTATCTCGGCAAACTGCTGGGACTATGTAAAATCAGAAGAAAATCCTGCCGACTGTGCAACTCGAGGGTTAACACCTTTACAACTCCTCGATTTTAAACTTTGGTGGAATGGACCAGAATGGTTAAAAACAAATATGCCAATAGTACATCAAGACAATCGCGTGACCTACACAACAAACACTGAATTGCGAAAAATAAACTGCTGCGCTGTCACATACAAGAAATGTGAAATAATTGACACATTACTGAATAAAAACAGTAATTATAAACGCGTAATACGAGTGCTTGGATGGATTTTACGACTAAGCAATATTCGTAAGCAAAAACGTGCATTAAACATAACCAATAACTTAACCGACTGCGGTAACAAAAAGGAGGTTTTGTGTTTAACAACACAGGACATCATGGGAGCAACAGAATTGGTCATCAAGAACGTTCAAAATGAAAACTATGGCGAGGAAATTGAATGTTTAAAGAAAAACCGACCAATCTCAACAAAAAGCAACTTGCTGAAGTTAACCCCATTTCTGGACGACAGTGGAATACTGCGCGTGAAGGGGCGATTAGGCTACTCAACTTTATCTCCCGAAGCTAAACATCCTATTATTCTTCCGGCTACAGGAAGATTAACGGAGCTTATCATTCAAGAGGCTCATCGTGACACTCTCCATGGTGGCGCCCGGCTCACTTTGGCCCATTTACGTCAGAAATGGTGGGTCATTGGAGGAAGTAGAACAGTCAAGAAGGAGCTTCGACAATGCATCCGATGTCATCGGTTCAAACCAAACCGAAACGTCCAACTGATGGCAAACTTGCCAAAAGAGCGAGTCACTCCATCAAGACCGTTCACGAACACGGGTGTAGACTATACTGGACATGTTGATGTGAAAATCAACAAAGGAAGAGGAGTTACAACATGCAAAGCTTACATAGCAATCTTCATATGCATGGTGACCAAAGCCGTGCATTTGGAATTAGTGTCAGACATGACAACGCAAACTTTCCTAGCGGGATTCAAAAGGATGTGTGCCCGCAGGGGTACTCCTCGACACGTATTCTCCGACAACGGAACGAATTTTGTGGGAGCAGCCAAACTACTTCAACACGAATTTGAAAAACACAATACGTTTAAGACTTCTGAATTCACCGATGAGATGAGCCACTTACAAATTGAGTGGCATTTCAACGCGCCACTTTGGCCAACAGCTGGAGGCCTGTGGGAGGCTGCCGTCAAAGCAATGAAATATCACCTACATCGAGTACTGGGGGAACAGAAGCTTACTTTCGAACAATTCACTACTTTACTTAATCAAATTGAAGCCTGTCTAAACTCTCGCCCGCTGTGCCCATTAACAGAGGATGTCGAAGACCTGGAATATCTAACGCCAGGCCACTTCCTCATTGGCGGCCCCCTACTGTCACTACCACAAGAGGAGCAAGACTTTGCTGAGCACGACCTAAGAAACAGATGGAAGCTTGTTGAACAAATGAACGTGCACATCTGGAAGCGCTGGTCGAACGAATATCTACATCAATTGCAAACCCGTAGCAAATGGCAGCACCCAAAAGAAAACCTCAAACTAGGAAGCCTAGTATTAGTAAAAGATGAACATTTACCTCCTGGGCGCTGGGCTTTAGGAAGAGTCCAGGAACTACATCCAGGCGCCGATGGTCGAGTACGAGTTGTTACCTTGAAAACTGGAAAAGGTTCACTTAAACGACCAATAACGAAGCTATAACCATTACCGCTGAAACTAGAAGAAACAAGAGTAAACGAAGAAGAAGAGAAAATGACTCCTACTTCGGAAACTAAGAAACTAGGAGGCCCAACTAAAAACAAAAACAACTGGCTGTCACTTGTTCTCCTATCCATACTAGCGATGACCGGAATCGCACAATCAGCGCCAACGACAAATAACTGGAAGGTTACACCTATACCGAGCAATCATCCGATTTACTTCGATGAAGCTGGGACAATACAACTTATACATGACGAATGGAATCTATTGGTTTACTATAACTTAACGTCATACTGGCAAGCAACTGATCGGATCAACGATTACGTGAACCAAATAGATAAACTATGCCAAAGAATATCACACGAGTACACGCCTTGTGAAACAATTGTCGGCCACCTACGTCATGAACTGAGTCACCTATCCGACTACAACTCTATGCTGCTCACTCAACATTCAAGACCAAAACGAGGTTACTTCGATGGAGTTGGAAAAGAACTCTTTTTGGAGTGCTCGACGCAGACTTTGCCGAAAAGTACGAAAAAGACATACAGAACCTACAATCAAACGATGACTACCTACTACAACTTATGAAAAACCAAACATTGATTGTAGAGGCTGAAAACAACATTATAAAAAGAAACACTGCTTTTATGGATGAACAATTCAAAACATTGCGTGCCTATATGAACCAAACTAGCAGCGACATCACAAAGATAGTGAACAGGGCGCAAATGCTATTCACGATGAATGACATAAATACCGCTGCGATGACGGCAACTCTGATTTTTAGCGATTTAAATCGAATAGTGGAAATGTTGATAAATGCTCTCGCCAACATTTATAGAGGACATTTAGATACACATTTATTTTCCGCTAACCAACTGATCGAACAGCTCAACATAATATCAGGCAGGCTGCCACAGGGACTATCGTTACCGGTAAAGGACATTCAAAGGGATTTGAATAATATTTATGACCTCATTCACGTGAAGGCTCGCATTACAAACAACTTTATGCTATTTGAAATACACATCCCCTTGCTGAGCGATGAAGACTACAAAATATATCGAGTCATACCAACACCGATCCTTAGACAAGGACACTTAAAACTCTTGCAACCAAGTTCTCGTTTCATCGCAATCAACTTTTTAAAGAACTCTTATATAACTATGGAAGACCAAGACATGCGCCAATGTACATCATACGGAGAAGACGAATTCCTTTGTGTCTCACGAAATCCTGTCTACAACATGCACGACAAGTACGCCCCATGTGAGGCCGCAGTCTTCAACCAACAAGAGTCGTTATCATGCGTCCTAAAAGACGTAACATGCAAGGAAACCTGGACAAAGCTGCACAAACCGAACATGTGGCTATTCACACTGTGCGGAAAACAGCTGATGCGCGTCATATGTGACGGTCAAGTTACGCCTGCGGTCATTGACGGAACTGAAGTGATTTCCTTGAAATCAAAATGCTTACTGCAGAAAAAGGACGCCACAATATTTACACACAATCAGCTGGGAAGCATTTTTTTTTGTTTTGTTTTTTTTTTTTTTTTTTTTTTTTTTTTTCGCATTTAGTTCGTTGACACAGAACGTTGACATATTTTTTGCTCCTCAATTTTTTAATATAACAAGCTATATTAGTGAAGTTTATAACATTAAATTACTATTGACTTAAAGCCAGTGAACTGCCGCATCGATCTGTGCAAGTTCTGTTGTGATACGTTTGAGTGAAGCAAAGTTACAGTGAGAAAAAACTAAACTTTCGTAAAAAATCTAACGGCCGTCGTCGGGGTCACTGACCTACGACAGCGCGGAGCGCGCTCGACTCCCTACTCCTCGCCATCACCTGAGTGAGTATGACTCAGTGGAAATAGCGACCATCAATTTCGGCTAGCTGTATAGTGCTCGCTTTGGCGTGGAGGAATAACGCTACGACTGCTAAACAGTGTCCGTACGTTCAAATCTCATTGCACCATTTACACTTTTTGTGATACAAGAAATTGTCTGTCGTAATTTATTCTAATTGTACTCAACCAAAGTGTGTGAGAAACGACATCACGACAAAATGAATTTCTTCGAGAACATTACTATGCGCCGTACACGTACGAAATCGGATTCTAACACCGTCACTAACGATACAATAAATAATAGTACATTCGAAGATACTGTTTCCAGCCTACCCGACTTAACCAATGATGACATGGATGATGCAAAACAACAACAAATTACAAAGTTAAAAGAACAAATTGACAAGCTTGTGTTAGATTTGAATAGCGCACATCAGGAAATCGAGTCTCTTTCTTTAGAGAATAGCAACCTTAAGCATACAAACTTAGACTTGCAAAGGAAAAATGATCTCTTCACAAAACTAAGCAGCCCAGTTAAAAAACACAAAAAATCTACTCCCATCAAGAAATCTTCAAATAAGAACAAAAGCACACAAACAGAACCTTTCTTTGTATCCAATATAGAAAAAGAAAAGTCAGCACCCTCACACTGTATTCAACATAAAATCAGCAGTGTTGAGACAAAACGTCAACAGAAAAATGACAGTAAGATCTGTATCCTGAGTACGAATAACAGGAATGACATTGTAAATATTGCCGAACAAACCCTTCTCAAACATTCGGTAAACATATGTCATTACATAAAGACACACTGCAATACACAGCAACTGGTACATGACATCGAAACTAAATTGGAAACGTTTACAATGAAAGACTTCTGCATAATTCTAATAGGAGAGGAAGATTTTAAGACTACATGTGACTACCTTCAACTGACTATTCACTTACGAGCTACTTTACAAAAAGTGAACTTCACAAACATCATTGTTTGCACACCGACATTTAGCTGTAGTTGCCAAAGAAATATGTATAATTGGAGAGTAGAGCATTTAAACAACTTATTGTATCTTGACATATTAACAGTAGTGTATTATTGGGCATTCTATACCACTATCGGCAAGTCGCTCGGCGAGTGCGCCTCGCTGCCGACAGTGGTATAGAATACCCAATAATCGTCACTCGACTCGACTTTCCACTCGACCGATAAACTCGAACGAGACAGTTTGTTGTACCGTGTACTTGATTAGGAACCATTAACTCGATCAATGACTAGTAACTTGCTCCTTACCACTATCTTCCATACGGCTGGCCAGTATGCCGCGTTTGGGAGCACGATGAACAATCAACCATTTACATACCACTGCACTTGACCGATCACTCGAGTTTGCATTCACTGTTAACATAGACTGGCGAACGAGTTGATGGTTGTAACAAACTAACGAAATTACAAGTAGTGAAAAAAGCGTTAACGGGTTATTATTGTAAATAAAAAACAACTGTAAGGTACGGTATTTGGTTTAATTATCATAAAATGTTGGTTTGCCTGGAAACATGATATCAGCCGCACGCACGAGCTCTTGTAATTTTCGCCACTGAGGAGAATCCGTGTCAGTCTGGAACTTCATTCGGACGAGCGCCTTCTTCCACAGCTCGGCGGAGTCGGTAAGGCGAGCGTCGTCAGCCTTGTACACCTTACAGTCGATGTAATACTCCCCGTCGGTGCTCGTTGCTCGGCGCTCACAGCCGCTGGCTACGCGGTTCACGAAGAATGAAGTTAGGTGATCCGATGAATCTTCTTTGTGTGGGATGTCGCGGTTGTTACTGATGCCGAATATGTCGATGGCAGTATTGACTTTTTTACTGAAACAATAACGGAAACTGTCATTAGTTATGTTTAGAACGAGAGATGCATGCGCAAAGAAAAAACTATCTGTTGTAAAAAAATATAACAACTGACTCGACTTTGATCAATACTGTAATCGATCAAATCAATACTAAAATAAAATACTACTAAATACTATATACTAAATACTAAAATCTGCACTCGTTTAAAATAATATGTAATAGTAAACTGTCATCTTTATTCAAATTGCACGATTATAATTTTGTTAGTAGATATGTACCTATCTACTTTACTGTTTTAATTTCAAAGCTATAATTCAGAACAATATTCACCTGGCACGAGCTGCGGTTGTTGATTGTGACTGCATCTTGCGTTTCCCATTGCTGTCTGCAGACGGTTTGCGACTGGACTTCACTTTTTGTCCAGTGATCGATGCTTGCGAGTAATCACACTCAGAGTCTGACCTGAAATAAAGATAGGGAAAATTTAGTCACACAATTATTATTTATTATCTCAATGGAGTAATGTCCATTGCGCAGGGCATACTATAGGACACAATTGTGTGCGCAAACATTGGTTCTCTCACATTCCCATGGAATAGCAAAACCTCAGAGAGATCGCGTACAGGATGGATGGCTTTACATGCTGTTCAAAGCACGGAAGACTGCTATGAGCAGATCGGGTGATCTGTAAAGTAACGCGCTCACAAACAAACATAATTATTTTATAAATTATAAGCAGATTACAAGACTTACATTTTTCAATCAGAAGTTCCACTCGGTTTGATGACTTGGTTGGTGATTTATTTATTTATTTATTTATTTATTTAAAACACACACTATCATTACAGGCTAACCTAATACAACAGTGTAGTTATAGTTAAAGTTTACCAATGACTGAGACGTACGATTAACAATCTAGACTAATTAAGAACGTAACATCAATAATAACCATAATAATTCTTCAATAATAATTAACAATCTAGACTAATTTTACAAAAAGCGGCCCGTGTGAATTCACTCAAAGTACAATTGAAGCAATCAATTTGTTGTACGACAGCGGGTGATGACGACAGCGGGTGGCTATCGACAATGTCGACGTTGATATTGTACGTAACACAGACTGTTTGTATACCGATGATAACAGAGCACTTCGTTGCACTTGCAGACTGCGAATACTTTGAACCGAATACTTGTAGCTTATAAGTTAAAATCGAATTATAAATAAAACATGTTAAAAACACTTCAATCAATCTAGTGTTGTTGTGTTAAAGTAACTTTTTCTATAGTCGTATTATACATGTTCGTAAAATGAAGACGAAGGAAAATTTTATGCTGCATCGAATGTCGATGCAGCGAAATGAGCCAGGGCTGACCAAATGATTGCGAGCACGGAATCGTCACACTACATTGATGTAATTATTTTAAAGAAGTAAATAAATATTTCTAAGGTACTTATTTTATCATCTACGTTTAGGTCTTGTGTAGAAAAGATGAACTTATTGCCGTCAACCTAGTACTTTTCTAGACTTCTTAAAATAAATACAAAATATAGTTCTCATAACTACACTAACAGTCATGAGTCAAACCATAGAAATCAATGCCTATCGATACGCTATAATATATTTTAATCGTAATAATGCATTGCGAAATTTTGTATATTGCTGAGACATAGAATGCCTACTAAGTTATTGTCAACCCTAACTAAAATAGCTGATTATTGTAAATGTGAAATAAATAATTAGGTTAAGCACACGTGTAACATTTGCGCAAAAATAACTTTTATGATGAAATATTTTTATGCTTTGTAGACAACAAAAATATAGTATAAAATATTATTTATTATTTCAAAGGTCTCTCGGAGTGAGCACCTTTCTAAACCGTCACCGAAAAATTAAGTCAATTATTAAAAATAAATATTTTATTGATCACACACCAGAAAGTACCTACATACGAACGGTTTCATCTCCTGAAGCAACTGTGTTCGGTATATCGTGGGGGGCTGAAATACACATATTTGGATCAAGCAGATACATATTCTTATGTATAAATCATTTCATATTGTGCAGGTAATTATCAAATATCAGTACATAATAGTATGACTTTTTTTCAACCCAGAATTTACAATTAAATGTCTGATTCTTTATCGGTACCTAATAAAACCATTTTTTATTTCAGATACATTCTGCCTAAACATAATATTAATTACCGACTGGCCTGTAAAGAATTATCTCACATACATTACACATTAAAAGTATACCTACGATCTTATCATCTCCTGAAACAGCTGTGATCAGTAACTGAGGTTTAATATTGCGATCCCAAGAATATCTACACATTTGAACTACCTATATAAAATTGGAACTTATGTAACCTACCTATGTTATAACATAATTATATTGCAGGTAATTAATAAATCATTATTTTTACTTAAAATATTATTTACATATATTATATTTTTCACTATAAGTAATTACCTACCTTTTTCAATTTTTCAGAAATATTTTGATGAAGGATTAGTTAATGAAGAAGTGATCATCAAACAAGAGAACGTGAGCAAAACGGACCTGTATTCGATAATTCTGCTACGCTGCTTACTTCGATTGTTTATGTATAGTAGGTAAGATCGTGAATGTTATTTGTAAGTATTAATCTATTTATAGTAATATAATATTAATAATATAGTATTCATTTATTAAGTGACTATATTGTATATTAATTAATTTCAATAAGTAACATTAAAATGCCTCACTGTTCGGTTTGCAAAGTATTTGTAGATAATCGTCGATGGTCTGGTCATTTACGTAGCAATGTTCATAAAAATAAAAGCGCGATCCCTATTTATAAAAACGTTGTAATGATTAATTCTTCGTTTAAAGCACGAATCGTAAGTTACAAGATCATTGCAACTAGCGAACAAATAAATAATTTCCCTGAAGTGTTTCTCCATGATATAAGTGAACAAGTTAAAAATCTAATAGATCGGTCATTACAGAAACATACAGCTGTCAAAATTAACTTTGAACTTTTTTCTTCTTTTCTTATGTTTAAAAATGATCAACAGGAAATGAAATCATTTGCTACGAAAAACATTATCATTAATTTTAATTACGATTTTGATTTAATTTATAAATCAGCAGTTGATTTTCTGTTAAAAAAAATTGAAGAGTTTCAGGAGAGAGATAGTGGTTGGACATTTTTATGCAATTCACATTTAGAATTAAATATTAATAAATATCAACCTCTCGGCGGATCTAAATTTATACCTTTGCCAAAATTTATAAAAAATAAAAGAGCTTGTTTGAACATTCGAAATAAGGATGAGTATTGCTTTTTATGGTGTGTTGTGGCGGCCCTGTACCCCACAACCAGACATCCCGACAGAGTTTCGTCTTATCCCTACTTCCAGGATGTTTTAAATATTGATGATTTGACATTTCCAATCACATTTTCGGACATAGCTGTCTTTGAGAAAAATAATTCCTTTCTGAATATATTCGTGTATGGTTTAAAAAATGATAAGACAATCATTGGACCTTTGTATACATCAACGAATATTAAATCTAAAAGTATCCATCTATTACTTTTAGAAAATAACACAAATTCTCATTACTGTCTTATCAAAGATTTGCCTCGTCTAGTCAGAAATCAGATGACCAAACATCATGGTAAGCTGTACTTCTGCGAAACATGTTTATTGTTTTTTTCCAACGCACAGCCAAATTGAATCACACCTGTGTGGGGGAATTGTCACCGTTTTACCAGAACAGGGATCATTTTTAAAGTTTAAAAACTACGATAGAAAACAAAACATTCCTTTCGTCATATACGCTGATTTCGAAACATTACTCGAACCGATTACCGGCGATGAATTCGACACCACTAATACGTCATACTCACAACGCCACGTGCCGACCGCGTTCGCCTATAATGTAGTATCATCATTTAATGATAGGGTTGACGGTTATAGAAGTTATCGTGGAAAAGATTGTGTTTCAAAATTTGTACATTTTCTTACTGAAGACGTTAAAGCCATACATAGAATTCTGTGCAAAAGCGAGCCAATGATATACACAGAGGAAGACGCTATCGATTTTAAACGCTCTGTTAAGTGCTACATTTGTGAAAATTTACTGTTGACCGATAGAGTAAGGGATCACTGTCATATTACAGGTCGATACCGAGGCGCAGCACATCGACACTGTAATCTGCAACATAAAGTACCAAAATTCGTTCCAATATTTTTCCATAATTTATCTGGCTACGATTGTCATTTATTTATAAAATCGTTAGGTGAAATTCCAGGGCAAATGAAAATAATACCCAAGAACAAGGAAAAATATACAGCATTTACAAAGTATATACCTATTGCTGATAACGAGTTTATACAAATAAGATTTTTAGATTCTTTCAACTTTTTAGGAACAAGTTTAGATAAACTTGCTAAAACATTGCACGTAGAAAATTTTGTTAATCTTCGATCTCATTTTTCTAATGAGAGACAATTTAGTTTGCTGACTCGTAAAGGTATATATCCGTATGATTATATGACCGATTGGAAATGTTACGAACAAAAATCATTACCATCTAAGTATTGTTTTCATAATTCTTTGACCAACGAAGATATTAGCGATGAAGATTATAATCACGCTCAGGCTGTTTGGGCTGAATTCAATATTAATGACCTCGGCGAGTATACGGATCTATATTTAAAAACAGATGTACTTTTGTTGACAGACATATTTCAAAATTTTCGAAAAACATGTAAACAATATTACAAACTCGACCCTGCGTTTTATATAACTGCACCTAGTTTATCTTTCGATGCAATGTTGCTAAAAACAGGTGTCCAGTTAGAACTTGTGTCGGACTTGGCTATCGTCAGAATGATTCAAAGCGGTATACGAGGGGGCTTGTGCATGTGTTCCCATCGGTATGCAAAAGCGAATCATAAATACATGCCAGAATATAATGCATCACAGCCTTCGTGTTTTATAGTATATCTAGATTGTAATAATCTATACGGCTTTAGCATGTGTCAGTATTTACCGTATTCTAGTTTTAGATTTCTCAGTGAAAATGAAATAGCTAATTTTCGTGTTGAAAATGTTGAGGATAACGCTGATTGGGGCTTCATATTAGAAGTCGATCTTTTGTATCCTGATCATTTACACAATAACCATAATGATTTACCATTTTGTCCTGAGAAATGTATACCCCCGGGAGGTAAAACAAAGAAATTAATTGCAAATTTGTATAATAAGTACAAATATGTTGTGACGGAAAAGGGGTGCGTGGCGCAGGTTAATATAAATAAGACCACGCAACCAGTCTACATAAAATATATTGAATAAAAAAATGGGTGTGGGAAGGTCTACGGACACAAACTCCTAAGGCATCCCTGTGGGATGTGCTGTACTGCCCTGATAGCCGGCGTGGCGATGACCGCAGCGAGGTGCCACGCTGGATGCGTAGGGGTGATGGCCAGCTCTTCTTTACGTCGGCCCGGCTCGGCCCACGTGGCAAGTATGGCCAACAGGTGGGAAGTCCGATGCCGGCCCGATTTTATCACGCACGACGGAACCAGCCGCGTAACTAAAGCGAACTTGAGGGCGCTCTAGCCGGAACTTTGGACCCTGGAACATGACGTCCAGCGTGTCACGAGATGACCAAAGGCCAACTCCGCTGATTGCGACACCAAGCCAAGCAGAGCGAGCAGCAATAATAATGCACTAATGAAGGTGTTGGTGGATTGTCACAATCAGACGGAGTTTACATGTGGGAAGAGTGAAAATAAGGCATGATAGCACATTTTGAGTGTGAAGCACGAAAAAATCAAAATGCATTGAGCTGAAGGCATTAGATTGAAATGAAATACATGAAATAGCGTACACTTAAATAGATAAAATTAAGCATACATGCCAAGTTAACCTATAAGGACAAAGAACACAAAATATACACATATCATGCTATCCAACACTTACCCAGTATGGGGGTTTCAAAGACACCGAATTTAATTGCTCGATGGCGGAGAATTATGTTGATTAGGTAGGCAATTGTTTTAGGCCCGGATAATGGCGAGTTAAGACACGTGTGAAATCACATATAATTTAGATATGGTGAGACGTGTGACCGCTTCGGGAAAAACCAAAATTCCTAATGTCAAACGAAAAGATCGCGTTGGCAGCGTTGGATAGAGATGGGACATACGCGAGCCCATAGATAAATCCTCACTCGCGCGCCCGATAGTTGATGCATCTTGTGCTTTTAGTAATTACTATTTGCTACCGCACTACTTGTAATTTTCTATGGTTATTATATTTTGACGTCTGCGGTTACTTGACAGGTGGATGAAAGTAAACATTGGAATGTTGCTGTTTTTATTGTTAATTTAGTTTATATGTTTTGTTTTGTGCAAAATGTAACGTGCGACGTTACAGTACCCCGCCGCTTGGTGAGGGTTTTTACCTCAGTAAAAATCCTTTGCTCCTATTATACCTCCATCTGAATTACGACCCCTTGTATTCTTCATCATTCATCCTTCATATCTCATATTCGTAATCTTTGCATACTGGCAGACTACCTTAACAAGAGGAGAGTCCGCGCCCTAGCAGCTATGTGAGAGTTCCATGTCCGTAGTTGACTTGTTACTCGCGCAAAACAGACGTACATTCGGCTTTAAGGAAGCAAGGAACCTACTGGGTTTATACTATTGAAATGGATTTAGGCTTATTTAAGGAGTATCTACCCGCTCCTGCATTGGCTTATTTAAAGAGTTGCAACCGCTCTGAAATATTAACTCCCGGTAAGTAAAACGTACCGAGTTGGCAACAACCAATCCAGAGGTTCCGATAATATGAGGAGAGACCACGAGTAAGGCACATGACAGAATCAAGTGAGCGTGGTTCTCCATCGGGGCTGAATAAGGAGGCCGAAAAAATTTATTCACTGTGTTATTCAGTGCCTTAAATATAACTAAGTAAAAAAAAAAATTGAGATTATTTATTGACTCCTACTAATTTCAAGTCCTTAATATGCCAGGAACCCAAGTCTTTGCCTTTCATGTCCTGAAGAACGTAGACCAATGGTGATTTCTTGGCTATGACTTTTGCTTTAATAAACTTGGGAGCTAACTTTTTCGAGAACCTGTTCCCCTTGTCACTCAAGAAATAAGCGCGTTTCATGACCACGTCGCCAACGTTAAACTCGGCAAATTTTCGACGCAAGTTGTAGTGCGAGGTGTTCTTAACATGAGCCTGCCATAGTCTGGATTGCACCGTATCGAAAACGCTAGAAAGGCAACCTAAGTTTTCGGCGTATGCATCACGTGGCAAAAACACTATTTCGTTGCCGAGGTCGTTGTCCGTGTAATGAGTACCGCAGGTTACAAGTTCGCGACCGAAGACTAGGAAAGCTGGAGTAAATCCAGTGGCCTCGTTAACGGAGCTATTCATGGCAAATTGCACCTTTGGGATATATAAGTCCCAGGATCTGTGATCATCATCCACATAAGTTGAAATACACGTTATTATTGTTCTATTGTAACGTTCCACCAAATTGACCTGAGGGGTATATTTTGGGGTGTAAAATACGTTTGGAATAGCATATTTCTTAAACAAGGCATCTGCGACCTTCCCTGTGAATTGGGTACCGTTGTCCATCAATATCGCTTGCGGTACGCCGTGAACAAGAAACACGGATTCCTCTAAGATTTTGGTAATGATCTCAGCGGTAGCTCTTTTAATTGGATATATTAAGCAATATTTTGAAAAACAACATGTAATAACTAATATGTAACTATTTTGCTTCCGCGAAGTTGGAAGTGGTCCCATGAGATCCATTGATAACATTTGGAATGGTCGTGAACAATCTTTTGGACGTCCCATTTCTCCCAGTGTCTGGTGATTTTGAGACTTGTAGGCTAAACATTTGTCGCAAGTACTTATGAATTTGACTACTGACTGGTACATGCCTGGCCAGTAGTAGCGTAAAGCAAGACTACGGTATGTTTTAAATATGCCCATATGACCAGCCGTAGGCACTGAATGGTTTTCATTAACGATTTGCTCACGTAATTCGGTTGGCACGACCTCCTTCCACGCGAATTCTGAAGTTAAATTGTATTTATTCTTCGATAGTCGATATAACGCGTTATTTTTAACAATATAGTTTTTAAATTTAGTAGGATCAATTAGGCAACCGTCATAAATATTCCTGTACCAAGAGTCTTTAGTGTCCAAATAAGAGTTGGAAGTACTAATGGCACTAATAGGGACGATCCTAGATAAGGCATCTGGTATGACGTTATCCACGCCACGCCGATGTTTAAGAACAAAATTAAATGCTGATAAACGAACTCCCCAACGAGCTAACCGACCCGTTGGGTTGCTTATAGAGAGAAACCACTTGAGCGCGCTGTGGTCAGTATAAACAGTGAACTGTTGACCATTTTCGATGTAACAACGCCAATATTCTAGGGCGGTTACGACGGCCAGCGTCTCGCGTTCGGTAATGCTGTAATTTTTCTCAGCCCCGGTCAATGACTTACTCATGTAGGCAATTGGATGTTCCTTTCCATCAATTGTTTGGGTGAGCATTGCGCCGAGGCCAAAATCGCTTGCATCCGTATGAACCTCAAACGGTTTATTGTAATCTGGACATGATAAGACTGGGGCTGACACTAGACTTTCCTTCAATTTCTGGAAAGCGGCGTCGGCCTCTTGGGTCCATTTAAATGGCGGGGTACCCTTCTTTGTTGATGTTAATTTGTTTAAGGGACCAGCTATAGTACTAAAGTTGGGAACGAAACGTCTGTACCAGGTCGCCGTACCTAGAAAACGCTTAAGTTCTTTCTTATTGGTTGGTGCTGGATATTTTAGTATAACATCAACTTTGGAAGGATCGGTCCGCAAACCTGAAGCATCTACTACGTAGCCTAAATATTTTAATTGCGAACTAAAAAAATTACATTTCTCAAGGTTAATGGTTAAGTTCGCTTTTTTGAGCTTTTCTAGTACCCGTAAAAGTAAGTTCACGTGACTATTGAAATCGCTACTAATTATTATAATGTCATCTAGATATGCGAAGACTTTAAGATCAAATTCAGAGAACAGCAGGTCAACTAGACGCTGTTGAGTGGCCGGGGCATTCGTAAGACCAAAAGCAGTCCTTTTAAAGCGAAAGGTGCCCCTGCCTGGAACATAAAATGCTGTTTTATCGCGATCTTCCTCAGCTATCGGTATCTGCCAAAAAGCTTTCGATAGATCTATGCTGGAAAGATAACGCGCGTCTCTGAGGTTATCTAGTATCTCCGAGATATAGGGTAAGTTGTAAGCATCGCGTTTAGTGACTGAATTTAGCTTTCGACTATCTAAACAAAATCGAGGTTGACCGTTTTTCTTGGTGACAAGGAGAACTGGAGATGACCACGCACTTTCGCAAGGCTCGACAACGTCGAGGGAAAGCATCTCGTCCACTTGTTCTACCAGGATGCGTTGTTTTTCAGGAGATAGTCGATAATAACGCTGACGAATTGGTTGACTTTCACCTGTATCAATGTGGTGAGTTATTAGATCGGTTACTCCTAGACCCTTGTGCTGTGATGAAATGCTTTCAAACTGTTTAATTACACTATCAGCCAAATGCTTTTGTGACTCCTCTAAGTTATTGTAACCCGTAATTGTGGTGCGATTGCAGCTCTCTAGAGTACAGTTTTCCAATGAGTTGTTTGAAATCATTACACTACCAACATACTTGGGACATAATTCAAATTTTCGCCAGAAATCCACACCTAGAATGAGATTTGTATTGATATCTGGTATTACAAAAGCTTTGAGAATGTGGAATTGATTTTCAAAGTGAACTGGGATATGAATGTAACCGATACTTTGTAAATTTTGTCCGCCTGCTGCCCTAACTGCAATGCAGTCGTCCGTGACAAGAGACATACCCCGGTCCAATAAAACCGTATGAGCACCGTTGCCCAAAATTGTGACGGCCGAACCTGAGTCCAACAGTCCAGTGGCTGGAACTCCTTCTATCTGCACTGATACGTAAGGTCTGTTATCTAAATTAACTTTTCTATCGAGAATTGTGTGAACTTTGTAAGACTTGTGGAACCATTTAACTGTGTGCAACCACTTTTCCCAGTCTTGTCTGTCAAAGTTGTTTACGACACAATTCTCGGTGATTAGTTTTTTTTTTTTAGTTGAACTGTTCTTACTACATTTCTTGCAAGCTGGACGTTTTATGTCTTTCTGGCCGCAGCCAAAACAAAAGATCTCGTCAGTCTTTACCGTACAATTCCTGTAAGCATGCTCGTTACTACGACAACGTGGGCAATAAGGAATCGTCTTATGTGAACCTTTATCTATGGCATGAACATAGTTAGGGGATATGGAGGAATCGTTACTGTTATTTTTAACTGTTTTATTATTAATAATATCCTTTTGATCTTGTTTATTGAACTGATTAAACCTTTTATTATAATTATTGTTTCCTTTATTATCCGTTGAAATTCCTGAATAAGCAAACTCGGGTGCTAAAGTATTTGATGAGGGTCTTGGTGGTTCTCTGAATTGAGCAAGGCGCGATTGTATGTTTTCGTAATTACGACAAAGAGTCCTTAGCTGTTCGATTGATTTTATTTCGGCCACTGACGATAAGATGTTAGCATAGCATGGACGGATGTTATGTAGAAGAAGTTCTAGTTTATCTTCCTCAGATAGTGCTTTTGTCAACCTCGAAAACAAGCCTGTCATTATTGACAAGTAAATAACTATATTTTCTGACTCCCCTTGTGTTCGCGCTCTGATTTCAGTTAAGAGTCTATAATCATAGTCTGACTGATCAAAGTCGCGTTTTAATAAATTTGCAAGTTCATCCCAGCTAGATACTGAATCTCTAATGCTTCTGTACCAGTGGAGCGCGCCGCCAGTAAAAATCTCGGTCGCGTGAGTGAGGATTTTATCCGTTGGTATTCCTTTGGCGTGACAAAGTTCATTTACCCGCTGTAAGAAGGAACGTACGCAAGAATTTCCCTCGAATTTTAATTTTGCAAATTTATGTTGACCACCATCGCATGACACCGTCACGTGAATTGGAGAAGTCAAGTTATGTGTAGATGGAGGTTGATTGCTAACTGGTGATAAGGGGTCAGAAGCTGATGCGAGCAGCTCACTTGATTTCACCAACATCGACTTATATAAGTTTACACACTCATCGTACTCCGTTTTGTTAACACTTCCACAAGTTATTCTATTTATTCTGTGGTAAGCATGATTTAAAAGATTTTGAATTTTTAGTAGTGACTGTTTATCTGTAGTTGATGATTCTAAATTAGTAGCGGCCTTAGTTAAAACCTCTAATACTCCACTTAAATCTACCGATACTTCGAATGGACTCGTAAGAATGTCCTCAGAAGGAAACATTGGTCCGCATTTTGCAATCTGTTTCCGCAATTCCTGAACAGTAGTGGCGGGTGTTTCTCCTCTGATAGCTACTTCGTATTCGAGCTCTGCCTTTTGCAACGACATGAATTTTACCGGATGTGCCATATTGAATGTAGTTTAAACAAGAAAAATTTGTTGTTACTTCAAATTGAGTTTAAATGTATAAATATTAAGTTATCCGTAAGACTGGAAAGTGTTGGATAGCAATCAGCAAGGTATGATGAGCGTCAATTACTCCGACTGTTACAAAATAAACTGAAATTAAACGTCTTGGTTGTTGTCCGTGTGAAGTGAAGGAAGCTACGTTACAAAAGAAAAGGAAAAAAAAAAATAAAAATTTTTTTTTTTTTTTTTTTGAAAAAGTTTGAAGTTAGTAAACTAAATTTAAATATTTAAAATAAAAAAAAAAAATCGGTGCAACTAATGTGTACGCTTATGCCATTAAATTCTGAAAATGGTGACAATAATAGTTATGAAAATTAAAATATGAGTCACTATTGACATCCAATGACAAATTTTTGCTGTTGACTGAACTCAGAAACAACAATATTTAACAAGGCAAGTGGTATCAAGTTAATAGGCAGGTAGACAGTTAGTAGGATAATTAATTAATTAATAAGTAGGTAGGTAAGTTAGGGAGTTATTAGGTAGGTTGGTATGTTAGGCTGTTAATAGGTTGGTTGGTTAGTGGATTGGTTGACAGTTAGTAGGTGGGAATTGTGGTTGCAACACTTGTTGGAAACAGCTGGTAAATCAATGTAATAGTACTGTACTTTTGAGTTGTCAACAATAAAAAACGTTCACTGTATGGAACATTAGTGATCCAGGTCAAATGTATACAAGTACAAGATTTATTGATATTTAGGCTATAAATTCCAAAAGACAAGTTGTAGGTACAAGTTGTGTGACAATATTTTTAGTATTAAGTACTAATGCTTGTTTTTATAATTGATAATTATATAATTAATGTTATTTGTTTAATGTTTAATTTAAAAAAAAAAATGATTCTAAGTTATATAAGAAAAATTGACACATACAAGCGATATTTGATATCAACGCTGTTTGTGTCATCAGTAGACAAGGTTGTTATGTCTAAAGTAGCCAGTAATTGAAAACCCGGCAACCCAATCCCTTCAACCGGCGCACAGCAGAGCTGCTTACCGGAAGAAATAGGAAGGAGTGTGGTACCTCCCCGGGGCGAGCCGTTACTATTGGCCCTACCACTATAGTAGAACGATAAATGCGTTCTACCTAAAAATAACAATTAAAATAACAATTATATTGCAACGGAGCAAACCGTTCCTACCAATATAAATAAGGTACCGCTGCGTACACCTTAGTTGCTGTCAACCAAAACGTTTTACAAAAACAATACAACCACCAATGACACCAACATATATAAAAAAAAATACCCACAAGGTTACCCTAAGGAATATGTGACCGTAAAACCACGTTTTTGGGCGCCAATGTGACGGAAAAGGGGTGCGTGGCGCAGGTTAATATAAATAAGACCACGCAACCAGTCTACATAAAATATATTGAATAAAAAAATGGGTGTGGGAAGGTCTACGGACACAAACTCCTAAGGCATCCCTGTGGGATGTGCTGTACTGCCCTGATAGCCGGCGTGGCGATGACCGCAGCGAGGTGCCACGCTGGATGCGTAGGGGTGATGGCCAGCTCTTCTTTACGTCGGCCCGGCTCGGCCCACGTGGCAAGTATGGCCAACAGGTGGGAAGTCCGATGCCGGCCCGATTTTATCACGCACGACGGAACCAGCCGCGTAACTAAAGCGAACTTGAGGGCGCTCTAGCCGGAACTTTGGACCCTGGAACATGACGTCCAGCGTGTCACGAGATGACCAAAGGCCAACTCCGCTGATTGCGACACCAAGCCAAGCAGAGCGAGCAGCAATAATAATGCACTAATGAAGGTGTTGGTGGATTGTCACAATCAGACGGAGTTTACATGTGGGAAGAGTGAAAATAAGGCATGATAGCACATTTTGAGTGTGAAGCACGAAAAAATCAAAATGCATTGAGCTGAAGGCATTAGATTGAAATGAAATACATGAAATAGCGTACACTTAAATAGATAAAATTAAGCATACATGCCAAGTTAACCTATAAGGACAAAGAACACAAAATATACACATATCATGCTATCCAACACTTACCCAGTATGGGGGTTTCAAAGACACCGAATTTAATTGCTCGATGGCGGAGAATTATGTTGATTAGGTAGGCAATTGTTTTAGGCCCGGATAATGGCGAGTTAAGACACGTGTGAAATCACATATAATTTAGATATGGTGAGACGTGTGACCGCTTCGGGAAAAACCAAAATTCCTAATGTCAAACGAAAAGATCGCGTTGGCAGCGTTGGATAGAGATGGGACATACGCGAGCCCATAGATAAATCCTCACTCGCGCGCCCGATAGTTGATGCATCTTGTGCTTTTAGTAATTACTATTTGCTACCGCACTACTTGTAATTTTCTATGGTTATTATATTTTGACGTCTGCGGTTACTTGACAGGTGGATGAAAGTAAACATTGGAATGTTGCTGTTTTTATTGTTAATTTAGTTTATATGTTTTGTTTTGTGCAAAATGTAACGTGCGACGTTACAATGTAATACATTATGTTCATTTAAAAAAGTGTTTAGAACACGGTTTAATATTACGTAAAGTTCACAGAGTTATTACTTTCAGACAGAGTCCGTATTTAAAACAGTACATAGAATTAAACACTCAATTAAGACAAAAGGCAAAAAGTTCCTTCGAACAAGACTTTTTTAAGTTGTTAAATAATAGTGTTTTTGGTAAGACTTTAGAAAATACTGAAAATAGAGTAACCGTTCATTTAGTTAATCAATGGTGCGATCAATCTAATCGAACCAAGAAATTAATATCCGCCGAGAGACTTGTAGCCAACCCCTATTTCCATAGTGCTTCTATTCTATCTGAAAATTTAGTTGCAATACAAATGAAACCTGATCAAATTATTTTAGATAAGCCTATATACATTGGATTCACTGTATTAGAACTTTCTAAGTCACATATGTATGATTTCCATTACAATATTGTAAAGCCTTTTTATAAAGACCGAGTGCAGTTGTGTTATACAGATACCGATTCATTTGTTTATAAAATATTTACTGATGATTTTTATCATGACTTGAAGTTTAGTTTTTTGCAATATTTTGACACGAGTAACTATGACGGTGAAAATAATTTTAAAATACCAATAATGAACAAAAAAGTTCCAGGTCTGTTCAAAGATGAAATGGAAGGAAAATATATATCTGATTTTGTTGGTTTGAGATCAAAACTTTACTCTATAAAAACTCCCAATAAAATCATTAAAAAAGCAAAGGGAGTAAAATCATGCGTAGTAAGGGACTTGAACATAACAGATTATCAGAATATTTTATTTAATGGTGGAGTTATCCGTAGAAAAAATGTTATGTTTAAATCAATTAAGCACGAAATATTTACTCGGAGCGTCAACAAAATTGTTTTATCTAGCAATGACGATAAACGATCGATATCTGTAGATCGAATATCAACGAGAGCCTGGGGTCACTCTTCGATTTTAAAGAATTAAGATGTGGTTTTTAGACTCAGAATGTATTGTAATAAATAATATAAGTAGGTTATATTTTTTTTTTATAATAAAATTAGTATTAATTATGTATACCTACATTGTGTATGTAATAACCTTACTTTAGTTTTAGAAAATATATCTAATTAATGTATGATAAATATAATATTGGTACCTATTATAGTCTTAATAATTCTACTATTTTGTAAAATTGGAAATAGATATTATTAAAATATGAATGATTATAAGTATCCAAGTTGTTTATATTTATTTTAAGAAATCCTCCTTTTTAAAGTCACTTTATAGTTACAAACATACAAACGGGTCGAACACAGAATATCCTTTTTAAGTCGGTAAATATGAAATCAAACCGAGACTCAAGTTTCATCATGCACCTATAATAATGTCAACCACGTAAATTGCATTATGTACGCAATACAATAAGACTGATTTTCAAAGAGCTAACGTTCAAGTAATATGATCATAACGCTGTTTGTCAGTACATAAAAATAATACGACAGTTCAATACCCTTGGCATGGAGACACAAGTGCTTAGTTAACATTTTTATGGTTAACGTGTTTTAACTTGTATATTGACGTAGGTACTCGTGATAGCATAAATCGCACCTTCAGAATGGTATGGACTTAACTCAAAAATCTAAGAAATCGAGTTACGGTCATAGAGGGTCACTAAAAGGTACGCACTTTTAGGTGAATATTAAAGAAGTGACGTTTTTATGATAGAATAAAGATGACGATACTTCGGTCTCTTTCGCACTCCCTCTCTCTACCCGCGCCGCTCGGATCGGTAGCGACGCGATTAGTGATGCATCGAAAGTGAAGTGGACAAGTCGTCGCAAGTTTGATAGTGAACTGACCTAAAACATATTAAGTCGCTTGTGTACTGAACAAACGGGTAAGTAAACTTCTTAATCTTCAGTTTAAGAGAGACTCTTTTATATATTAGGTCTTTTTATTACCGATGTTGGTTTTTACTTCTAGGACTTATTGGTAATTGGGTCCCTTTAATACTTAAAACTGAGAATAGTGATAAGGACTAAACAGAATTGAGTCTCTTTTAAAATAAAACGAAGGACTTCAATACATTTTACATCAAAATGTGTCACTACTGCACTAATTTGCTGACAAATAAATGAGCTATTTTATTAAATGAGTCCTTATAATTATATAAGATGGGTGTGTTTATTTGCCGTAATGAGATTTAGGACTCTGTATTTCCTAAATACCTAATACTTAAACTATATTAGTAGCCCTGTTTGTTTCAGATAAGAATAAAAATGAAGAGAAGAGCAGACTTAATATTTGAGAAATTACGAACAAATGAGCAACGAGAGGTTATATCTACATTATACTAATAGCATTTAGTGGTTTTTTGAACAGTTATCATAATTATCTTAAGACGTTTTCAGGTGGACGTAGTACCAAGCAATAACAAAAACGTAAGTTGGCCCTCGGACCAAATGCGGAAATCTAGTGACGTGGTTTGTATGAATTTGATCATTTTAAATACCTATTCCTTGTTTCTATTTATTAGATATCGTTTTTACGGAAATGTATTACAGTTAATAGGTAGATATGAAATGTATATTTTTTGTGCTTTTTCGTTCCAGGATGAAATTAATAAAGAGAACATTCCTCATTTTATTGAGCAAAGGAAACGAAAGTTAACTCGGGTAACGAAATATTAATGTATTTTACCTAATTATTTCCCCCACAATTTTCTTTTTAGTTTTATAACTAAGTAGGTACGGTAGGTACCTACCTAGCTTTAAGAAGGTTAATAGTGGTTATGATATTTACAGAATGAGTATGAAAGCGGTACCTCTCGGCCATCCAGTCCATCAATAATAGAAGGCACACCTGAAAAAAGTGTGCTGTTTCCAAATTATGCACACGATCTTTGCGATGGCAAAAGGGACATAACCAGGGTTGGTCTCAAAATATTCTCTCTTTACGTAAATAATTATTTAATGCTACAACATAAATTGCATATTCACTTATTTGATAATCTATGCTTTCAGGTCAATACTGAACAATACTATTCTCAGCCAATAGAAGCTACTCATGAAATCATTGTAATGGTAAGTAAATAAATTAATGTTTTTTTTATTAAATAAGTGTACGTAGTATACTTTTGACATAAGAGTCACATGATGTAGATACAACATGAGATATTTATATTACACATAATTATATCTAATTATTCTAAAATATGTATACTATTCATTTTAAAATATGTATTACATTTTAGGAACCTGTAGCAGATGAAGTGGAAATTCTGAAATGTCAGAAAAAACAAGAAAATGAACTGCCTAGGCGAGCACGCAGTAAGTCAGCGTCCAGCAGTTCCTCGTCCAGTAGTTCCTCGTCCAGCAGTTCCTCGTCTTCTAGCTCAAGTAGCTCATCTTCCGCCAGTCGCAGTAGCCCGCTCCATAATGGTAACACAATCGAGTCAAATACAAAGATAGATGAACCCTCAACCTCTACAGGTATATATCGTAACACAACACAGCCACCTAAAAATTATTGTGAGTCGCCTATTAATTCGAACGAAAGTGATGCAGACTTGAGCGACGATGACCCTTCATATTCAAATAGACCTCGTTCACGTCTTGGAGGTGCAGTCAGAATATCTGCATCGAGTAGTTCTGATACTACAGACAGTGAACCCGAAAATGTTAATGCTCCTATAGTAGAAGGTCCAAAGAAATCTCGCAAACGTCTACGAAATCCCAACAAGTGGAAACAAATTGTTTCCAAAACTTTGCGAAATACTGGGAAAGAATATGTTTCTAACACTAAATCTAAAAAAATTGTTCCTGCTCGTTCAGTAAAAGATCCATGTACCAGCAAATGTAGAATCAAATGTGTCGATAACATAAATGAGATCGATAGAAATCTATTATTTCAAAAATATTGGGCACTAGGAAATATAGAATTACAAAGATCTTTTGTTAGAAATTGCATGGTCGAAGTAAAACCAAAATATAAATACACAAATGCAGCTAGACCAAGACAGCCTAATAATGCATTTTATTTTACACTAAATGATACTAAAATTAGGGTTTGCAAAACTTTCTTTATAAATACGTTAGGTATATGTGACAGGCAAATAAGAACTGTTAAAAAAAAGACAGATGCGCAAGGTTTTGTAGAGAAAGATAACCGAGGTAAAAACCAGAATAGAAAAAGGATAGAACCAGCAATCATACAAGATATAAAGAACCACATTAATAGCATACCAAGGATTGAATCGCATTATTTAAGGTCTTCAACTTCTCGTGAATATATAGGTGGAGAAAAGACCATAATGGATCTATGGAGAGATTTTGATAAAGATCAACGCGACGCAGGAAAAGCTGCATGTGAATATTGGTTATATTATGACATTTTCACAAAAGAGTTTAATATTGGATTTTTCCAACCCAAGAAAGACAGATGCGACCTATGTTTTGAATATGAACTTGTTTCTCCAGAAAAAAAACTACAACTAAAAGATAAATATGATCGACACTTAAAAGAAAAAGACTTATCCCGAAAAGAGAAACACAATGATCGACTCAACATTGATGAAACCCACATTTGTGCAGTTTTCGACCTGCAAGCAGTTATGCAATGTCCTAGCGGTGATTCGTCATCATTTTATTATAAAACAAAACTGAATTGCCTCAACTTTACAATCGTGGAATTACTAAAGAAAAGAGACAAAAATCTGGACGAAAACACAGAAAGTGAACACAAACGTGATATTGGAGCTTATGGAGATGTCTACAGTTTTTTCTGGGACGAAACTCAGGGGAAACGCGGATCTAGCGAGATCGGATCGTGTGTTCTTAATTATTTGGAGATTTTAAATGCAAAACATCAGGGTCAGGCCGTTCACGTTACGTTTTATTCCGACAATTGCTGCGGACAAAACAAAAATAAATATGTAGCTTGCTTATATTCCTACGCAGTATCACATTTTGAGAACATCCAGTCTATAACCCAAAAGTACCTAATAAAGGGTCATACCCAAAATGAAGGGGACAACGTCCACAGCCTCATTGAAAAGGAAATCCAACGGAATAAAAAGGCTGGACCAATATACGCACCTTGTCAATATGTCACTCTAATAAAAAATTCGCGAAAAAACGGGAAACCGTTGATTGTTCAAGAATTAACGTATGATTTTTTTTGGGACTTAAAGATCTTTCAAGAGAAATGGGCTTATAACTTTAGTGAAAATGAAAATAAAGGCAAAATGACTTGGAATGATGTAAAAATCCTTAAATTTACTAAAGAGGATACGTTTACATTTTACTATAAGACATCTTATAGTCAAAACGAGTTCAACAAGGTAAACATGAGAAACAAAAGGAAGAAGATGAGTAATATAAGGGAAATTGCTATGACCAAAGCATACACTCAAAGACTGGTGTTATCTGAGAGGAAAAAACCCGACTTACGTTCCTTGATTGAACATAATCTGATACCTCATTATTATGCTGAT
Source organism: Diarsia rubi (assembly GCA_932274075.1). Classification (NCBI taxonomy): domain Eukaryota; kingdom Metazoa; phylum Arthropoda; class Insecta; order Lepidoptera; family Noctuidae; genus Diarsia; species Diarsia rubi. Next base: position 3,539,606 of record OW026434.1, on the reverse strand, counting down.
TTTTATAATAACATTATTTAACTATTTTTATAAGTATAACAGGCTCTTCTGCTATAGGTTTTAGTTTTAAATAGCATTGTATTACCAAAGTATTGATTTAAAAATGATAACATGTTAAGGAGTTTTTTTTTGTTATAATTGATTCAATTTATTTACATAGGTAAACATTCTATGCACCTATGCATAATTTATCATTGCCGTACTGCACTCTTTTTTTAATGAAGGTTTTTTGATTTTTAATACTTTCTTATAACATTGTGTTAAACTATGAATATTGATTTAATTTTGTAATTGCTAACTTGTTAAGTACAAGTTCTTGTATTTGTTAAAGAAAATTAAACTTAATTATTATAAACATTGGCTGTGCAAAGTATTGCCTTAAGACTGATTTACAAATAATTGTGATAATTCTACTCTGAAAAAAAAAAGCTATTTCTTTATGGATAATAATTGTTGTTTTGTTTCTATTGATTTTATTATTTTTAATTTTATAATTGCAAATTTTGACTCAAACGAACGATATTATTATGTTTATTTTCTGTGCCAAAATGACTGAATATAATTCTTTTGAAAATTAAAAAGTGTTTAATTTCAAGATCTTCTTTGTGTCACATAATGAAATAAGTTATTTTATAATGACTTATTTCGCTATGTGACACGATAGCATATTTTCAGTTTATTCTTGTAGTGCACTTTTCAGAAATAGGATAAAAACTTTACAATGATTTCAGAATAAAAGAGACCTAAGACGAAAACGGTCTTTAAAAAAAAAACAGTTTCTGTATGATACTGACTTAAATTGGGAACCTTTTTAAAAAACCTTAATTTTAATTAAAAATATGCAATATACCATTTTTTTTTTCTCATATTTCACAAAAGATAAACTTAACTTAATACAGAAATCAAATAATTGATATGTTTTTATACAAAATGAATTAATTAAATCAGTTCAAAGTTGAAAGTTTGCAGTTTCAAAACTTCGTTTTTGTTTTCCCAATAAAATGATTTTTTGAGATACGTCACTACTATTCTGAAGGTGCGAAATATTATTTTTTAGGTCATTTACGAAATATTACTCACCTGGAGTACTTGTACAATTTTAGAGTGCATCGTAATCATGTCGGTAAGTAAAACATGTTTAATTCGATTTTTTTTATATTGTTTCGTAAAGTCTAACGATTGTGTTTGCAGCAGTATTAATAATCATAAACATAACACTACGTTTGGCAGAGGTAATAGTGCACTTACATTTCGCCAGAGCCTATTTATTGTCACTAATCTAAACCTAATCCAGACTCCAGGATGGTTTTGAAATATTCCTCGATAGAAACCTAATTATAGCGCTTTGACCGCTATACTAACTGGTTAGTGTTTTATATTATCTATTTTTTGTTCCAGATGTCTGAATCCGAGATTGTGTTCAGCCAATATGCTCAGGATCCTTACGAAGGATTCTCTGAGATGTTTCGCAGCGAACCCGAGCACAGCAAACAAGTCACGAAAGATAAAAAACCAAAACGGTGCAGGGAAAAGTAGAAAAAACCAACCAAATCCTTCGTTATGAGTCGACTACAGCGAAGAGGGATTAAATTAATAAAAATTTCAGTCGTAGATCTATGTAATAACAATCCTCAAAACATAGACAGTGATAGTGACAGTGAGAACGTTATTATAAATGCACAATATATTGTTCAAGATGCTATCGACAGTGTTATGGACGAAACTGAGTCTTTAGTTAAGAAAATATCGAAATCTTTAATAGATACTGACTTTTAATAATCGTTTGTGTAAACTAATATTTATAATTTTATTAAGATATTTCTTTTCAATTTGTGTAGTGTTGAGTTATTTAGAGAAGTATGGGGGGTATTTAGCAAAATAAAAGCATATTTAACTTATTTTGATTTTTATTTAAAAAGCCTAAAAACTAATAATCTACATTACACACATTAGTAGGTACATACATTTCATGCGCATTCTAAATACTTCCTTAAACAAAGCACATTTTTAAGCGCACAATGCTTCAGATGTTTATTACAATTAAAATTAGATCTTCCTTCACAGTATTTTTTATGCAAAGCAGAGAAATTAGGACATTGTTCTTTGCCAAGGTCTGATACTGTACAATTCATACAAAGATCTTTTATCCAATTCACCTTCTCCAAACCATTTACAATGATTTCCTTATTTTCTAGATATGGAACGATTATACGTCGAAATTCTCTATAGTCAATATATCCTTCATTCCAATAAATACCCCTATTTCTTTCCAACCATATAACCTGTTTCTTTTCGTCACTTGTTAAGTGTTTAAACAAGTATGGTGGTTTTATTAAAAATGTTTGAGTATAATCACGAGTAGCAAAAGCTAATTCTTTTATTATAAAATTATTGTACAGGTCTTTAAACCCTTGAACATCTAATATGATAGTATTCGGATTCATGATATTTTTCTCACAGTATTACTCAGCGGCTTATACTCAATTATACAGTCGTTCAATATAAGACAATATGCAGAAGTTTGATCTGGTATGTCCGAATCACTTTCAATTTCCACTCGTACATCCACAATAGGACCTGTCTTTACATTATCAGCTTGTCTAGAGCAATCTATGATAAACAGCGGCGCCAAATCTTTAAATTGTTTCTCACTTAATAAGGGTTCCGAGCGACGTCCGTAATAAGACTGTTGAAATCGAATGTATTGCTCGTATAATAAAGCGATTCTGTTATTCGCAAAACTGACATTTAGGTTTTCATACGGGAAGTAAGTTGAATTTAGGTATACTCTAACATCGCGAACATGGCAGTGATCAAACTGAGACATATCTGAACTTGAATTGTTTTTTCTATTTGTTTGTAGGCCCATAATTATGTATCTTGGTTTCTCTATTTGTGAGGAAGTTTTGATAGACCAGGTATGTTTTGTAGTTTTAGGTAAAGCTGGATATTCGTACAGATCCCAATTTCTGAATATCATCTGGAGTGGTCGATCTTTTTCTAACAGTTTTAGCAAACTTATTTTCTCTTTGTCGGACACTTTAACATGCGGTACACGCCAGATGATTTTATTTATTTGAACGTCTTCTACAAATTCACCGGTGTTAAGTTTGACCGCATTCAGGTTAGTATTACTTCGTAGCAATATCAGTTCGTGCCTACAATTTATCACGACTTTCTTGAAATCTTCGGCGAAACCGATGATGTTACAGAGTGGTATAGAAGCGGAAAACCTACCTCCATTTATATTTTTTATACCATCGATATTCCAGCCCCATGCATTAGATATCTTTGATTCACTTTCACTCATTGATATTAACGATTTCATGGTGGTAGTTATGCCAGCATTTTTTATTCTATCAATTTCCACTCCATTTAGCTCGTATCTTATATCTTGGAACAGGTAAAGTAGAGCATTATTCGTAAAATTAACACTAGTGGCTTTCTCTTTCATATCTTTTTTGCTTACGCTAACAGTTCCTTCCAAATACAAGGTACTAGCTGACGGAAGTATATACAAGTCTTGTTGGTTAATGGGTATGCGAATTTCATCGTTCCTATTGAAACTAGTTACGTAGGGCTTGTAAGAATGAAATTCGATTCCTTCAACCGTGTTGTCGTAAGTCGGAGCGGATAAAACGTCTAAGATATTCATTTTAGCAAACCGATCGCTTTGAGAAATGCCTTGTTGTCTTTAGTTAATTTTATTTTCTTCTTAGGCCGAGCTCTTATATGGTTGGAAGCTTGAGCGGAACTGATATTTTTGATTTGCTGATGCACATATTTATTGTAGTCGATCATTTTTTTCTTCTGAGATGCAAATACAGCTGCACTTCTTCACCGCGCAAATTTATTAAGCGGTTATTTATATCTAACAGCCTGATATGTATGCAGCTAATGTTGTTTTGGTTGATTGGAAAGTATATCGCGTTTTTTGGGATTTCTATAATCCTATATCCGGGAGGCACGTTGAGTGCAAATTCGTGGATAATGTGACTCGGTTCTCCGTTTGTGTACGAGCCGCTTACAATATCACATTCGATCCTGATCACTGTTGTAGGTAAAATGTTGACTGGCAACTGTGACTCATGCCATTTATTTGCTTTCAAGATCTGTTTATTAAACCCTAATAAATTCCTGAAAGTACCTTCTTTATTAAAATTTATGTCTTTTGTACAATATACAGCAGCTTTTAAAGTATTGTTATTGCACTGTAGTTTGATTGATGCATCTTTCATTTCAGATTTCAAATAATCATTAATATCTTGCAATTCATAGGTGCCCTCTGGTATTTCAATAACTTCGTTAGAACCATAATAGAATTTATTATTCGTTTTGTCAATGTTCGGAATCGAATTAAATGTTGCGAAATGCAGTAAGGCACACTCATACTGTTCATATAGTTGCAACGTGTTGGGATAGTAAGTAGATAAAGTTGACGAGTTTCCAGTTATCGATAATGTGAGTGACATCTTGCAAATGATTGAAATAAAAGAAAAGCATAAATTTTATACGTTTTTATTCCAGAAAGTCCACAGATATTCTAAACATAAGTGTCCACAATTTACAGTGTTGAATTTCTGATATCTTGTATAATTATAAATAACATCACAATTCTTAAAATATCGTATTAATTCCATTGGAGGTTTCAAATCTCCAAAGCTATCAAAATATTCACAATAATTACATACTTTTACATAAGCTACCCAATGCGTCCCTTCGTTCTTATAATCGTCCAAGTTAACAATACCGCATTCAATCCGTTTTGGCGTCCTTGGTAACTGATCTCTCATATACACTCCTCGAAAGTGAGGGATGTTGCGTGCATACCTTTGGATGTCTACATTAGTTAGAGGACGATTAGGTAGCTTATTTTTCAGTTTTTTGAAGATTTTACGAATAAACCTTTTCCATTTTTATGTGACTTAATGTATAAGCCCTGGCCTAACTTTAATGACTCCATAGCCCTATTATGTCGTTGTGTTTCTTGTAAATTTTGCTGACCTGCTTTGTAATCGTTAACAGTTTTTGCAATACCAGCCGCACCACCAGCTAAAGTTCCTAATGCTGATAAGCCCGCAAAAATTGGGATTAAAGGTAGAATACCTCCAGTCTTTGGTAAGGGTATCACTCGTGGTACTCGAATTTTCTGAATTTTTGGAAATATTTTTTTTGCTGCTAAGTAAGCAGCGTTAATTAAAGTTTTACTGTCCTTTCCTTTCAGTTTCTTTATTTTCGCTCTTATTTTTGATACGAAACTTTTAAAAGTTTTAACGCCGGCACCAGATTTCAGTTTGGCTTTCATAACTTTGCTCACTAACCATGAACTAAGTTTTTCACCTTTCCCTGCATCGTTCGACTTAAGTCTTTGTTTAGCCATATTTAGTAGTTGTAAATCAGCTTTGTGACGATTGGGTAAGTCTGTATGGTTTGCATATGCAATGTCGTGATGCATGCAAGCTTCGTCTAGCTTATTTACACCTCGGTCACCTCGTAGTAAACGTTTCTGGAGTTTTGTTCCCGGACCGCAATAATTGTAGCCGGGTAGATGAAGTTCGAACGGTAGATTATTAATTAAGGTATTAACAAGTTCACCTCCTTGCATTGTCTAAAGTGTAATGAAAGAAATAATGCAAAATTAACTTTTATATAATTATTTTATTCCACTATTGCAGTTTTGTCGATCCAACTGTTTTCTTCGTTGTTTAGACCCAACCATTTCACAAACATTTTTGTTCCTTTCCTTTTTAAAACCCTTTCTACCAAATAAATACCAGGATAGTAAGATTTTTGAAGTTCTTGCTCGTAAAAGGTTCCCAATATGGCTTGCTTTCGCTGATCTTGTATATGATATGTTACTGGTATGGTATGATTTATTTTTTTTATAGTAAATATTTCCGTTGACCAATTAGGTGTATAACCTTTCTCAAAATTGTGTTTGTATTTACTGATACGAACAAAGTCACCTACTTTGAACTTAGGTTTTCTACGAATGGTTACATGATTTAAGGGTTTTTTAATATTTTCTTTTATAACTGACTCACTAGATTTATTTACTTCAATTGGTTTAAATTTAATAGTACGATGTTTTGTGTTGTTATAAGTCTTTAACGTAACTTCTAATGGTAAACCTAACCATTTATAGTTTCCATTCAAACTAAAATATTTATATAATTTATTTTTAAGAGTTTTAATCAGTCGCTCCACGATCGAAGCCTTTTTGGTAGAAAACGTTGAGTAGTGGTTAATATTATACGTCTTCATAAGCGTTTGAAATGAGTTGTTATAAAATTCTGTTCCCATATCAGTTTGTAAATTAACAGGTTTGCGATTGCTGTTAATCAGTATTCGTTTAAATGCATGAGTAACATCAAGTTTATTTTTTGATTTTAATGACTCTGCCCAAGCATACTTTGAGAAGCAGTCAATCACCACTAAAATGTAATTATGACCTTTATTATATTTTCTCAGGTTTTGCACGTCCATCAGATCAGCTTGCCACAAGTCATCGATCCCTTTTAGAATGACAGGACGTCGAAGGAAATTTCTTCTCGCTGCTTTGTGTATTTCGTTAACAATTTGTTGTTTTGCCATTACGGAGATTTATTTTGGAGAAATTTATCTACCTCTGCTTTAGTATAAAACTTATCTTGCAAATGAGTTAAAACCTCAGGTATCTTTGCTTTTAAAGTAGCCTGTACTGTACCCTTTGTGTCTTTTATGATTTGAGAACGCAATGTTCCAATCATATTATTAAATTCTTTTAACATATTAGCATTTAAACGATCTACATAATCCTTGTCCACAGTCAAATTATTTAATTCTTTTAACATGTTAGCATTTAATCGATCTACATAATCCTTGTTCACAGCATCGTCTGCTTCAACTGGAGATCTAATTCCTCTCAGTCTTGATGTTTTTAAATCAAAATCTCCGTTTTCTAATTTTAACAATGCATTCTCATTAAACTCAAATAACTCTGAAAAACGCATTCTTTTGTGAATGTGGTGTCCGAATTTGTCTACGTTCATGTTTAAGGTGTATTGTATCGAGAGGTTGATAATAAAATAAACACATTTTAAAATATTTATTAATTTATAACTTTATTTTCACGCAATTCTTCAATGATAGATATAATTTCATTATCTAATCCTGTGTTACCAGCATCTCGAGATGCAATCAATAATTTTAACCTATCCACCAGTTCATTGGGATCGTCCCAATATACAAAATCTACGTTTTTCTTCCACATTTTTGTTAAAGGTAGTCCTTTTCCCTTCGATTGGTGCTCCTGAATTGTACTTCGTAGTTGGAATAGAGGCTTAATAATTTGCAAATATTTTTGCCCTTTATTACTTTTTATTGGTTTACTAGGCTCATAGTCTCGTCGATGTGCATTTGTATCAAGTAACATCGACTTATAATGTTTCATATCACTCTCTGTAACCATGCTTAAATCTACGTTCTTTTTCAGCAGCAACTGTTTTAAACCAGGCGTATTTCGATATTTGCGCCCAGCCACGATGATATACTCATCGCTGATCGTTACACGAGCAGAACCTAACATCAATTTGCCGCCCTCTACTCTGACACCAAACGGAATATCTTTCAGTGCTTCTGAGGACACTGACCAGGATGACATATCACATGCCTGGTTGTTTTCAGATAATGATTTATACGAAGAATCACTTTCGATATCAGATTCATATTCGTCTTCAATGTAGTTGTTATCATTGCTTTCTTTACTAATAGGGACTTCTTTTTGCAAAGTTTTATCGATAAACGGAACTTCGGTTTCTTCATTTTCCATATTTTGGAGGAGAGAAGCCTGCTTACTGACGTTAGCAATTAGGTTGAGTGGTTCTGTTACCGGCTTGAACACTGATTCTAGCGCTTGCTGATTGTTAATCTCAACATCTCTCATCTTTCGCACTTTCTTCTTAACAGCTTCTGCAGCTTCAACTATTTGTCTTTTCAGTGATTTTTCCATAATAACAAAAAAAAAAGTTCGTGATTGATTAAGCGTTGTCTGAAGAATAATGATATCGCAAGGGTACCGGTCATAAATATTAGTATTTTTAATCAAAGACAACAAAAGTGTCAAATTTATTTCTGTAACATCCATTATTTTTAGAGCAATCCTTATTAATTACTACGTAATTAAAGGGTTCACTCCATATTTTCGAACACATTTCACGAAATTCAATCCATGACATATCAGTGTTGACGTGTTCTTCATAAATATGTCGTAAATTAATTTCATCTTGTTTAAAAACTATGATTAAGTTCGCATTGTCTCTTACTAACTGCTTAGGGATTTTACTATATGTTTGGTTTAGATAGAAACAATCAATGCACTTATGTCTTCCCATCGCAAAATAATCACGCATGTTACTTTGATTTTCACAAGCAACATCATCAAAAATAATCACGGAGTTGGGTTTTGCGTCCTGGACGCTTAGTACTTCCTCATTTCCCTGATATTTCTGGAGGGAAACACCAGGCACCCGTTGCAAAACTCTTTCTAAAAAAATGTACTTAGGTTGGTGTAAGGTTTTTGAGTAGACATAAACATTTTGAAACCTTAAACCGTTTTCATGTATAAGAAGTCCAATAAGTAAATTTGTTTTGCCACAATTCGATGGTCCACAAATGATACATCGTACTGAATTAGGTAACAATTCTCCATGACGCGAACTAGTTTTATAAAAATCATCGCAAACTGTGTTTACTTGCAGCGATTGTGGTTGTTTAACAAATTTCATGATTACTGTGATCAACAAACTGATTAACAATGAGTAAAAGTATTTATTTTTTAATTATTTACACTGAAAAATGAGATATTCTAACAACGGTAACGAAACCATAGTGAGATCTAATTCGCTGTCAACGCCATCTATCGTTATGCTAGGCACACTGTCAACTCTGGACAGCTAGGTAATAAAATTCAAGCGCATTCGCGTGGCTGATTCCTTGTTGAGTATATACTCCAAAAAGTACTACAGCACCATCTATGACACATCGGATGAACTAAAAACATCAAATCCTACATCGCGCTAGCAAAGTTTTCCGCGTCTTAAGACTATAAAAGAACCGTATGGTCGTCATAAAAATGTGTTTATATCGATACGCCCATATGCTGACATACACACATACATACATGATATTACTATAATACTATACATGATATGATAATACTTAGATATTGAGTGGTGAAAAGATCCTGAAGGTTAGGTTAATACGATTTATGATTACCTATAAGATTTCAATTTGTAATTTTTTTTCCCACTACTGGCACAAAGGTTTCTCTCACAGAGAACAGTGGTGATGAAATAATTTACACAAAGTAACGCGCTAGCCTAGGTTCGAACCCACGACCTACAACTTGTAAGTCGCAACCGTTACCACTAGACCACCACTGCTCTCCGCTCTACCTCCCCAATATGTTTATCTAATGTTATTTTACGAAGCGATTTGCCACTACACTGTCTTCTTCGCGATCATCGTTTCGTCGTTTCGTCCCACTGGCCGCGGAAGCAACAAGACAGTCGAGTTGATCGTATGTTATTAGGCATTCAGTCACAACGGAGCGTAGGCGAACCTGTTCGACTGCGCGACAGGTGGGACAGAATGCCTAATAATATACTAAAAATACACACAACACACATCAAACTTAACACTTTTTTGTTCAATAGGTTTAAATGTGTCCATGTATTCGTTGTAAATATTTTCAGTGTATGGCATTCTAACCCACTATCGACAGCGAAGCGTGTCTTGAACTAGCTTGTACAGTAATATACAAGACAGTCGAGTTGATCGTATGTTATTGGGCATTCAGTCACAACGTGTCTCGTTCGAGTTTATCGGTCGAGTGGAAAGTCGAGTCGAGTGACGATTATTGGGTATTCTATACCACTGTCGGCAGCGAGGCGCACTCGCCGAGCGACTTGCCGATAGTGGTATAGAATGCCCAATAATACACTACTATTAACATATGAGCATGCATATCTTTTGGACTCGAACAAAAATCTAGCATTTGGTTCAACAATGTTTACCAAACTAGGACTAGTAAATAATCATGGAATGCAGACAATTTTCAAAGATATTGATGAGTTGATCGACGGTATTAACAAATATGACTTATTGATGATAGACGATGACATAATACCCGATAGTCAACAATTAGACACGCAGTTTTTTCTATGATACCTGTATAAACATCCTACATCAAAACATTGCAGGACTTTTAAGTAAAGCTGATGCATTCTCTGTGTGTTTAGAGGAACTCTTGGCCAAAAATATTGATGTTGATGTTATTTGCATAACGGAACATTTTATGATGTCTGGTTATGAGCAGTATCTCTCAATCCCGAATTTTAATTTAGCTACTTGCTTTAGCAGGAAAGATACTAAAAGAGGAGGTTCATGTATATTGATAAAAAAGGGACACCTCTGGAAAGAAATTCCTGAAGTTCGGAACATAGCAATAAGTAGCACATTCGAGTGTTGTGCTATAGAATTGACTCAGGCTGGTACCATTGTAATCTGTATCTACAGAGTTCCAAATTCAACCAATTTGACCTGTTTTTTTGAGCAACTGTACAAATTATGTCAACTTATAACAAAGAAAAATAAGCGAAATGTTGTAATATGTGGTGATTTGAACATTAATATTTTGAAGCGTAGTAAGGTCACCTTAGAACTAGAATGTATTTTACTCAATTTTAATTTCAAATTAGCTATTAATCAGCCGACTAGACTTTCCAGTGACACATTTTTCACCGAATACAAAATATTGACATTTCCGTGCCTATATATTTTCGAGGTAGCTGTATTTGTTAAGACCAATCCAGATCTGTTTACCAAATTAACATTTTACAACACACGAACTCGACCACAAAATAATAACTTGTGCGTAAGAAGGTCCAACACAGCATTAATGAAAAAAAGTGTTTTTTGTATGGCGCCATTAATTTACAACCAGATACCAAAATCAATTAAAGATTTAAATGTATCCTTATTTAAGAAAAGGCTTAAATCTTTGCTGTTGACTAAAGCGTATTACAACATTTCGGAATTTTTCTCAGACAAATTGTAATGAAATGAATGAATGTGTTTTTTGACTTTGGTATTCATTTTGACCTAGTATGTTATAAAATTCTATTCCGTTTGACATTCCACGTGACATTTTTGTATTATTTTAATTATTATTTTACTATTTTGTCGTTTATTCTATTTTTATTTTTTGATTTATTTTGGACATTATTTTATATTTTTTCTTTTGACATTTTTCATAGATTTTCTTTTTGACATTTTTATATTATTTCTATTTTTAATTCCATTAATTTAATTATTATGAATTTTGATGTCAATGACCTCTACAAATATTTGTACACCTCCGGGTATAACATGGCGAGCTTGTAATTTTTTATAACAACTATTTATTGTACCTGTGTTAACAAATGATTAAATGATTTATGATTTATGATTTATTTATGATTATGGGAAGTAGTTTCAACATGGAACCAGAGATCGAAATACCTACTTTAAACTCAACGATTAACAAAATATTTGACCACAGCTGGAATAATGCAAAATTGAATTTAACAGAACAAGACACGCCAACTGCAGTCGAAATAAGAAAAATAGACCAGCAGTTAACATACCAGAAAAACAGGGAAATATTACCGAAGGCATCCGACATGTCAAAACACGATATCTATCTCTATTCGGTTACTACTTTGTTGTTGGGAGGAATCGCTGTGCTTGCCCTCTATCACATCATTAAACGAAGCTGCAATACAAAGAAAGGCATTAAAACACGCTCTTCCAAAACTGGAGTGACACCTAGAATAAGGGAGAACTTTGGAGGAGACATCGAGCTACAAGAAATAAATTCGACAGCAGCGGAGCCCGTTTACAGCGAAGCAAGACAGCCGAAGAAAGTATTTCACTTTGACGATTTAAATTGAGTGTTATACCTATACTTTTAATTTTATAACTTTACACTTAACTATTGTATACTATTCAACTTTAATTATTTACTTTGCACCTTTCTTAGATAATTATTTGCTTTGTAATGGATGCTCATCCCACTTAACCCTCGGGAGCATGTACGGTTCACGTACAGGCAAATTGCTAACGCCGCGACCTACTTTTCGCTACTCGTTTAGTTTACTTTTATAATTACATATACTTATTAAGTTAGTTGACCAATAGCTGCCGTGGCGCTATAACCGCGGATTAGCATCGGGCATTACTATCGTGTAACATTACGAATAAACTGAACTAAGGTGAAATCTGTGGTTTACGTCAACTCGCAAACTTAGCTAACTCTGAGCCATACAGTAATAATTATTGTATTATGATGGATTATTAGGATGTTATATATAGAAGAAGTTCAGTCTGTTCATAGTTTAAACTTTTTAGGTATTCAGTAAGTTTCTTCTTGCATTGCGTTTTTGTTAACTGGTAAATGTTTAAGATTCTGTTCAACCTGTTATAAAGCAATGGTCCAATGGAGTGAGCAAAGCGTTGACCAAATTTAGTCTTAAACAGCTGAGTTCTTTCGCACACTATGTCTTTTCTCCGTTTTTGGAGAAGTAGTGGGTTGTAGGGTAGTTTACTGTGCTGTAGGAGGACCATGCTTAGTATATACATATAATTGTCTCACGGTCATGACCTCCCATTTCTCGTATAATGCAGTGGTAGAAAACCGGATAGGCTTGAATGTGGCAACTTTCAATATTGCACGCTGGGCGACCTCGATAGACTTCAGAGTTGTCTTTGATGTGCCTCCCCAGGATGATAGACAATATGTTAGAAGCGATTGACAGAGAGCAAAGTATATCTGCTTTAGCAACTTAAAGTCCGCAATGTGCCTCAGGTTTTTAAAAATATAAATAAGCTTACGTATTCGTCCGCATAGCAGTAGCATGTACCTTAAAATTGAGATTGCTGTCTATGTTAACTCCTAGATATTTAACTGTCTGCACGCGTTCCAGTGAAGGACACTTGCAGTTTTTTCCAGAGAGGCACTCGTGTGAGATGATATTTCGAGCGTTGCCATCTCCAGTAGCATTTTTTATGCTATAGCAGATGTACCTGGTCTTGTCAACATTTAGTGTAAGAATATTACTCTGAAGCCACTTTCCCACGATATCAAAGCCCCGCTGTGCAGCACCAAAAGCCTCTTCCCATGTGTTGGCAGCAAAAGAAAGGGCCGTATCGTCCACAAAGGAAATGATTTCACCATTGGTGAGGTCAAAACTCGTGAGATCATTTATATACACAAGGAACAAACTGGGTCCCAGTATGCTACCCTGTGGTACACCGTGTGTGATCTGAAGGTGAGAGCTTTTACAATTTCCCACACGAACACACTGGGATCGGCCTGTCAGGTAACTAGCAAAAAGTTGCAATTGTGTTCCTCTAATTCCTATCCTTTCGAGTTTGTGCAATAAGAGGGTTACAGAAATCGTATCAAATGCCTTTGCGAGATCTAGAAAGATAGTGAGGCATTTTTTCTTTTTATCTAAGTTGGAAGTGACAAAATGTAGGTATGAGTTTATTTACGGCTTGTTCAGTTGATTTCCCTTGTCGAAAACCATATTGGTTAGGTGAGAGCAGTTTGTTTTTTTCTAAATATGTAACTAATCGAGAATTTATGATTCTTTCTAGTATTTTGGATATTGCTGGTAAAATAGATATAGGTCGATAGCTGTTGACAAGATTTCTGTCCCCACTCTTATAGATTGGACACACTTCGGCTTTTTTAAGGATGTCAGGGAACACTCCGCTCTGCAAACAATCACTCATGATTTTTGTCAGCGGTGGAACAATGATGTTTTTATAAGTTTTCATAAATTGATTGCTAATATTGTCTCCACCACTGGCACAGTCCGATTTAAGGTCGAGAATGAGGCGTTCCACCTCCTCTTCAGTTGTATCTAATAGAACAAACGATTGCGGACTACTTGCAGCTGTGTGTGCATTGGTTCGACCGTTGTTTACAGTGTGAGCGTTTTGCTGGTGAATTTTGTTAGCTAGTGAACTTCCCACATTTATAAAGTAACTATTTACTTCATTCAAGGATTTTTCAGGGGAATTTGATAGCGTTAATAGTTCTTTCGGATGATTTGTTACTTTTTTAGTATGTGTAATCTCTTTAATAGCTTTCCATAGTTTTTTATTGTCTTTTTGTGCATTTTGAAGTTGATTTTTTTCATACTCTATTTTAACTTTTCTTAGCAACCCATTGCAAAAATTTCGGTATCGCGTGTATGTCACTTTTAAAATGAAATTGTTTGGTGCACGCTTAGATTTTAAGTGCAAACTATCCCTATTTCTTGTGCATCGTAGCAAATATGTCAAGTTCCGAAACGAACTAGCAACAATCAAGAATTGCTGAGTTATAAAGAAAACAGTAAGGTCTCTATTGATAAGTGTAACGAATTTTTTGTCTCAGTTGGGCAGAACCTTGCAACTAACATCTTAAACAGGCAGCCCACGAGAGACCATCGATGTCTCGGTGCTACAGATAAAAACCCACCTAAGGACTCACTGTTCCTACATCCTACTAATAATCAAGAAATAAGTGACATCATAGATAACCTTAAAGACGGCAGTGCTCCAGGTCTCGATGAATTCCGGCCTCAGCTCCTAAAAAAAATAAAGAACCATATACTGGAACCCTTAAAACACATATACAATCTGAGCATGGAAACTGGAGATGTTCCCACTTCCTGGAAAACCGCTGTTATCACGCCCATACACAAAAGTGGTAACAAAGATGCACCAGATAACTACAGGCCAATTTCACTGCTCTGTGTGACCTCAAAAATCCTCGAAAAACTAGTAAACAATCGCCTTGTAAGCTTTCTAGAGAAAAACTCTCTACTCTCGGACAGGCAGTTCGGTTTTCGACGAGGGAAGTCCACTGAGCAAGCTGTGAGTCTCCTAACTGGCATAATCACCTCAAACATTGACAGGGGCCATCGTGCAGCTGGTGTTTTCCTGGACCTCGCCAAGGCCTTTGACACAGTATCAATTTCTATACTGCTAGGAAAACTTGAATCCTTCGGTGTCAGAGGCCTCTCCTTAGATTGGTTCAGCAGTTACTTGTCTGATCGACATCAGTGTGTCAAAATTGGAGATATTCTCAGCGGGAACCTACCGGTGGCCTTTGGAGTGCCTCAAGGAAGTATATTGGGGCCTACCCTGTTCACTATGTACATGGACGATATCCTGAGACTCAATATTGCACAGTCGGAAGTTATCTGCTATGCTGATGACACGGCTATAATTTTTCATGGTGCGACTTGGGAAGAGGCAATGGTTGCAGCTGAAAAGGGGATGAGTATCATAATGGCATGGCTGGAACAAAATCTCTTGACACTAAACGTAAGCAAAACAAAGCTCTTAACTTTTCATGTCACTCAAACAAGTAGGCCAAATATTGACTCACTAAAAGTACATAACAACAAGTGCAATGTCTCAGCAGCAGCATCCGTTTTCGCCACCGACTGCTGTAACTGTAACGCCATTGTCAGAGTAGAAACCACGAAATACCTAGGTGTCATAATTGATCAGAACCTGAACTTCAAAGCACACATTCGAGCACTCGCAAAAAAGACTCTTAAATTCATTTACGTTGCTAAACTCTTACGAGCCAGTGCTCCAATGAAAATTTGTATTCAGGTTTACATCTCACTATGCCAGTCTGTCCTGCAATACTGTGTCGGTGTCTGGGGTGGCGCTGGGAAATCGTGCATGCTGGAGCTAGAGCGCGCTCAGCGGGCCGTCCTCAAAGTACTATTGGGTAAGCCGCGTCGTTTTTCTACGGATGAACTGTATAAGGAGTCCGGAGTTCTACGCGTACGTCAACTGTTTATCCTAGGGTCACTTTTAAACCTCATAAAAGCAAACAGAAATCGCTCCAGTTGCAGCAAGAGAGGTAGAAAAATCACAGAAAGAATCCCCCTCCCAAAAATAAAAACACTCTTCGCGGCCCGGCTTACGTCATACTTCCCTATAAGAGTATTTAATGCTATTAGCAAAACTTTCTGTGTGCCCAACAACTACTATGAGGCCAAAATTAAGCTGAAAGAATGGTTGCTGGGCCGGACTTATGAGGAAACCGAGGGTTTACTTTGTAGCTCTAGCTAATATCCAGTTCCCACACACACTGAGATGCAAATCATACCCTCACAATCACTCACACACACTCACACACACCACACCCCCACACTCACACACACCACACCCTCACACTTCAACTGTTTTTTGTGTGTATGTTCTTCTTTTTCAATGTTATAAATTATTACTTTATTTCTTCATTAATCACTTTTGCCTATTCATTTACGTTGTTAATTAATTAATTAATTTAAGTTATTTTCAATGTTAATAATTATTATTTATTTTGTCTTTTCTCTGTGATCACATTTTGCTTATTTTTGCTTGCGCTAGCAGAGCATTGTAATTTTTAACCATGTGTAGTGTCTGGGTCACCAAGATACAGGCTATGCCTAGTTTGGGACCCGCTGTTAAACCTGTCAGTTCTCTGTTGTGTAAGTTAATAAATTAATTTTGAATTTTGAATCTCCAGTAACAATTCGACTCAATAGTCCATCCTTATCTTCGTTACAGAGGTCCAAAAACGTGCGAGAACACTCCACGCGGCGTTGTTTCTGAGGCGGCGGCGTGAGCATTCTTGGCACCCATCTTGCACTGACCTTTGTCATGCCAAGATGATCGTGTAGAATTTTGAAAATTGTTGTATCCGATACTCCAACCATTTCTGCAAGCTGTTTCTTCTTTAGTCTGGCATCTTCCAATATTATTTTTTCGACATTTTTAATGATTTCCGGAGTAGTCACCTCGATCGCCCGTCCGGGCCGCGGGTCGTCTTAAAGTGAGGTCCTGCCTTGTTTAAAAAGACAATGCCACTTGTAAACCATGGTTTTACCCGGGCAAGAGTCCCCGTAAACGGATTCCATCTCTTCCAGTATGTTTTGAACTGACTTTCCTTGCTTGGTAAGGAACTTTATTACGGCACGGTACTCGATTTTTTCCATAATGCACACTTTCTTCCCGATTGAGTTGTTTGCTAGACGTAGTTCAAAGACTAATGACCCAATTAAGACAAAACCTGGTATTTATACTAATATTGAGTGGCTGAAGTCGTGGCCACCTCGATAATGACCTATTTTTATCATCTACCCTCCCATTCCGCGAACTTAAAAACGCACCCTCGTACCTACTAGATTAGAAAACTAAAACAAAACAAAGCGTCTTTATCGCAGTACCTTATTCTAATTACTATCATAACACAAAAATAAATATAAAAAACAATAGGTGAGCGTCTTCTTCGCGGAAACATTCACAAAATTACTCGACGTAATTATGCACAGTACTGTGAAGGAGTGTGTCAAGGACACGAGTAATTCGATTTCGCTGCGACGGGGTGGGGAGGGCACGCGTCGCCTGCGCCGCGCCGCCCGCTCGCCGACAAATGGATATCTCTTTCCTTCAAAGTATTGCTAATTTATTTTAATTTCATTGATGCGATGTTATGACCTGGTGAAGGTTGCGGGGATCCGCTGGATGCGAGACGCACGGGACCGGTCAATGTGGCGACACTTAGGGGAGGCCTATGTCCAGCAGTGGACGTCTTTCGGCTGAAATGATGATGATGTTATGATCCGTGACCTCGGCAAATGACCGCTGCGCGACAGTTCTTTAAGTACAGGTTGCTTCAAAATGCTATTTTATAAAACTTTAAATAAATCCGCAAATAATAACGTTTCATGGAATTTTTTTTTTCATGAAACGAAAATGTGAAAACGTATAAATGTGTGTTAAATTAATGTCACCATTGTAGCGCCACGTTGTATAAGGTCCCATTCAAATAGATGGACAAACTTTTAGAAATAATCACCAAAATAAGGACAGTATCATCTTCCTGCCCTTGTCGCAAGGGTAAAAATATATTAAGACAAACGCCTTATTTAGGTACTTATAAAAAATTAGCTAAAAATAAACAAACAACAAACAAATGTTGTTTACCCATCATTTAAGAACAAAATAAAATCATTTTAATCCGTGTTTTTTTTTGCTTGCATATCTTTGATTAGAAGTAAGGACGCTGTTTAAAAAAATCCATCTATTTTAATGGCACCTTCATTCTCAAATAGTTAAAAATGCTGTAGTAATAGCACCCACAACATGCACACACAATTGACTAATTAATTATTGTATTGTAAGTTGTAACGACAGTGGTAAAAAATAGACAGGAACTGATTAATTATTTTATTCGGGCAGAGTCTCCACTTACAAGTTTCACAATCGAGCGCGACAAGACCTCGAAACTGAGCTTACAGGGCATTATATAGACTGATATCCCCACCGGAGGCATCCGGTAGTTATGGCGGTGTCTTCGCTTGACTGTGATTGGCTCGCGAGTCGTTGCCCGTCATTGGCTGGCTAGAGTGGCATGGCTATGGTATGCTAGAGTGGCATGGCTATGGTTTGCTAGAGTGGCATGGTTATGGTTAGCTGTCATTGGCTGGCTAGGGTGGCACGCTGTGAGCAGGCTGTTGTAACATTCGGCCGTCCTGGAACAATTGCTCCCGCAATGGAAACAAGAAAACAGTGATTACAAGTCAGCTCAGAAAAACCAAGTTAAAATGGAGCAATAGACCTCTCAGATTTATGAAATCTTCGGTTTTCAATTATTCGTTCACACTACTGGTGCTATCATTATATATCAAAAGCACTGCTACGATATGTTACAGCGGATACTAAACCTGTAAACCCGTTGTATCATATAATATGACCTTTCATACTTCTTAGTTTATGTCAATCATTACCTAACTCCTCAATATCACATAATATGGCCAGAAAACAAATCCTCTAACAAACAAGAGTTAACCTGGCTCGCCCCCTATAGCATGGGACTTTAAGCTGAAGGAAAAGGAAAAAATGCATAAGAAGATTTGCAGTAGGTACCTACTTGTACTAATTATTATGGACAATGATGTAGGAAATGCTTAGTACCAACAATTTTTAACGACATACCTTTTTTTTTTTTTTTTTTTTTTGTGGGTGTAAAATCATCGAATAACCCCTCCCGCTCTTGGGCAGAGCGAAAGGGAGTGTCAGACTTCTACTGACTAAAAACCACCCATGTTCCTTCTTCGCCCTCTATGTCGGGGCCGCGATAACCAGAGGACTTTTGTAACTTTCGTTTAATTTTATTTAATAATTGTGTCTTTAGTTTTGAGCCATGTGAAGCAATATTAATAAGCTTATTTTATTTTATATACACACGTACCTAATATTGAAGCTCTTGGCTTTCGTACGTTTTTTACGGGTGACCACTGAAAACCAGCGCTGTGCTGTGGGTGACCATAGCACAGCACCATGCTGAGTGGCAACCTACTTGTCGCAGTTACGACGTGCATTATTATATTATATTTATATTTTTTTCTTTTTTAATTTCCCTGCTTGTTGTATTTTACTTTTTTTTTGTGTATTGTTTTATTTCCTGTATGCATGTATGTTTCTGTGACAAATAAACATTTTTTCTTTCTTTCTTTTTTTGACTACCCGCTTCCCCGACAGGCGTCGGCCCTTTCGGGCCCCTCCCATGTTGCTGACATCTCTTTGAGGCGCGCGTGGAACACGAACGCGCCGTCGACACGGCCTGTTTTCGTCGTGAGACGGACGGACGGCGAGTTAGCCCATCACTCACCGTCCACAGGCCCGCGTCTACGGTGGCCGGAGGTCATCGCGGGACCCCCGACGCCCGGAGCGCCTCCCGCGGCGGCTGGGACGAGAGGTTCTCTCCCTCTCGCGTTCCGCCACCTCCTTCGCCAGCATCACTGCTTCGCAGAAGGAGGCGACGGCGTCCCATTCCTCCTCGCCCCGGACCATGGCTTGCACCAGGGCCGGGCGCGAGAGGTCGCCGCCGCCGATCGCCGCTACGAGAACACGGCGGGGCTCCGCCCAAGCGGGGCACACCTCCACTGTGTGCTCCACCGTGTCCTCCGGCCGATCCTCGCAATGGTGGCATCCGGGCGTTTCCTCCCGCCTGATTCGGTGCAGGTACCTCCCGAAACAACCGTGTCCGGTGAGGACCTGCGTCAGACGGAAGGTGAGGGCGCCGTGGCGCCTCTCAAGCCACTCCTCAAAGAGGGGACTTACCGCCACTATCGTGGCGTGCCCTGCACGGGGTTGCGACAGTCGCTGTCTCCATGCCGCCATGAGATCGCACCGGAGGTCTGTCCGCCGCGCAGCAATTTGCCGCGGCAGCGGAGTGACCCCCCGGCGCAGCGCCTCCGCGCGCCATTGATGCAGGCGCGCGAGGACTATCGCCTCCAGATCCCACGGCGGCAATCCGGCAAGGAGGTTCGCCGCTTCGCGGGAGATCGTGCGGTACCCCCGTACCGTCCTCACGGCCATGACCTTTTGGGGCACGTTCAGGTAGTGGGCGGCCCGCTTCCTCTAAGCAGGCGCCCACACTGGTGCCCCGTAAAGGGCCATGGACCGCACGATCCCCGCGTAGAGCCTCCGGCAGGAGGCGTTTGGCCCCCCAGATTGGGCAAGAGCCACCTAAAGGCAGCCCCGGCCCGCTCCAGTCTGGGAGCCAAACGTCGGAAGTGCTCCACGAAGTTCCACCGGCTGTCGAGGACGAGTCCTAGGTACTTCAAAGTACACTCGACGCCGATGGGAACCCCTCCCACCATTAACTGGGATCCCGACGGCAGCGCATTCCCACGTCCATGGAAGCCCATGGCCTCCGAGCGACATACCTTACGATTTAGAAAATAGCTGTACCACAAAAATGTCTTTTAAAAATAAATTAGGGAAGTTTGTTTTTAACACCTATGTTAAAACCTCATTAGAAGAGATGTGTAGATTCCATTTATGATTATTTATTGTTGTATAAGTATATATTTATGCCATACTAGCTTATGTTTGCGGCTTCACCGCTATTAATTGAAGTGTTTTAACGCAACTTAAATGTTATAGCATTACGTTATAGTCAACTTTTGTTTTCAATAAATGTGTTTAGTTGTAGGTAAAAGTGTCGTTGTTATTGATGGAAATGTACTAACAGGTTGTTACATTTAAATTAAATATAACTTTACAGTATGGCAGAAGTAATATACCTTGTAACACGGATGTAACCATGAATAAACACTTTTTAATTCATTTAAATTTACTAGCGAAATGTGTGTGTACTCATGAGTACTTATACCTCTGCCTAACCCATTGGGTATTACATGCGTGATGTTAAAAGCATTACCTTGTTGCCGCCAGTAGTCATCGCCTGGCGCCAAAGTACATAATCATAGTTTTTTTTTGTAAATCACACTATTAACATATTTCCTTTCCTTTTTTTTGTTTTTGCCTTGTTACTAAGTTTACTAACCCTAGTCGTTAAGTTATTTTGTTGTTACTAACACTATGGACACTTGTCTGAATTAAAGAGTTTGAATTTGAATTATCATTTTTCACCTTGTATCTAAGTTACGTCCCATTTCTTTCCAGCTATTCTAATCTGAGATAACCCTACCGCGCCTAGATTGCACTGGTTTAGCAACCCGATCTGGGATAAATCGTAAGGCTTATAGGTACCCGGTTGTAATATTAACAGTATTATAAGAACTCCTTAATATCTGCGACATTAAAAACATGAAACACTTCATGTGAGAAAAGATAAATAAACTGTTTTGCCAAACTATCGGATGAAGAAACGGAAGAAACAATTTAAGTTAATTACATCATACCATTAAGACGCACGCACACACACATGCACTCACACATATATAATTCTTAGCGTGTCGATGGCAAAACTTCATTGCTTATACACACTAACACACTACACACGAATACGTTTTTCTATTTTTCCAATATTATTTTATGTGTTTAAAGCTATTAAGTACTAATGTTAAATTAATGCAACTCGGCCAGAGTTGCATTAATTTTAAAAATTGATGTTTCGAAACATATTGTATCTCAATCGAAGACGTTTTCGACTTTCCTTATATCGAAAACCCAAAAGATCTTGACTCAAATAATATTCGGTAGATGTTTCAAGAATTTTTTTTTCATCGAATACGTTTCAAATGGTCTACAGCTCTTTTTTAAAAGCTAAATGACTTGACCCAAGAACGAAAATATCTTGTTCTAAATAGCTGAGATAATTCACTCAAGAGCGTTTTATTCTTGTTGTAATAGGGCCCATATTACGCCCAAAAAAGTAAAACTCTTTTTTTAAAAGCTAAACGACTTGACCCAAGAACGAAAATATTTTGTTCTAAATAGCTGAGATAATTCATTCAAGAGCGTTTTGTTTTGTTGTAAAAGAGAACCCTTATTCCACTCAAAGAAGTAAAGCTCTTTTTCTAAAAGCTAAATGACTTGACCCAAGAACGAAAATATCTTGTTCTAAATGGCTGTGATAATTCATTCAAGAGCGTTATATTCTTGTTGTAATAGGGCCCATATTACGCCCAAAAAAGTAAAACTCTTTTTTTAAAAGCTAAATGACTTGACCCAAGAACGAAAATATTTTGTTCTAAATAGCCGAGATAATTCTTTATTTTTTTTTTTTTTTTTTTTTTTATTCTATTAATTTAACACGGGGTTTTTATCCACATGGATACGCCAACCCCATCGTACCCTATTTCATTCGCTTACACAATTTTTATTGAATACAAGTGAGTGAGGGGGAATTATTAATTAAGTAGTTAGTTTTGCCAGATTACTTAACCTTTTAGCTAGCTCTGATTTTGGATTTGCCAAAATTGATAAAATTAGCCCAACATCAAGAAAATTTAAATTAAAATCTTTAATTAATAATTCTCTCTCATCTTTATTCCTTATACAATCCATCAGCAGATGCTGTACATCCTCCAGTTTATTACATATTACACAATTGGGTAATGTAACTTTTCCCATTAGATAGGCAAATTTTGCCGATGGATAGTGTCCGGATCGCAGTCTTAAAGCTAGTTTAATATAGTTCCTATTTAATTTAACATCATCGAACCAGGGCATACGAGGAGGCTCACCTTGAATTGCTTTGTACCAAATACCTTTTTCTTTTGAAACTGTATTAAAATAACTCCTCCAATTTAAAAGGCATTTCTCTTTGAATCTGGTGACATATTCCCAATAATCTGGTAGGTATGGCATTTCATTTCCTATATCAACTGCGAGCCTTGATAACCTGTCAGCCTCCTCGTTGCCCCGTAATCCTATGTGTGCTGGAACCCATTGCAATAAAGAGAGAGATAATTCATTCAAGAGCGTTTTGTTCTTGTTGTAAAAGGGATCATATTCCGCTCAAACAAGTAGGGCTCTTTTTCCAAAAGCTAAATGACTTGACCCAAGAACGAAAATATCTTGTTCTAAATAGCTGAGATAATTCACTCAAGAGCGTTTTGTTCTTGTTGTAAAAGGGACCATATTCCGCTCAAATAAGTAAAGCTCTTTTTCTAAAAGCTAAATGACTTGACCCAAGAACGAAAATATCTTGTTATAAATAGCTGAGATAATTCACTCAAGAGCGTTTTATTCTTGTTGTAAAATGGAACGCATTCCATTCAAATCACAGACGTTTTTCTTTTAAGCGTGTTTAATTCTTCTCGTAAAAAGTTACATTCTTGTCGTAAAATGGAACGTATTCCATTCGATTTTACCTAAAGCTCTTAGAAAAGAGTTAATTAAGATAGCTATTTAGAACATGATATCTTCAAATTAAAGTAAGATATCTTGTTCTTAGTACCTAGATAATTAAATTGTTTAACTCATAAATGATAAGAGCTTTAGGTAAATTGAATGGAATACGTTCCATTGTACAACAAGAATGTAAGAATAAAAGAGAAGAATTAAACACGCTTAAAAGAAAAACGTAAGTATGTGATTTGAATGGAATACCTAAGTTCCATTTTACAACAAGTATAAAACGCTTGATTATATAAATCAAAAACATACAAGTACCTAAACAAATCTAATCTATACAAGCCAAATCATTTTCGAAACCCATTTATATCTAATATGATGTTTGTCCAAAATAATGAAATGAAAGTCAAAATTAAATGTAAGTTTATCATTTATTCTTAAAATTACTTGACACAGGATAGCTACTATTAGCAGGATACTACATTATAGTATTCAAGTAATTTATATAATATAGAATCCGGATGCGATGTACTTTCCATGGGCTTACTGCCAAGTCGGCGATTATCAAACAATTTGTGAAAAAAGGTCAAATGATCTTTTAAAGGATATATTGTACCATACATTCTCTGACAATTTTCAATAGGACAATGGAAGTTATTTTTTATTTTATGAATTAGTTCTAAATGTAAATTTATTTTTTAAAATTACCAATATCCGCTTTGCACTCGGTACACAGCATTTTATGGATTTAGTTTACTTTTTTCGTACAAAATTGACGCCACAAAGTATTCTCTAACAGTCAACCTTAGAACAAAGTAGATAAATTTTAGGCGGTGCATATGTAAACAAGAAATTACATTTGGGCAGGGCTTTATACACGTCTTTATGGACGTGTATAAAGCCCTGACCAAATGTCAGCTCACGGTAACTCTGTACATTTTTTTACATTTGACAAACTTTTATAAAGTCAACCTTATAATTTTACACATCTAAGTTTAAAACATCGACTATACAGTGTGAGTCTTTATAATGTGCACATATCAAAATGAGGGAATCTATGCTTAATTTTATCGATGGAAAAAATATTTAAAAAAATCTAAATATTTTTTAATATTTTTTATGGAATTTTCAAAAATGTTGTCCGCTGTTGTGACCCCAATGTAAACAAAACGGTGTAACTTTTAAACTAAATTATCTATCGCGATGAAACAAACTCCATAATGATTGGAAGCAATTAGGCGTCCTCGTAAAATGAAAATTGTGGAAAAAAACTACCCTCAATTGAAAATAAACACGTTTTTTGATCAAAAAAACTTTTTTTTTTCATAACTTTTTACAATAATCGTAAAATTTCTCAATAAGACGCCCCCATTACCTACCTTTTTCATTACTTTAACGTATTTTTCATCGTATTAGCTACCCAATACTAAAAATGGCATGTTTATAACTCAAACATAACATTTTCTATCAAATGTTAAAAGATGGCACTCTGAAAGCGCCATTTATTATTCTCTTAGGGATGGTTTATTTGGAATGTTAATTAATACAAAAGAGTTCAATTAAAACCATTTAATGAGGACGCCTAATTGCTTCCAATCATTATGGAGTTTGTTTCATCGCGATAGATAATTTAGTTTAAAAGTTTCACCGTTTTGTTTACACTGGGGTCACAGTAGCAGACAAATTTTTTAAAAATTCCATATAAAATATTAAAAAATATTTAGATTTTTTTAAATAATTTTTCCGTCGATAAAATTAAGCATAGATTCCCCCATTTCGATATGTGCACATTATAAAGAATCACACTGTATATGGTGGTACTGTATCATACGCTGTATGGACTTCGTACACTTTTTTTTGAATGATTACGAAGAGGTGCTCAGCCACTTGGGGATACTTAGCGTGAAAGACATGGTATATCTTGAACAATAAGTCGAACGCCTTTGCAGCTGATTGCATGTGGTATTTGACATCATCAATTACGATGTACATATATCTGGGAGAAGTTTTGCAGCGGTCCTTGTAAGAGCACGTATGGTTGCACGGTGTCTTTTCGCGCTGTCGCCTTAGCTTTCTGGGTTTGGATTACGTTGTCGATATCTCCGGCGTCCTGCATTAAAAACACAATTTTAAAGTCATGCCATAATTCCCAGGAATATTCCCCAGCTCAGCAGAGGCTCTACTATGAAAATCGAAGTTCGAAGATGCGATGGCTCTCTTACTTTCTCTCCATTGTAATACATGCTGTGGTTTTGAAAACGTGGTGAATTTTTAGAAGTTAGATACTAGATTATTGAAACTGAACAAATTTAGCAAAAAAAATAACCATTTTTTGATGTTGGGTACCTATGTAAAAAACTATCCCCAACAATCGAACATTGATCTGGCATCAAATTAAGTAGGTTGTGAGGTAGGTATGAATGGGATCGCTTTTTCATTCGTAAACCTCTGCTGCTAGGTCATTGACCCGGCCTCAGCAGTTCGCTTAGGTAAATGCATGGCAGAAGTTATGCGTGCATGATTTTAGTAAAATTTAAAAAAATCTCAGTAATTAAAAATTATTTGTGTTTATTACAGTGTAAGCATTATTATATTGGTAATAAATAACATGTACTTAACTAGTTATAATTTACTTTAATTGTTTATAATAATCAATCTACTTGCTTCATTTGATCAGTCTAACGACTTTCAATTTGCGATTATGCATTATTTAAATCATATTTTTAATTACACTTAGGTAAATCACGTTTAATTTACTTAAAATTAAGTAATACCTGACTATTTAAATTATTAAAATGCATTAATAATTATTTACTAAATAAAACAAGTAAGTTGACTCACTTGTTTTGACTAGTCAGTGTAACTACTTTTGAAATTTAAATAGAATCAGGTAATAGTCCACCTCCACTTTTAATAAGTTGATTTTAGGGTGAGGATGGACTTTTCGACAGAGTACGTTTGGCGTTCGCAGTGAACAGTCGGTTCAGTTGAGATTTATATAAACTACACTAGAAATCGTATTGTAAATATTACAAAGTGAATAAACTTGATTTATTGGAAGGCCGTGTTTTCACTCCTGAAACTTCCCTATAGTTTCAGAAGCGGGATTATATTGAGGGTTATCCCTCGATATCTGCTACGCCTACACATAAAAAAAAAACAACGTAAGTTATTGATTTCCATTTTTATTTTTCTGTTGTTTTCTATATTTTACTTTTTTGTCTTTTTTTTTCCTTTCTCTTGCAAGTGTATTTAATAACGAGTCAAACATTACCTATGTAAATCACCACAAACCTCATGCCAGGGCTGCTCTCTGGGGTTGTGCGTGGCTGATTTTAGGGGAGCTCGCACCATGCGGGGCTACCGCGTGGTGCGTGCTTTATTTTGATTTCTTAATAATATGTATTTGTGTCTGGATATCGCTGCTTGTGTCTAGCCAGGGCTACTCCCTGGGATAACATGTAGCTGATGTCACATGGGGCAAACATTTTTTTTCCCCCTCCTTTATTTGGTGTTTTATTGCTTGGTTCTGAATGTGTGTATTATTGTGTTGAAATTACGGGAGTCACTGCAAACCTCATGCCAGGGCTACTCCCTGGGGTTGTAAGCAGCAGATTTTGAGGAGGGCTCGCACCATTCAGGGTTCCTGCGTGGTGCGTGCTTTATTTTAACATCTTAAGATACACATTTGGTATTCTTCTGATACTGCTGCATGTATCTAGCCGGGGCTACTCCCTGGGATTACATGTAGCCAGGTATCACAAGGAGAAGTTCAACCAAAACTTGCATCTTTTTATTGTCTAATTTTAATGTACAGTTTCTTACCAGTTGTATGCATCCTGCCAGGGCTACTCTCTGGGGATGCATGCATTCTGTAGTCTACCAGGGTTATGCTCTGGTAATATATGATGGCAATTGCTTCTTTCTTTACTAACGGCAATCGACCAGGGTAAGACCCTGGAGTTGTCTGCGGCTCCTTTTGCATGTATTAAGCAAACTAATGTCAGTTTCAGCAATGGATCCTAATTACGGGAATTACGGTTCTGACAGAAGGCTGTCAAATCAAGTAAATGACCTAGGAGCACCTGGCACAGGTCAAGGTCCGGACCTAGGAGTACCCAATCAAGAGGGGCGAGGTCCTAATATGTATATTTCTAATCGTGTCAATCACGATGACCCAGGAGTGCCCAGGCAACAGGGCCGGGGTCGTGACGTTAACCCAGGAGTGCCCAGGCAACAGGGCCGGGGAGGAGATGACTACACTAGAGGATCTAACGGGAATAATGACTACCGCAATGTCGAAGAAGGTGAATATTCCCCTACTAGACGTCGGCGGCGTCGGCAAGTTTCATCTTCTGAAGATTCTGATGTTGGAGGTACGGTTTACAGTAAACGTCGTCGACTTTCTAGACGTAATGAATCTTATATACTAGATAAGTTCATTTCAATTTTGGATCGTGTCAAGAGCTCGGATAAGCCTCGATTAACTTTCAATACAAATGTCATTCCGGAATTTGACCCCATATCGAAGGAACAGACAGTTCTTACCTGGTTAACCAAGGTCGAAGAATGCGCGGAAATTTATGGTTGGGAGGATAAGGAAACCATTCATTACGCCCTACCTAAATTGACCGGTGTCGCTAAGTCTTGGTATCAAGGATTACCATCTTTACTTTTTTCTTGGTCCGAATGGAAAAAGAAATTAATAGAATCTTTCCCATGTCGCGAGGATTATGCAGAGCTTTTGACCGAAATGTTAAGTAAGAAAGTGAAATACGGCGAGTCTCTGGAGCATTATTACTATAACAAGGTTAATCTTTTAAATCGTTGCAAAATATATGGCAAGCAAGCCGTCGATTGCATTTTGTATGGGGTAGAGGATAGAGCGATTAGAGTAGGCGCACAAGCGGCTCAATTTTCCGAACCTGAGCAGATATTAAAATATTTTAGAACAGTAAAGGTCGGTCAAGTTAGGGATAGGGAACATCTAGATTCTCGCTCTCGTAATGATCGTAGAGGTGCCTCCACTTCAAAGTCGGGTCCTTCTAAAGATAGTGTATCAAGTGACATTAGGTGTTTTAACTGTAATGAAACGGGTCATCGTAGTTCTAAATGTAGCAAGCCAGCAGTAAAGTGTACATACTGCGATAAACTAGGGCATCGTTTGGAGCATTGTTATAAATACAAATCTGGTAAGGGTCTTCTAGAGAAAAATCTGGGGCAAGATAAAGAAAGGAGTGAAAAACAAGTTTCAGCATTAAATATTGATGATGCTAACAATAAATATATATTGGATATAAAAGTTAACGATAATTTGATTAAATGCTACGTTGATTTGGGGAGCCAGTGCTCGTTGATCAAAGCAAGTACTGCGAAAGACCTTGGACTTCCATTAAATTGTTCAAATGACATTCCAATATTAAGGGGTATAGGTGGTAATGTAGTTATTCCGTTAGGTTTTGCTCCAATTTCTGTAGAAGTTCAAGGTATGCAAGAATCTATAAACATATACATTGTCGAAGATCATGTAATAAATCAACCAGTTTTATTAGGTCACAATTTTACCGAATTACCAGATGTAGTTATAACAAAAACTCCAACGAGGCTGATCTTTGAAAGGTTTACTTCCAGCAAAATTACTCTGAACATTGGAGGTCATGTAGTTGTACCCAGCAATAGCACTAAATGCATCCCGGTCAAATCAGAGTCCCTAGTCACTGGCTATATCTTGGTTGATGGTTCTTTGAGAGGCCCTGAAGGCGAAGAGTATTATCTGTATCCTGGCCAATATAATATAAAAGATGGTAGGAGCACTTTATTAATATACAATGCAACAATAAATCCTATCACCTTCAAAGAAAAAATCTTGCTAACACGGGCTATATTTAGGACCAATTCTATTGAAGCCGGTTGCCTCCAGTCTTTTAGTGTACTGTTTAGTGAAAATGAGTTGGATAAAAAAATTAACTGTGGAGAGACGCTTAGTACAAAAGAACGACTTGAACTCCAGCAGTTACTTTCCAAATATGGAGATCGTTTTTCAAATAGTCTGAAAGATTTAGGAATCACTAATACCACCGAGATGATAATTGAGTTGGAAGATACTCGACCCGTTGTCTATCGCCCGTATCGGTTGTCCTTATACGAACGTAACCTGGTAAGGGATATGGTTCAAGAGATGCTCGACAGTGGGATTGCAAGGGAGTCTTCTTCTCCTTATGCAAGCCCTATAGTCTTAGTTCAAAAGAAGACCGGAGAAAAGAGGCTATGTGTCGACTATAGGTCTCTAAACAGAAAAACCAAAAAAGACCACTACCCCCTACCTTTAGTTGATGACCAGTTGGATAGGTTATCTGGTAATTTTCTATTTACATCTCTTGATTTAGCTTCTGGTTATTACCAGATACGGGGTATCAGAAGAGTCTAAGTCTAAAACCGCTTTCGTAACCCCCGATGGCCAATTTGAATATAACCGCATGCCATTCGGATTAGTTAATGCTCCATCGGTATTTCAAAGAACCATTAACAAAATTTTACAGGAAGCTAAAGTTAAATATGCCGTTGTTTATATGGATGACGTGTTGATTCCGAGTAAAGATTTTGCTGAAGGCCTCAATAGATTGGAAGAAGTCCTTAAATTACTTCAAAATGGAGGGCTTACGCTAAAATTAAGTAAATGCAACTTCTTTCAAAGTAGTCTCGATTTTCTCGGTTTTGAGATCAGTGGTGAAGGTATCCGCCCAGGGTCTAAGAAAACCGAAGCTGTCTCAAATTTTCCGTTACCACGAAATCAACATGAACTTAGGCAATTCCTAGGTCTATCAGGCTTTTTCCGTCGCTTCGTCAAAGGATACTCTCTTATTACCTCACCTCTTACTAACCTTTTGAGAAAAGACGTAACTTGGTCGTGGAGCGAAAAGCATACTCAGGCTTTCGCCAAAATTAAAGAGATGCTTACCCGACGTCCTCTTTTGGCACTATATAACCCTGCCTCCGAAACACAACTGCACACTGATGCTAGCAAAGATGGTCTTGCAGGAATTCTCCTTCAATCCAACTCTGATGGTGTTTTTAATCCAATATCTTACTTCAGTCGTAAGACTTCACAAGACGAAAGCAAACTCCACTCATACGAACTTGAGACATTGGCAGTGATTGCGTCCATAAATCGTTTTAGAGTTTACCTGTTAGGAATACCGTTTAAGATTTTCACAGACTGCAACGCTTTGAGATATACACTAACAAAACGAGATATCATTCCACGAGTTGCCCGATGGTGGGTGCAGCTCCAGGAATTTGATTGTTCAATAGAGTATAGGCCTGGATGTAAAATGGCTCATGTAGACGCTTTGAGCCGGAATCCAGTCGAAGGTTACTCACCCGATGTGCATGTACTTGATTGCCTGTCCATAGCAGAACTAGAACAGGATTGGATTAGTACGGTCCAAAGCGTAGACGAAGAAGTCAAATTAATAAAACATGTACTTTCTGACCCGACTTCCGATCAAGTGATAGATTACTGTACTAATTATAAACTAAAAAATGGCCGTGTGTACCGCATTGTTGATAATGAACTGAAATGGTTGGTACCAAAGGGAGTACGTTGGCAAATAGTTAAAAGAAACCATGACGACGTAGGTCACTGTGGTTTTGACAAGACCCTTGATCGCATAAAGAAACATTATTGGTTTGCGAAGATGCGACGTTTCGTAAAAAAATATGTCTCATCTTGTCTCGAATGCGCCCACCACAAAGTTCCCGGTGGAAAACGTGAAGGCGAACTCCATCCTATAGAAAAAAATACTACTCCCTTTCATACCATCCATGCGGATCATCTTGGACCATTCATAAAAAGTAAGAGAGGTAATTGTTACTTACTTGTAATAATCGATGGGTTTACCAAATATATTAATATGACTCCGGTAAAGAACACTAAATCGGTCACTAGTGTCAAAGTGTTAAAAGATCACATTAGCTATTTCGGTGTCCCGTCGCGGTTAATTACTGACAAAGGAACTAGTTTTACCAGTAAAACATTTAAGTCATTTGTCTCCTCGTATGGTATGAAACACATTGAAAATGCCGTCGCGACACCCAGGGCCAACGGCCAAGTCGAGAGGTTCAATAGAACCATTCTCGACGCCTTATCAACATCATGTCACGGCCAAGATGAAAAATCCTGGGACGACCACGTTGCGGATATTCAGGTAGGTTTGAACACGAACACCCATAAGACGACGGGGAAAAGCCCATCTGAATTACTATTTGGATTTAATATTACCAGCCACTCCCAGGGTATTTTAAGTGACGTTATCAATGAAACTTTAAACGTTAATAGTCCTGAAGAATTAGCGGTTATCAGGGAGAAGGCCAGTGACCTTATTAAAAAACAGCAGGTTAAGGATTCTGAAAGATTCAATAAAAAAAGGAAAGTTGCTACACCATATTCGGAAGGCGATTTAATTAGGGTTGAAAGGCAAGTACCACATGACGGTAGACCTCAAAAGTTAGTAAATAAGTACCAAGGCCCATACAATATATATAGTAAAAGTGCTCCCGAATGATAGGTTTCTTATAGAGGATACTCTCACTCGAAAGCAGGGTAAGCGTTACGAAAATGTCGTTGCTATTGATAAAATACAACCATGGTTGAGTTTCAATAGAGATATTGCTACAGATGATGATACTGATAATAATGAAAATGAAATTGATACTGTATAAATTAAACATAATGTATTTTAGTTTTAGTATAGCCGATTGATTGATACTATTATAATTGAAACACTGCATTATATTAACTAGCTGTTAAGTTTGTAATTCTGATTAAACCTTAAACTAAAGAAGTAATAATAAATGGAGTGATTAGATAAGATATTGATATATTTTAATTGATAAGATTTTATTTTATAGTCGAAGTTAAACGAATTTATGAATGTTTTATATTTTAAAAATACATTATTACTACCAATTAAATTTTCAATATGTAAAATCAAAAGCAACGGGGCTTGCTTTGAACAGGATGGCCGAGCTGTAAGCATTATTATATTGGTAATAAATAACATGTACTTAACTAGTTATAATTTACTTTAATTGTTTATAATAATCAATCTACTTGCTTCATTTGATCAGTCTAACGACTTTCAATTTGCGATTATGCATTATTTAAATCATATTTTTAATTACACTTAGGTAAATCACGTTTAATTTACTTAAAATTAAGTAATACCTGACTATTTAAATTATTAAAATGCATTAATAATTATTTACTAAATAAAACAAGTAAGTTGACTCACTTGTTTTGACTAGTCAGTGTAACTACTTTTGAAATTTAAATAGAATCAGGTAATAGTCCACCTCCACTTTTAATAAGTTGATTTTAGGGTGAGGATGGACTTTTCGACAGAGTACGTTTGGCGTTCGCAGTGAACAGTCGGTTCAGTTGAGATTTATATAAGCTACACTAGAAATCGTATTGTAAATATTACAAAGTGAATAAACTTGATTTATTGGAAGGCCGTGTTTTCACTCCTGAAACTTCCCTATAACAGCGTGTCTAAAATGGCCGCTTTATCAGAATCCACGCAGAATCTTAGTATGTACCTATCACGTTAAAAATTTCAAATTCTTAAAATGGACTTTATGTC
The DNA here is from genome assembly GCA_932274075.1 of Diarsia rubi. Classification (NCBI taxonomy): domain Eukaryota; kingdom Metazoa; phylum Arthropoda; class Insecta; order Lepidoptera; family Noctuidae; genus Diarsia; species Diarsia rubi. The sequence goes on along the minus strand of OW026434.1, from coordinate 3,506,268 downwards.
AATAACTATAAAGTCCATTTTAAGAATATTAAATTTTTAACATTATTATTATTAAAGCGGCCATTTTAGACACCCTGAGCAAAGAATCACACTATCTACTGCTATGACAACATGTCTGTTAAATTCACCACGTTTACAAAACCACAACGTGTATATGTAGGGACAGAGCATTCAAAGTTATTTATATGAAAAACCAAAAAGAATTGAATAATTTTGAGAAATGGTGTCGATTCTGTTGTGCACAAACTAAACTTAATTTAGGCTATTGCTATCTTTTACTAAAAGGCAGTGCGAGAAAAGGGCGGCTATAGCTATGAACTAAGTTAGCGATGTCAAACTAGTTTATGCCTTGCGGTTCACCGTGTTTTTAGTCGACATGTTTTTACCGGCACCCTTAATTTGTATGGAAATATTAGTTCCAACTAAATTTGACAGCTCTAAAAATTTCTTCGCGTCTCTTTCTCGTTTTATAAGAGAGAAAAAGATAGCAATAGCCTAAATTAAGTTTAGTTTGTGCACAAAGAAAACGACACCATTATGTACTATTTCGTAACCTGTGCACTAAGCAATATGTTGAATTTATCGGATACTAGCTTCTGCCCGCGACTCCGTCCATGGGGAACTCGTTAATATTGTAGCTTCATACAAACTTTTACCACCCATTTCACCCCCTTAGGGAAAGATTTCCGGGAGTAAAACTATCCTATGTTATTTCCCGGAACTCAAACTATCTCTCCTAAGGAGGGGAAATAGGGGGCGGAAGATTGAATGGAGGCGCGATATAAACGACTTCTACGAAAAATTAAGGCGCAAAAGCTGGAACTAACATAAATTGGGGCACTTCAACATATTATTTTCGCACCACAAATATGGCAACTCCACTAAGTGGACGCAAACCGGCGGAACCACCCTATATCCATCCATTCAATTTTAATTGGGTACATGCAATACTTACATCTATTTGAACCAATAAGCCCCGGATTGATTCAGAAGTTGAGAACTTGACTTTTCGTGATTTTCGGCGTTTGGGTGGTATTAAAAAACCTAACAGGTAAATCTGGACAGGTATTCTTTTGTCTGAAATAAAACATTTTAAGAAATTAAGACAACCAATTTAAAATGCATTGTTATTGATCATAAAATGAAGTCTAATAAGTAGGTATGTTAGTCTCGCTACTCGACTATTGATATCACACCAAAACACATTATATTAAATAACCCAGTTCTTTTTCACTACTTTTGGTGGCATGTAAGAATTTGGCCTATTTATTACACATATGTTTGGTGGGATACCAATGTTATATGGAGATACCTCCTTAAGTCTTAACCTCGATTTACCCTACTCCAAAATTTAACTCACGATAGACTTGTATTATCGCATGGCATAGCATAGATGGGTACTAGGTACTAGGACGATATACCAACATGGCTACTTTAAATACTTGTAAATAGATAGAATAGATCTAAAATTCTGGTACAAATATTAGTTTCAAAAATATTTGCCCTAACCGGGGATTGAACCTGGGATCGCTAGCTTCGTAGGCAGAGTAACTACCCACTAGGCCAACATAGACTGGATAAATATTTACGTAGGTACTTACCATTGTCAATGATATTTCCTAGACCTTCAATGATTGCTTTTGCATCTTCATTAGTCACCATACTCTCTCTAAGGTTCAAAAGTTTCGAGAAAAAATGCTCCCAGTTTTTATAAAAGTTAAGCGACTTCTCTTTATATTGTTTCTCAAAATCTAAAAATATCTGTAACAATAAGGAAATATGAAACAGAGTTGCATAATACAGAGTGAGCATTCCAAATGGGACAGTAGAATAAATGTTGAAACAAATGGTCTTACCATTTGAAAAAGTGTTCATTCAGTAACTCAAATAGAATGCCTGATTCTAAAGAATAATAATATAATAATAATAATAATAAATTTATTTATTTCTCATCATCATCACAAATAGCACAGAGTCAAAAGTATTACTAGATAGAGACTGGTGTCTGTTGAAGGTAAAACCTGTAATACAGATCACCAGGCTAACCCTCCGTCGGACAATTGATGCTATGACAAGCATTAAGAAATTAATTGCATTTAATTAACATTATTATGAGCAAATTAAAATAATTAAATAAAATTTACAAACAAAATTGAAATTAATAATTGAGAAAAATAATTAGTACCTACACTATAAAATAATTAAATCAAATTCTCAGATAAAATTGATAATTAGGAAAAACAATCAGCACAGTATAAAATAAGTAAATCAATTAGGAAAACAATCAGTACAAAATAAAATAATTAAATCAATCAATCAATCTATTTAAATTTTTTTAATGTAATTATTTTGAGAAATGTTTTACCAGAGTATCTGCTTTGCCGTCTTTTAAAATAGGCCATGTTTCAAGAAATTCGTGTACAGTTTGAAATTTTTGTTTGTGCCTTAATTCAAAGGTGTTATTCCACCTTTCACAAACTTGTTCCCATGGCTCATTATTATGTTTCAGCCAAATAGCGTCATCATTTGAGACCGCCTCTGAAATAAGTCCAAGAAAAAATGTATCGCAACTTTTCCATACTTTGTGAAGGTGAAGTAGAATTTTGAAGTATGCACCTTCCAGTCTTAAAAAGAAGAAAATCTCTTAAAGATAAAATGCAGTAAACACCAATTATAAGAAGAATATTTATACCGAGACTAATCCTACAAAATAAGATGCCAAATGATTATTTACTACATTATAAAAGACTGAATGGATTGTCTTTTCCTGTTTCATATAAACCTGACATTTAAATACGGAATATCCTTTTGTGTAAATAGCCCCAAACAATACAAATCAACTTAGCTCAATGATAAACATATTTTACCTTGATTACTTTCCACAGATTCTGCATCTGAATCCCTAATAGAGTAAGTGGATTTAGTGCTCCTACGCTTTGCTCCTGATATGTAGAGCAGATTTTGAACCTTGTCCACTAATTTGCCTTTAGAGGGCACATATTTTCCTGAGGCAGATTTGGATGTTGGCACAGCTTTCATATAGTATGTGTATATACTTTCTGTCGGGAAAAGTGAAACAATTTTTGCAGCTAGCAAATTGAATTCCTCTGGTTTGATGTTGCTGAGGAAAAAAAGACTGATTATTTCCATTTGTATTGAAATATAAATGGCATTATGTAAACCAGACAGCAGTGTTCATTGCCTAATATAAAATATGAAGTTATTTAGAATCAGGATCACAAAAATACATAAATTTGCTCCCTTGTGACACAATCTCTTACTTTTCACATACCTACATTTTTCTCACTGGAACCGCACTAGGCAGTATACAATCCACTTGGTTTGACATGCAAGTACCGAACCTAAACTACTGCTGTCTGAACTCCTACTTGTAATATATTTTGTTAGCTAGGTACAGTCACGAGCACTAATATGTAAACACTTGAGAACTTTTTTGAAGTGTTTTTCACCTACTATTCTGATTAAAACTTCATGTTGTTACAAACATAGTATTCTAGAACTCATATTTTTATGAAAAAGATCCTACTTCCAAGTTAAAATCGTTATTTCTCGTGAAAATTGCTTTTAAATCTAGGAAAGTGTATACATATTGGTGCTCATGACTGTACTTGAGCAGTACCTATATATGTTAAGGTAAATGTGCAAAAAGGACATTTACCATCTGGCATTGCTAAATCTTAACATTTACTGCACATTTACCTTAAATAAGCTTGTATTTCACTAATCTACAATGTGTAGTAACTACTGCATGGTGATTACTGTGTGTCTGGACTATTCTACTATAGCTACTTAACCTACGTAGGCTACTACTTAATCGTATACTTAGTAGAAAAACAAACACTACAAAAGTTCTACAATAGGAAAACATAAGTGGTTCAATAATTACTTGTTAACAATGAATGTGTAGTGATGTTTCATCAAAACATCAACAACAATGTTTCTTTTTTGTGAATTTAATTGTTTGTATTTTTGATAATAATTTAAAACACTATTTCCCTGTGGTGATGATTGGAGGATAGTCTTTAAATCAAATTCTGGCAGTGAAAGCCTACTTGGTATATTTAAGTAGGAATCCAAGTCTAAAGTGATATCCGACAGAACAAACGATTGATCTTGATCAAATTGCATCGCTTCTTGACAGTTAGCTTTATTAATCATTAAATCTTCATTTATAGAAGATGTGGTTTCATTATCAGCAACTGAGTCTATGTAATCCTGTAGTTTACTTTTAAGTTGAATTCGGTGCCCAATATGCGGGCAAAGTTCTTTCAAATAAATATCATGTGAAACCAAATATTTGAAATGTTCTTTGCTTATATCATTTTCTGTAAAAAAAAAATATGTATAATTGAATATAAATGATGATTATGAGGGCTGTAATAAACTTAGTTTTTTTTTTTTTTTTTAGCGTTGCCAGTAAGTGCGACTCAAAACACTACTCCATGAAATTAGTTTTTTTTTCATAGAATAGTATACCTAATTATTTACTAAGTATACTGATAAACATTACGCTTTCGTTATACCTACTGATCTAAGCTTTCAAGATTTACACACAATTTTAACAAAACGGGATGTTAGCGTATTAATGTCTAATTTATATAGTTGCTAGCACAGTCGACGCTTCATACAAACATAGTTTGGTTCTCATGTATTTTAAAACGGCATGCTGGAAAAAGATGAAACAGCACCTACAGGTACCTACTCATAGGCGACGACACACGGAATTGCGCCGCCCGCCATTGAAGCGGTAAGAGGTGGTAAGAGGCGCGCGGCGGCGGTTTCGAGCAGATTGAATTTGAAATTTTGTATCACGATCTTACTTACATCGCCTACCGGACTACCCACACGGAACCGCCGCCCGCCATAGTTCATCATAAAAATGCACAACTTACTCTTGAAGTTCTCCACGACTTCTGATGGCACATCCCAGGATACCAGGATGTTTTCTGTAGTTCCGTCCTCGTCCATTATCTTATTCAGCTGATTTTGGTAATATCCACTCACTATATTAAAAATATGATTTGCCGACCCGACGCGACGCAACTCACGCACGCAACGAAACGAACGAAATGAACGAATTTAGTGGCGGTTGGCACAAGCAAGTTTAAAATGTTGCCAGTACTTGATTTTTATTTTACCCAACAAATAGAAATCTATTGTGTTGTAGATTCATAGAAAAAACTAATTTTGAAGTGGAACTTCTTTTATCGCAATGGTACAATAGGGGTAGGTACCCCTACTCACCTCACTATTAGCTAAATAGTGAGGCCTGGGCCTTTACTCTGAAATCCGAAATACTAATATCGTAGCGTGCTGTCTTATTCCCTCTCGGATTATACACCATATGAGTGAGTAGCAGCTGAGTATGAAGGACGAAGGCGAGTCTTTGGCGCCATAACCGAATTTCCTGGCAAAGGAAAGGGAAGACAACCCAAAAGGGAAAAATTACACTTAAAATGGAAAAAGCAAGACTTCAAGATAATCTACCCCAGGAGGGTACCGGCGCTGCCGGAGAATCCCTCCCTGAGCATAGCTCGGGCTGCCCCACGTATTCTGGGGGGGGCAAAGGATTGCTACCCAGTGAAACTTTACCGGACACACCAAAGAAAACATTGACTCAACAATTATTCCATCCAGGCCTATTTCATCGGCAACGATCAGCATCTCTTAGCGAAATGACTCAGAAAAAAAAACATATTGACAACCCACAATTAAAAGAAGACGAACAAAGCAAACTGTATAACCATAATGCCCCATGGCAACGAGTGCCAAATCAAAAAAGAAACCGGTCTCCTGATGAAAAAGATGCAAAAGCGAATCAAGCTAAAAGAACCCAGCGACGTGAGACAATTATAAACGAACACAGGGGAATAAATAATGCTGAACAGATTACTTCTCCAGCAGTAGGAACAAGTAACAGCTTTGCATTGTTAGATGTGGAAGTAGGAGATGCTCCAGCCAAAAGAACACCTAAACCACCGCCGATAATACTGTATGGGGTTGACGACCTTGCGAAACTCACCCAACTCATCGAAGAAGTTGTGGAAAAGGATGACTACACTTACAAAATAGTATCCAAAAATCAACTCATCATCTCATCCAATACGGTCGACAAATATAAAGCCCTCATAGAGCATATAAGAGGCAAAGGACTTATAGGTCACACTTTTACACGCAAGGATCAAAAATGCACAAGGATTGTTATTAAACACCTTCACTTTAGCACACCAAAAGATGCTATTAAAGAAGCTATAGAAAAAACTGGAAATAAGGTACAAGGGGAAATAGTCACTGCTCGGAAACAAGGAACCAAAGAACCCATAAATACATTCTTTGTCAATGTAGCCCCGCATGATAATAACAGACTTGTCAAGGAAATAAAGTTCATATACAACCAGAAAGTCACCATAGAAGATCCAATAAGGAAAACAACTGTAGTACAATGTCAAAGGTGCCAGCAATATGGACACAGCAAAAATAATTGCATGAGGCCGTACAGATGCGTGAAATGTGCAGGGGCACACAAAACCACCATGTGCCCAATTGACGAAAACACACCAGCCGTATGTGCGCTGTGCTCAGGAAGTCATCCTGCTAGCTACAAAGGATGTCAGGTCTATAAGGAAATTGTAGCAAGAAAGCATACTGGAAACGAACGTCAGCCACATACGAAAATAAGACCCATTCAGAAAGCACTGAAAAGACACACAACTGATGAGCTTCAAACTGTCATAGATACGACAATAGTCGAGCCTGTAAGTGGCCCCTGGACTACCCAACCAAAAACTAGGCAGTCAAGCGCAATGGAAAGTATGGGACTCTACAGTGAAGTTGTCAAAGGATCTAATATAGCTGTAGTAGACCTTATAGAGACACAGAAACCATACCCGAGAAATAGCACTGACCACACGAAACCACAGAGAACACAGAAAGACAAAGTTGCCCATACAGAGTCGCAGAGAATAAATAGAAAAAATCACGATGACCTTGAGTCACAGAGAACACATTTGACAGAGATAGAACTAGAACAGGAAAATAAATATAGCTTAGAAGCACTTTTACGAAGACAGACTGAAAGAATCGACCAACTCATATCACAGTTTAGCACAATGATGAACCTCATCATGACACTCATCAGTAGGCTCCCGCAATGATGTCGTTACGTATTGCTACCTGGAATATTAATGGCTTAACGCCAAATAAACAAGAACTAGAAATACTGCTTAAAGATAACAAAATAGATATTGCTCTAATAGCAGAAACCCATCTTAACGAACGTAAGACTTTCAAAATGGACAACTACTGCGTATATTGTACCCACCATCCTGATACCACATCACACGGAGGGTCTGCAGTTATCGTAAAAAGTAATATCAAGCACCACCTCCACAGCCAGTTCCAAGAGGACTGGATGCAGGCTACTACCATCACTATAAACGAATGTATGGGCCCCATTAATGTAAGCGCTATCTACTGCCCACCAAAGCATAATCCGAAACAACACATGTTTGACTGCTACTTCCAGAGCTTGGGAAACAGATTCATAAGTGGTGGAGACTGGAACTGTAAACACACCCACTGGGGATCAAGATTGACCACTACTAAAGGACGAGAATTGAAAAAATGTATTGACAAACACAAATTTATAACATTATCATCGGGGGAACCAACTTACTGGCCAAGTGACGTCAATAAGATACCCGATCTAGTAGATTTCTTCGTTGTAAAAGGACTGTCGGATATATATTTTGATGTGGAATCATCGCTTGATAGTGTTTCTGACCACACCCCTATCATAGCAACATTTAGCCTGTCTGCAATACACAGATCACAGAAGCCAGCATTGTATAATCACAAAACAGACTGGGATGCATTCACTGAATACCTGAAAGATGAAGTCAACTTAAAGGTCAAACTAAAGACTGAAGAAGATATAGATGAAGCAACGTTCTATATCACAAACCTCATTCAAGTTGCTGCGTGGCGTGCTACCCCGACATTAAGCTCCTCCACCCATAAAAACAACATACCGCTGGAAATACGCAACAAACTGACAGAAAAACGGAGACAACGAAGGCAATTACACATGACAAGGTCCGATTTAGACAGGGCAGAATACTATAGAATCTCTAGAGAACTAAAAGAGCTAATCAAAGAAAATCGGAATAAATCTCTTCAAGATAAACTTTCTTCGCTCTCAGCTCATAAGAAGGACAACTACTCATTGTGGAAAATAACTAAGAACTTTAAAAGACCATTTAGCCATGTTCCACCTCTAAGGATCTCCTCAAATGATCCGTGGGCTAGAAGTGGAAGCGAAAAAGCTGAGCTCTTCGCTAAACACTTAAGCAAGGTTTTCACTCCAAACCAGTCATCTATGACAGAATTTGAAGAGGAAGTCGATCGAATGATCAATAGTGACCAGCAGTTGTCACCACCGCTGAAACTTGTTACTCCAAAGGAACTAGCACGAATAATTCGTTACTTGGAAAACAAAAAAGCTCCTGGCTTCGACCTTATAACGGGTGAAGTTCTTAAGAGACTGCCTAGAAAAGCAATCGTATTTTTAACAATACTATTTAATGCCATCTTTAGAATTCAGTGCTATCCAAAGCTGTGGAAAATATCCCAAATTTGTATGATTGCAAAACCAGGGAAACCACCAACAGAACCTAGCTCATACAGGCCCATAAGTCTTCTCCCTATCCTATCAAAGGTATTTGAGAAGACTCTATTGATAAGACTAAAACCAATCCTGGATGAAAACAAGATTATACCGGATCACCAGTTTGGATTTCGGGAAAAGCACTCTACTGTAGAGCAAGTACATCGGGTGGTTCACAAAATCAGACAATCGCTAGAGAAAAAGGAGTATTGTTCTGCAGTATTCATCGACATCCAACAAGCATTCGATAGAGTCTGGCACAAAGGACTGCTTTACAAGCTAAAAACTCTCCTACCAAACTCATTCTACATGATCCTGAAATCTTACTTGGGTCAAAGAAGATTCCAAGTAAAATACGAAGAAGAGCTATCACAGCTGTACTACATCACCGCCTCGGTTCCACAAGGATCGGTGCTTGGCCCGGTCCTTTACTCGATATATACGGCAGACTTGCCTGAGACAGAAAACGTGGTAACAGCAACTTACGCAGATGACACCGCATGCCTTGCAAGTGATACAAACCCGAACAACGCATCGTTGATACTTCAGGAGCAGCTCAATAAAGTTGACTTATGGCTTAAGAAGTGGAGAATAAAACCTAGCGTAACGAAATCGACACAAATAACTTTCACACTCCGGAAAGGCGACTGCCCACCTGTGCTTATGGAAGACAAACCGTTACCATGCAATAATAGCGTGAAATATCTCGGTCTACACCTGGATAGAAGACTTACCTGGGCTAATCATATAAAAGCCAAGAAAACAGAAGCCACTATATTATTCAAAGGTCTATCTTGGTTACTAGGGCGTCACTCCCGGCTGTCCCTCGGAAACAAACTACTCGTATACAAGGCTATCATAAAACCAATTTCGACCTACGGGATAGAACTCTGGGGCTGTGCTAGCAACTCCAATATCGAAATTCTCCAAAGATTCCAAAACATCGCTTTAAGAACAATCTCAAGTGCACACTGGTTCGTGAGAAACACGGAAATACACGATTTTTTGGAGATAAACCATAAAGGAAGAAGCTTGTAACATAAGCAAGAGATACATGGAGAGGCTCAAAAGGCACACGAATGAACTGGCCAAGAACCTGCTATGCCGACATAGAGATGTAACTCGCCTAAAAAGATGGCAAATACTAGACATAGACCAGAGATAATAACTTAGTATCTAGCAACTCATACGGTGCTGTTTAATGGAATAGTACCAAATCCAAAATGAATCCCAGAAAAAATCTGATTATGGCTTAAAGCCGATTGCAGATTATTACAAAAAAAAAAAAAAAAAAAAAAAATATGAGTGAGTAAAATGGCAGGACATGAAGTTGAATTGAATTAATTTCGGAGTAGGGTAGCTAACTAAATGTTTTTATTTTTTCTCACGGTTTAATCATTTATTATTTTTAAATGTTTGTTTTATTTTTGCCATGGACGCGCCGGCAGTACTTGCACCCCCCTGTCAGGAAAGAAAATATAAAGATATTTTTTAAATTTCATCTAGATTGCTGTCCAGTTCATCACCTTGCCAATCAGTTCAGTATCCTTCAGTATAATAGGGCGGCAAATCGGGGCCATGTTTTTTGTCTTATAAAAATTAAAAGATTCATTTTCATACATATTTACTTAAATGTTATTATATCCAAACAAATAATTCAATAAGTAATATTTTTCATCACTTTGGCCACAAAATGGTTCAAAACAACGATGTTTTTCTCGGCTCGCTTCGCTTGCCGCGTTTAATTACTGTCCTTAAGTTAGTTTAGTTCGCTCCCACGGCCACACAAAGTTTCAATATAACATTTTGACGTGATAACGTCTTATAAATCGATGAACACCGGCTGCACGCACGAAAAAGTGTCACGCACATGACGCACATTTCCCGCAAAAGTGCATGATTTTGTGACATATTAAGACAGATCACGTTATCACGTAAAATTACTGTCCGTACTAATGTGTGGGCGCGCAATCGTGAAGACTCGAAAACAGGCCAATTGGCCTGTTTTTCCTTTATTCTGCGTAAAGCCGTATATGTGAGCTGGCTCTCCCCCGCGGCACACTTTTTTCTGTGGTTTTGTAGGTGTTTAACATATTATCTGTTCATTAGAATATCATTAGTCCGTACACTGACTTTATTGACAACGAATTTTTTTTGTTTCCACTAAGTTTCATCGCCTTGTTTGTGAACTAGATTATCGAAATTGTACCTATACAACGGGGACGGCAAATTTTGAATAGCCTACGGGCGGCAATTTGTGAATCCGCCACTGATTACTAAAATTATCAATATTTTATATTAGTTGATAGTATAGTGTTGAGATGAATCAAATTGTCTTTTCGCGCGAGGCCCTCAGAGAATTAGTCTAATAATAATTCACAAATAATAAATTTCCGAGTTGAACGGAATATTTTCTCAATGTATAGATGCAACTCCCTGAAAGTAATCCTGGCGGCGCGCGGCGCGGCGCCCATGATATTTTATGATACCTTCTAAATTTCAAAAACCCTAAAAAAAGCGTGGTAGATTATGTTAAGATGAGATTGCAGATGATGATTATGAGCTGATGAGATGTAAGTCTGAGATGATCGGGTAAACAACATAAATAATACAGCAACACTGCTCATAGTAAAAGAATCAATCTCTTGAAACAAGATTTTGTAAATTTTGCTGCAAGAAATAATATCTTGGTACAACAATGTAAAGAGTATCCAATCTTGGATCAAGATTCATGAATCTAAGTGCATCAAAGAATTTTTAATTAAGAAATAATGTCCTATTACAATATTGCTTTTACTTTCGATGCTCTTAAATCAAGATTCATGAACTTAGCTGCATCAGTAGGTATAAACAACATTATACAAATACCTATACCTACCTACCTATTGGTGATTTATAACCGACTTCCAAAAAAGGATGAGTAAGTTAAAGTTTTAAAGTTCATCTGTAGGTATGTATTTTTTTTTGACGTGATAACGTCTTATAAGTTTGTAACCGATTGAGTTGAAATTTTGCATACAGATGTAAGTTTAGTAACAATGCAATAATCTGGTACTGTTGAGTTGGTCTCTTGATGGAGTCAGGAGGTAGGTAGATAATGGAACTATAACACACAACATAACTAACAACTACATAACTACAACATTAGCTATGCGGACGACATGGTGCTGCTGAGCGCCTCGGTTTGTGGCCTGTGTAAGCTGCTCGGCATTTGTGAGGAATATGCTCTCAGCCATGGCCTGCTCTATAACAGCAAAAAAAGTGAATGTATGGTTTTTCGGGCCAGGGGTAAATGTCCAGATAGTATCCCTAGCATTATATTAAATAATGTACCGCTGAACAGGGTTGAAACCTTCAAATACCTTGGGCATCTGGTGACCTCTGACCTGAAAGACGATTCAGACATAGAACGGGAACGTAGGGCGTTGTCTGTTAGAGCGAACATGATAGCTCGCAGGTTTGCTCGATGCTCGAAGGAAGTAAAAAACACCCTTTTCAGAGCGTTTTGCACCTGTTTTTACTCGAGCGCCTTGTGGGCTAACTATACTCAAAAACAGTACAGCGCCCTACGAGTCCAATTCAACAATGCCTACAGAATGTTGTTGGGGCTGCCTCGGTACTGCAGTGCGTCGGGGATGTTTGCTGAGGCACGCATTGACTGCTTTTATGCGACGATGCGAAAACGGTGCACATCCTTGGTGCGTAGGGTCCGCGCCAGCTCCAACACCATCCTGAGGATGATGGCTGAGAGGTTCGACTGTCACTACATTAACCATTGTTGCATGCTTAATGTAGTGACACCATCAAGTAAAATAAAGAAATGACAGCACATTACTATTAAGTGACTCTTTTTATTGTTCGTATTGTGAATGTTTTAAACATGTGTATAATATGGGTTAAGATACCTGAAATAAATGTTTTATTATTATTATTATAACTCCACGGCGAACAGCAAAGACACGAAATTTTGTAAATGTATTTAACTATAATATAAGTAGCCTGTTCTAAACTCCATCATGACTTGGCTGCTGCTTCCAGGGTTGACTTCCGGCGAGGGAACTCCTCAACGGTAAATACCTACTTAGTACAGACACAAAGTTTTGTACTTAAATGGATTTAACCATAATAGCCTGTTCTAAATTCTATCATGATGACATGGCTGATGCACCCAGGGTTGGGTCCGGCGAGGGAACTCCTCAACAGTAATTAGGACAGACATGATTTTTTTTTATTTGTGATAAGTAGCCCGTTTTGAACTTCGTCATGACGTGGCTGCTAGATGATAAAACTTGTTTTGCACTCAAATACGGAAAATAAATTAATATAACTATTCTAAGCGCTACCTGCACTCATCTATCTGAAGTCGGTGCCAGGCCAGTCAAGTCTAATTGGTAGTAAAAGATAATATTACTTATGTAGTAAGTAGGTCGATACTTGTGGGTACCTAGTAGGTAGGTAGGTACCTATACTTACCAAATATTTCATTCACAGTCATAGATATAAAAAAGAAATTTTTACATTTCTGTGGTCATAGTCATAGTTAGGTACCTACCTATTTATTGTTGAGGTACAAATCAATGGTCTTATGATTGATAAAGTTACACATAATTACCCTGATAGGGCGTAGCAACAGAGTGAAAGCGGACCAACGACGCTTTGAGCTAGCTTTAAAATGTTTAAGTAATTCGGAATGTCCAGTAGGAATTACTATAGGTACCTACTACTCGGTGCCAGCATATTTATACTGTGGTGCCAGCCACGCCAAGTAGGTAGTAGATAGATACTATGTAGGTAGGTATGCGTACCTAGTAAGTAGGTAGATACTTGTAGTTTGGCCACATTAGATGAGACCACACATTATTTAATTTTATTGTAATGATAACATTATTCACTCATTGTCTTGATTAAAGTCAATATTAGGAATAATAATAATCTGTGTAGATAGTAATCTGTGTATCTGAGGTAGGTTTGTCTGTGGCATCGTAGCTCCTAAACGAATGGACCGATTTTGCGATTTTTTTCTGTTCGAAAGCTGATGTTTATTTTATTATTTGAGATGGGTCAGCTCTTGACCTCGAGGATTGCCTGAGCAAGGATGAGGTCTACGATGGAGCGAGCCTTCCCAGTAGCACTGGCTCTCCCGCGCACCAACGGACCACAGCGAACTTTTTGGCGCCTGACTTCGGCGGGAGGATGGTAACTAGCCAGGCGGTCCTTTGCAGGCCCTTCCACCAGTGTTGGTATCATTCAGCCGTAACCACTGACAAAAGTCAGCGATTCCATTGCCCGGGGTAGACCACTAGGAGGTAGATCCCACCAACACCAAAATGCCCACGGTACATCCTATAGAACAAAGACAGACACGCAACTTCTTGAGGCTTGCTTTATCAAGGTATTCCTCACCAATAAGCCTGCTAGCCCTACGTTTCACCGAGTCCACTGCGGCAATTTGGTATTTAGCAGAGTCATATCCTGAGCGTACTCCAAAAGGGATCGGACTTGTGCTTTCTGAGTATAAGGTCAAAAGCTGTCCAGGTGTGAAGTATCGCTTAACCTTATTTAGGATGCCCAGCTTCTTGGCCGCGGTTTGAAATTATACTCGATGGTGATGATGGTTACCAGCCGACTCGTTCCTTATTGGAATCAATAGTAGGTGGTATTTTTACTCAAAAATAGGTAGGTACCAATAAGTTTCGGTTTAGCTGAATCTTGGGTGAAACTAGTAATATCTCTTACCGAAAAATATGTTACTTGCTTTAAGAATGACCTAATATTTGTCTGAAAATTTAACTAATTCTTGGGTGAAATAAATAATATGTCCTACCGAGAAACAGTAATATGTTTCTTGGTAGGACATATTATTTATTTCACCCAAGAATTAGTTAAATTTGCTTTAAGAATGTCTTAGTACTTGACTGTGAATTTAACTGAATCTTGGGTGTAACTAGTAATATCTCCTACCGAGAAATACAGTGTGAGTCTTTATAATGTGCACATACCGAAATGAGAGAATCTATGCTTAATTTTATCGATGGAAAAAATATTTAAAAAATTAAAATATTTTTTTTTTATATTTTTTATGGAATTTTTAAAAATTTTGTCTACTACTGTGACCCCAGTGTAAACAAAACGGTGTAACTTTTAAACTGAATTATCTATCGCGATGAAACAAACTCCATAATGATTGCAAGTAATTAAGCTTCCTAATAAAATTAAAATTCTGGAAAAAAACTACCCTCAATTGAAAATAAACATCTTTTTTTGGCAAAAATCTGTTTTTTTGTCATCAATTTTTACAATAATTGTAAAATTTCTCAATAAGACGCCCCCATTACCTACCTTTTTTATTACTTTTACGTATTTTTAAAACCATTTATTATTTGACACATCGGCCTCACTGTTGATGGGGGTACTGTAGACGCGTTGTTTCATGGTCCCCCATCGATTTGCATGACCGCATAATTTACTGTGCGAATGATATTCGCAATGATCCCGAAATGATAAGGAGAGCGACACAACAAATGTTAATACGCGCAGCTTTGTGCCTACAACAACGAGGTGGACATTTTGAGAACCTGATGCATTAAACTATGTGTCAAATAATAAATGGTTTTTAATTTGAACTCTTTTGTATTAATTATCATCCCAAATAAACCATCCTTAAGAGAACAATAAATGGCGCGTTCGGAGTGCCATTTTTTAACAATTGATATAAAATGTTATGTTTGAGTTATAAACATGCCATTTTTACTATTAGGTAGCTAATACGATGAAAAATGTATGTTTATCAGTTGTCTAGTACCCATAACACAAGCTCTGCTTAGCTTGGGACCAGATGGCGTTGTGTGATAGTAGTGGAATATTATTATTATTATTATTAATTTCGTGCAATTTTCGTGTAATTGGTAACATCAGTTTTATGTTTGTGTGGCAGTGTCGCATGCATGCAGTCGCTGTTATGTCGTGTCGCGAATGCACCGCGCGTGTACCGCGAACTTTTGTCGGTGCGGATCGCTCGCGCAGTCGGATTGTTAAGTTTTTTGTTAGTTTGGTGTTTATTGATTTTGTTAAAAATGACTACTTTTAGTGCGCGTGAGTATGGGGAAATGATAATGTGTTACGGAGAAGCTCGGGGAAATTCAAGGGAAGCGCTCAGAATTTACGTTGATAGGTATCCTGACCGTCGGCATCCATCAGACTCTCGGATAATTACCGGTGTCTATCAACGATTGCTAGATAACCAGCCCATTGTTCCCAATCAAGAAGGCGCCGGAAGACCAATTCGCGGTCAAACTCAAGAAAGGATTTTAGAACTGGTTCGTCGAAATCCACGCTTGGGCACACGCACTGCAGCTCGATTATTGCGGCGGCATAATGGAGCCCGTGTGTCACACTGGTCCGTGCACAAAACGTTGCGAAGGGATCAGCAACGTCCTTATGTCATACACAAGGTCCAAGCCCTCTTGCCACGTGATCGCGGACATCGCGTTGAGTTCTGTCGATGGTTGCGGACTGAACAACATCGAAACTCCAATGTTATATCACATGTGATATGGACTGACGAGTCGACTTTTACGCGTAACGGTATGTGGAATCGCCGAAATGCACATTACTGGTCGCAAAGTAACCCTTTCGAAATCCAGGAGTCCGGACATCAAACACGTTGGTCAGTAAATGTCTGGGCAGGAATTTATGGCAATAAAATCCTGGGGCCGGTGTTTCTTCCCGCGCGCATGGACGGACCGCGCTATCTCGACTTCCTTCGTACTGACCTCGAAAGAGAACTACAGATCCTCCGTGACGAGCTGGAGATGGAATGGGAAGCCCTGGGTGATCCACCACTCGCGCACTTGCCGATGATCTGGTTCCAGCATGATGGAGCCCCTCCGCACATAACGCTACCAGTGCGTTCCCATCTAAACGCCACCTTTCCGCGTCGCTGGCTTGGTAGGTTTATTTTTCTTTTTCTTTTTTATCTGTGACCGTGTTGTGATTGTTACTTTTTTTTTGTACGTAACGCGGCTTTCTGCTAAATAATAATTTATTGTTCGCTCTCGCTCGTTTCAAAGTGACGTAATAACACTTGGCGCGAGCGCGGCCGTCCTTTCGAAAGCTCGCTGCGCTGCCGTTCGCTGCGTGCGTTTTACAGAGTTAGCGATACATTGCGTGCGAGGTAATTAAACAAATCAGTTTTATTGGATTCCCATAAAGTTCCTGAAATAATTTCGTGTACCGGGCAACTTAGTACGAAATACTGAAATCAGTTTGTGGAGGGCTGTCCCTTACACCCTGTATATATTTGAGGTCAAGAAATATTAGGTGAAACGTAGTTGGTTCTTGGTTCAAAAGAATATTTTTTTCTGTGTATGATTAGATTTACATAGCGGGCTTACCAAATTATTTTGTCTACGATTCGCATAATTATCAGCTCATGGGGCACTCCATGGTAAAACACATTTGGCTTATATATTTGGCAAATGGCATTTGGCTAATTTGGCAAATATTGGCATGTTTACTGACCTTGTTATTTATGCATGGTTCCTGGCAGCTCTCAGCGTGAAGTAGGACGGTTCCTTCCTTCCATGTCCTTGGATGCTGTTGACAACCTTTAGGTAGTCTTAATTTACCGTAGAACCGTTGCTGGCAGAGAGATGGATAGTTCTGACTGGACATTGTCGGGGCACGCTCAGGTGCAGATTAGCGAGAAGGTCCGGTGAGGATATTTGACCATTAAGAATTTTAAAGAGAGTCGCAACATCAGCCGACACGCGTCGCTGTTCAAGAGAATGCCAACCAAAGTGAGACAATCGCTGTGAATAGTCAGCTCTGTAAGGACAGGTACAATCTTTGTATCGAAGGAATCTGGTGAAGTTTTTTTGTATGCGTTCGATACGATTAATGTGTACTTTGTACATTGGACTCCAGACTGGAGAAGCGTATTCTAGGGTACTTCGCAACTACGCGGGGATCGTGCGGTCCATGGCCCTTTACGGGGCACCGGTGTGGGCGCCTGCTCTGAGGAAGCGGGCCGCCCACTACCTGAACGTGCCCCAAAAGGTCATGGCCGTGAGGACGGTACGGGGGTACCGCACGATCTCCCGCGAAGCGGCTTACCTCCTTGCCGGATTGCCGCCGTGGGATCTGGAGGCGATAGTCCTCGCGCGCCTGCATCAATGGCGCGCGGAGGCGCTGCGCCGGGGGGTCACTCCGCTGCCGCGGCAAATTGCTGCGCGGCGGACAGACCTCCGGTGCGATCTCAAGGCGGCATGGAGACAGCGACTGTCGCAACCCCGTGCAGGGCACGCCACGATAGTGGCGGTAAGTCCCCTCTTTGAGGAGTGGCTTGAGAGGCGCCACGGCGCCCTCACCTTCCGTCTGACGCAGGTCCTCACCGGACACGGTTGTTTCGGGAGGTACCTGCACCGAATCAGGCGGGAGGAAACGCCCGGATGCCACCATTGCGAGGATCGGCCGGAGGACACGGTGGAGCACACAGTGGAGGTGTGCCCCGCTTGGGCGGAGCCCCGCCGTGTTCTCGTAGCGGCGATCGGCGGCGGCGACCTCTCGCGCCCGGCCCTGGTGCAAGCCATGGTCCGGGGCGAGGAGGAATGGGACGCCGTCGCCTCCTTCTGCGAAGCAGTGATGCTGGCGAAGGAGGTGGCGGAACGCGAGAGGGAGAGAACCTCTCGTCCCAGCCGCCGCGGGAGGCGCTCCGGGCGTCGGGGGTCCCGCGATGACCTCCGGCCACCGTAGACGCGGGCCTGTGGACGGTGAGTGATGGGCTAACTCGCCGTCCGTCCGTGTCACGACGAAAACAGGCCGTGTCGACGGCGCGTTCGTGTTCCACGCGCGCCTCAAAGAGATGTCAGCAACATGGGAGGGGCCCGAAAGGGCCGACGCCTGTCGGGGCCGCGGGTAGTCCAACGGTTATCGCGGCCTCGACATAGAGGGCGAAGAAGGAACATGGGTGGTTTTTAGTCAGTAGAAGTCTGACACTCCCTTTCGCTCTGCCCAAGAGCGGGAGGGGTTATTCGATGATTTTACACCCACCAAAAAAAAAAAAAAGGTAACAAACCTCATCTTTTAAAAACTTACATTTAGAAAACTTTATTGTTAATCCGGCTTCTCTTAATCTAGTGAGTACCGCCCTTAAATTTTCCAAGTGATGAGATTTATTCCTACCACTCACACAAATTAATGTCATCAATAAAAGCTACCACATATTGTAGACCATTTAAAGTATCGAAAACAATTTTTTAAAATTTTTCAGGTAGGCACTTAAGTCCGAAAGGGGCCCTGCGGTATACAAATGTCCCTACATGCGTAGTAATCGCTGTAAGCGGTTGCGAACTATCGGACAATTCAAGTTGCATAAATGCGTTTTTTAAATCTAATTTACTATATTGCTCCCCACCACTTAACGTTGCAAATAACTCTTCAATTTTCGGTAATGAAAAATGAAAATCTTTCAAAAACTTATTTACGGTCACTTTATAATCACCGCATAAACGAATAGAACCGTCCGGCTTAATAATTGGCACAAGAGGAGTTCCATAATCGGATCTGTCAACCTTGTAAATTATACCTTCGTCTTGTCTAAGCGTTTAAGTTCATTTTCCACTGGCACGCGCAGCGCTAGTGGGAGGGGGCGAGACTTGCAAAATACTGGCGTGTTATCAGTCAAGTACAGTGACAACTTATGTTTATAAGTACCAATTCTTTCTGTAAATACTTCTGGGAATTCTTGCTTCAATTCTAAAACAACAGGATCAACATCATCTTTTAGATGAAATAAATTTAATGACTTTAATTTAAGTTTGCGCATCCAGGTGCGTCCAATAAGCGGTGGTCCGCCGTGCTCGATAATAAACAATGGCAATATGACATCCTCTGCCCCTGCACAACTAACTTGCACTGAGACCTGGCCCAACGGTATTATTGCGTCACCTGTATATGATTGTAATTTGATGTTATCTTTTTTAATCGGTAAGTTAGAAAGATGTTGATCATAGAATATTTTAGATACCGCCGATATCTTGCTGCCCGTGTCGATTTCAAATAGTACAGTTTGGTTCTCAACAATGAGTTCACAATAATATGGACCGTCTTTTACATTTTGAACTGACCGACCTTTATTAGTATACAATCCTTCGAGCTCCTCACCTCCAGACTCCGACGAATCTGTTTCCATAAAGTTTTGAAATTTACGACCAGACTTGCCCGCACTCGCATCATTTTTATCACATATGGACCCCAAATGGCCCTTCACTTTGCACTTGTCACACACATATGACTTGTATCGGCACCTGTGCGGCGCATGACCGTCCCGGCCACAGCGCCAGCACCCTTTGCGCCGCGGAGCCACGACGTCACGACCGGCGGCGCTGGACTGCTTGCCCACGCTCACCCGGTGCACCCGCTCGCCCGCCTGGAGTCCCGCCGGCCCGGCTGCTGCCCACGGCGCGGCCGTCGAGTGCGCCACGGCCTTAGCCGCGTGCTGCTCGGCCGCCTCCAGCGCCAGCGCCAGCCCCACTGCCTTCTTGTAATCGAGAGTGGTCTCCGCAAACAAGCGGGACCGTATCTCTTCGCTACGTAGACCTGACACGAACTGATCTCGAATGTTCACTTCCAACTGGTTCTCAAAATTGCAATGGGTACAAAATTTGAAACACTTGGCGTTTCAAATTTTGTAAAAACACTTTGATATTTTCGCCTTCTCCTTGCCGCCGCTGACGAAACACGTGCGGCACGGCGAAACACGGCGCTCTGCTATTTCTGATCTTCTGGGTTCCAGATGATTTTTCACAAGCTCGACTAACGTGGTAAAGGTTATGTGCTCCGGATTGTCTGGAGCACACAGATCACACATCAGTCGGTAGGTCGGCGCTCCAACATGCGTCACCAACGTGGCCACGCGTAGGTTATCTTTTATGTCGTTCAACAAAATGAATTGTTCCACTAAACGCACATATGCTGGCCAGTTTTCACCTCCATCCAGATCAAATGCGTGTATTTTCCCGATCGGCATCTTGATATTTTACTGATTTTTGTAATTACTCGTCGCCACTGTGGAATATCGATGCAAATCCAAAGACAGTTCATGCGAGACTGATTTACTATTCGTGTACCCACATCACAATAACATTTTTCACAATTAATGTATTTTAGAATAGAAAAGCTCCTAAAATATCGTAGTAATGAGTCTCTCAACCGCTCAGACCGCAAACACCAACATCCCCTCAAACGGACCATTCCATGCGACACACAACGGCAATCTCCTCACATAGTGCTGCAACTTCTTCTCCAGTTTCTTCACTCGCTCGTCGAAGTCGGGTGCACTGGCGCGGTACTGCTGCAGTCCATTGTCGTTCTCCAGATCGGCGGAAGGCACGAAGTCTAAACGAGGCTCCGCAGCCAGCCCTATTTTGTCCCGCCCAGTCCAGACTGGGTGGAGGACCTTAGTGGCTCAGTGGCCATTATTGCGGCACCCCGACCCTTGAGATGGTCAGAAAGGGTCAGGGGTGCGTAGCAGCACGGTTCGGGGAGATCGTAGTCGCGGGAGTCTACTTCTCTCCGAGCTGAACTTTCGCCGAGTTCCAAAACTCCCTCAGGGAGTTAAGTGTCGTCATCGGAGGCTATTCCCTCCCCGTACTAGTGCTCGGGGACTTCAACGCCAAGAGCTTGGCTTGGGGTTCTCGTTACACGGATGTGCGGGGTGGGATGGTCGAGTGCTAGGCTCTGGAAACAGGCCTGGACATCCTGAACCGGGGTTCTGTACCCACGTGTGTGCGGATGCGGGGCGAGTCGGTGGTGGACATCTCGTTCGCCAGCTCCGCTCTGTCACGGCGTGTCGTCGACTGGCGCGTCATGGAGAGGGTGGAGACCTATTCCGACCACCGGTATATCCGGTTTGAGGTCTCTGCCCAGTCCCCAAGTGCGCCGGTCCCACAGACCCCGAGTGGTCCGCGTTGGGCGCTGAGGCAGCTGGACAGGGAGCTCCTCCTGGAAGCCTCGATCGTGCGGGCCTGGGTGCAATCACCGGTCAGGCCCGCCGACGTAAACACCGAGGCGGGTTGGTTCCAGGAGGCCATGTCCGAGATATGCGACATGGCAATGCCCCGGGTCCGGCCAGGAAGCGCCCGGCGTCAGGTGTACTGGTGGTCGCGAGAGCTGTCGTACCTGCGTAAACAGTGTATGGCGGCGCGGCACCTGTACACCAGGCATCGCAGGCGCCGCATTCGGCCTCCGAATGCGGAAGCCATTGAGGCGGAGCTGTATGAGGGGTACAGGGCGGCGAAGGCCACCCTCCGCGAGGCTTGTAAACGGGCCAAGAACGAGGCCCGCGAGGAGATGCTGGAGACTCTGAACAGAGATCCGTGGGGGCGCCCTTACAAGATGGTGCAGAATCAACTCCGCACCCGGGCCCCCCGTTGACGCAGAGTCTCCGGCCTGAGCTCGTGGAGGACGTGGTGAGCGCTCTGTTCCCTTCGCGAGGGGAGCATCCTCCCCCGCCAATGGCTCCGCCATCCGCGATGCCGGAAGCGGACCATTCAGGAACCGATGACGACATTCCGGAGGTGACTGGGGTAGACCTGAGAGCGGCGGTACGAAGGCTGAATGCCAAAAATACCGCCCCAGGACCCGATGGCTTGCCTGGCAAAGCCTGGGTCCTGGCCTCAGAGGCTCTTGGGCCCCGACTAGAGGGGGGGGTTCTTAAGCGCATGCATGGAAAGAGGCCAGTTCCCGCTTCGTTGGAAGACGGGGAAGCTGGTCCTCATCCAGAAGCCGGGGCGCCCTGCGGACTCGCCGTCCGCATACCGGCCCACTGTGCTGCTCGACGAGGTGGGCAAGCTCTTTGAAAGAGTAATTGCAAACCGCCTCGCCGAGCACCTGGAGGGAATGGGTCCGGATCTTGCGGAACACCAGTTTGGTTTCCGCAAGAGGCGCTCGACGGTGGACGCCATCATGCGCGTGAGAGCCCTCACGACGGGGGCTGCGGTCTCTCGGGGCGGTGTGGTCTTGGCGGTGTCTCTCGACATCGCCAACGCCTTCAACACCATGCCCTGGAGCTGCATTAGGGAGGCACTCTGGTATCACCGGGTGCCGACCTACCTTCGTCGTGTGGTCGGGGACTATTTGACAGACAGGGCTGTCATCTACCCTGGTCAAGACGGACAGTGGAACCGGCGAGAGATGTCGTGCGGTGTTCCACAGGGATCGGTTCTGGGGCCGCCCTTGTGGAACATCGGTTACGACTGAGTGCTGCTGCCGACCTCCCTAGCGGCGTCAGCGTAGTCTGCTACGCGGACGATACGCTGGTGCTAGCTCAGGGTGGGTCGTACGAGGCGGCGGCCGACAATTTGACACGCGGGGTTGCGATAGTCGTGGAGAGGATCCGGCAGCTGGGTCTCGAGGTGGCGCTTCACAAGTCGGAGGCCATGGGCTTCCATGGACGTGGGAATGCGCTGCCGTCGGGATCCCAGTTAATGGTGGGAGGGGTTCCCATCGGCGTCGAGTGTACTTTAAAGTACCTAGGACTCGTCCTCGACAGCCGGTGGAACTTCGTGGAGCATTTCCGACGTTTGGCTCCCAGACTGGAGCGGGCCGGGGCTGCCTTTAGGTGGCTCTTGCCCAATCTGGGGGGACCAAACGCCTCCTCGGAGGCTCTATGCGGGGATCGTGCGGTCCATGGCCCTTTACGGGGCCCCGGTGTGGGCGCCTGCTTTGAGGAAGCGGGCCGCCCACTACCTGAACGTGCCCCAAAAGGTCATGGCCGTAAGGATGGTACGGGGGTACCGCACGATCTCCCGCGAAGCGGCGAATCTCCTTGCCGGGTTGCCGCCGTGGGAACTGGAGGCGATAGTCCTCACGCGCCTGCATCAATGGCGCGCGGAGGCGCTGCGCCGGGGGGTCACTCCGCTGCCGCGGCCAATTGCTGCGCAGCGGACAGACCTCCGGTGCGATCTCATGGCGACACGGAGACAGCGACTGTCGCAATTCCGTGCAGGGCACGCCACGATAGTGGCGGTAAGTCCCCTCTTTGAGGAGTGGCTTGAGAGGCGCCACGGCGCCCTCACCTTCCGTCTGACGCAGGTCCTCACCGGACACGGTTGTTTCGGGACGTACCTGCACCGAATCAGGCGGGAGGAAACGCCAGTAGTATAGTATTGGGCATTCTGTCCCACCTGTCGCGCAGTCGAACTAGTTCGCCTACGCTCCGTTGTGACAGAATGCCCAATACTAAACGGATTCGTATAAATTAGGTATTTTGAAACTCATTCATCGCTCGGCAATAAATTCGCTGTCGCTAAGGACGGTGTTTCAGAAAATTCAATAATTAAAGTTCGAATTGATCGATCAAAAATTTATATACGCGTAAATCTGTTACTTACAATGGTATACAACGAATATTTAGGTTACGAACTGAGTGCCGAGCGTCCAGCGAGGCAGGGCGTGCGGCGTTTGTGTCAAACCTGAGTGGCGGTCGAGCGGAGCGCTTCGAAACGCTGAACGAACCACTGCCGCTGGACGCTCGGCACTCAGTTCGTACACTTAGGTTTAGAGTTTTGTGTGTGTGTGTGTGTGTGTATTTTTATAGTTAACAGATAACTGATTTCTAAGACAGGTTTTAAACTCAATTTTATTTAATCAAATAAAACAAAGGTCTTTTAATTATTTTATTTTATTTATCAATAAAAAGCCTTGGATGTTCTTCGAACAATTTGTCGGCCAAACGAATAAAATCTTGTAATTTACGCCACTGCGATGTATCCGTATCGGTTTGGAACTTTATACGAACAAGTGCCTTCTTCCATAACGCCATGGAGTCGGTGTCACGCGCATCGCTTGTTTTGTACACTTTACAATCGACATAGTATTCACCTTTAGTGTTTGCATTTCGTCGCTCGCTGCCATTAGCCACACGGTTTACGAAGAACGATGATAAAACAGGTCGGTTGCTCGATGTCCCCTCGTTGAACTCTGCATCACTTTCGTTATTCGGACTGATACCGAATACATCCATAGGACTGGTCTTTGTTTTATTACTGAAACAACATAGAAAACAAAATGGTTAGTTACATTATTTCTTACTCAAATCAAATGTCTCTGAAAAAAATTATAAGGGTCAAAACGCACTTGCTACTTTTAACATCAGTGATCAACAGTAGCTTTTCGGAAGCTCGAACACTTCAAGCAGCACACATACGAAACCTAGTCGCAGCAGTCATGTCGCCATTTGCCGTTTTTTGAGTAGCGACTGAACGCTAGAATGGAACGCAGTTAGTCGTCAAACGCGATGCAGCTTCGAAGCGTTCGAATGCAGCAAGTCACTAAAATACGATATACCTAACAACAATGTCAGTCACAAAATCATCAATCACCGTCAATACTAAATGTATCACGTGTGCTTACAGCTAAATTCTAAAATTAATTTAATACTCGCACTGCGTTATCTGAATATCAAAGCAAAGTATTTTACTCAACATTGTTTTACAACAAAATTTTGTTTACCTTGATTGCGATGAATCCATTGACGATCCTGACTTGCGCTTCCTGTTGTTGTTGGTGACAGGCTGCTTGCGTGTGAGTTTAGTTTTCTTTTCGATGACTGCAGTTGGATGATAGACTTCGCACTCAGATTCAGACCTGAAATATAGATGTAATAACATTTAATAAAAATCGTAAATGCAAATAGATCAATGGTTTTGGTTAAAACATTCTCAAAATGTTTTTTTATCCTGTAAGTACACAATACAGTACAAAATATATTATATACTGTATTGTATGCTAAAATGCATAAAATATTATGATTTATTTATATGCGCCATGAGCCATCTCATTGCGGTCTAGACGATTTTTCTGACAACCTTAGGAAGGACAACATGATAATATAGACAAGTAAAGAGAAAAATAGTACACAATTTAAAAAAAAAAAACTTATTAAGTACACTTACATTTCTTATTATACTTACATGTTTTCAATCAACGGTTGTTTTAATGAGAAGGTGGGAGCTTGATGCTTCACCAACTGATGACGGCAGGCGGAGCAGAAGATGTCAGCGAGCGGCAGCAGGTCAGCGATCAACACCGAGAGTAACAACAACTAGTAGTTGTATACTAATGAGCGTTCGCAACGTACTTCTTGAAGACTGTATCCACACTTGAATACTTAAATTCGACTGTGTTTAGGTCTCCGAAAACATGTAGTATATAAATCAAAATCGTGTGATAATCTACTAAATTCGAAAATTGTTGCAAACCACTGAGTTATAGTGAATAAATCACTGTTTTTTCTTGTACGTATTATATCAACGCAAAAATGAAGAGTCATGAATTAGATCACAAACAGTTTCGACACGAAACTGCATCAATTGTTAATGCAGCGAAAAAACCTAGGGCTGACTAACTAAATATGTTATTAATTCTACAATTACAAGCAACGATATTTACATTAATAAGGTAAATATGTACGCATGCCATCCTTACCTAAGATAGCTGATTTATGCGAATGTGACTTTGCTGACCAGAAAAAAAATATATTAAGGTCGATCAAAGTCCAATAAAACTGACAAATAAGTATTACGAAATATGGAAATATGAAATGGTTACTTTATTGGAAAAAGGTCGTATGAATATTTTTAATATCAGGCTCATATGACTAATGTAATAAACTGAAGAATATTTTTTTTCGTATAAGAACCAAATATACCAAAACATAGGCTTCCATTATCATAAAGGAACTGTGCGGTGGTTGACTGAATTATTAACGCGAAATAAACATTAATAATTTAGGAAAATAAAGGTAAATATTTAAACATTTTATCATGCGTGTTATACGTATTACATTTCATAGTATTAACTTAATTAAGTTATAGATATGTATATTCTATTTTCAGGATGCGTAATTTACATCAACTTGTGTAGAAAAGTGTGGTTTGGAATTTGGTCTGCACAAAAATTGTATCAAGTGGAATCATCATCAAATAGAGATCATAATTCGAGAAAAATAAAAGGTATATTTACTAACATTTTTTCACGAGTGATAAAAAAAATACTCTATTAGGTACCTCTGAATAGAGTTTTTTTTTTTCAGTACTTACTTAATTAAATCGTATATTATGTTTGTTATTTTCAGAAAACATTTTTTAAAACCTTTGGAATCTCCCGGAGATGTTTCCATACAAGTCAAGATATAACATAGCATAACGTTGAGAAGTTTGGCTTGAAATTCAATGTAAATTTAGGATAAAAAGTAAATATTATACTTAGCATTTTTCCCACAAGGGAATAAGCAAAGAAAATAGTATACTGCCGTACAGATTTAATTAAATAATTTTGTATGTTATTTTCAGGAAGCGTCTGATTGACTTTTGGTTCCGATTTTCTACTGAGATCACACAACAATATTTGCATTTACATAATATAATAGAGGACAAAGGGCTGTGCGGTAATTTGGATACAAATACGAGATGCATGAAGTACTACATTAATTGGTATTTAAGGTTTCTATCTATTTTACTGTTCTGTATCAATGTAAGGGTTGAAAATCTAAAGGATCCAAGTATCATTTCTTTTTGTGTTCTTTGTTGTAATTTGTATATTAGACTTGGCACACAGATTGTATTTTCATAAAAAATATTAACATTTAAAACTTTGGCTCATAGATCCTTTAGATTTTCAACCTTTCAGTTATTTTATGTACTTAAAAGATTTAAACACCTACTTGCCCCTCCACTAACCCACATCTTTCAACTATGTTTATCTAAAGGGATATTCCCAAAATTACTAAAAAAGTCTGTGGTCACTCCTATTTTCAAGTCTGGAGACAAATTCAGTGTGAATAATTACAGACCCATTTCGGTGCTAACGGGGCTTTCAAAAATATTAGAAAAAATCATAAACAGTAGACTAATAAAATATCTGGAAAATAACAGACTCCTTTCAGATAATCAATTTGGATTTCGGCCTAAAAAATCATCTAGCCAAGCAGTAAATAAACTTACTAACTACATTAGCACAAATTTGGATAGTGGAATGCATACAGCTGGGATTTTCCTAGACCTCGCCAAAGCCTTCGACACTATTTCTTGCACTTCTCTGTTGCATAAGCTTGAAACACTTGGGATAAGAGGAGCACAGCTTCTACTACTTTCTGATTATCTCAGTGATCGTCAACAATGTGTAAAAATTGGTCCAAATACAAGTTCTGATCTTGCTAATACTTGTTTTGGAATTCCACAAGGCAGTATCTTGGGTCCTACATTGTTTTTGATCTATATTAATGACCTGTGCAGCTTGCCACTCCAAAATGGTGTTATAATATCTTATGCGGATGATACTGCTTTGTTGTTTGCAGCTAAATCAAGATCAGAGGTCTATGAACTTGCACAGAATGGCTTCAACACTGTGTCAAAATGGCTCCAGAATAATCTTCTAACACTGAATGCTGATAAAACGAAATACATTTTATTTACAATGAGGAATACTAACACACCGCTTACTAACCTTAACATTTACGCGCATAGCTGTAACACGTACGCTGATTCTTCATGTTCTTGCCCTTCTTTAGATAAAGCTGACCATTTAAAATATCTAGGTATCACCATTGACTCCAATCTAAAATTCCGTAAACATATCGAGTTACTATGTACTAGAGTGCGCAAACTAATATATGTTTTTAAGAATTTACGGAATATAGCCGACTATAAATTAATAAAACAGATTTACTTGGCTTTGTGTCAGTCGATCCTAACCTATTGTATAACATCCTGGGGTGGCGCGGGAATTTCAATTCTACTCCCTCTAGAACGAGCTCAAAGAGCAATTCTAAAGGTTGCTACCTTCCGTCCTTTCAGATTCCCTACACACCAGCTTTACAAAGCATGTAATGTACTAACAGTACGGCAATTATTTATTCTTCATTTAATACTACACCAGCACGCTACACTTCCCTATGACCCAGTTCCTTCCGATAGGAGAAGGAAGGACCTGGTTTGTACTAAGCCTCAAACTAAGCATGCGTTTGCTGAGCGGTTTTATGTGTTTTTAGGACCTTTTCTGTATAATAGACTCAACAAGATACTAAACTTCTATAGCTTAAGCTATAAAAAATGTAGTGTCATGATATCGGAATATTTGGCGATACTTAATTACACAGACACAGAAAAACTTCTAGAAGTTGTCGTTTGATTATGTTTTACTTCGTATCTAATTGTATATATATATTAATAGTTAAGCTAGTTTTAGTGTTTTTTCGTATCATTATGCTTGTTCCTATAGTTGTTATTAGATGTATTTTATTTTATAATTATGTTGTCCTAATTAAATTATATTATGTAAAGTGATGGCCTGAAACACAGGTTTAAATAAACCTAGATCGGGCAGGTCGCTATACAAACATTTGGAGTTAAAATTACCACTACTTGTAACTCTTAAATATATTATAGTTATAGTTAACTTATATGTACTAATTATAACTTTGTATGTGAAACAACACTACTGTGCCTAAATGTACACCTTTTTTGTGTTATTTTTTCTTTAATAAAAAAAATTATTATTATTATTATTCTCTTTACTTTTACGTTTATACATTTTTTATTTTAACAAAATGCCTCATTGCTCGGTTTGCGATGTTAATGTAGATAATCGTTGCTGGACCAGTCACTTACGAACTAATAAACACAAAAATAATAGTACTGTACCTCTTCTTGAAAACGTTGAAATCTTACGATCATCGTTTAAAGGCCGTATTATTTCTTACAGAGTTATTGCATCCAAAGATGAAGCAAATAATTTTCCAGAAACATTTTTTAGTAATATTCGCGAACAGGTTAAATCTTTAATCGATGATTCACTTAAAAAACACATTTCAGTAAAAATTAATTTTCAACTTTTTTCTTTATTTCTATTGTACAAAAATGATTTACAAGAAATCAAATCTTTCGCCACCAAAAATTTTGTCATACATTTGAATTATGATTTTAATACTATTTATGAAACGGTTGTCACGTCGTTGTTGAAAAAAATTGAAGAATTCGAGGAGAGAGACAGTGGATGGACATTCTTGAGTAATTTACATTTAGAAGTTAATGTTAATAAGTATCAGCCACTTAGTGGGTCTTATTTTATAGATTTACCTAAGTTCATAAAAAACAAAAAAGCGTGTTTGAATATTCACAATAATGACAATTATTGTTTTATGTGGTGCATTGTGGCTGCATTGTACCCAACAAATCAACATCCAGAGCGAGTAACATCTTATCCTAACTTTCATGATGTTTTAAATATTAAGGACGTTTCTTTTCCCGTAACTTTTTCAGATATAAGTATTTTTGAAAAAAATAATCCTTCTTTAAATATATACGTATACGGTTTAAAAAAAATAAGGTAATAACAGGTCCTCTCTACAGACCTCAATCGTGTAAGGGTAAATCTAAGAGTATTCATCTACTGTTCTTAGAAAATAGTAGTTCATCCCATTATTGCCTTATCAAAGATTTGCCTCGTCTTGTTAAAACCCAAATCACAAAACATCATAGTAAATTATATTTTTGCGAAAGTTGCTTATTGTTTTTTCCTACTCCTAAACAAATCGATGATCATCTGTGTGGAGGAATCGTAACTGTTTTACCTGAAAAGGGGTCTGTATTACAATTTAAAAATCATGATAGAAAACAAAATATTCCATTCGCCATATACGCAGATTTCGAAACATTACTGGAACCAACATCCGCTAGTGAACCCGACACTGCTAATACATCATTTTTACAACGACACGTGCCTGTAGCATTTGCCTATAACATTGTTTCCTCGTTAAATTATGCTTTTAATGATGAGGTATTTAAAAGTTATCGTGGTTTAGACTGTGTTTCAAAATTTATAGACTCTCTTTCTGCTGATGTTAAAAAGATTTACAAAATACTAACCGAAACCCAGGTCATGACATTTACAGAAGACGATGCGCGAGATTTTCAACAAGCCTATAAATGTCACATATGTGAAAACCTACTTTGGACTAGTAAAGTTAGAGATCATTGTCATATAACAGGGCGATACCGTGGCGCCGCTCATAGACATTGTAATCTACAGTATAAAATACCTAAATTCATACCAATATTTTTTCACAACTTATCAGGATACGATTGCCATTTATTCATAAAAAAATTAGGAGAAATGCCGGGAAAATTGAGAATTATTCCAAAGACTAAAGAAAAATATATTTCGTTTTCCAAATTCATTCAAATTGCTGATAATGAATACGTTCAAGTACGATTTTTAGATTCGTTTAATTTTTTAGGAGCTAGCTTAGACAAGCTTGCAAAAACTATGCATAATAATGACTTCATTACTCTACGCTCTCAATTTCCTAACAATGATCAATTTAATTTGCTAACAAGGAAGGGTGTATATCCTTATGATTACATGACTAACTGGAAATGTTACGAGCAAACAAAGTTACCGTCAAAACAACATTTTTTTAGCGTTCTAACTAACCAAGCTATTTCAGATGAAGATTATAAACATGCTTGTTTGGTTTGGAACGAATTCAATATAAAAGATTTAGGTGAATATACCGATTTATATTTGAAAACAGATGTTCTTTTACTAACTGATATATTCCAGAGTTTTCGAAAAACTTGTAAACAGCATTACAAACTGGACCCTGCGTTTTACGTAACCGCCCCTAGTTTATCATTTGATGCAATGCTACTGAAAACGGGTGTTCAACTTGAACTCGTTTCTGACT
The DNA here is from genome assembly GCA_932274075.1 of Diarsia rubi. NCBI lineage: Eukaryota > Metazoa > Arthropoda > Insecta > Lepidoptera > Noctuidae > Diarsia > Diarsia rubi. The sequence goes on along the minus strand of OW026434.1, from coordinate 3,474,835 downwards.
TAGCTATCGTGCGAATGATTCAAAACGGTATTAGAGGTGGTTTGTGTATGTGCTCCCATCGCTATGCAAAAGCTAATAATAAGTATTTAACAAATTGCGATGCTTCAAAACCACAATGTTTTATAGTTTATTTGGACTGCAATAACCTTTACGGTTACAGTATGTGTCAATATTTACCCTATTCAGATTTTAGATTTTTAAATAAAAATGAAATAAACCAATTACAAGTTGAATGTATTGATGATAATGCGAAATGGGGCTTCATACTAGAAGTCGATCTGTTTTACCCTGAATCCTTACACAGCGATCATAATGACTTACCTTTTTGTCCTGAAAAATGCATACCTCCAGGAGGTAAAACTAAAAAACTGGTTTCAAATCTATATAATAAGTATAACTATGTAATTATATAATAATAATAATAATAATATTCCACAACATCACACAACGCCATCTAGTCCCAAGCTAAGCAGAGCTTGTGTTATGGGTACTAGACAACTGGTAAACATACTTATATATTTCTAAATACATACATATTATAGATAAATTACACCCAGACACAGAACAAATGATCGTGCTCATCACACAAACATTTGTCCTGGGTGGGAATCGAACCCACGACCTCCGGCATAGCAATTAGGGTCACTAACCACTAGACCAACAGGCCAGTCAATTCATTATGTGCATTTAAAAAAATGTTTAGAGCACGGTTTGATAATACGCAAAATTCATAGAGTCATCACATTTAGACAAAGTCCCTATTTAAAGCAATATATCGAATTAAATACACAACTACGACAAAAGGCAAACAGTACATTTGAACAAGATTTCTTCAAGTTGTTAAATAATAGCGTATTTGGAAAAACCTTAGAAAACACTGAAAACAGAGTTTCTGTTCATTTGGTTAATCAGTGGAATGATGCGAATAATAAAACCAAGAAGTCCTCCTACGCCGAGAGACTCGTGAACAACCCCTATTTTCATAGCGCATCAATTCTTTCTGAAAACTTAGTAGCGATACAAATGACACCAGATCAGTTAATTTTAGACAAGCCTATATAATTATATTGGTTTTACCGTTTTAGAACTGTCTAAATCACACATGTACCACTTTCACTATAATATTATCAAACCTATTTATGAGGAAAAAGTGAAATTATGTTATACAGACACGGATTCTTTTATTTACGAAATATATACTAATGATTTTTATCGCGATATGAAACATCGGTTGTTGCAATACTTCGACACCAGTAATTATAATGAAGAAAATGAATTTATGTTACCTCAAATTAATAAAAAAATTCCTGGACTTTTTAAAGATGAAATGGGAGGAAAAATTATAACAGGTTTCGTTGGTTTAAGATCTAAACTTTATTCAATAAAAACAGAAGACAAAATAATAAAAAAAGCAAAAGGAGTTAAATCTTGTGTAGTTCGTGATCTAAGTATCACAGATTACGAAAATGTTTTATTTAATAGTGAAGTCATTCGTAGGAAAAATATTGTGTTTAAATCCCTTAAACATGAAATATTTACGCAAAGTGTAAACAAAATTGCACTCTCTAGCAACGATGATAAACGCGCGATATCTAATTGTAAGATCGCAACCCAAGCATGGGGTCATTGCTCATTTTTAAAATAAGTAATTTAATTATGTAATGTTTATGTAACGTGCACTAAAATTCTTGTACCCTAATTTTAATAAGACGTAGTTATAAAAAACATAACCACTCAACCATTGTATTTCTAAATAATGTCCTAGTAGGTACGTACCCGTATAATAATAATAATTATGTTTAGTAATTATTTTGTATCTGTAGATTCTAAGCACCTACATAAGTGTATTTAATGTTTATTAAATGAATTTAATTATTAATTAATATTGTTTTATTTGTCAACACACCGTTTAATTATTGTTAACCATTAAAAATATAAGCGAATTAGGTTCATATCAATAATTCGCAGGTAACGTCGCAGGACGATGCTAGTTTACGATAGCGATATATGATATACTGCATGTCAGTGACACTATAAATGCAAGGTTGCTATTTGTGCATGGTCAAGTTCATACACGTTTCAAATCAACATTCGAACGACTTTTATTTCATGATTAGCCAGTGGTATTTCACTTTTATTATTATGTGGATAAGATTTACTTTCAATAACATAATTATTACGATCATAATATGCTTTATCAGTCTAATGAAAACCATCGCAATGATCGCAAAAATGCTAAGTTAACATATTAGAGTTGACGTGACTTGAAAATTTAGGGCTCGTACACACAGCCTTGTTAACGAATAATGTAATTATGATGTTGGAATAAAAAAATAAATCTGTTGTTAATGTATGATCACTGAACAGATTGTTTAGAAAAAATGACTGTCATCTTTAACAGATATATGGAAAGTATATCCTTTTTAACCCAACACATTTCAAATTCGCTTAACTTTTTATTTTTTTAACAAATCCGCTTAACGGTTCAGTTTCCTTACCGTACTAAAACTTTATTTCAAATACAAACAAAATTAGCATAGCAAATAGGTCTATGTGTACGGACCGTAACCTATAATGTCACAATACTTGTGTCAGGGCATAAACTATACAGGTATTTAAATAAAATTTAGGTTTCATTTAGATTTCATTTCATTTATAAAATATTATCTGTCGCGAGTACTTGTAGAATATTAGAGATATTTTATCTATCAGTGTACGTCTTAATCATGTCAACGGTAAGCAGAATATTTATTTTAAATCTAATTAAAAATTATACTGTAGGTAACGATTATTTTCACTGAATAGATGTTAATCTATTTTATTTTTTGTTTCAGATTTGCGATTCAGAAATTGTATTCAGCCAGTACGCTCAGGATCCTTACGAAGGACTCTCTGAGATGATTTACAACGAACCACCGCACTGCAGTCGACTTACAAAGGAAAAGACCCGATCCAAACGACAACGTCGAGAAAAGCCTTCTCATAATAAACAACCAACGAAATCATTCGTGATGAGTAAACTGCATCGACGCGGGATAAAGCTGATAAAAATATCAGTTATCGATCTCTGCAATAACAATACCAGTGACAGTGATAGTGATAGTGAGAACGTTATAATAAATGCACAGTACATTGTGAAAGACGCTATTGATAGTGTTATGGACGATACGGAATCATTAGTTAAAAAAATATCGAAATCTTTAATAGATAGTGACTTTTAATAACTGAACTTAGTGATTGAAATAAAAGAATTATTATTATTATATTATTATTATTTAGACTAGTTTTAAATGCTGTAAAGAAATAAAAACATATTTATCGTATTAAAGTTTTTTATTTATATACCTAGAAACCAATACACAAAATAAGTAGGTACACATTTCATGACCACTCTAAATACTTTCTTATACATAAAACATTTTTAAGGGCGCAATGCTTCAAATGTTTCTTACAATTTAATTTAGTTTTATCTTCACAATATTTTTTATGCAAAATAGAGAAATTAGGACATTGTTCTCTACCAAGGTCTGACACTTTACAATTCATGCAAAGCTCTTTTACCCACTTCACCTTCTCCAACCCGTGTAAAACGATTTCCTTATTTTCTAGATACGGAACGATTATACGTTTAAATTCTCTATAGTCAATATATCCTTCATTCCAATAAATGCCTCTATTCCTTTCCAACCATTTAACTTGCCTTTTTTCGTCACTTGTTAAGTATTTAAACAAATATGGTGGTTTTATTAAAAATGATTGCGTATAATCACGACTAGCAAAAGCTAATTCCTTTATAATAAAATTATTATATAGATCTTTAAACCCTTGAACATCTACTATGATAGTATTCGGATTCATGATATTTTTCTCACAGTATTACTGAGCGGCTTATACTCAATAATACAATCGTTCAATATCAGACAGTGTGCAGAAGTTTGATCTGGTATATCCGAATCACTCTCGATTTCCACTCTTACATCCACAACAGGACCTGTCTTTACATTATCAGCTTGTCTTGAGCAATCGATGACAAATAGTGGTGCCAAATCTTTAAACTGTTTCTCACTTAATAAGGGCTCCGAGCGGCGTCCGTAATAAGACTGTTGAAATCTGGTGTATTGTTCATATAATAAAGCGATACGGTTATTCGCGAAACTGGAATTTAGATTTTCATACGGGAAGTAAGTTGAATTGAGATACACTTTAACATCACGAACATGACAATGATCGAACTGGGACATGTCAGAACTTGCATTGTTTTTTCTATTTATCTGAAGACCCATAATTATGAATCTTGGTTTCTCTATTTGTGAGGAAGTTTTGATAGCCCAAGTATGTTTTGTAGTTTTGGGTAAAGCTGGATATTCGTACAGGTCCCAATTCCTGAAAATCATCTGGAGCGCTCGGTCTTGTTCTAACAGTTTAAGCAAATTTATTTTCTCTTTGTCGGACACTTTAACATGCGGTACCCGCCAGATAATTTTATCGATCTGAACGTCGTCTACAATTTCACTGGTGTTAAGTTTCACAGCATTCAGGTTGGTGTTACTTCGTAATAATATCAGTTCATGCCTGCTATTTATCACAACTTTCTTAAAGTCTTCTGCAAAACCCATTATGTTACAGAGTGGTATAGAAGCGGAAAATCTACCACCATTCATATTTTTACGCCATCGATATTCCAGCCCCACGCGTTAGATATTTTTGATTCATTCTCATTCATTGATATCAGCGATTTCATGGTGGTAGTTACGCCAGCATTTTTTATTCTATCAATTTCCACACCATTTAGTTCGTACCTAATATCTTGGAACAAGTACAGTAGAGCATTATTCGTAAAATGAATACTAGTGGCTTTCTCTTTCATATCCTTTTTGGTCACGATCACAGTTCCTTCCAAATACAAGGTACTAGCTGATGGAAGTATGTCATGTACAAGTCCTGTTGGTTGATAGGTATACGGATTTCATCGTTCCTGTTGAAACTGGTTACGTAGGGCTTGTAAGAATGAAATTCGATTCCTTCAACAGTGTTGTCGTATGTAGGAGAAGATAAAACGTCTAAGATATTCATTTTAGCAATCCGATCGCTTTAAGGAAGGCCTTGTTGTCTTTAGTTAGTTTTATTTTCTTCTTATAGCGAGCTCTTATTTGGTTGGAAGGTTGAGCGGAACTGTTCTTTTTAATTTGTTGATGCTCATATTTATTGTAGTCAATCATGTTTTCTTCTTAAATGCAAATACAGCTGCACTTCTTCACCTCGTAGATTTATTAAGCGATTATTTATGTCTAATAGCCTGATATGTATACAGCTTATATTGTTTTGGTTGATTGGAAAGTATATTACGTTTTTTGGGATTTCTATGATCCTATATCCAGGAGGCACATTGAGAGCAAATTCGTGGATAATATGACTCGGTTCTCCGTTTATGTACGATCCGCTTATAATATCACATTCGATTCTAACCACGGTCGTAGGTAAAATGTTGACGGGAAACTATGACACATGCCATTTATTACCTTTTAATATCTGCTTATCAAACCCTAGCAAACGTCTAAAATTATTTTCTTTTTCAAAATTTACATCTTTCGTACAGTACATAGTAGTTTTTAAAGTATTGTTATTGCAATCTAGTTTAATTGATGCACCTTTTATCTTAGATTTTAAATAATCACCGATATCATGCAATTCATAGGTTCCCTCCGGTATTTCAATGATGTCGGAGCCATAGTAAAACTTGTTATTTGTTTCATCAATGTTTGGAATAGAATTAAATGATGAGAAATGCAATAATGCACACTCATATTGTCCATTTAGTTGTAACGTATTAGGATAGTACGTGGATAAGATAGACGAGTTCCCGGTTATCGATAAAGTGAATGACATCTTGCAAATGATTGAAATGAAAAGAACACATTAATTTTATACATGTTTATTCCAAAATTTCCACAGATATTCTAAACATAGATGACCACAATTTACTGTATTAAACTTTTGATATCTTGTGTAGTTGTAATAAACACTACAATTCTTAAAATATCTCATTAATTCCATTGGAGGTTTTAAGTCTCCATAACTATCAAAGTATTCGCAATAGTCGAATACTTTACCATAAGCTACCCAATGCGTTCCTTCATTTTTAGAATCGTCTAAGTTAACAATTCCACATTCAATCTGTTTTGGCTTTCTTGGCAATTGATCCTTCATGTATACTCCTCGAAAGTGTGGGATGTCTCGTGCATGTTCTTGGATGTCGATGTTAGTCAGAGGACGATTAGGTAGCTTCTTTATCAGTTTTTTGAATGTTCTATGAATAATCCTTTACCATTTTTATGCGATTTAATGTATAAACCCTTACCCAAAACTAAAGCCTCCATAGTCTTATTATGACGTTCTGTTTCTCGCAAATTTTGTTGAGCCGCTTTGTAATCATTAACGGTTTTTGCAATACCCGCTGCACCACCAGCCAAAGTGCCTAAAGCTGATAAGCCAGCAAAAATTGGAATTAAAGGCAAAATACCTCCAGTCTTTGGTATGGGTATGATTCGCGGTACCCGGATTTTCTGAATTTTTGGAAATATCTTTTTTGCTGCTAAGTAAGCAGCATTAATTAAAGCTTTACTATCTTTGTGTTTAATTTTCTTAATTTTTGATTTTATTTTCGATACAAAGTTTCGAAACGTTTTAATTCCGGCACCAGACTTTAGTTTGGCTTTCATCACTTTGCTCACTAGCCATGAGCTAAGTTTTTCACCTTTCCCAGCATCCTTTGATTTAAGTCTTTGTTTTGCCATATTCATTAATTGTAAATCAGCTTTGTGACGATGTGATAAGTCCGTGTGCTTAGCGTATGCAATGTCGTGGTGCATACAAGCTTCATCCAACTTATTAATACCTCGGTCACCGCGTAATAAACGTTTCTGGAGTTTAGTTCCTGGTCCGCAATAATTATATCCAGGCAAATGAAGCTCGAACGGTAGATTTTCTATTATACTATTAACTAGTCCACCACCTTGCATTCTACAAATCGCAATGGAAAAATATTCAAAAATCTTTGATAAATATACTTATTAAGTCAATCCACTAATGCAGCTTTGTCAATCCAACTATTTTCATTATTGCTAAGACCCAGCCATTTTACGTAAAGTTTCGTTCCTTTCTTTTTTAAAACTTTCTCTATCAAATAAACACCAGGATAGTTTGATTTTTGAAGTTCTTGTTCATAAAAGGTTCCTAATATAGCTTGCTTTCGTTGATCTTGTATATAGTATGTCACTGGTATTGTATTATTAATCTTCTTTACAGTAAAAAGTTCTGTTGACCAATTAGGAGTATAACCTTTCTCAAAATTGTGTTTGTATTTGCTGATACGAACATAATCACCAATTTTAAACTTAGGTTTACATGGAATAGATACATGTTTATATGCTTTCAAAATATTTTCTTTTATTACTTGCTCATTAGACTTGTTTACATCGATTGGTTTTAACTTAATAGTTCGATGTTTTGTGTTGTTATACGATTCCAGTATAACTTCTAATGGTTTACCCAGCCACTTATAGTTTCCATTGAGGCTAAAATATTTGTACAATTTATTTTTTATGGTTTTAATTAGTCGCTCAACAATTGATGCTTTTTTGGTAGAAAACGATGAGTAATGGTTAATTTTGTATGTTTTCATGAGCGCTTGAAATGTGTTATTATAAAACTCTGTCCCCATATCAGTTTGTAAATTATCAGGTTTTCGATGAGTGTTAAGTAATATACGTTCAAATGCATGACTCACATTAAGTCTATTTTTAGATTTTATCGGCTGCGTCCAAGCATATTTTGAGAAGCAATCGATCACTATTAAAATGTAATTGTAGCCTTTGTTATATTTTCTTAGATTTTGCATGTCCATCAAATCAGCTTGCCATAAGTCGTCAATACTTTTTAGAACAACAGAACGCCGAAGGAAATTTCTTCGTGCAGTTTTGTGTATTTCATTTACAATTTGCTGTTTTGACATAATTTACAGCTTTTTAAGCAATTTATCAACATCTGCTTTAGTATAAAACTTATCTTCCAAATGATTCAAATCCTCAGGTATCTTTGCTTTTAAAGTAGCTTGAACTGTTTTTTTTGCATCTAACACGAGCTGAGAACGTAATGCACCAATTAGTCTATTAAATTCATGTATCGTATTAGCACTTATTCGATCTACGTAATCCTTGTTTACGGCATCGTCTCCATCTACGGGAGATTGGATTCCCTTCAGTCTTGATCCTTTCAAATCAAAATCCCCGCTTTCTGATTTTAACAATGCGTTAGGTATCATTAAATTCAAATAAATCTGAAAAACGCAATCTCTTGTGAATAAAATTACCGAATTTGTCTACATTCATCTTTAAGATGTATTGTTTTGAAAGGTTGACGGTAAAATGAAACACAGATGATTTATGTATTTATTATATTACTTTCACGCAATTCCTCTATTATAGATATAATTTCGTTGTTTACCCCTGTGTTACCAGCATCTTGAGATGCAATTAACAATTTTAGCCGTTCTACCAATTCATTAGGATCATCCCAATATATAAAATCTACATTCTTCTTCCACATCTTTGTTAAGGGAAGTCCTTTCCCTTGGGATTGTGTAAAAAGCGGTTTAATAATTTGTAAATATTTTACACCCTTATTACTTTTTATCGGTTTACTTGGATCATAATCTCGACGGTGTGCATTAGTATCAAGTAGCATTAATTTATAATGTTGCATATCACTCCCTGTAACCAAACTCAAATCTACATCCTTTTTTAGTAGCAACTGTTTTAATCCAGGCGTACTTCGGTACTTGCGATCTGCCACTGTGATATATTCGTCATTGACAATTATGCGAGCAGATCCCAACATCAACTTTCCATGTTCGTATCTGACACCAAATGGAATATCTGCTAACGCTTCTGGAAAAACTGACCAGGATGTTGTGTTACAATCTTGTTTTTTTTCGCCTAGTGATTTATAGGAGGAGTCACTGTCGACCTCAGAGTCATAATCGTCTGTATCATTGCTTCCTTTGTCACTGAGAACTTCTTTCTGCAAAGTTTTATCAATAAATGGAACTTCAATTTCTTTATCTTCGATATTTTGTGAAGCAGATTGTTTACTGACATGGGCAATTAAGTTTAAAGGTTCTGTCACAGGCTTGAAAACTGATTCCAGCGCTTCTTTATTATTTATTTCAATATCCTTCATTTTTCGTACTTTTTTCTTCACGGCTTCTGTCGCTTCAACGATTTGTCTTTTCAAAGATTTTTCCATGTTGATGAAGTAGATAGTGATTGATTAAGTATCGTAAGTAGAATAATTAGAAAAGCTAGGGTAACGGATTTAAATAACAATGATTTAATCAAAAACTACAAATGTGTCAAATTTATTTCTATAACAGCCCTTATTTTTAGGGCAATCTTTATTAATCACTACAAAACTGAAGGGATCGTTCCATATTTTTGAACACATTTCACGAAATTGAACCCATGACATATCAGTGTTGACATGTTCTTCGTATATGTGTTTCAAATTAATTTCGTCTTGTTTAAAAAGTATGATTAGGTTCGCGTTGTCCCTTATTAATTGTTTAGAAATTTTACTATACGTTTGATTTAAATAAAAACAATCGATATACTTGTGTCTTCCCATTGCAAAGTAATCACGCATATTGTTTTGATTTTCACAAGCAACATCATCAAATATAATCACAGAGTCGGGTTTTGCGTCCTGAACTCTTAGTATTTCTTCATTTTCCTGATATTTCTGAAACGAAATACCTGGTACTCGTTGCAAAACTTTTTCTAAAAATATGTACTTGGGTTGGTACAGGGTTTTTGAATAAATATAAACATTTCGAAATCTTAAACCATTTTCGTGTATAAGAAGACTAATGAGTAAATTAGTTTTTCCACAATTTGACGGTCCGCAAATTATACAGCGTACTGAATTAGGTAATAATTCACTATGCAAAATCAGTTTTACAAAATTCATTACATATTATGTTGACATTCAACGATTGTGGTTGTTTTACAAATTTCATGATTATTGTGTGAAACAGTTCAATTAACAATAACTAATATTATTTTAGATTAATATTTATAAACCCTACCACTACCATTATCCATTTTGCATTACTAACTACTAAACCGAGTCGACAGTTCACGATTGGGCATAGCGAAAAGTGATCCAGAATGCTCAATAATATACTACTAACCCCCTATAGGTCACACTACTGTCCTGAACTAGCCTGATCGTACTCGCACGATCGACGGTCGAGTAAAGAGTCGAGTCGATTATCGATTATCGGGCGTTCTATACCACTGTCCGGAGCGAGGCGCACTCGCCTCGCGACTTGCCGACAGTGGTATCAACGTCATCTATCGAGCGCTTAGGTCAACTCTGGACAGGTAGGTAATAAAATCCAAGCGCATTTGCGTGGTTGATTCCTCGGTGAGTAAACACTACAAAAAGTACTACAGCACCATCTATGACACATCGGATGAACTAAAACATCAAATCCTAAATCGCGCAAGCAAAGTTTTCCTCGTCTTATGACTATAAAAGAACCATCTGGTCGCATCAAAAAATGTGTTTACAATCGTGACGCAGATGCATGATGTCTGGTTCCTGAAGAGGAAGTATGGGCGAATACTATGACATGAGCGGTGACAAGATCCTGATGGTTAGGTTAGTTGTAGTTGTAGTAGGGGAAATGGTGCCTTCAATTTATGATTATCTATAAGATTTCAGTTAGTCAATTTTTTTTCCCACTACTGACACAAAGGTCTCCTCTCTCAGAGAACCACGCACCGCAACCCACGCCATACAACTTGTAAGTCGCAACCGTTACCACTAGACCACCACTGCTCTCCTCTCTTACTCTCAAATATGTTTATCTAATGTTATTGTATATTTAGTCTCAGGTATCTGCGGCGGTGAGTTCATAGCTAAGATCGAGTAGAGTAGAGAGTCGAGTCGATTATCGATTATTGGGCATTCTATACCACTGTCCGGAGCGAGGCGCACTCGCCTCGCGACTTGCCGACAGTGGTATCAACGTCATCTATCGAGCGCTTAGGTCAACTCTGGACAGGTAGGTAATAAAATCCAAGCGCATTTGCGTGGTTGATTCCTCGGTGAGTAAACACTACAAAAAGTACTACAGCACCATCTATGACACATCGGATGAACTAAAACATCAAATCCTAAATCGCGCAAGCAAAGTTTTCCTCGTCTTATGACTATAAAAGAACCATCTGGTCGCATCAAAAAATGTGTTTACAATCGTGACGCAGATGCATGATGTCTGGTTCCTGAAGAGGAAGTATGGGCGAATACTATGACATGAGCGGTGACAAGATCCTGATGGTTAGGTTAGTTGTAGTTGTAGTAGGGGAAATGGTGCCTTCAATTTATGATTATCTATAAGATTTCAGTTAGTCAATTTTTTTTCCCACTACTGACACAAAGGTCTCCTCTCTCAGAGAACAGTGGTGATGAAATAATTTACACAATGTAAAGCGCTAGCCTAGGTTCGAACCCACGCCATACAACTTGTAAGTCGCAACCGTTACCACTAGACCACCACTGCTCTCCTCTCTTACTCTCAAATATGTTTATCTAATGTTATTGTATATTTAGTCTCAGGTATCTGCGGCGGTGAGTTCATAGCTAAGATCGAGTAGAGTAGAGAGTCGAGTCGATTATCGATTATTGGGCATTCTATACCACTGTCCGTAGCGAGGCGCACTCGCCTCGCGACTTGCCGACAGTGGTATAGGTCACACTACTGTCCTGAACTAGCCTGATCGTACTCGCACGATCGAAACAGTGTTGGGTAGTTTGGCCTACGTGGAGGTGTTTAGAAGAGTGAAACAGTGGATCAAAATGCACAAAACCTAATTCAGAATTTTTTGAACGAATAATCCGAATCCGTTTAGTATTGGGCATTCTGTCACAACGGAGCGTAGGCGAACTAGTTCGACTGCGCGACAGGTGGGACAGAATGCCCAATACTATACTACTAACGCCCGGATGCCACCATTGTGAGGATCGGCCGGAGGACACGGTGGAGCACACAGTGGAGGAGGTGCCCCGCTTGGGCGGAGCCCCGCCGTGTTCTCGTAGCGGCGATCGGCGGCGGCGACCTCTCGCGCCCGGCCCTGGTGCAAGCCATGGTCCGGGGCGAGGAGGAATGGGACGCCGTCGCCTCCTTCTGCGAAGCAGTGATGCTAGCGAAGGAGGTAGCGGAACGCGAGAGGGAGAGAACCTCTCGTCCCAGCCGCCGCGGGAGGCGCTCCGGGCGTCGGGGGTCCCGCGATGACCTCCGGCCACCGTAGACGCGGGCCTGTGGACGGTGAGTGATGGGCTAACTCGCCGTCCGTCCGTCTCACGACGAAAACAGGCCGTGTCGACGGCGCGTTCGTGTTCCACGCGCGCCTCAAAGAGATGTCAGCAACATGGGAGGGGCCCAAAAGGGCCGACGCCTGTCGGGGCCGCGGGTAGTCCACCGGTTATCGCGGCCTCGACATAGAGGGCGAAGAAGGAACATGGGTGGTTTTTAGTCAGTAGAAGTCTGACACTCCCTTTCGCTCTGCCCAAGAGCGGGAGGGGTTATTCGATGATTTGACACCCACCAAAAAAAAAAAAAAAGGCCAGCACAGGAGTTCCTAAAAGTACAACTCATCGAATATTGCAAAAAAATCAGTTCCACCTATATCATGTGCAGCGAGTACAAGCTCTTTTATCTCGGGATTATGAGCCTTTTTTTTTTTTTTTGGTGGGTGTAAAATCATCGAATAACCCCTCCCGCTCTTGGGCAGAGCGAAAGGGAGTGTCAGACTTCTACTGACTAAAAACCACCCATGTTCCTTCTTCGCCCTCTATGTCGAGGCCGCGATAACCGTTGGACTACCCGCGGCCCCTCGGGTTGCGTTTTGTCAAACTATGATTCGGCGAGAAACTAATTTTCAAAACGTGGTTCTGCAAAACATGACATCTACTTTCAAGCTGGAGCAGTTAGCTCAGATTTTAAGGTTACAAATCACAGAAGAATTCAGAATGAAATAAGTAAAAAAAAATGGCAAAAAGTAAAGATTTGTAGCAACAGGAAAGTAAAACCTGTTACAGGGTGGTACATTTTCCCGAATAATTTTTTTTGCAATAATTTAAAAAATAAAAGACATATTTTTTTTTTTTTTTTCTGATAACTGTTATGACCTTACCTATCATGCGACTTCGGCTTGACGTCGACTTTTGGGACACCCTGTATTTATATAAGAAGATTGGAGGTGTTAACGTGCGTTAACATCATCAAATACATAAAACCTATAGGCACGAACGAACACCGTTCGTACTCCAAACTTAAATATACATAACCTATAGCTCGCAAACTACCTCCTACACCATTGATCACCAACTCTTCCGTAACTACTGTACGAGCTACGCTGTACATTGACCTTTTGTAGTTTGTACGTCGCACTTATTTATGCACATCTATGCTGTTTAGGTGTGCATTTCTCTAACTTAATATGTAATCGTGTAAATTTATTTTAGTAGCAATAAATCCATCAAGGGAGTCACTTGTCTACTCATTTACATAACAAGACCTTACACGTCTACATACATAACAAGTACATAACATTTTCACTGTTGGGAGTTACGCCCCAACAACTACTTTACAGCACAAAGCGTTATTCGTAAAATAGTCGTTTTTTTATGGCCGATATTGACGCACCCGTATCCACTAACCATTCCGTATCTACACTGCCTTATAGCAAATCAACCCAGTTAATACTATCGCAAGCTAAAATACGCTTAGTCACGAAAAAACTGAGTCTCACTCAGCTGTCCGCCTCCATCGTTCCGCGACATCGACACTGCGCCTGAGTCAGCATCGCCCCGCGCGTGCTCAAAACACGCTACACGCGGCCGACCTTGCAGAGTCTGGCGTCCACGACGAGCATTATCGCTGCGACCGCGCATTCCACCGCTATGCCATCCGTTGACATTTTTGCGCGTACGCTCAAAAGCTGTTCCTCGCTGCGCGTGCCTATTCTCTACAGCGTGCCGCCTATAATTATTCCCGCGATTCCTAATACCTGTCGAAAAACCACCTCTAGTGGACCAGCGCTGGTACGTCATGACTTGCGACGACGAAGCACAATCCTCGTCTTCCGCTACTCTGATTGCATCTTTTAAACATGTTAAATTCCGCGCCGTAATAACCGTAGCAAGACGCTGATTTCGAAGTCCGTCAGCAAACTTCCTAATTGCATATTTTTCGTTCAATGGCTGCAAAATTTTATAGGCCTCCGAACTTTCCCCGGCTTGGGAAATAGTCAAATTGACCATAAATTCCTCTATCTCGGTTCCGAAACCCGCGACCGACTTATTATTTTGCCTAGCGCGAGCAAGTTTGGCTTCACAGCCACGTCCGACTTCACTGTTATAAATGCTTCCTCATGTCAGCCAACAGACTGCCTACTGTTGCGTAATCGGAAGACAACCGAATCCTAGCCCCCTAGGTAAGCCGTGTGGTTAGAACGAATTTAACTAAAAAAACACTATCTGCCCCCTCCAACATAGAACTATATAAACCTATGGCATCTATCAACTCTTGGGCCACCTGCTTCTCGCCATTCATTTTCGGTAGCAAGCTAACCGCCGTCCTTAAAGAAAACCTTTCTGTCGCCATCTCTAGTTTGATTTTGCCGATGCCTTCAAACTTTATAGTCTCTAAGTACAAATTTTCTATCTTAACTATCAACTGCGTTAACTCTTCCGAAAATTTGCTCGAACTTGAAACTATACCCTTAAATTTACCGTACAAAGCTTTCGCGTCACTTATCTTCTTATCGAAATTGTTACTTTCCCGTCTACTAGGGCCTAACTTAACAATTGATTCCCTTAACAATTTAAATTGCATAAACAGCGACGTTAATTCTACTTCCATTTAAACATAATATATACCTTTGGGTAGAAAGGTCGTATAAACCAAAACCCGACTTTTCAGGAGAGCAGAAAAACAATTTTTTTTTAACATAAAAGTTCATAACTTTTTTGTTTTTGAAGTTATAAAACAATGATTTATGAGAAAGGTTCTTACAATTTGCAAATGAAAAAGGTTAAATCATCAAAACCCTTCTATCTTCTTTGGTTTAAAGTTAGCTTGGATTTACGTCTAAGAAAAAAATCAATTCTTTATTAATACACCCCATGAAAATGTACTTTAAAAAAACTGTATAGGTTGTATATCCATTTTTGGTAAACTTATGGTCACATTTACTGTCGTAAAAACCCATATATGTAGTTTTTTTACCCGACTGCTGCGAAGCCCAAAAGGAGGGTTATGTGTTTGGCGTGTATGTATGTATGTATGGCTACATTAAAATAAAAAAAAAAAAACAAATATAATTGCTGGTTTTGGGGGCCAAATCGTGGATTAAAAAAAATAAAAAAATCCATTATCATCGAGTAGGGTATCAAAATGAAGGGTTTTAAAAGGACATTACAAAAATATATGACACCTATATGTTTAAAATAAATTCAAAGTCACAAATTCTATAAACAAACACAAAAGTTAAATCATCTGCGAAGTATTTTACGCGACCAACGAAAGAACAAACACTAAAGAACTAAAAAGTTAGAAATAAAAAAAGTAGGCGGGGTTCATTTGAATATTAAATTATGAAATGAAATGAAAATAGAATGGACCCCGCCTGCTTCCAAGTTTTGTTTGATTTAAAATGTGCTTGTTTTTTGTTTTTTAGTCTTTTCAGTCGGGTTTTTTTAGTTTTTTAACTACTTTTTTTTTAAACGAAAGCATGTTAAAATTTAGAAATTTGACATCTGTCAATCTAAGTACATGTTTCCGAAACTTACACCAATACAAAATTATAAGCAAAGTATCTTAAAAAGTTAAAGACTATGTTACTTACTAATTAAAATACTCGTAAACTGCAATAGGCCTGCTATTGTGGAACAGTGGCAGCAGGAGTTTATTGACGTTGAGATATACATCATGTTAATGTTTTCAGAAAGAGGCTTCTTATTCTTCTGCGTACGGAAAAAGTATAGATACTTTATGCTATCAAGCACATTTCCTCTCAATACCTATACTTTGTATTCGAACATTTGACTCAATGAGTCATTTGTTGGCAGGTATTGTATCTTTTTTTTCTTATTTACCGTGTGGCACACATTCACATTGTTAGACTCTAACAGTCTAACATTGTGACTTACCTGACATCGAGAAATATCTCTCTATGCTGGTTTACTCATTGATTTTCCCTTCATATGTTCGGAAACGTATCGATTACCTACTTATAAAACAAAGAAATTGGCTTTATAGATGCTGTATACCATGGGCAAGTACCATATGAACGCACTGTTTAGGCTCACCCATCGCCTTAACGCAACCATCGCCGCGGTGTGCGCGAATATCGGCGGAACATTAAATTATCTGTGCTAGTGATGACACTTCGTGCGAGAATATCTGAATTTATTATCTGTGTGATCGGTGACTTGTTAACCGCGCGAGCGGTCCATGTATTTTTTTGTCTTCTAAAAATATAAAAGTAATTTTCAAAATAACAGTCCTTTCATTGAAGAAACAAATACCTCAAGAAGGACAAGAGTCTTTGTGTCGTAATAGACATAAAAATTGGCGACCGTGACAGGACAAAACAAAAATTACAAAGTTTGTCGTCGAGTCGGCCGGCACGTGGCGTGATCGTCGAAAGCAAAAGGCCGAGTCCACTACGTGAAGCTGATCGACGAACATTCGGAGGCCTAAGCATCGATGCAACAAAAGCATCGACACAGGTGTGAAGCTGATCAACGAATATCTTGAAGCCTAAACTCGATGCAGCTAAAGTATCGACACCAGGTGTGAAGAAATTGTGTTAACTGGATTACCATAAGTTAAGTGCCCTGCCTTCCAAATTTCCTACCTACCAAACTTCTCTGTACCATTGGCATTCCCAAAAGCGTGTCTCCCACTGTGCAATAACTATAATTCATCACTTACGCACTGCTGAATATTTCAATTCAAGGTTCAAGTTTGCTTGACCAAACCTAGTTGTGATTCCCCATAGAATATCATTGTATTGCAATAAAGGTCCATCATAAATATTCCATTTCAGCAAATTGGCATAAAAACTTACAGATTATTAATCCAATTACTATCATAAAATTAAATTTTCATTAGTTTTTTCTTTTTTTTTTTTTTTCTTCTACCGACATTTTGAATTTCTTATTCCATTCTAGAAAAAATAACGTAACGTTCCCAATCAGTTTCTTGTATCGTTCGCCGAACTTTCCAGATAACTCGGATCATCACGCTATCGGCATTGGTACTAGCAGAGCTTGTACTCCGTGATTGGCAACGCAGATCCGGTTCCTGGTCGGCAGGTGACGTCGAAGTTGAGGAGCGTGAGATTATTTATTTTATACATTACAAATATTTTGGAAATGTCGCAAGAAGCCGATGTAAAGAAATTACGCGAATTGATTGTCAAGCGTAGCTCAATTAAAGGGCAGATTACCAAGTTTAATAATTTTGTGGATAAATTATCGTCTGAGGACTCATTAACAAATGTGGAAATAGCTGAATTAAAGATCAAGCTTGGTAGATTTAAACAATTATCGGCTAGGTTTGATGAGTTGCAAAGTCAAATTGAAGTCCTAAATAGTGGGAGCCTGTCATTGGAGCTTGAGGAGCGGGACAAAATTGAAAGTGATTTAGTCAGTGGGCTTGCCACTGCAAAGGGCTTGTTAGACAGCTGTGTGCCATCGTGTAGTCATGAATGTAATGAATCCCGATCTGAACCACGTGATTCTGATATCAGGTTGCCACGTATACAAATTGCAAGGTTTGATGGTGCATATTTTAATTCAGAGAATTCAGGCTAGGCTAAGGCTGGAATTCAGAGATTCTTTTTTAAGCTTAGTTGATCACAATAAACAACTCTCGCCAGTACATAAATTTCACTACCTAATTTCTTACCTTGAAGGAGATGCGGCACGCATAATTTCCAATCTTGAGGTATCATCTGAAAATTACAAAGAAGCTTGGAAGTTGTTGTGTGATCGCTACGACAATAAAAGACTTCTGATTGATCATCACATGAATTCATTGTTTAACATACATTCAATTAGCAGGGAAACTGTAAAGTCATTACGATTTTTAGTAGACCATGTTACTAAAAACTTAAGAGCATTATCCAGCTTAGGGATGCCCACAGATAACTGGGATATGTGCGTCATATTTAATTTGACTTCAAAATTAGACCAAAATACACTTTTAAAATGGGAGGAATTTAGAAACCAGCTTGGCAATAATAATCCAACCTTGGAAAACTTTAAACAAGTTTTGATAAATCGAGCTGATGTGCTTGAAGCTTTAGAAAGGAATAAAACAGATAACAGCTACCAAAAGGGTTCTCAGGTTCAAAATAATCAAAATCGTTCAAATAGTAACACACATAACAATAACAAATCGGATAAATACCAAAGGGTCTTAATTAAGGCAGCAACAGCTGCTAATAAGGACACTTCCAGTTCATTTGTATGTATAATTTGCAGTCAGAATCATAAAATATATGAGTGCCCTACTTTCAAGAACAAAACTATACAAGAAAAATGGGCAGATGTAAATAAATATAAACTTTGCTCCAATTGTCTTAAACAGGGTCATCCAGCAAAGGCGTGTGGATTTGGACCGTGTCCTGATTGCAAACAAAAACATAATCGTCTCCTGCATAACCCTAGCCAGGCGATTAATAATAATCATACACATTCAGAATCGGAATCTATAAATGTTAATTCATCGGAATATCGATTCAATCACGTTCTCTTATCTACTGCGTTGATTCAAGTTCATAATCCTAATAACAATCAATATGAAACAGTGCGTGCATTGCTCGACTGTGGAAGCCAAAGTAGTTTTATTACAAGGTCTTTAAAGGATAAGCTGTCACTTGATTCCATTCCAATAACTAGCATTAACATAATAGGCATCGGAAACCACCTGTCTAGTACGGTGGAAGAAACATGCATAGTTAAATTGCAATCTTTAAATAAACAGTTTGATGTTACCTATAACATGCTTGTCATGAATGACTTAACTGGGTATTTGCCGAAAGACCACATTAATATTAATTTCAAAATACCAAAACACCTGCTGCCAGCTGATCCTAATTTTAATGAACCCTCTCAAGTTGATGTCTTGATTGGATGTGATCTGTTCTGGGATATCCTAGGAAATGAAGAAATTTCTATAGGCTCAAACAACCTAAAGTTACGAAATTCCAAATTGGGCTGGTTTGTGGCCGGTCCGATAAATAAAAATAATCTAAATAGCATATATTGCAACAATAGCGTAATTACAAAGGATAACAAGACTCAAGAATCTTGTATTGATAAATTACTAACAAAATTCTGGGAGATTGAAGAACTTCCTAACAAACCCATTCTCAGCGAAAGGGAAAGGGCTTGTGAAAGCATTTTATGCAAAATACGGTCCGTTTGAGTGACGGACGATTTAATGTTAAATTACCTCTTAATAGTTCTCCAAACAGCTTGGGTGAATCCTATAATACGGCAAAAAAAAGATTGTTTAATTTAGAATCACGTTTTAGGAAAAATCCTATACTAAAATCACAATACGTCGATTTCATGAAAGAATATGAAGAGCTAGGACACATGTCTGTAGCACCTAAAGGTAAACCATTTCCCTCATACTTCTTATTCCACCATGCTGTGTTTAAAGACAATAGCGAATCAACCAAAGTCCGTGTCGTTTTTGATGGATCCGTCCCTACCTCCTCGGGAATATCTGTCAACGACATTCTCATGGTGGGCCCAAATATTTTATTTTATTATTTTATTTTTATTTATTTATTCTCCATATTACGGCTATCTTTACAGGGTATACCCTAATGCGATAGTGTACACAATAATAATTTAAAATTAAATTTATTAACTAATCACAAACATTGCATTTTTTGTGAACTCACTCAGAGAACAATGAAATAAATACAAATATGAAATATATACAGGATTCTCTTTTCTCCATACTCATAAGAGCACGTCAATACAAATATTTAATTACTGGTGACATAGAAAAAATGTACAGACAATTGAGAGTAGACGAATCCTGTAGAAACTTGCAATTAATTTTATGGAGAGAGGATGAGTCCTTACCCATCAGAACGATGCAAATGAATACTCTCACTTATGGCACCACAAGTGCGAGCTATTTAAGTACTCGATGTCTCTGGCAGGTGGGCGAGGAGTGTGGGGACGAAACTATAAAAAACATAATACAACACGACTTCTATGTCGATGACCTAATTACTGGTTGTGATGATGAAATACAGCTATCCGAAATTCAACATTCCATTTCTTCTGCTCTAAAGTCAGCCTGCTTAAATTTACGCAAGTATAAAACTAATTCCAAAAACTTATTTTAAAATTCGTCTATAAACACTCAAGAGAAACTGAAGCGACAAGTACGCTGGGTTTAGGGTGGGAGCCCAAGTCTGACAATTTAAAGTTTCCGGTTCAACCATTTCACAACCAGAATAACATAACAAAAAGACGCATACTATCCAGCGCTTTTAAAATATTCGATCCTTTAGGGTTGCTAAGCCCGTGTATAATCACAGCTAAAATAATCCTACAAAACTTATGGAAACAAAAAATAGATTGGGACCAAGCTATCCCTCATGAGATAGCAGAAAGATGGCTAGAATTCGCTGATAACTTGAACTGCCTATTAAAATTACAGATACCTAGGAGAGTGCTGTGCGACTCACCGAATTCAATAGAATTGCACACATTCAGTGACGCATCACAGAAGGCATACGGAGCATGCGTGTACGTGAGAAGCACGGAAAACAACCGTGATTTTACGGTCCGGCTGTTAGCCGCCAAATCTAAGGTAGCTCGTATAAATCCTATGACCATACCGCGATTGGAACTTTGCGCTGCATTGTTAGCTGCTAAATTATGCAAAAGTGTCCTTGAGTCTATCCGTTACAAACCTTCACGAATAGTTCATTGGTGCGATTCAAGCGTAGTGCTAGCATGGCTCAGAGGTGATCCAACCAAACTCAAAACATTTGTTGCGAACAGGGTGGTTGAAATAACCGAGCTCACGGACGCATTCTCATGGCGACATGTTCCCACTGACATGAACCCAGCCGATCTCATTTCTAGGGTTATAAATGTAAATCAAATAATAAATAATAGTATGTGGTGGTCAGGTCCAAATTATTTAGTTAATAGTGAAAGCGATTGGCCAGTTCTAAACTCCATAGATATCCATAGTATACCTGAAACAAAAATTACGTCTAAATCTATAACTACACCTAGAATTACAAAAAAATCCAAATACTTACCCAAAATGGTCCAATCTGCTCCGCCTGTCTCAAGCTTGGCACCGACGAAGCAAGCAGAGCAGTCGGCATCTGACACAAAAACTCATAAAACGCTAAATTCACTAATTACACCCAATAAAACCTTCGAAATAAACACTTACCTCAACAATGACATACTACAACCTATAATAGAAATTGAAAAATATAGCAAATTAAACAAACTCATTAGAATAGTCGCATGGGTAAAAAGATTTTGCTTTAACATTCGTAATCCGCATAACAAACCGGTTCTAGCTCTCAGCGCTAATGAGTTAGATGACTCATTTCTTTATCTATGTCGTGTTGCTCAGATTAAATGTTTTCCAATTGAATACAAGGCGTTATCTAAGAACTTACCTTTGAATATTAAATCTAAATTCAGACACGCACAGTGAAATAGTACGACGTCGTACAAGTGCCCATGTAGGCCTATGTGTAATAAAATATTTTGATTTTGATTTAGTTTTTAAGGTACTATTTACTGACACGATAATATTCTATGGGCCAAAGTAGACTAAATGTTATGAGGCCGTAAGAAAAGTTCTAGATAATCGAGGTATCCGATTTCAGGGTGTTTGTGGTACAAACAGACACCATAGGTTGAGCACAGAATCGGAGAAAAGGACTGTACACACTGAGGTTAGGTCACAAACAAGACTTCCGCTGCTTAGAAATTTTCTGTTCATAAATTTTAGGGTTCGGGTACTTTTTTGCTCACTCGGGCTAGCTATAGCGCTAATTAGAGTTTTTTTAATATTTAGACAGCACATATACACTTGCCAACAATGGTACTTGTTAATTGCACTGGCAGAAGTAATTCCACATTATCTTATGCAAATTAAACTGTGATTTATATTTATTTATACGGGAGAACACAAAGAGCTTAGGGCCGGTTGACATTCGTGACGTCACCTAGGACATGATGCACATCTTCAATAACTCCACAGACAGCACAATTTGGTGAATCGACTTTGCGCGTCATGAATCCAAAGCTATTGAGCGGTATGTGGCCGGATCGGAGCCTCAACGCCGTCACAACCTCTTGCCTGCTCATTCTACCCTCACTGAACCAAAGCACTCGTGGAAGTGATGGCTGAATCGTTCTGTACCAGATAACCTTAGTCAAAGACCTTTCATCAAAATATTCTGACCATGATTGAATACATCTGTCTCTAACTAAGGGTAATAACTCAGTATGCCAAGGAGAACAAGGATATATTTTTCCATCAGAAGTCGCTTCATTTGCCAAACGGTCAAAATCAAAAATCAAAATCAAAACTCATTTATTCAAACTTAATTACTTTACTTATTTACAAGAGACAGTCCCCCAAAACGCCCCCCCTTCGACACTTCCTAGTGTTTTTGCTGGAAAGAAGAAGTGACGGAACAAACTCCCCAGCACACATCTGTCTGTTAGGTTGGTTAGAAGAACCAGACTCGATACAATAGTAAGGCAAGTATAAAAAAGTATATAATAATAATAAAAAAAGACATGACATATCAGTAAACTAATCTTGGAGAAAGAACATAAATAAATAACAAACATTGTCTTGTGTTCAACTCAGCGACCAACTGTTCTTATCATTTAAGTAGTCGTTAATGGAATAGTACGCTTTTAAACAAAGATTAGATTTTACTTTGGCTTTAAACGCATTAAATGGCAAGTCTAGAAAAGAAGATGGCAGTTTGTTATAAAATGTTATACCAACCATCAACCATCTCATTTCCTTCCAGTCCAACGTGAGATGGAACCCACTGCAAAACAATTATTTTACGTTTGGTAACTAAATCACTAATTATTTTTATAATACATAGTATATGCTAGTGGAAGGCCCCTAAAAGGTGAAGTACTCGTGCATCTCATCAGATGGAGAAGAGCACTTTTTGAGTCAGTAAAAATAACAAATCGATCACTGGCCAAAGATTCGACATAAGCTAAAGCTTCAGCTATAGCAATTAATTCTAAATGCATTATTGAAATTCAGGTTTAAAGATATTTATTTCTCACAAGAACTTAATAAATAACAGTTCACTTATAATGAGATACAAAGTTACTCCTTAATTACTTATATTATAATTGCCTCTCGGGCGATGGTGACGTTATTGGGTAGAAACATGTTTCTTTAATTTACTTTTAAATATGTTAATATTATTGCATTTTTTTATGTCTTCCGGTAAATCATTGAACAGCTGTGCTCCCTCCACTAATACTGTTTTTTTGCCATAATTAGTCCGTGAATGTGCAGTCATTAGTTGAAATTTTTTTTTACTTCTTGTGTTGTATTTTATAACTTTTTCATGTATTTGTATGTTTGATTGTACGGAATTCGTGGTGATTTTTTTTATGAGAATGCAGGTGTAGTAAGTGTAAAGTTGTGTGAGATTCAGTAGTTTAGTTTTTTCGTATAATTTTTTCGTTGGATATAGATAGTGGTAATGAAATAATACTTTAATAATTTTATTAAATGACTTGACCGTCACTGGAAGCTTTATTATTGAGAGAGCATATCCGTTTCCGTCGATTTCTTACTGTTTTAGTACTTTTGTTGACCTACTCAGTGGCGCCACCTGGTGTATGCTTGTCATTTTAGTTTCGTAAAATGTCCGAGCCACGTTTTTTTCATTGGCGTTTCGTTCTCCGTCGAAGCAACTTGTGAGCATCGGTTTACGACCGATACCAAAAAATTACACTATATTTTATGTTCCAAAAATAAAGTGATCATACTTTGTAACGGTTTTTTCCGTTAGAGTTATTTTAAAAAATTCAATAAACAACTTAAAAAATATAGTGCTGATTTAATGGTGAGTTAATTTTGAAGAAGAAAAACTGTAAGTACCCTACTTTTTTAAAGTAAGTGATCATTACTTTAAACGGTTTTTCCGTTCGGATCACTACTAAGATTTATTATTTGCTAATTGTTTTTAATATTTGTGTGTGTGTGCTAACATTTTTAGTGTGTGTCAAGAAGACTTTATTTAAAAGTTATATTGTGCCAATGGATGGCCACGTTAATGTTTCGGCTGCCGAGCCAGAAGTTGTGGCCGGCCCGAGTGGCATGTCTCGAAAAAGAAAAGTTAGCTGCTCTAGTAGTAGCACGACAAGTAGTAGCTCCTCAAGCTCGTCTTCTGCTAAACGTGGCAAGCAGTCGCACCGCTCACGTCGCAAAAAGAATAAGCGCGCCCAACAGTCTAACCGGACATTAGAAAAGCTTATAAAAGAAGTTCATGAGCTACGCGAACAAGTTTTTGCAAATAATATGCATAATGATAGCCATGAGGGGGTATCAATTTGTTCTGGGGTCAGTGGGGAGTTATATGACCAAAATAATGTTGAAGAACACTGCCCTGAATGTCCTGATCTTGAAGGTCAAAACTCAAATTTAGACTTTACTTTTAATATCGAGACAAAGCTTAAGGAACCATCTGTTCCGAAAACACCTGAAACTTTTTTAAAAATGCTACTTGATGTCCAGCGCTTAGGTAGCACAGCTTGGTCTGAGGTAAGGTATTCTGATACTCAAAAGCTCTATAACCATAGCCCAGGTTTCAAAGACTTGGACACAAATGAAGAGATTAAAATGTATGATACCTTGCGTCACCTGGCACATGCTGATAAATCGTATGCAGCAATTACTTTTTGCATCCTAAAACAAAAGGAATCTTTACAAGAAGCTATTCGTAATCTCATTTTGTGGGCTAAAAGTACCGAAGTCAATTATAATAATTTAAGCGGGAAGGTTGAAGAATTATTTCAAAAAGGTGATTTACATAAAATCTCCTCGGACTTGTTACAATTAGTTTGTGGCCATCGAGCCGAAAGCATAGAAATGCGGCGAGAGACAATTACTAGCCAAATTCGAGATCCCTTAGTTAAAGCTTCTTTAAATAGAATTCCCCCATTATCTGCTTATTTGTTTAGTCCTGATGCTTTTACAACTGCATTAGAGAAAGCTGGCGGTGTACGCAAAGCTTTTTGGCCTCCAAAAACTGAATCTCATACCAGATCTGATCAATCTAATCGCCGCCACAAACCAATAGCTCCATCGCGTGAAGCTCAACATTATAGTCATGAACCAGGCATACCGATGCACATGCATGCCTATGACAACTCGCCCTCGCGGGGTGGATATTTTCGCACCAATCATACAAACAAAGGACAGGGTCTACCATCGTTTCAAGCTGGCCAGTATACTAATAACAGAGGTTCATTTCACAACCGTGGTTCGCGACCCGATCGTGGAAGTAACCGAAGTCGAGGACGTTCAAACCATTCTAAAAGTTCTCAAGCGAACCAAAAACGATACAAACAATGACTCGGATCATTTTCGAGCAGGTCAGTTAGCGCACTACCACTCGAAATGGAAGAAAATGGGGGCGCCAGAAATTATACTAAAGTTAATTCAAGGATATCGCATACCATTTATCCACAAACCTCCTTTGGTATACCCAAATGTAACCAAAGGGCCCTTTCAAACACGCGGGGTTGCGATAGTCGTGGAGAGGATCCGGCAGCTGGGTCTCGAGGTGGCGCTTCACAAGTCGGAGGCTATAGGCTTCCATGGACGTGGGAATGCGCTGCCGGCGGGATCCCAGTTAATGGTGGGAGGGGTTCCCATCGGCGTCGAGTGTACTTTGAAGTACCTAGGACTCGTCCTCGACAGCCGGTGGAACTTCGTGGAGCATTTCCGACGTTTGGCTCCCAGACTGGAGCGGGCCGCGGCTGCCTTCAGGTGGCTTCTGCCCAATCTGGGGGGGCCAAACGCCTCCTGCCGGAGGCTCTATGCGGGGATCGTGCGGTCCATGGCCCTTTACGGGGCCCCGGTGTGGGCGCCTGCTTTGAGGAAGCGGGCCGCCCACTACCTGAACGTGCCCCAGAAGGCCATGGCCGTAAGGCTGGTACGGGGGTACCGCACGATCTCCCGCGATGCGGCGAACCTCCTTGCCGGATTGCCGCCATGGGATCTGGAGGCGATAGTCCTCGCGCGCCTGCATGAATGGCGCGCGGAGGCGCTACACCGGGGGGTCACTCCGTTGCCACGGCAAATTTCTGCGCAGCGGACAGACCTCCGGTGCGATCTCATGGCGACATGGAGACAGCGACTGTCGCAACCTCGTGCAGGGCACGCCACGATAGTGGCGATAAGTCCCCTCTTTGAGGAGTGGTTAGAGAGACGCCACGGCGCCCTCACCTTCCGTCTGACGCAGGTCCTCACCGGACATGGCTGTTTCGGGAGGTACCTGCACCGAATCAGGCGGGAGGAAACGCCCGGATGCCACCATTGTGAAGATCGGCCGGAGGACACGGTGGAGCACACCGTTGAGGTGTGCCCCGCTTGGGCAGAGCCCCGCCGTGTTCTCGTAGCGGCAATTGGCGGCGGCGACCTCTCGTGCCCGGCCCTGGTGCAAGCCATGGTCCGGTGCGAGGAGGAATGGGACGCCGTCGCCTCCTTCTGCGAAGCAGTGATGCTAGCGAAGGAGGCGGCGGAACGCGAGAGGGAGAGAACCTCTCGTCCCAGCCGCCGCGGTAGGCGCTCCGGGCGTCGGGGGCCACGTGATGACTTCCGGCCACCGTAGACGCGGGCCTGTGGACGGTGAGTGATGGGCTAGCTCGCTGTCCGGCCGTCTTATGACGACAACAGGCCGTGTCGACGGCGCGTTCGTGTTCCACGCGCGCCTCAAAGAGATGTCAGCAACATGGAAGGGGCGACGCCCGTCAGGGCTGCGGAATGTTGTAAGAGATCCCGCACCCGCGACATATAGGGCCAAGAAGGAACATGGGTGGTTTTTAGTCAGTAGAAGTCTGACACTCCCTTTCACTCTGCCCAAGAGCGGGAGGGGTTATTAGATGATTTCCCACCCCCAAAAAAAAAAAAAAAAAAAAGGGCCCTTTCAAACACCTGTCTCAAAAGAAATGTCTGCAATAATAAACAAAATGAAATCTCAGGGCATTCTAAAAGTTGTTCAACTCTCACCGAGTTTAATTTCCCCTCTATTTTTGATACCAAAACCCGACGGATCAGCCCGTCCCATATTCAACTTGAAAGCGTTAAACGAATTTTTAAAGGCCCAGCCATTTCATTTAATAAATATGTATCGCATCCCGGACTTCCTGCAACCGCAAGGCTGGATGCGCAAAGTGGACCTATCACAGGCATACTTCCACTTAAAAATATCAAAGTCACACAGGCGCTTCCTTCGCCTTGTTTACAACCAAGAACTGTTAGAAATGACCTGCCTTCCGTTCGGTTTAAGCACTGCACCCAAAACCTTCTCAATACTAACGAACTGGGTTGCCCAAATATTACGAGAACGCTGGGACATCCGAATCATAGTCTATCTCGACGACTATTTAATAGTACACCAAAATGTACACCTTCTTCGAGATCATGTGAAGCTCACATTAGAAACCTTACAAAATCTTGGTTGGCAAGTAAATTTCGAGAAATCTGTTCTTTGTCCTCAAAAAACTATAACATATTTAGGGATATTGTGGAGTCCTTGGGACAACTTAAAATCCCTGCCAAAAGAAAAGACTTTTTCGCTTATCAAAAAAGTCAGTTCAGTTCTCGATCAAGGAATGGTAACTGTAAAAGAGTTACAGAAAATAATAGGACTCCTAAACTTTGCCAGTTACGTCGTTCCTCGGGGCCGACTAAATCACCGGCAACTATTAATGTTCATGAACTCGCTACCAGACCATTTATCGGAATCCTACCCACTACCACAAAATGTTCGAAAGGAGCTGGAATGGTGGACTGTGAATTGTCAGTCATCAATGCCTCTACATTATCCAGCCAACCAATCCAATAAACCAATCCAGTAAACTTCCTGACAACAGATGCCTCAAACCAGGGTTGGGGAGCGCAACTGAACAATCTGGCTGTATCGGGCAAATGGTCGCAAGAGGAACAGACATTGCACTGCAATCAAAAAGAAATGTTGGCCATATCTCGCACCCTTCAAGACAACGCTCATCTACTTTGCAACAGCTCGATCCTGATACAATGCGACAACAGGACTACTGTCAGCTATTTAAGGAACGAAGGAGGTACGAAATCATTACCTCTAATAGAATTAACATATCAAATCCTGAATTTGCTGGATCAATATCAAATACACTTTAGCATACACCATCTCCCAGGCAAGTACAACAATCACGCCGATCACCTGTCGCGTTTTCACCGAGCCCCGGAATGGCACCTAATGCCAGCTTGCACGGAAATAGTGTTTGCAAAGTGGGGAACCCCGATAATAGATTTGTTTGCCTCGGAGACAGCTCACGTAGTTTACAACTACGTATCCCGAGACCTGAAAGACCGACGAGCTCTATTTCACGATGCATTCAGTGTTCCATGGAACTATCCACTCGCGTGGATATTCCCACCTCCGTTCTTAATTCCAAAAGTCCTAACACACCTCAATCAATCGACTTTAATATTCTTAATAATAGTACCTCGTTGGGAGAAGGTGTTTTGGCGTGCAGACCTCAAAGTCCGAGCACTAGCTCCACCACTAACTCTGAAAAACTTACAGACGCACCTGATAGACACATCGACAGGGCTTCCACCACCGCAAGTGGACAAAATCATCCTCGAGGTTTGGAAATGTGGGGGTGGTCCGAGGCGATAGAAACATGGACCCCTGAACAACAATTATTGCTCAAAAATTCCTGGCGTAAATCCACCTTGAAAACATACGAGGTGGCTTGGAAACGTTGGACTTCCTGGTCTACGTCTAAAAACATTGACACGAATAATCCTACAGGTACTCAATTAGCTCAATTTTTATCTGATTTGCATCTTATTCATAAATTATCATATAATACAATTATTTTACATAAATCTGTCGTTTCCACCTTATGCAATGTTGAAAGATCAAGTCAATTAAGTTCACATGTTCTTGTGAAACATATTTTAAAATCAATTGCTCTGGAAAATCCAAAGTGTTCTAAACCACCAATTTGGGATGTTAGTAAATTAATTGCCTATCTAAGCAATTACACTATAGACATAAACAATCCCTTTCAAATATCACGTCATACTGCGACTATATTACTGCTTTGCTCAGGTAGACGCATCCATGACTTGACGCTGCTTAGAGTTGATTCTGACCATTATATTAGATCAGATGATGGTGTTACATTATGGCCTCAATTTGGTTCGAAAACAGATTGTAGTACTCACAGACAATCCGGCTGGAAACTTCTAATAAATCCCAACGATGTTAATTTAAATCCTATATTCTGGATAGAAAAAACTATACAATTATTAAATGAAAGACGTAATGGTGCAAAATCGTTTAATTTGTTTATTACAGTCAGAGGTATGCCTAAGCCTGCTTCACGCACTATAATCGCAGGCTGGGTAAAAACCCTTTTCAAAGAAGCTGGCATCACAGCAACTCCAGGAAGTACTCGATCTGCAGTAGCTTCTAAAAGTTGGCTGGAAAATCAGCCCCTAGACGAAATCCTATCTCGAGGAAATTGGCAATCGGCCAATACATTCCAGAAGTTCTACAGAAGAGAAGTGATAAAAAGTGGTGATGCAAATCTAAATGTGACAGAATTGTTTAATCCGGTCAATTAACTGTAGTAACTGTATTAACTCTTGTGTTATTTAATTCTCGTTTTTGTGATTAGATCACCAACAGATCAATTAAATAAGTATGTACCTTTTTATAGGTTTAATAATAAATAGATTTTCTAATATTTTATGTTTTTAATACTAAAATTTCATATCACATTGGCGTCAGCACATTATTAGTGGCGACACCAGGCGATAACAAACAGGTCTCAATAATAAAGCTTCCAGTGACGGTCAAGTCATTTAATAGCAGCGTTTTACCTGAAATAAAACGCATATTAAATACTTACCTCACTGGAAGCTTTATGTTTACTTCTGCCTGGTTATATTGAGCCAATGAACAAAAACGTGGCTCGGACATTTTACGAAACTAAAATGACAAGCACACACCAGGTGGCGCCACTGTGTAGGTCAACAAAAGTACTAAAACAGTAAGAAATCGACGGAAACGGCTATATGCTCTCTCAATAATAAAGCTTCCAGTGAGGTAAGTATTTAATATGCGTTTTATTTCAGGTAAAACGCTGCTATTTTGTATTCTTTGCAGTGGATTTAGATTCGATTTAGCGGCTGATCCCCACACCTCGATTAGGTATTCAAGGTTTGATTTTACTAGCGAGTTATATATAATTAGACGTACTTTTTTCGGAATACATTTTGTAATTTTTCGTAACGCTCCTAATAGTGATATTAATTTTGTTTTGACATGGTTGATGTGCAGTTTCCAAGTAAGTTTGTCATCTACCCACAATCCGAGATATTTTTCGTGGCTAGAACTTTTGATTGTTTCTCCGTTAATCGTAAGAGGTGGGAACTCCGGTAATGGTTTATTTTTCGCGGCAAAGATCATAAATGATGTTTTAGAGGTGTTAATAGTCAGTAAGTTATATTTTAACCATTCACTGAGCAGGTTAAGATCCTTTTGTGCATCGGTTATAATGTTCTGTAAAGATTTATCGAAGTAAAAAAGGCAGGTGTCATCCGCGTATAGCGTTAGGTGGCCTGTCAGCCCTATTTTATCAATGTTATTTATGTAAATTAGAAATAGTAATGAGCTAATAATTGAGCCTTGCGGACAGCCGTATGTTATGTTTTGTATCGAGCTGGTGTAATTATCCATCTTAACGACTTGTTGTCTATTCTGCAAATATGAAGTAAACATACTGAGGGCGCTGCCTGATATGCCCATGTTGTTTAATTTCTGTAGTAGCTTTGGATGGCTTACCGTATCGTATGCCTTTTTAAAGTCAATAAAAATACCTACCACAACGTTTTTTTGATCAATATGAGTTTTTATTTTTGTTACTAAATCTACTGAGGCGGTGAGAGTACTTGATTTAGGGCGGAAGCCATATTTTTGATCGATTAGGTATTTTTTCTTAGTTAAGTACTCGTTTAAACGGTTGTATAACACTCGTTCGAATATTTTCGAAATAACGGGTAAGACCGATACCGGTCGATAATTGCCGGGGTCAGTTCTACTTCCAGATTTGTAAATAGGACTGACCCTTGCAACTTTAAGCGAGTCGGGGAAAATGCCGCGCGTTAGACAAACATTTATACAGTTTGTTAATCTTTCCACAATTATATGTTTAAGGCATTTAATAGCTTTGGTGCTGATACCGTCCAAGCCTGTACTAGTGTTGGAGTCAAGGTTGTCAATTATTTTTGATATTTCGTCTATGCTACATGGGGAAAGTTCGTCTAAGGTTATGTCATGTGTGTAGTTACTGTCGTACATGAGAATATTACCTACCTGTGTTAATGTGGTACATGTTAGGTATTTCGTTAGCTAAGTCCGCGCCTATTGAAGCAAAGAATGAGTTAAGTACGTTACAAATTTCATTACCGTTCGTTATAGATTTTGAGTTCGAAATTAGTTTGGGGGGAGCATTGCTGTCTTTGATTTTATTTGCTGATAGGGTATTAATGATTTCCCACATTTTTTTAGGTTGCTTGTAGCTGTTATCAAATAAGTTGTGGTAGTAGGTTTTCTTCTGTGTTTTGATTAGGTGTTTTACTCTGTCCTGTTCTTCATCAAATTTCTTCCGTTGGTTGACGTCTTTTGGGTAGGATTTTGTTTGTTGCCACAAGTGATTGCGTAAGGTGATTGAATCTATAATATTTCGGTTTATCCAGTCTTCTTGAGGTAGGTTTAGGATTTTGGTCTTATCTTCTTTATTTTTCTTTATTTGTTCTGAGATAAACCTCTCTAAATAGTGGTAGTCGTTTTCGTTATTAGTGTAGTTTGCTATTAGGGTACTGTTGTATAGTTTTTCATAGTTAAGTGCTTTGTGGCGCACCCTTGGAAAGGGTGGATATCTTCAAATACTTAGGACATTTCGTGACGCCTACTTTGAAAGATGATGCGGACATTGAACGGGAGCGGAGGGCGCTGGCGGTCAGAGCGAACATGGTTATCCGCAGGTTTGCACGGTGCTCAAAGGAGGTTAAAATAACTCTTTTTAGAGCCTACTGCACTACACTGTACACGTGCAGCTTGTGGACTAGCTATACGCAAAAGTCTTACAGCGCCCTTCGTGTCCAGTTCAACAACGCGTTCAGGATGATGTTGGCGCTACCCCGCTATTGCAGTGCATCGACTATGTTTGCACGCGCGTGTTAGATTAAATATAAAGATAAGATTAAAAATAAAATTCAAGCAAATATATGGCAAGTATTTATTATAAATAAACCCTTTCAACAAGATAAAGCTTCATTAACCTCAATACCAAATCTTTGTTATCCAAGGAGGTAAATTATAATTTATTTTTCAACAATATATCAAACGTGAAATAATGATATCAGAGATGTCGTTAGTACTACTAGTTTTTAAATTTATCATTACCCATATCATTATTTATTTAATTCACACAACATTTCGGGAGAACACAACATAACACTAATAGTCCTAGTTACACATTTAATTTTTCTACTTCACAATAATTTATGGAACAGGAAGAATACTTAACTGGTGATCTGCTTGGTCCGACAGCTTGACAAAGAATGAGTCGTTTCATTCGTGTTACAACCGTTTTTATACACAAAATTAGCGCCAAACTGTGGCGCCAAACTATACCGACCAATAGAATTTTTAGAATTTTTATAAATCAAGCGGATATGTCAAAACAATTTAATAATATTAACTCCACAGGAAGTGAATGATTCAAGTTAATCCTTAATACTATACAAAGGAAATTACAATTTAAATAATTCAAACGGATGTGTCAAGATAAATCCTTTCTACCAACATAGAAACTTAAAGTAAGGTCAACCGGAAACACAATATTTTAAATAAATCGAAAGGAAGTAACAAGATAAAAATGAATCTAAAAACTATAATTATGTTATAAAATAAATATTGTAATAAACAAATAGTGTAAAGGTGGTTTTAACAATCATTTTATGGTTTGAATCAAGGAAATCTCAATTTTACTTAAACAACAAACATAGTGCTAAAAATTACAAAAATAATTCAAAAGATATAACACGGCCATTCTGATATGTACTTCGTTCTCGAAGTACATTTTTTGATAAAACAATTCATCAATCACAGAACATAAAAAAAACAAAGAGTTATTTATCTATAAACATTTTTCATTAAGATATAACATGGTAATTTTGCTATGTACCTACCTGGTCCTTGAAGTACATTTCTGGCAATCATATTCTTTGGTTTTAAAATGGTATATTATTGGCACAGCCACAGCCACAGGCACAGCCATAGGCACAGCCACAGGCACAGCCACAGGCACAGCCACAGGCACAGCCACAGGCACAGGCACAGGCACAGCCACAGGCACAGACACAGGCACAGCCACAGGCACAGGCACAGCCACATTTGATTATTTATAATTAATCAGTATTAAGAGACTTAAATAGCATCTTCAACAATAGCATTCTCATAGACCATTTCACCTGGCCAAAATCGTAGCTTGTCCTTAGAAATTACAAGATTCCTTTGACCTCTGCCTCGCAAACCATAACGATCATTATCTAAAATCTCGCGAATTTCGTACGGTCCCCTAAATTTTGGCTTTAGCTTTTCGTGACGTCTATGATCCTGGTAAACATACACAATATCCCCAACATGATAGGTTTTTTTCTGACGGCGTACTGCATCGAAACGTTCTTTAAATTTTTGAGCTACTACCCTGAGACGATTGTGAGCGAGTTCTCGATCTGCTCGAATGTCAAAATCTTGTTGCGCGGCGTGATCACCATAAAGTTCGTTCAAGCGAGCCTGAACACAAGGTATATTTGCATTACTTCCAACTAGTAGTCGTATAGGGGAAAAACCCGTGGATTTTTGAATGGTAGTATTTATGGACTGCTGTACTTTCCATAATTCGTTCGGCCAATCTGACACATTACTACACCTAGTAGTCAACATATTGATTATAAAGAATACGTCTAAACGAAAAGATACGTCTCAACATATTGGTTGAGACGTATCTTTCGGCTTGACCGTTTCCTCGTGGTGTTCCGGTGGCTATCATATGGTGCTCTATTTCTAAGTCTTGAAATAACGAACGTACTAAATTGGAGCTAAAGTTAGTGCCGCGGTCAGTGACTACTAACGATGGGGTACCAAATAGACTAATCGTGTCTCGAATCACAGGTACTAACTCAGCGGCTCCCAAGGTCTTAAGCTTTTTCAGGATGCAGAATTTAGTAAAGCCGTCAATAACTAGCAAGATATACTTATAACCATCTGTTGATGGTGGGAAAGGCCCAGTACAATCCAAGTGAATAGTGTGAAAAGGTACCGCTGACTTATATATTGGGTGTAACAGCCCTTCTTTTGGGCCCGAATGACCTTTTCGCTCTATACAAATTAAGCAATGGTATAAATATTTTTTCACAAATGCTGCCATAGATGGAAACCAGAAATTTTCTCTAATCTTATCTAACGTTTTATAAAAACCTACATGACAATTTTCGTCATGAAACAGTCTCAACAAAGGAATTCTATTGTTTTTGGGAACAAACAACTTAGGTGAAGCGTTCGGGTCAACTTTGTAATACAATAAATTATCTAATACGACGTACTGATTTTCATCCAAATCTCCTACCTCGGCCCGTTGAATTAACGAAAGAGTTTCTGGGTCATTCTGCTGTGCTATTTCAAGCCAAGATCGAGAGTCATTGGAAATTAAGTTAGCTGAATGGAGCGAACAATCGGGAGTAGTCGTGATGGGTATCTCAACAGGGTTACGACTAAAAAAGTCCACGTGGCTGATGAATTTGCCTTTCCTGTAGACTATCTCAAAATCGAAGTCCTGTAGATATGTCCACCAACGTGCTACTCTTGGAGATAAATCTTTCTTATTTGCCGTAGATTTAATAGCATTACAATCAGTTATGATCTTAAATTTAATACCTAATAGGTAAACTCTAAATTGTTTTAAGGAATTGTATATAGCCAACGTTTCTAGGTCATAAGAACTATATCTAGATTCAATTGAAGACGTACGTTTACTAAAATATGCTACGACTTTACTGACATTATTATTATCTTTTTGTAATAATTGAAATTGAAATTGAAATACTTTATTGCACAAGAGGTGTTGCAGTGAATACAGTAAAAAGAAAAAAAATAATAAAAAGTTACACTTTACAAATGAACACTTGTATGCTACAAAAATGGTGGGGGTACTGTCCTCTTAGATAGGCTACACAATAGCCTGTAGTAAAGAGAATCAGTGCCTTATCCCTCTAAGAGTGGAAAATCAGTGGCTTAGTGTTTTTGTACAATTAAATATTTTAGATAATTATAGTAACACAAAACAAAAGAAAATAAAAACAAAAAGGATGAAAATTAACGAAAATGCTTGAAAGTATAGGTATAATTTTAGGTGTGGTATGTGAATGTGGTGTGAAATGTGTGTTTGAAAGTGTCTATATGTGTTTGAGATGTGTGTGTGTGTGTGTGTGTGTGTGTGTGTGTGCCTGTTTTCAGAATATATGTGTTGCGAGGAGACATACTTATGATAGTGCAGTAAACAAGGATTCGGTTTCCTCATACGTTTTATCTTGTAGGTAGGAGCGGACTGCTGATTTACATTCCCGAACAGATAAACAATAAATTGAGATGTTTGCATTAATTTTGTTATACAAAAAAGGGCCCAGATAGAAGAAAAATTTTTTCGTAAAAGAGTAGCGGGTCTGTGGAAGGGAACAAATTAGGTCTTTACGACGTTTTTTAAGTTTAACAAAGGGAGTAGAGCGATGTTGTAACAAGATTGCATGATAAATAAACAACTGTCGTACGTTAAGGACGTTGCAACTTTTATATAACTGAGAGGTGGAAAATAAAATTGGTCGAAATGTTGCAATCTTTAATATTGCCCTGTGTGCAATCTCCAAAGGAAGTAGCGTGGTTTTAGAAGCCCCACCCCAGCAAGAAATGCAGTAAGATAAAATTGACTGACAAAGTGCGTAGTAAACATTGCGGATAATAAATTGGTTGGCTACATGTCTAAGAGTTTTAAAAATAAATATCAATTTTCGTACCCTACTCGTCAGTGCTTCCACGTGGGCTTTAAAGTTTAGATTGTTATCTAAAATGACACCCAAGTATTTAATTTTGTTGACAGACTCTATTTGACTGCAGTTACAATTATGTGTGATATGTGTGAGACATGTGTGAGCAGTGAGGGATAAGTGATTTTTTGGCTGGGATGTTGAGCTAATAGAAAATGTGATAAATTTGGTTTTGCTTGTGTTGAGTGTGAGGGTGTGAGCCAGAAGCCAGTCAAGCGTGGAGTTAAGACCCGTTTGAGCTTGAACTTGAAGTTCGGACCAGGAGTCTGCGAAAAATGTTATTGCGGTATCATCAGCGTAGGTGACAATCTTAGAATTTGGAATGGTGAGATTGCAGAGGTCATTAATAAAAACAAGAAACAATGTAGGCCCAAGAATACTCCCCTGTGGTACACCGTATTTAATAGGCAGCTCGTCACTTACGTGGTTTCCTATTTTAACGACTTGCGTTCGATCTGTGAGGTAACTATGGAAAAATTGGAGTTGTGGACCTCTGACACCTATATTTTCTAGTTTTTGTAAAAGGGTTTTAATGGGAACGGTATCAAACGCTTTTGCGAGGTCTAGAAACACTGTAAGTACCTTTTTATTGTTATTAAGGTTTGAAACAATAAAAGTCGTTAAGTCATGTACTGCGTCAGAGGTGGACTTCTTTACGCGAAACCCAAACTGCTGTGGTGAAATAAGATTAAAGTGCTCTAAGTAATCTCTCAGCCTTTTATTAACGAGGCGTTCCATTACTTTGGACAGAGCACTTAATACTGCAATTGGTCGATAATTATTGGCTAAGTTCCCATTGCCACCCTTGAAGATGGGGTAAATAAGTGCCTTTTTAAACGAAGTGGGAAAAACAGAGGTTTGAAAAGAGATATTAAAAATGTGGCTTACAATAGGTGCCAGAGTAGCGGAGTACCTTTTCAGAACGGTGGCTGAGATCCCGTCCCAGCCAGTTGCTGCACTAGATTTCAGAGAATGTATAGTTTTCAGAATTTCAGCATCGTCAGTTTCTTCGAGGACAAACGAAGACATGCTGATAGGAGACTGTGACAGGGTCGTTTGAGATGGTTGCACAGAACTGCCGATAATTTTATCAGCAAGCTCTTTGCCGATGCTGACGAAAAAATTGTTGACTTTATTACAGGAATCAGTTGGGGAATGTGAATTAAGTAATAGTTGAGTTGGCGTGTCTTTTGTTTTGGAAGAGTACGTTATGTTTTTTATAACAGTCCAGAGAGCCTTTGTATTTTGTCCTGCATTCTTTAGTTGTTCGCTGTCGTATTGCCTTTTGACTTTTTTGAGGAGTTTTGTACAGAAGTTTCTGTATCGTTTATACGTCATATGGAGGATTAAGTTGTCTGGCGATAACTTAAGTTTTCTGTGAAGTAAATCTCTGTTTCGGATACATCTCAACAAACCGGGCGTTATCCAAGGTTTGAGTACCCTTTTTCTCGCTGACTGTATTGATGTGGTTGAGTTCTCCATTATAGCTTTTGACAGTAGGTTAACCAGGCTATCCGTGGCAGCATTTGCGTCCTTTGTAAGAATAATAGGGTTGAAATCTAGCTGCTCGTAATATTTATCTAGGCTATCAAAATTTATTTTAGTTATAGTGTAGTTATTTTTTGTACGCGCGTTTTTAGTTTTGATGCATGCTAAAGTAGAGTAGTGGTCAGTTATGGTAGATTCAAAGATTAAAGTGGTTACAGGACGCTTTGATCGTATAAAAGTGTGGTCAAGGCAGTTGTTGCCTCTTGTCGGTAGGTTGTGAGCAGGAAAAAAACCATGAAATGCCAGGCAATTTAAGTAGTTTTGGGAGCGAGTATCTAGGGGTGACCCAATGTCGATATTAATGTCACCGGTGAAAATAACAGATTTAAAGCCTTGTAATGTTGGAAGTATATCATTTAGCGCACGCAAAAAGCTGTCTATATTATCAGTAGACGGTGAGCGGTAGACGCAAAGAACTGCTGTTTCGAATTTAGTCTTAATTATTAACCCAGATGCTGAGTTATTAAAGTCTGGTTCTTCTACCGTGGGATTAAGGAATGATTTTGTATAGACTACCACACCGTCACTCTG
Organism: Diarsia rubi; assembly: GCA_932274075.1. Classification (NCBI taxonomy): domain Eukaryota; kingdom Metazoa; phylum Arthropoda; class Insecta; order Lepidoptera; family Noctuidae; genus Diarsia; species Diarsia rubi. The sequence goes on along the minus strand of OW026434.1, from coordinate 3,436,173 downwards.
GTTAATATGTTTCGTGGTTTTATGACTGGTATAACTGTCTATTTCAGGGATTTGCTGATTTCTCAGGCAAGGTAACCAGCATTCTGTTAGAGCTAAGACTTCACTATCAAAAGAAAGGAGATTTAGAAATGCTTGCAAGCTTAAAAAGTTACAGTTAATAGACCTAATGTTTTGACAAAAAGTTTTTATGTAGTTGTTGGAGTTGACCAAAAGTTGGTTTACTTGTTCTGGTGTGCACGTATGAACTTCAGAAACTGATGTTTCATCGACATTGTTCAGTAATGTTAAAACGCTATCGACCATTGTATTGGTTTTTGAGTAAGGGTTAATTGGTTGATTAAGGTAATGTCCGAGTTTTGTATGTAAGGCCTGGAAAGCAAGTCTGAAAGTACGTATGAGATATGTTGGATGGAATTTGATCGTGTTGTGTGTGATAATAATATGGTTTCATATGTGTAGAAGGTAATGTATATGAATGTTTGAATATGATAGTGTGAGTGTGTATTTAACATTAAAAACGTATACAAGCAAGCATAACTAACAATATGATATTTTATGAAAATTATATAAAATGAGAAAAATAAGTTAAATTTAAAATATTTTAGATGGATTGTTATTAGTCATGCATCATTAGGTTGAGACATTTGAGGTGGTTGTTGCTCCTTACTCGACTGAAACATTTGCAACAGTTGTTGTTCATTTTTTACCAGAATGTATTGACTATCCGCATTTTGTTTCAACATCACACGTCCATTTGACGTCCAGCAATAGGCATACCCATTCTGCTTTGCGAAGTTTCTAGCTGTGTAGAAAAGCCTTTTGCATAGAGTTGTAAGCTGTTCAGCAATGTAGATAGGGCTACCAGGTCCTTCAATGCCTAAGTGGGTTGAATTAATTTTATTATTGGAGTTTTTGATGTTAAACTGCTTGGCGGCTAATAAAAAATTACATTTATGTAAGGTGTTTGTAAACTCGATGTTGATGTTGGAGGTTTTGCTTTCCTTTTTGGAAGGCAATCTTGAAACGTCACGAATGTCCGAGAGTTGAGTGTTAGTATCCAGTGCCTTGGACAGATGTTGAACCAAAGTGAACAAGGAGTTCTTTGTTTCTTTCGGACGCTTGGGTACGTTACGTATCTCAATGCAAGTTTGAATACTGCTACGATCAATATTATCCAGTTTTTCTTCAATGTAAATTAGCCTCTTCGCCATGTTGTTACGGTCTAATTCAATGTTAGCAATTTTACGTTCCAAAAAAGTTAATTCAGATGATATAGCTGTCATAGATTTTTCAATTTCCTTGCTTGTTTCTTCCATTGTTGTACAGTGGGATTTCATTTCCAATATATGCTTTTCAAATTTGTCCATACGAGAATTCTGAGAACGCATTAAATCGTTTATTAATTCCTTGAGGTCGGATTTAAGTTCGTTCTTTAGATCCAAGAATTGATCGGCAAAGCTACCCAAGTGGCTACCATCATTAGTTTGCCGGCGACGCTTTGCTCTCTGGGTGATATTTATTGGGCTAATATCCAGCAATGAGCCTTCTTCCACACAGAGTTTTGGTAAATCAGACTCGGAGCGTGATGGAGTTGCAATCTCCATAGAAGATTTCGGCGGCGTTTTATACATATTACAAGCTTTCTCTTTTTTGTAAAAAGCTTTTTAAATTTATAAAAAGTGTCAAAAAGAATCTTTGACACTACTAATTCAAAACAAAAGTGATTTTCAATTACAAAAAGAATCGCCGCCCGCTGGATTAGAACTCACGACTTCTTAGCTAGTGACGATGCCAATGCATACGCCTCCACGCCAACTAAACTGTTACTGTAGGCTCGCAAATTGTTGATCAATATCTTACAAGTCGTAGAATTGAACGTGACTTATGACCACGTCCTTTGTTTATAGAGGTCATTCACTTTGCACGACACTGGTCACTTTTTAAATGTTTTTGTTAATAACTCGAGTAATTGTTTGAGCACAGATAAGGTTTATGCACTGTTTTATAGGTCTTGTTATTAGTCACAGATATATACGACTTTTAAAATGATAACTAGACTATTTACTACTATTTTAGAATAAAAATTCCGGAGCACACAAAAACACGTCCGCTCGCGACAACGTACGGGGAGGGGGAAAAGAATGGCACCGTATCCTAGAGAACTAGCATCCGTATGTAATTCGGTCGGCAAATCGGGATTATATATGCTAAGTAAAGGTTTAGAAGTTAAACATTGTATTACATAATTACGGGCAGCCTCTTGTTCAGACCCCCATTCCCATTTTTGATTGAAACTGGTTAATTTGGTAATACAAGCTGTTCGGGGAGCGAATTCAGGAATAAATTTCCGGAAGTAGCTGGCGAGGCCCATAAACTGGCGCACTTGCTTAACAGTTCTAGGTGTAGGAGAATGAACTAGGGCCAAGACCTTATCGTCACTTGGTCTGACACCCTCTTTTGATATTTGCCGACCTAAATAATGGATTTCATTTACGAAAAATTTGCATTTCTTTAGGTTTATGGTAAATCCGGCTTCAGAAAGTGCTTCTATTGTTAATCCTAAATATGAAAGACCCTCTTCAATACTAGTAAATGGAATCAATAAATCATCAATGTATGTTAGCAAAAATTTTAAATGTTGAACCGCTTTGTTTATTGACCGTTGAAAGACAGCTGGACTATTACAAATACCGAAAGGCATTTTTAAAAATTCGTAATGTCCATCGGGTGTTACGAAAGCTGTAAATTTTATTGAATCAGGAGCTACAGGAATTTGATAGAACCCATTTTTCATATCTATAGATATAAAGAACTTGGCATTACCCAAACGGTCGATTTGGTCTTCTATTAATGGTAGTGGGTACCTGTCTTTTTCTATCATTTTATTTAACGAACGATAATCAATACATAAACGATCCTCGCCCCCCTTTTTTTTTACAAGCAAAATCGGGCTAGCGAATGGGGAGTGACTTTCGCGAATGATCTGTTTATCAAGTAAATCTTTAACCATTATGCTTACTTTCTGCCTTTCAACGGGGGCTAACCTATACGGTCTGTAATTTACTATTTCATCATTCTTTAATTTCAAATTTAATTGGCCAGTTTGGACATTTCCAATATAAGTAGGTGTAGGCAAAACGTTAGGGTATGTTTTGAATATTTTAATAATACTTTTTTGTAAATTTGTGTCCAAATTCTGTATACAAGATCGTAGCTCCTCAAAAGAATCACATGGATTATCATTAGCAAGGTATACAGTTGCAGCAGGAGACAGTTCTTTCCATGCTAGTCTACAACCTTCAGAATCTACAGTAATTTGAATGTCAGGGTGTCTAACCACATTCCTACCAATAAGAAGATCATATGGAAAATCTTCGTCACGGGTCACATGTAAATCTAGTTCTATACATACGTCTTCAAATTTAACTAGCACTGTGATAATTGCAAAAATATGTATTTTACCGTTACCTATTCCATTAACGTACATTGAGTATGGTAAGAATTTACAATTTAGTCGTTTAGCGATAGATTCCCGTATAATGCTACAACTTGCTCCTGTATCGACGATAGAATTAATTGACACGTTGCGGATGGTGACATTAGTAGGCTTAAAATTTGAAACATTCCATATAGTATCGACTCGAGCATCTAGTCATTGTTTTTTCTCAGGGTTTAATTGCTGTTTGTCCGAATTCACACGATTAAAAAAGCAAGTAGTTGAGTCATCATGTCCTATCTTCTTACAAACTGTACATTTTTTTATATTCTGAGGTAAAGAAGATGGTTCGCTAGTTTTAGCACACTGTGAGCGGAAATGTCCCTTCTCACCACATTTAAAACATTTTTTTTCCTCTTCGAATTTTGGCTTGAAACGCTTATTTGGTCCGGACAAATTTTCGGGCGATTGATCTAATGTTCGCTTTTTAGTCTTTATGTAGGCAGAAAACAAAGATATTAATTCTGAAGTTGTTTTGACGCTACTGTTGAAAGATGCCATTTTCACATTATTGTCTCGAATACCCCCACTAGGGTTTCCGATTTCTCGAGGTTTTTTAGTTCTCGGGTGTCGAGACTTCTCGAGCCTGATTTCTCGGGTCTTCTCGGGTTGTCGAGAAAAAATAAAATACGTCTAAATTTTTGTTTAATTAATAAAAAGAGTCTTTAATTTAACTGTGTTTATTTTACATGAAAAAATCAACATAATTTTTAACAAAAAAAACAAGTTCTCAATAAAAAATCAGCTCAAAACAAAATTGCTAACTAAAAACAATCGTACTTCTTCTCCTTATCATAACTAATCTCATCTCACTAATCTGTAATAAAAAACAAAATCTCTGTTAACAATCAGCTTAAAACAAACATCTTAACTAAAAACAATCATACTTCTTCTTATTATAACTAATCTCACTAATCTTTAATAAAAAACAAAATCTCTGTTAACAATCAGCTTAAAACAAACATCTTAACTAAAAACAATCATAATTTTTCTCATCATAACTAAAGATCACTCACTAATCTCTGCAATACAAATGCAATTAATGAAATCGGTAAATATTTATGCACTAACAATTCTCTTATTTGATTAAAAACAAAAGTTTTATTTCTTAAACATACCTATTCATTTTAAACAAAAATATTATTTTGGTAATACAAAAGTACTTACAAAACAAAACAAACACTTGAACTATTTAAATAAATAATAACAATACTTACCTGTTTGTTCTGCGATTCTATTACTCGTGCGTCACTAAATAGTAAATACACTCACTATGCTGGGTTTATGATCCGACCGATCCGAACACGGCGGGAGTTGAAACACGAATGAACAAAATACAACTGGGGCCGCGTCGCGCTTGCGTTTGTCGGCAAAAACAAAGGATACCGACAGACACGAGCCGTGCTGTCAAAGGATGCCGCTGCCGCCTCGCATTTACAAAGAAAGCTAAGCGTAAAAATGTTTATTTAAACTTCTCGATGTCTCGACTTTTCTCGAGCTGAATTTCCCGGGTACGAGACCGACCGATTTCCCGGGAATTCCCGGGACGAGAATTCCCGGGAACAAACCCTAACCCCCACATACCAGTTCTATTAATTGAGATTCAGAAAATACAATTTTAGTGTTCTTCAATAATCTAATCTTCTCTCTTGCATACTCGCAATATGAGTCGGCAGAGTCCGAACAATAAGTTACAGCTTTGTACAATCGTTCAGAGAGATTTTTCTTCTCCGGGTACAGTGAAATTAATTCAGCACAGAAAATTTCCCATGATCGACCGTCCTGGGGTTGCCAGGACTCGTACCATACTAAAGCAGAGCCCTTGAGGGCCTTACCTGCTTTTGCAACTTTTGCTAAACTGCTCCAGCCAAACTCTTCTCCAAGCTTGTCAATGTCTGCGCACCACGCTGCTGCGCCACTGTCGGTGATAACTGGATCGAATATCGGGAGAGCCACGTCATCATGCCGATTCTTGCTGGATACCGCTTCTTTGATAGCAGTAAGCAGCCCTCGGAGAATCTCTTGATCCATTTCGGTAGCGACAAAAAAAACCTGAAAACATGGTAATATTAGTATGGCACTTGGAATCCCACTTCTGATGTTAGATTAAATATAAAGATAAGATTAAAAATAAAATTCAAGCAAATATATGGCAAGTATTTATTATAAATAAACCCTTTCAACAAGATAAAGCTTCATTAACCTCAATACCAAATCTTTGTTATCCAAGGAGGTAAATTATAATTTATTTTTCAACAATATATCAAACGTGAAATAATGATATCAGAGATGTCGTTAGTACTACTAGTTTTTAAATTTATCATTACCCATTGATATCATTATTTATTTAATTCACACAACATTTCGGGAGAACACAACATAACACTAATAGTCCTAGTTACACATTTAATTTTTCTACTTCACAATAATTTATGGAACAGGAAGAATACTTAACTGGTGATCTGCTTGGTCCGACAGCTTGACAAAGAATGAGTCGTTTCATTCGTGTTACAACCGTTTTTATACACAAAATTAGCGCCAAACTGTGGCGCCAAACTATACCGACCAATAGAATTTTTAGAATTTTTATAAATCAAGCGGATATGTCAAAACAATTTAATAATATTAACTCCACAGGAAGTGAATGATTCAAGTTAATCCTTAATACTATACAAAGGAAATTACAATTTAAATAATTCAAACGGATGTGTCAAGATAAATCCTTTCTACCAACATAGAAACTTAAAGTAAGGTCAACCGGAAACACAATATTTTAAATAAATCGAAAGGAACAAGATAAAAATGAATCTAAAAACTATAATTATGTTATAAAATAAATATTGTAATAAACAAATAGTGTAAAGGTGGTTTTAACAATCATTTTATGGTTTGAATCAAGGAAATCTCAATTTTACTTAAACAACAAACATAGTGCTAAAAATTACAAAAATAATTCAAAAGATATAACACGCGCGTGTGGATTGTTTCCACGCCATTATGCGCAAGAGAGGCACGTCACTGGTGCGGCGAGTGCGGGGGAGCGCTAACAACATGCTGGCTGCGCTCGCTGGAAGACTTGATTGCGCCATTATCTCCCACTGTTGTAAGCGACATGTGGCAGGTTGATGCAATTGACGTAAGCTATATTTTATTGACTAACTATATAGAATTTAATATGACTATGAATGACTATGAATGAAAATTTTTATTGTATTTAATTTTATTTTGTGTATGTAATGTAATGTGACTGCTAAATGTATTTGAATTATGATATGAGTCAGTGATACTCGAATTAAATGATTTTATTTATTATTTTATTTATTTGTATTGCATCCTTTTGTTTATCTTTGGGGCCAAGCTGCCTATCTCAAAGAATATCTGCTTGTGGTCTGATAGGCACGAGTCAATTATCGATATGCTGAACGCGTGATTGTTTATGTTTGTGCATACGTGATCAAGTATAGTATTTGTAGTGCTGGTTTCACGGGTACTGTACATTTTATGTATTTTGTTTAATATTTCGTATCCTGTTCCTTTAATTTCATTATGGTATCTTGTGATGTGACTGTCTTTACTAAGTAGATCGATGTTAAAGTCTCCGAAAACAACCGTTCTCTTTCGCCGTTCTAATTGCAAGATATATGTTTCTAAGAAGTTGTTTATATTGGACTCACCTGGTTTGTAAATCGCTCCGATGTCCAATGAGAGTTTATCTATGTGTATCCATAGGTAGTGGTTACCAAGTTCACATTTTTCCTCTGTTATTTCGTGCTTGATACTTTCGTGTACATAAATTGATACACCGCCACCTTTGCGATCTTGCCTGTAGTTATAAACATGTTTATAATGTGGTAGCTGATATAATTTTATTAGTTTATTATTAGTTTTTTTGGTTGGTTTTGTTCAGTGTGATTGTCGGAATTCCTTTTATGTACTTAATAATGAGATCTCCTTCGCCGCCTTCAATGCGTTTGTTGAGCTCCACTTTTAATAATTGTAAATACTCTCTTTGAGCTGGGGTTTGATCTGCGTAAATCTGTATATCTTGTAAGTTTTTCTTATTTCTTAGTAGGTATTTTGGAATGCCTGAATTGTTGAAGCAAACTTTTAATGGTCTATTTTTGCCTGGGGTATATTTTCCCAGTCTTATGGTTTTAATTGGTTTAGGGCTGTCTTCGTACAGTGTTGCAATTACCTTCATAGTTTCATTATTATCGTGATTTCGCCTGGAGTTTGTGTTTCTATCGTTAATTTCTGATATACCCACTATTACGATGTTTTTCTCGCGCTCGTACCGGGTTTTTAGCTCGAGGATGAGGTTTTGGTGGCATAAGACGGGCAATTTTGGTGTAGTACATTTGGTGTTTTGTTGGTTTTTTAATTGGGTTATTTCTTCTTCTATATGTTTGATCTTGTTTTGTGTTGTCGTGTTATTAGTCTTAATGTTTTCCATATCACCATTTATTTGATTGAGCCGTTGAGTAAAGTTATTTGGTAGTTGACTTCATGGTTTTTATTTCCTTTTTTATCTCAGATATTTCGTGTTTTATGTAGTTGAGACTATCATTTTGGGTTTTTCCAAATTTCTCTAGGAAGCTCATCATCTCTGTGCGAAAATTCGCGAAATCTTTTTTATACTCGATTTCCTCAGTACGCTCTTTTCGTTTTAATGTGTTAACATTTCTATAGTCATCATCATCGCAGTAGGTGGGTAAGTTTGGTACAGACCCGCTACTGTTTCCGCTCTCGCTTATCACCCTGGTACTCGGTGTAGGCAATGTCCTCTGCGTATTCATCGTGTAAAATTCTGGATACAATTTTGAATTTAAAAGACGTACCTATTTGAAAATCAAAAAAAGCTGCGCCACAGTGATTCTCGTATCTAGAACCGTCCGTATACATGCAGTAAAAGTCGGAGTACTGTGCATTCAGAGATGAACAACATATCGGGTTATGTACATTATAACAATGCTTAGGTTTATCTACTGATTCTAAACTCCGCTTTACAACATCTGATAAGTTCATATTGCTGACCCAAGTGTCCATGGAAAACATGCTAATTTTATTACTGCAGTATATATCTTCCTGCTGTAGATTATCATGAGACAAAACTAACAGTGGCTTTTTCTTATTTCTCCAATAAGGATGATTGTAACAAAGACCATGTAGCTTATGCAACAAATCGATTAAAATAAAATGGTAGCACTTAGATTTTAAATAAAATTTACCAGCTAAATATCGGCGGCGAATAAAAAGTGGAGGCAATAACAATTCAGATTCCACAACGTGAATCGCAGCAATCAAATGTTTTGTAATCTATCCAGTTTAAATAAATGACAGTCAGCGCTATTGTCCAGTGAAAAGCTACCACTTTGGTAGCTAACGATACGACTACGAATAAGGGAGATATACAATCTTCTTAAGTGGTTGGGGTGAACACCCCATCCAGGTCCCACTAGAACCCTAAAAATATTACTCAATTTAAGCACACGATCACGGACCTCACCAATATGTTTCTTCCAACGAAGGCTTCTATCCAGCCACATTCCTAGGTACTTGACGTGGTCTACTAACTCTAATAAAGTCCCGTTCAGACGTACATCTACATCAGGCCTTCTAAAACCTCTACTGAACCAACAGATTTTACTTTTTTCGGGGGATATGTTTAATAATCCTACATAATTATGTCAACATATTATTGATGAGATCAAGTGTAGACTGGATCTTGCATCGTCCCTCACTAACATAAAAACACTGTACATATATAGCGAAGTCATCCGCGTACTGAGATATACTAATGTTGTTTTGCATACTTTTACAATGCCTGACGTTACTACATTAAATAATAATGCCGATAACGGATCCCCCTGAGCCAAGCCAGTACCGGAATGTCTACTAATAAAGCTATTACCTATTCTAATCTTGAGTACTTTTCTATGTAAAAAGTTCCATAAATATCTACAGATACGGGAACCAACTTTAAAACTATCTAAAATATTTATCAAAACGGAATTATCTACATTGTTGTACGCATTATTTATATCTATAAAACAACCTATGGTAGAATAACCCTCGGAAAAACCAGTTTGAATTGTGGTGATTAGACAGCTCAAGCCATCTAAACACGACCTACCCCTACGGAAGCCAATTGTATTCTCAGAAAATATGTTACTTTTTTCAAAAAACTATTCCAATCTTCGGTATAAAACATAATGGAAAATTTTACAAATACATGATAGCAATGATATAGGTCGGAGTGGAGAAACGTTACTAGGGTTACGACCAGGCTTTGGAATAGGTACGATACAAATGTCGCGCCACTGGTGTGGAACAAAACTGTTTTTAAAAAAGCTGTTAAATAAAGAAAGCAATACAAATTTACCTTCATAAGGTAAATTCTTTATCATAGAATAAGATATGTCGTCGCATCCAGGAGATGTATCCTTAGTTTTGATACATTTATCTAGCTCCTGAATTGAGATCTCGCATTCTAATGTAGGGTTACTATGGTGATCGGTAGGGGTCGATGGGGATACAAAATCGGGTGTTAAGGAATTTAAAAGGTTAGTGGCGCTTGGAGCGTCCACATAACTTCTAGGTGAACGGTAACCTTTCAACCATCTCATTTTGCGCCATACTTCACTCGACGATGTAGTGTGATCAACTGAGGTACAAAATTTTTGAAAGTTCATTGCCCTAGCCTGTCGTATAAGTCTTTGGGAAGTGTTAATTCTACCTTTAAGAATTTCCAGGTTTTGGGGTGTGGGATTACTTCTAAATTTAGATAAAGCTAACCTACGATGGGCCACAGTTTGTGACAGTTCAGCAGTCCAGTATGGTTTCGGAGTGAAATTTGACGTAGGATTTTGATTAAATTTAAACACAGGAATGAATTTTTTAGCCCCGTCATTCAGACCAAAAATAAATTATACGCTTTTTGGGGATCATTCGGTAAACATATATTTCGAAACTTTTCTTTTAGATATTTTTTATAAGAAGTCCAGTCTGCGTTTCCAAAATTCCTTTTGATAACTTAGGCAGGCATAATGTACTCAAAGTTGAAAGTATAATAATTAGGTGGTCGCTGCCTAGATTTTCATTTAAAACGATCCAATTAAAGTTTAACGCAATATCTATAGAAACTAGTGATATATCTGGGGAAGACTGTTGTAAGTAGTTATCAACTAAATTCGTGTATGTGTTCCATCGTTCAGGGAAATATAGTTGTTACCCATTAGTGAATCGTGAATAAGACTGCCTCTGTGATCAGTTTTATAGGACCAACTGGCGTGATGGGCATTAAAATCACCAAGAATTAACGTTTTGGCCGGCCATAATGATAACAAACCATCCCAGTCCTGTTGAGTGGTTACGATTCTCGATGGACAATAAACAGAAACAATATTCTCAAACGGTTCACAATTAAATACTTTTACGCAAACTACCTCCATACCATTATTATTAACGAGAACGCGTCGCAGCTGCGACTTAACAGATTTGTGAACTATGATAGCTACACCGCCGTATGAGTCATCACGGTCCGCGCGATAAACATTAAAACCACTAACTTTAAAATTACTTTCTGGTTCAAGCCACGTCTCACTAAGGGCAGCAATATGTACCTTTTCTTGACACAACAGTTCTTGAAACGAAGCTAACTTTGGCTTAATACTTTGGGCATTCCACTGCAATATATTTAATTTAAGTGATTTATTAGCCATCACAGGGAATAAAAAAATAAAACAGTGCTTTTACCAACGGCCACTCTGATACAAAACTCACTGACACGAGGGTTAACCATTCTAGGCACAACTGGAATACACACTTTATCTTAAAAATTAAACCTGTCTTGTTAAGGTATATCACCTCCTTAATTCTCGCACACAACTCCTTGAAAGAAGGGCATTCCTCTTTGCCCTCTTCGTCTACTGGCAATTGCCGTACGTCTCCTTCGTCTGCGTCTGCGTTCCAGAACATCGTCTTCCTTTAGTGGGCTCTTTTTCTTTTTCGACTTTGGGGTATCACTGTCCCTTCTATCTGCGCGCCTCAAAGAGATGTCAGCAACATGGGAGGGGCCCGAAAGGGCCGACGCCTGTCGGGGCCGCGGGTAGTCCAACGGTTATCGCGGCCTCGACATAGAGGGCGAAGAAGGAACATGGGTGGTTTTTAGTCAGTAGAAGTCTGACACTCCCTTTCGCTCTGCCCAAGAGCGGGAGGGGTTATTCGATGATTTTACACCCACCAAAAAAAAAAAAAAAAGGGGTCTGTACATTGTGGATCGTAGCCTTTGTTTTTACTATTTCCGCAAAGGTAGGGTTTCGAGTTGATAAAACAGAGCCGTCTTCACTAGGTGTAGAAAAACGATTTTCAAGGGTGTTGGCAACACCAACAAAGGGTTTTTTATTTTTATATACTTGCAACATTGTCCGCCTTCTTGTCAAGCGAAAATCTGTAAAAAGTAACGCACGCGAGTTGTTTGTCCTACAATATAAAATATATATTTTCAAGAAGTTAGAGGTAGAGGAGGGAGGAGGAGGGAGTTAGGTTAGTTGAGTTTGCATTACAGTCAGCCATCACGCACCTTACCCTACCACCTACGCCAACGACCAAACCAACAAGCCCTACATACAGTCCACACAATAAGATCCCAACATTTTGGTCCTTCGAGCCGGATTGGCGTGTTTAGTAAAAGGTGCTTTACTGCGTGTGTGAGCAACGTGTGCGAATTCCAAGAAAGGACTAAGTACGAGGAACATACAGCGACCTGCAAGCGTTTAAATTTCTAATTCTAAAAGAAATTACGCAAATCATCATAATTATCACGTGAGTTTTGAGTCGTCATCAAGATCAAGACAGGAAGTTCATATTTCCGTCCGCCATTGGAAATTTGGAGCCATTTTAGCTGCACGAATTATCTAATTTCCCATTGGCCGAAGAGCAGAGCGAAGCTAGCAGCGAGACGGAGGATTTATCTGCCGGCGACCACGCAAGACCAGCAGCCAACCGAGCGCGGCCGCGAGTCAAGTGCAATATCTTCCATCCTACTCAAAAGGAAACATAACTAGACTTTCAGTGCAAAGGTTTAGGGACGATACCTACCAGGGCCTTTCAACCAAAAAGGAGCGCTTGGTAAAAGCATTTTCAGACTTTGAAGACTATAACATGTCAATATTAGCATTGGACCCTGATGATAAAGAGGAGTATGGAGACGTAGAGGACAAATATTACAATATTCTCGCTTCAATTAACGCAGAGATGGATAGGTCTAGTGCCACTCAGTCTCATGGTTCTGTACAGGCTGAAGCTCAGCCTGCGAATTCTAAAATGCGTTTATCAGCTATACAAATTCAGCCTTTTACTGGTAAGTACAGTGAATATTCAAGTCGGTGATAAACAAGGACAGCAATCTAGATAACGTTGCTAAATTATATTATTTACGAACATTTCTTAAGAATGAACCTTTGGATTTAATAAAGAATCTTCCACTTACTAGTGACAGCTACATAGAAGCACTAAGACTATTAGACGAACGTTACAATAACAAATATAGAATAGTCAGTGATCATATTTATTCCTTGTTAGATATCAGTGTTCTGTCAAAATCAACACCACAGAACATTCGTGATTTTGTTTCTAAAATAAAACAAGGGCTAGCTGCATTAAAGAATTTAGGTACCAAAGTTGATGCTTGGGATAACATTGTGTTGTGTATTTTTATTACGTAAACTAGATAACTACACTGCGCGCGCCTACCAGTTGGATCGAAATGCCGAGACAGCACCTTCCGTCCAGCAGTTTTTGGAGTTCCTTGAGAAGCGAGCATTGGCTCTAGAGAACTCTGAACCTGCAGCTCTGGCAAAAAAGGCAGTGGTCAATGTAGCATCCACATCATCAGGTAACAAGTCACGTACTTATTGCAAAGCGAATGATCACAAGATTTTTAAGTGTAAAACTTAAGTGTTTGCCAGCTAAAGAACGATATGAGTTTGTTCAAGAAAAGAAATTATGTTCAATATGTTTAAATCAACATAAAAAGAAATGTCGATATCATTTCAAGTGTAATGAGTGCAATAAACAGCATAACTCACTCATCCACTACGAGTCATTACCATCGCCGGTGACTATGGTGTCCGGCAACAATTTAAATGAAGTTTTACTTCCCACAGCAAGGGTCAAACTTGTGGGTAAGGACAACCTTGAAGTTCATGTGAAGGCTATTCTGGATTCAGCATCACAGATCTCCATGATCACATCTAAGGTTGTCAAACGATTGAAATTGGCACCTGTGCAAAATATTTTTCCAGTTTCTCTGTTCTTGTAGATGTTTATTCATTGACATCGAATTATAAAACCTCAATAAATTGTCAGGTTGTTGAACAGATAACATGTAAACTCCCCCCAATTAGGGTGGATAAATCTATAATAAAAATGCCACCAAACATTGTGCTGGCAGATGAGCAGTACCATACGCCATCTGAAATAGATGTACTGATTGGGGCGGATGTATTTTTCCAGATCCTGCTGCCGCCTGAGGAGTCTAGCAGTTATCAACCACATATAGTAAATACAAAGTTTGGACACATTGTTGCGGGGACATTGTCTACGCAGCCTGCATCCAAAAATAAGGTTACCTCTTTGCTTTGCTTAACATGTAATTCTAATGTTAATGAAACATTAGCACGATTTTGGAAAGCTGAACATGTCCCGGAGACATTCAATGAGAATTTAACTGAGCATGAGCTCGCTGAAAGTACTTTTCGAGATTCAGTCAAGCTTGTAAACAATACATTTTATGTTGACATTGTGCGGGATTGATCAGGTATAATTTCGGGAATAAAAAAGAATACGTTGCTTGATGAGTACGTGCAATTTAATTAGTGAATAAAATCACATAATTATGTAGGTAGCCGGTCGACAAAAGTTAAAAAATAAAACGATTAGCAATAATCCACGTAGCCTCAGCTGTATGCAAGTTTTTGTAGGCGCTTGCGGGAACATACCCCCGGGCGTTGAAAGCCTGCCTTTCAACCACTAATAATCTTCGGACTCCGGATATACAGGCAACGGACAAATCTTGCTGAATGATCTGCGTAACAGACCATTAGAAGTCTTGACGTCTGCAACTCTAACTATGCCGTCTGTCCCTGGATACGTAGCAACGATCCGACCCATTTTCCACTTGAGTGGGGGGAGGTTGTCTTCCTTTAACAGGACCAAAGAATTCAGCTTCAAGGAGCCCTTACATGCTCGCCATTTCATACGAAGTTGGAGCTCCGAGATGTACTCTTTGCTCCATCTGCTCCAAAAATGCTGTCGGAGAAGCTCAATGCGCTCAAATCGAGTCAGAGAATTGATGGACTGGTCTCGGTAATCAGGTGACGGCAGCGATGTCATAGGACGTCCAATCAGAAAGTGTCCGGGTGTGAGTGGCGTCAGATCCTCGGGGTTTGATGATAACGGCGTCAGTGGTCTGGAGTTTAAAATGGCTTCAACCTGAACCATCATGGTGTATAGCTCTTCGTAGGTAAGGTTACAAAGGCCCAGCACTCTGAATAAGTGATGCTTGGTTGATTTGACACCAGCTTCCGCAAGGCCAGCAAAATGAGGAGAATATGCGGGAATAAAGTGAAAGGTAATTCCTTCCTGAGCCATTTCCTCGGACAGCGAATCGCAATTCGCCTTAAGAAACCTAGAAAGTTCATTAGATGCACCAACAAATGAGGTGCCATTATCCGAGTAGATATTTCTCGGCTTTCCTCTACGTGAGATGAACCTCTTTAACGCCATAATGAAAGTATTGCTTGTTAAATCACCGACTAGTTCAAGATGAATAGATTTCGTTGAAAAACAAACGAAAATAGCTATATAAACCTTCACTAATTTACAGCCACGACCTTGACGAACAGCTGACTGAATAGGACCTGCATAGTCCAAGCCTATATTTTCGAAAGGAACACCTGCTAGAAGTCGCTGCTGTGGTAAATCTCCCATAATAGGACTTACAGTTTCACCTCTAAATCGGCAACAACGAACACATTGCTTACAGCACATCCTAGCTGAATTGCGACCTCGAATTGGCCAGTACGTATCTCGTATCGACGCCAACAGTAACTGAGGTCCAGCATGAAACAATCTTTTATGCTCATAATTAAAAAGTAACTTTGAAAAATGATGACTAGATTGAATAAGAATCGGGTGCTTTTTATTATAAGGAAAATTTGAATGTTGTAATCTACCTCGAATCCGCATTATATTATTCTCGTCTAGAAAAACGTTAAACTTATTTAATTCACTTTTCTTGGGTAACGATTTATTATTCAGTAGTAATTTATAGTCCTTAAAAGATTGTCGTTGAGATAAATGTATAATAAAGTTTAAAGCTCTTTCTAGTTCAGGCACAGAAAGAGGACCGCGAAAAGGTTGCTTTTTACAAGCATTAATAAAACGTAAAACATAGGCGACTGTTCGCTGAAGTCTTAAAAAGTCTTAAAAAGTTTGAGAACCGTGTAAAATCAATCAATTCATCTATTTCATTTTTATTGAGTAAAACATGCAAGGTGACATCCAATTTCATTTCAGGCAAAATTTCGTTATTAAAGTTCATTACTTTAGAAGGCCAATGAGACATTTGATTCATTATTACTCGCAAAACACTAATACAGAATCGCAAAACACTATTGAACACTTTGTCGCACTAGATTTCTCTTAGAACCTTCCGTTGTCTCGCTTAAAAGTAGACTGACTGCTGCGTCCTCTCTCGGTCCTTTTATACCCCAAACACACAATAGATATTCGAGAAAGTTCGCTATTATTCCATAAAAAGCATCCAGAAAAACATTAACAAAAAAATAAACTTAAAGATAAAATAACCAACAAAGAAGAAGTTACTTTACGCCGTAGGTATACGGTCGAAATTACAATGCAAGTACCGCTGACGCCGGACGCATTAACATTACTTATAGTTCTATTATAGAACCGATAGAATGTATTGGAAGAATCACTCCATCCAGCCGTTCTTCTGATTTGATCCAAACTGATACCCAAATTATGGGCTGCAGATGTAGCTGCGTGTCTCGTACTGTGCGCAGTAAATATGTTGACATCGATCCCACTATCGCTTAAACTTTCTTTAATCCATCGGCTCAATGACTGGGAACCTACGGGCTTATATGGCTTTACGAGACTTATGAAGAGAGAGTCATTATCTTTTCTCAAAGAACTGGTCTTTTCTAAATAGGATACCAAAACTTTTCCTGGACATATTTCAGGTCTTTGCTCAAAAAAGGATAATACCAACACAGGTTGATTGCAACCTCTACGAGTTGTTTTTAAAAAATCTGGAATTTTAATTATTACTTTAGAAGGGAAATTTTCAATATTTTTAATGTTCATTTTTGACAGGGTTTGTACTCGATGTGCTGTTAATAATGCTATGAGAGTAATAAGTTTTTTTGAAATTTGATTTAGGTTAAGTGATTCATTGGGGTATAACTGGCTAATATGATCAAGTACTATAGAGGTATCCCATGTGACGGAATACTTCGGCAAAGGGGGCCGCAGACGGAATATCCCCTTAAAAAATCTTTTAACCCTGTCGTCTTCTCCTAGATTATTGCCCATCAATAGGGCTAGCGCAGATCTACAAGAGTTTAAAGTGCCATATTGGAATCCCTCCTCATACAGTTTATTAAGAAAATAAATAATTTGTGGGACCGATGCATTAAACAAATCAAAATTATGTTGGTTACAAAAATGGAACCAGCGTTTTAGGTAGACATCATACTGTTTAAATGAACTGTCAGACAGAGAAGCTGTCATAACAGTAATTGCAGATGGGGGTACACTTCTTCTTAACCACGCCGTCCGCATAAGATCCCTGCCACCAGGGTAATCTTTGTGTGTATGTTGTGATTGCTAGAATGGAAAGAAATTATTGGGTTTCTATTTGCTTTAAATATTATAACGTCAGATAACAAAAGGCTTTTGAACAAAGGATACCACGGTTGTGTAGGCCACAAAGGCACAACAACTATACCTTTAGCCTTATCGGTAATCATTTTTCGCAACATTTTTAAAATGATAGAGAATGGGGGAAACGCATAAAAATAATAATTGGTCCAGGAAAATGTAAATGCATTGATGATCATGGCATCTGGGTCTTTGTGCCAAGAAATATAATTAATACATTTTTTATTTATTCGGCTAGCGAATAAATCTATTTGAGGTGCCAAACGTCGACACTATTTCCTGATAAGCCCAATCGGCTAACTCCCATTCTATATCAGGGTGTATGCGCCTGGATTCGGCATCTGCCGTTTTGTTATCCGACGATCTAATAAGAAGACGCTATAACGTACAATCTACGACATTCACACCATTGCCACAACTGCTTGGTTATAGCAGTAAGGTGAGGGAACTGAATGCCTCCCATTCGGTTAATATAAGAGATGGCCGTCGTGTTGTCAACACGAAGACAATTGACAATTTCTTAAGTTTTTCGCAAAAACCTTTAAACCAAAAAAGGCAGCATGAATTTCGAGGTAGTTAATGTGTTGCGTTCGCTCCTGAACACTCCACAACCCGCTGGCCGTCTCTTCCCCGCATGCAGCCCCCCACCCCGTAGTTGAGGCGTCAGTGAAAATCTCCAGGTCATGTAAATCTTCTTTGATTTTACTGAAAGGTTTCTCAATTGTAGTATACCACCATTTTAAATCAGGTTGTAACGTTACTGGTAAATTCATCATTTTATCATAGTTATCATCAGATTTTAGATTTAAGTATTTTATACGTTCAAAAAGCTTCGTATACAACCAGCCGTATTCTACGGCTGGACAAATTGAAACTAATAACTCAATAAAATGAGCAAACTCGCGAATTTTACATCTACTAACAGTCAAATACTTTTGAATTAGTAATTAGTTGATATTAGTCCGGCAGAGCGTAGCAAACAGACTGTAGGTTTCATCACCTTAGTGAATATGTATGGTGCTGTACTCAAGCCAAATGGTAGTACGTTATGTGGCGTAGTGCTTTTCGTGGTAGGGAAATGAGACAAGGAAGACTTAGTTATACATTTACTTTAGCACTACACATACAAAATAGGGGTTCTATAGGGTCTAAGGTCACGCACTGTCACTGAAGGTAGGAAAACGGTACTGCCCTGAGCAACCAGAAGACGTCGATCGCCACGCACGGTAGGTAGGCTGGGTCAGGCGGCCTCACGCGTCGGTAGGGACGCGCGGCAGGGCGATCGCCACGCACGGTAGGTAGGCCGGGTCAGGCGGCCTCACGCGTCGGTAGGGACGCGCGGCAGGGCGATCGCGACGCACGGTAGGTAGGCCGGGTCAGGCGGCCTCACGCGTCGATAAGGACGCGCGGCAGGGCGGTCGACCAGGTGGGCAGCGGGCTCAGGGCAACTAGCCCTAGGCAGCGTTGGTGGTAGGCAGGTAGCGGCAGCGCAGACGGCCAGTAGGTAGCGGCGGCAGGCCACTGTCTACACGGCCACGCCGCGCGCCGTCGTCTGGTGCCGGACGCGTAGGCGTCGCAGTTTAAAGGTGGCTCGCGGTAGGGCGGCCGTGCAGATACGCGCTTCTCACCGCGTTGGTAGATGCACGAGAGCACAGCAGAGCAGCAGAACAGTGCAGCGTGAGCGAAGCAGCCATAGTTGGCTAGCCAGCGCTAGGAACCCTGAAACAACGCCAAGGGGGCGCTTGAGCTCCAAGATGGTTCCTGTAAGCCCCTACGATGTGCGTGTCCCAGCCATGCGTTAGATGCGGCAAGCTCAAGGCAGTGAAGAAGATGGAAGATGGGTACTCACACATCGCAGTGGTTTACAGTGATTAGTTGATAGGTGAATAGTTGATAGACTAAAGGCAAGGCGTGGCGTCACATCGCCACGGGGTTCTCATTGACCGTTGACTCGCGTCGCCGGTTTATGATACAGCATGGATGAGCATGATTTAGTTTATAGAGAATAGAATAGGATGCATGCCATGCGGAGAACCATATAACCTATTAGAGCACATGTGCTTAGTGAATAGGTAGGTGCTAATTAATATTAAATACAGAATACATTGCCGGCAGCCATGTTAAATAAACACAAAGATTACAAATAGATATGGCTTGCCGGGACATAAATTTAGCAGCAAAAGAACACAATGGCGGAGTTCACTTACCCAATAACTGGGGACTTATCTAGTAGGCTGCTCGCTTGATGTAAAAAGGGCAGAACCTATGCGTGCAGCTGTTTTTAAAGGAGGTCCTGAGTGACGTTCTCCCTCCATTGTGACATTACAGAACATTTAGGGTTGTACCTATAATTTAGTGAGGTGACAACTTTTTAGAATTAGTCGGTTTTTAGTGAATCAACTAATTTATGCTACAGTTAAATTCATATAAGTTTTGTTCAAACTGGAACCTTAAATATTTTTTTGAGTCATCATGAATTTTTATTAAATAATAAGCATCTTTTCAGTCAATTTTTGTCATAAAACAATCTTTAATTATTAACTTTAATACTGTACGTAAATCTTACATTTTAAAATGTTCAGTTTTAATGAACTTGTTTAAATTCTTCAAGTTCAAAATAAGACGTTAATTACCATTTGGCTTTTGTACCAGAAATACACTTGATAAAAACTGGCCTTCTGTAGGTAGACATTTCGATATAGCACCAATAGATAATAAATTATCTATAGCTTCATAATATGTATAATAATCTTTCTGTACTAGAATATGATTTTATAATGGGAGGGGTTAATTGAATTACTGGGCTAATAAATGGTATTTCGTAACCTTAGATACAAGATAGTACTAAGAAGTTATTAGTAATTAGTGACCATTGTTCATAAAATAAAGGCAATCTGCCTGTGTATTTTACCCCATCTAGCGGCGGCCGCGCGTCGTTGGCTGATAGCGCGATTGCTTCGATGAGCTCGACGGCCGATTGTTCGCAGAGGGCCCCTTCGCCTTCGGATATTTCGGTGGTTTCCGAGCAGCGTTGGGGCCTTTCCAGTTTAAATTCTTGAACGTGTTAGTCGACGCAGGTGGTTTCTTATTACTAAGCGGTGGCTTAGTCATGGGTGGTTTTAAATCGGCGCCCGATTTGCTAATTGCTTTTGCGGTTTTTATTGTCTCCGATAAGTTTTGACCAAATAACAAGTTATCTGGCTTAGTGTTTTGGAGTTGATCTCTCATATATCTTTATTTAAAGAAGATAGAATGAAATTCCTTCTGAGGACCGAATCATTGTACTGTAAGTCACATAAAATTCGTTCTGAATCCATCAACGTCTTTGTTAGTTCCGGGTCTGCATTATTAGAGGAAATAATTTTATTAATTCCTTGACTTATGCACGAGATGGCAGTGGACATCTGTTTTTGTCTTAGTTCGATATTTTTATCTCGTCTAATGGTCATATCGGTCATAGCCGCTTTTATTTCTGCATTTAACGCAGGGGCACTGATAAGTTTACAGTTATTGGGTACCAAGTACTTCTCAAGTAACTCCTTACGAAGTTCCTTAGCTAGACCATTCGTTGTACAATGTTCTAATCTCACTGCCAAGTCCTTATGGATTTCAGCTCCATATGTATTAGAAATAGTAGGATCTTCACCTAATATATCAAGTATCATGCTGTCCGGAATTGCCTCAACGCATTCCGGCTCCACACAAGGTATATCCTCAATAGCTGCGGCGCTGGTGGATGGTTCCGAACTTATAGTGGCTACGTCAGCGGTGGGCACGGTTACGCACTCGACGGTGACATCCGCGTTGTCGTGCTCGACGCATGTACCTACATCCAGCTCCGTGCCTGCATCGAGCATTTCGGCAACGTTATTGTCAGCTGTTTCGCGTTCTTCGCTATAAGCCGCATGTTCTCGTTCTGAAATCGACCGATTTCAGGTTATTAAAGAAACAGACCAGATCGTAAGTACTGTTCGCATAACAATAATTTACTGGGTGCTATAGCTCCGCAAGGATGTACCTACGCAAACCCAGTTAGGCAAAAACAGTGCATTATTTATTTACTTTAAATATATAAGCACATTATTATCGTTTGGTAGGTTTTCTCTGCTTATTAGTTAGGAAACAGTCCTAGAATACTGTTTGCAAAACTAATTAAATGGGTAGTAACATCTCCGATGAGAAGTACGCAAACCCAGCAGTAAACAATAAACAATATAAAATAAAATTATGTAAGCCAGTATATCTGCTCATTAGTTAGGAAACAGTCCTAGCATACTGTTCGCAAAGCTAATGAAATGGGTAGTAACATCTCCGATGAGAAGCACGCAAACCCAGCAGAAAAAAAAAACGTTATAAAATTTAAATGATGTGAGCCATCATATCTGCTCATAGTAAAGAAACAGTCCTAAATACTGTTCGCAAAACTAACATGTGGGTAGTAACATCTCCGATAAGAAGTACGCAAACCCGGCAGATGTAATTAGTCGTAATGAAAATGCATGAGAAGGTGGACACACAATTAACATTATTGTAAAGAATTAAACACAATATCTTGAATCCATGAACTAACACGGATTGGTAATAAAAAGAAAGCATTCTTGTTTGTTGCACCTTACAGTTTGCAACTAAAAAACTGATAAGATACAGAAAAACATTTAAGTCTATTACGTAATTAGTTGTTTACTAACCTTGCGAACGATCACCTGATGATCTCGAAGAACCACTTAAAGATCGACTTCGATGTCGACGCCGTAACCGTTTTTCTAATCTTTTAATCTTTTTAAATAATTTATCATAATTATCATCACTTTTACGTTTAGGCATCTTATATTTATGCACTTTATGAAATAAAAATAAATAAGTACTTAGAGATACACTTAAACGGTGGGAAGACACGACGTGCGTTCGTGGCGAGCACTAAAAAGCGAATGACACGAATAAGTAAACCTCCCACCTTGTGATATCCGTAATATTTATTTGTTTTCATATAAATATGTAAATGAAGCTCTCTGTTTTTCATTTAAATTTGAATTTCGCGCGCATTGGATTACATACGCAATCTGTAGACAGCAAGCCTGCACTACTCTATGATCGTGTGTGAAAAATTGATGTGAACACGTTTTACTAATTATTCCTAAAACAATAGAAAATTATTGAAGCAATAGCTTTTAATGTTGTTTCTCTTTACAGGTTAGTAATTAAGTATTTAATATCAGTGGTCTGTATGTTTAGAATAATTTAAGTTTGTAGAAGTATCTACATCGTTTGTAAAATGTTTTAACTAATAAAAATATCTCTTTACAGAGCAATAACTTATGCAGTTGTTTCAATAAATAACTAACATATTACAAAACAACATTATTGATAGCCGTTGTAAACAATGGAGAAATTAAAATTTGAGTTTGTTGTGAAATCGGGCGAAGATCCGAAGACAAATATGATATGCGTAACCTCACTAATGGATGCCGACAAAAATACTTTCTTAATTCCGGAAAATTACCAACCGGTGAAATTACATGATGTATTAGTGAAAACACAAACTTTTCAAAAAGTAAGAACGACATTACAAAGAAGACACGAAAAACGACAAGTATGGATTTCAATGACTACAGAGTTACGTGATACTTATATGGATGAAGATGGAAATATGCAATTCAAAGGATACATGCTGGAAGAAATTACACCAAAATCACAGATTATGACGGGTGAAACTTCAACAGAAGCCCTTTCAAAAATTTTGGAAAATTTTGCTGACTTGAAGAAAGAACATAAAAAGTTTAATTTAAAACAGATATCTGAGGAAATGGTAGTAGATAAATTCACGCAAAAGACATCTAGTGTCACACAATGGATGGTTATATTTGAAGCTGAATGTACTCGTGTTGGTGTAACTGAAGATATTAAAAAAATTCAAGTGTTCCGGTTATTTTTGGACGACTCATGTCAAGACTGGTATTGTTCGATGATTATTAAACATACAATTAATTCTGACTGGGTTATTTGGAAAAACAACTTTTGTGAAACATACATGAACAGAGGCTGGACACCAATAAGGTATGCAATTCAACATAAATATAGGCAGGGTTCATTACTTGAGTATGCCTTAAAAAAAGAGAGGCTTTTATTAGAAATTAACAGGTCTATAGATAAACCTACTTTAATTAATTTAATAGTAACTGGTTTACCTAACTTTATAACTGATGAAATTAATAGAAATAAAATATAAGAAACTGAAGATTTATTTAGTAGCATTAGAGGTTTAGAACATTTAAATAAAAATACTGTAGAAAAAAAAGAAGTACATTTGGATGGTAAAAATAAACAAAGTAATTTAAAACCACAGCCATGCAAAATCTGTGAAAAAGAAAAGAAAGGAAATCGGTATCACTCGGAATCCGTTTGCTGGTTCAAAAATAAAGACAGTTCATACTCTAAGAAAGAGCCGATTAGGAGTGTTAACAATTCCGAATTAGAAATGAGTCTAAATGAAGTAGATCCAAAAAACTAGTAATCCCACCATTAATCAAAATTAAAGTAATCATTAATGATTCCATAGAAACATTCGGGGTTTATGATTCAGGATCTAATGTAAGTTTGATTAATTCAAAATTATTATCCTTGAAAAATGACCAAACCCAGAATTGTAATAACAACCAGGCAAATTTAAAAACGATTAATGGTGTAAAAAAATCACTAGGAATAATAACATTAGTGATTAAAATTTTTCAAATAGAGAGAAAGGTAAATGTTTTTGTTGTAGATGAACACAATTTTGATTATGATTTTTTGATTGGATTAGATTGCATAAAATCTTTTCGACTGATTCAAAATGAAAACCTTCAAATAAAACAAAATTTAAACAACAAGATAAAACATAATAATACAAATATTCCTGGCTTAACAGGTGAGAAAATTGAAAACATACAATATTCAATTGTTGGTAATAATAATGAAAAACAAAAAACAGAGGAGGATAATTTAGTTAAGAATAATAAATGCAAGGTAAATTTCAATGAACACATAGAAATTTCTAACTTCAACATTTCAGTAGATCACTTAGACGTTCAGCAAAGGTCAAAAATAGATGAATTAATAAAAAAAATTAAATCACTATTTGCAAAAGATAAATATGATGTAGGCTTAGTAAAAGGCTATGAAGCGCATATAGATTTACTAGTAGATACATATTGTAGCAAAAGACCATATAGATGCAGTTTTGAAGATAAAAAGGAAATAGAACAACAAGTTTCAAAATTATTAGAAAAAAAATTAATTGAAGAATCTTATAGTCCTTTTGCGGCTCCTGTAACGTTAGCCTATAAAAAAGAAGATGGGAGAAAGTCCAGACTTTGCATAGATTTTCGCGATTTAAATAAAATAGTGGTGCCGCAATCACAACCATTTCCACTTATAGAGGATTTAATGATAAAAACAAGGAATTGTAAATATTTCTCGACGTTAGATATAAATTCTGCATTTTGGGCCATTCCTTTAAAAATAGAAGATAGAAAGAAAACAGCATTTGTTACTCAAGAAAATCATTATCAATGGACATTGCCATTGGATTTGCCATTTGGTTTAAAAACTTCCCCGGCAATTTTTCAAAGAATTTTAAGTAGCATTATTAGGAAACATAACTTATCTAGTTTTATAGTAAACTTCATTGATGACATTCTAGTATTTTCGCAGACATTTGATGAACACATTAAACATTTAACACAGTTATTAGAAGCAATCTCAAAAGAGGGATTTAGACTAAAATTTACTAAATGCAATTTTGCTCAGGACTCAGTGAAATACTTAGGTCACATAATAAAAAATAATACAATTACTCCACTTAAAGACAATTTAATAGCTATAAAAGATTTTCCAATTCCAAAAACAAGAAAGAACATTAGACAGTTTTTAGGTAAAATTAACTTTTATGGCAAATATATACCAAATATATCAATCATATTAGATCCTTTACACCACTTGTTGAGGAAAGATCAAAAATTCATTTGGACAGAAAAATGTCAAGAAACTTTTGATAAAATAAAAGAAATGCTTTGTTCAAGACCTATTTTAGAGATTTTTGATCCGGACTTACCTATACATATTTACACAGACGCTAGTATAGAGGGTATAGGGGCTATATTAAAACAACCACAAAAAAACGGAGAAGAGAAGCCATGTGCATACTTTTCCAGAAAATTAAATGACGGGCAAAAAAGAAAAAAGGCTGTTTATCTGGAATGTTTAGCTATAAAAGAAGCATTAAAATATTGGCAACATTGGCTCATAGGAAAAAGATTTAAAGTTTTCTCGGACCATAAACCTCTAGAAAAACTTAATATTAAGGCGAGAACAGATGAAGAGTTAAGAGATTTAACATATTATTTATCTCAATTTAACTTTGAAGTAATATACTCACCGGGAAAGTACAATATAGAAGCAGATAGTTTAAGCAGGAACCCTGTATTAGAATCACATGTGAATCAGGAAGAAGTTTTAAAAGTTGTGAATTTTATTAAACTAGAAGACATACAAAATGACCAAAAGGAAAATATAGATATAAAACTACATAAAAATAAACTAATACTTAAAGATAAAATTTACTACAAAAGAATGGGTAAGAAAGAAAAAATTAAGTATATTGTCAGAAGAATTTAGTAAACAAATTATAAAAAATATTCATTACACATATTGTCACATAGGAGTAAAACAAATGGAAAGTACAATTAAACCATTCTATTCAGCAAAAAATTTAGTACGGAATATAAAAAACATGTGCGATGACTGTGAAATATGCATTAAAAATAAAACTAGAACTAAATTTAAATATGGATTGATGTCTCATCTGGGTCCTGCTACTTACCCTTTCGAAATAGTTTCAATAGATACTATTGGTGGCTTCGGTGGCTCCCGCTCTACAAAAACCTACTTACATCTTTTAGTTGACCATTTCACTAGATAAGCCTACATTTTAACATCAAAAACCCAAAACGCAAATGATTTTATAAAACTTGTAAAAATGGTTACAACTAAAAATACAATTGGAACAATTATATCTGACCAATATCCGGGCATAAATTCAAAAGAATTTAAACATTTTTTAGAAAAAGATAACATACCTATTATCTTCACTGCAGTAAATGCACCTTTTTCAAATGGTTTAAATGAACGATTAAACCAAACACTAATTAATAAAATAAGATGTAAAATTAACGAAAAGAAAGATAAAATAGCTTGGACCACTATCGCTCATGAGTGTACTCAGAAATATAATGAAACGGAACACACTGTGACAGGATTCTCCCCAATATATTTATTGCAAGGAAAAATAATTAATGTCTTACCAGATGAATTAAAAATGATAAAAACAAAGAATAATTTATTACAGGATAGAAGGATTGCATTAGAAAGAAGTATAAGATCACACAATTATAATAAGCACCAGTTTGATAAAAACAGAATAGCCCTTCAGTTAAAAGTAGGTGATTTAGTATACATAGAAAATGGAAACCGATTAAATAGAAAAAAACTAGATGAAGTAAAAATTGGACCTTATAAAATTTTTGAAAAAATATCTGACTCTATTTTTAAAGTAAACACAGGTCATAAAAAGTTAGAATCAAATTACTTTCACATTACTAAAATTTTACCAGTACCTGAGTAATGTCTGTATAGTTGGGAAGGGAGATGTAAATGAAGCTCTCTGTTTTTCATTTAAATTTGAATTTCGCGCGCATTGGATTACATACGCAATCTGTGGACAGCAAGCCTGCACTACTCTATGATCGTGTGTAAAAAATTTATGTGAACACGTTTTACTAATTATTCCTAAAACAATAGAAAATTATTGAAGCAATAGGTAGCTTTTAATGTTGTTTCTCTTTACAGGTTAGTAATTATTTAATATCAGTGGTCTGTATGTTTAGAATAATTTAAGTTTGTAGAAGTATCTACATCGTTTGTAAAATGTTTTAACTAATAAAAATATCTCTTTACAGAGCAATAACTTATGCAGTTGTTTCAATAAATAACTAACATATTACAAATATAAATCTCTAAAATAAAGTGCGTGAATGGCGACCACTACGCGGTACTACAAGTATTATTTGCTAATCCCGAGGACGAAGCCTGAGTATAATGACGACTACCTACTACAACTTATGAAAAACCAAACATTGATTGTCAGTCTCGTTGCAGTAATCGTACGAGAAAGACGCGCGTTTGGCAATTAAGCAATAGTTTTGCGTTATTAGTTGTTAAAGTCGTGTGCTCTGTTAGATCTCGCTGCCGGCGCACTGAGCTACCTACCGGTATGTATCCAACGTGCGGCTGGCCCACCGATAACGAAGACACTCATTACACTCATTAGCGTGTTAAAATATAATACAAATGGATGTAAACAACCCACATTTTGAGAACGTGAATACAGTAATTATGGCGAGCGGCATTTCTTTGAGTGAACACGATATATCAGATGCTGAAGAGGAGTTAAACAGAGAAGAGAACTTAGCACAGTCTGGAATGGAACTAGAACAACAATGTAGACCGGAGAAACGGGATAGGGAGGACGATTATATCGGAGATGATAATGATAATGAGGGATGAAGTTTAGTGCAAAGTAAAGAGAAACGATTAAAATCACAACTGAAGGAGAATATTGAGATGTATTTGTCTAGCAATGAAAAATTACCTAAACAATTTGCTTTCGCTAGGATGCTAAAAGCTAATGGGATAGTTGATATTACCAAAATTAAATACATAAACCCATTCAAGATTCGTGTCGAAGTTTGTAGTGAGTTGAGTGCGGATAAAATCGAAAAATGTCTGGAATTTATAGAAAAAGGTTGGAAGATCTACAGGGCCTTGGAGAGGACTTCATCCTATGGTGTCATAAAAGATGTTGACCTTGATTTATCCGACGAGGACATTTTAATAAATATAATGTGTGATAAACCCGCGGAAATAGTATCTGTATACCGGCTTAAACAACGAGACAGAGAAGGAGAAGGTTGGAAGCCAAGTGAAGCGGTACAGGTATGTTTTAAAGGTTCGTTTATTCCACAGTACATATATGTTCATGGATTACGCATAAAAGTTACCCCATATGTATTTCCCGTATCTCAATGTTCGCGATGCTGGAAATATGGTCACCATACAAAGAAATGCCCTGCCAGCAAAGTAGTCTGTCCAAAATGCGGTGATAATCATGCAAACTGTGAAACACAGAACTTCAAGTGTGTTAACTGTGGTGGAAATCATCTGGCCTTGCATAAAGCTTCATGTTCAGCCTTTTTGAAGGAGAAGAGATTGAGAGAGATCATGGTAGAATTTAACTGTACCTATAGAAAAGCTTTAACAATATATATACCACCCTCACCTTCCTCGCCCGAAAAAAGCAGTTTACATCAACACCCTGGGAATACTTCTACCAACATTAAATCGACACCGGATATAACATTTCAACAACGTGAAACCCTACCTATCACATTTGCAGAGATCGTAAAAGCTGACATCATAGTGCATAGAGAGGATGATGATAAAAACAGTTCTGTCAAAACTTCAACAAGGTTTCGACGTACTCGTAGTACGGACAAGGCTCCTTGTAACTTGGAGGTCCCGATAAACTCATCAACAATGAATATGTGTAGTGAGTCAGTAACCCCTCCTGCTACAGGTGATAGTGAAGAGAAAAAGGGTAACTTTGTTGGTTTAGAAGAGCTGTTAGTGAGACTTAGAGAAATTATATTTTTAAGGGGATTGTCGATGGAGGACAAAATGCATGAAGTGATTAAGTGTTGTTTAGAGTGGTTAATATTAATGAGTGTACAATTCGTATCAAAGTGGCCTTTATTTAAGTTAATTATTGACTATTTTCTTCCCAATGGCCCGTAATCAGGAACATATTAGATTAAATATAGCACAGTGGAATTGTCAAAGTATTCGACCCAAATTAATATCCTTGGAGCCTTCTCTAAGTCAACTGAAAATTCACATTGCAGCACTCAGCGAAACGTGGTTGGAACGGGATAGCCAGCTAAAGGTAAATGGATATACGGTATATCGTAAGGATAGGGATGACAGTTATGGTGGGGTAGCGGTCTTAGTCCACAGGTCCCTCAAGTCAAGTTGTGTGTCTTTTGAAAGCCTTAACCCGGGGATTGAGATAGTTTGTGTCAAGATATGCAACTGTGATCATGTTCAGTATGTATTATCCGTATATTGTGCGCCATCAGTACACACGAGCCAAAGTGATTGGGAACACATTTTTTCTCGTTTTCATAGTAAGGTAGTGATTCTTGGTGATTTTAATGGACACCACACAAATTGGTCTCATAAATTAGATCAGAGAGGTACGCAAATCTATGACGCACTTTTAGATAGTGAACTCGTAACATTAAATGATGGTAACCCTACTCGCATTAAGTTATATAATTTGTTACAACAATCTTCTCCAGACATATCATTGGCTTCCTCAGATATAGCGTACAAATTTAATTGGGGTACACTTAATGAAACGTTCGGAAGCGATCATCTTGTGATTAAAATTTCAATGCAGGTTAATAGTCTGTCTATACCTACGGTACGCAGGAATTATAAAAAAGCTAATTGGTCTGAGTACAGCAACCTAATACAATCGCTTATGCAAGATTTTAATATCACGGATGATTTACAAAAGTCTTATGATACTTTCATCGAATTGATTAATTTAGCTGCAGATATTCACATTCCATATATTAAAATTAATTCTGACCCAGAGAAAAATTTCACTCCGAAACCTTACTGGAATGGTTCCTTATCAAAATTAGTTGCCGAAAGACGGTTAGCGTTAAAAACATTTCGAAGTAACCCTACGCCTTTTAATCTGGATAAGTTGCAGGAGAAAATTAGGGAAGGTCAGAGGTGTATTCGTATAGCAAGAAGAAAAGGTTTTTAAAGTTTCTGTACTTCAATAGACGGAACAACATCTCATACGGTTCTATGGAAGAAAATGAAATGGTTTAAAGGATGCTATGTGCCCAGATCTGGTATTAGTAAAGAGAAGGCATTGGTATTATTACAAAACCTGGCGCCAGACTTTGTTTGTACTGACGATCCAATATTTAATTCAAAAAATCTTAAACTTGAGACAGAGATATCTAAACACGAACTAGACAATTGTTTGCGCACTAAAGACACTTCTCCCGGTAGTGATAACATTTCATATTCAATGTTTTATAATTTACCGAATATTGCAAAATTAATTTTAGTCAGTCTGTATAATATATTTTTTTCAACCGGTTTTGTTCCCCAGCAGTGGCGTAATATCACTATTATACCTATACCGAAGCCCGGCCGGGACCCTCAGTCCAGCTCGTCATTGCGACCTATTTCTATGATTTCCTGTGTTTGTAAAATACTACATAATATATTTATTAAAAGAGTTGAATGGTTTATTGAACATAATAACTTGTTATCGACCGATACTACAGGTTTTCGCAAAGGGCGCTCCATTTTAGATAATTTGTCTACCCTGGTGTCGAGAATCCAACAAGGATTTTCCAAAAAACAATCAACGATCGCTTGCTTTATTGACATTGATAATGCATACAACAATGTAAATTTAGAACGCTTACTAAATGTTTTAGATAGTATAGGGATCGGTAATAAAATATGTACATACCTGCGAAATTTTTTAAAAGAGAGGAACCTAAGTGTTGAGACCGACGATAACTCACTCATAAGTAGAAGATGTTGTTACGGTTTGGCTCAAGGCGACCCCCTTTCCCCGCTGTTATTTAATATATTAACAATGGAAATTTGTAAATCTATAAATAATGTGTTCATATCACAGTACGCAGATGACTTCGTGATTTATGTCACCTGTAGTAATATAGAAGAAGGAAGACACCAACTACAATTAGCTTTGGATCAATTCGTTAATATTCTTTCTCATTCTGGTCTAGAAATTTCAGCACTCAAAAGTAAAGTTTGTATTTTCCAAAATAAATTTGTACGGGACCCTGTGTCTTTAGTTGTTGATGGTATTTCTTTAGACGTAGTTGATAATGTTAAATATTTGGGTATTTGGCTAGACAGGAAGCTACGATGGTCTAAACAAATAAATGAATTAAGAGAAAAATGCTCAAAAGTTCTTAATGTTTTTAAAGTTTTAGCGGGGTCAGGTTGGGGCATTCACCCAACAAATCTGAGGCGTTTATATATATCGTGTATTCGTAGTAGATTAGATTACGCAAGTTTCCTTTATGGCGGTAGTTGTAAGACACATACAAGTAAGCTTGACAAAATACAGAATCAGTGTATGCGGGTAATCGGTGGATTTATTAAAACGACTCCTATACATGTCATGGAGTGTGAACTACACCTACCGCCTTTAAGTGGCGAAGATATTATCTTGCCGGAAAGTTTTGGTTAAAGGCGAAATCTTTTTCTAACCAAGAGATAATGCATATTTTGGATGATTTAAATCGTTTTACTTTAAATTCCTATTGGAGGTGCAAAGAAAAGCCCATTTTAATATTGGTTCATAGCTACCTAAAAGATATTACTGTACACGTTAGTACACAATTAGAGATGTTTACACTTAATACCTGGGTCTGCAATGTGAATGTTTCGAATATAATTAAGTTCAACATAGATGCCGTAAGTAACGCTAAAGGAAGTTATAACACGTTGGCCTTACAACAATTGTGTAATAGTTTTATTAAAAACACATATTCTAATTATTATAAAATTTACACGGATGGGTCAAAGGAAAGTTATTGTGGCGGATTAGCTATTTATGACCCGCAAGTTAGTAGTTCAGTGAAACTACGCATTGAGTCAAACACCTCGATAATGTCGATAGAATTGGTAGCTATATCTGAAGCAATTTCTTATATAAAATCCTTGCAGCCGGGTAAATACGTTGTTCTATCAGACTCCAAGAGTGCACTGCAACACATTGCTCGATGCACCTCGAATAGTCGAGGCACACCGATAGCATATAGCATCTTGGAGTCACTTTTCTCACTAACCTTGAAAAATTATACAATAGTATTGCAATGGATACCATCACACATAGGCTTGGCAGGAAATGAAGAGGCAGACTATCTCGCTAGACAAGCCTTGTCTGATGGTATCCCTATGGTTTGTCTGCCGTATTATACCGACGTTTTTTATATAATTAAGAGTAAATGTAGAATTCTGTGGAACGAATACTTTGATGAACGTTCTCTAGCAAAAGGCATATGGTATAAAACAATCCAAAATAATTTGTCCCGTGCTCCTTGGTTTATTAATTCCAATTTGTCTAGGCACACCATAGTAACTGCTATGAGGCTACGTTCCGGACACATCCCACTTAATAGTTTTGCATACCTAATGGGCAAAGTTCCTTCCAAGAACTGTACTGAATGTGATGTAATTGAGGATGTTTTTCATATTTTAGTGGAATGTGTTCGGAATGAGGCGGAGAGGATTTCTTTTCGGATTGCTTACGGCATTAGTTTACACGACACTGGTATATGTAATAGTATACTTGCTATCCCCTTATCAGAGGAAGCGACGTTTATATATAAAATGGTTGATTATGCGTTAAAACGAAGATTGGATAAATAAGTAAGTGAATATTTAAGTTAATATAATTATGTCTGTAACTATGGGGATGACATGATCATGCATGATCAAATCCTCTATTTACCAATAAAGATTAAAAAAAAAAAAACATTGATTGTAGAGGCTGCAAATAACATTATAAAAAGAAACACTGCTTTTATGGATGAACAATTCAAAACATTGCGTGCCTATATGAACCAAACTAGCAGCGACATCACAAAGATAGTGAACAGGGCGCAAATGCTATTCACGGTGAATGACATAAATACCGCTGCGATGACGGCAACTCTGATTTTTAGCGAGAATAGTGGAAATGTTGATAAATGCTCTCGCCAACATTTATAGAGGACATTTAGATACACATTTATTTTCCGCTAACCAACTGATCGAACAGCTCAACATAATATCCGGCAGGCTGCCACAGGGACTATCGTTACCAGTAAAGGACATTCAAAGGGATTTGAAAAATATTTATGACCTCATTCACGTGAAGGCTCGCATTACAAACAACTTTATGCTATTTGAAATACACATCCCCTTGCTGAGCGATGAAGACTACAAAATATATCGAGTCATACCAACACCGATCCTTAGACAAGGGCACTTACCCCACCGGAGTGTCCCCACGTTGCCGTCGTGGTGGGGCTTGAGTGTCTCAGTGATCCTTGGAGCTCTGCCGGTAGATATACTCATGCCGGAAAGGTCCAAGTGTGAGAGACCAGACAAAGAGGGACACGCGAGGGGCGCACCGCCCGGAGACGTGGACATTGTTCGGGTTCTCGGGCGGTGTGCCTGTCGGAGGATGGAACCTACTTGCTGCCCTCTGGTTCGCGTCTGCTCATCAGACGTGACTGTGAGGGCGGTGAGTGGGCGGAGGGAGAGAGTTTGGGAGAAGGGAGGGACCACACCCTTTAAAAGGAAAATTAATATGAACCAGACAGACGGAAATAGTTTACCCCAGGGCGGTACCAGCTGCTTAGCAGCTGGAGAATCCGCCACGGTCCCTAGCGGACCGTCAAGCCCCTCGTATTCTGGGGGGGGCAACGAATGTCTTCATACAAAACCATCTGCCAGTGGCAGCAAGAGCCGAGGAGGCTCCCGGCCCAAAAGTCCTGTGGCCGGCGCAAAGGCTCCCGCCAAATTTTGGCGGAAGGGCTCGCCTGAGCGGCGAAAAGATGCGGGGTCGGAGTCTGACTCTGTGTCTGGCAGCTCGGTGAGCTCTGGGCGCGAGGGCTCTAGGCGCGAAGACTCTGGGCGCGAAGGCTCGGAGGCTGCTGCGGAGCGTTTCCGCAAGCGGCCCAGACCGAGCCAGGAGGAGTCTTCGTCCAACGGAGACTTGACCTCGGCCCGGAAGGTCCCCAAGAGCGGGCGGGGCAAGGGCGGTAGAGGGAGACAGCTCACCTCTAAGGCGGCTGGCCGGCGAGCCGCAAAGGACGCCGGGGAGGGAAGCCACCTTAGCCGGAGGGTTCTCGCCTCGGAGTCCTCCGACTGTGAGCCGGAGGCGGTGGCCGGTGGCGGCTCCAACCAGGAGCGCATGGCTGCGTTCTCGGAGGCGGTTAAGGCTGCGATACGCGATGTGGCCTTGAAGAGGACTTTCGAGTCCAAAAACAAGGCCATTGTCGCGGCCTCAGCCTCCATTCTGGCGGCCGCGGAGACGCTAAGCCGTGGGCCTCCGCCGTCGGACGAGGTGTCCGCATTGCGGGCGGAGGTCGCCCGCTTGGCGACCGCTGTGGAGCGTCTCCAGAAGGAGAACGGGAGGCTCCGCACAGACCTGGCCAAGCCCCGAGCAGCCAGCCCCGAGGAGGCTCGAGAGCGCGGGCAGGGTCAGCCCCCAGCGGCGAAGGACCGGGTCCTGGACCTGATTCGGCAGGAGCTGGGTGCCTTGCGCGCAGAGTTTTCTGTGATGCAAGGCATTGTCCTTCGCCCATCCCTGGGGGCCAAGACGTATGCTGTTGCTACAGCCGGTGACCCCAAGGCGGGGCCGTCCAGCCAGCCAGATGGCGGGGCCGCAAAGCCGGCTGTGGCGAAGGGCAAGGTGCCTGCCCAGGAGAAGGGCAAGGCGCCTGCCCAGGAGAAGGGCAAGGCGCCTGCCCAGGAGAAGGGCAAGGCGCCTGCCCAGGGAAAGGGCAAGGCGCCTGCCCAGAAAAAGGGCAAAGCGCCTGCCCAAAAAAAGGGGAAGGCGGCAGCGGCAAAAGCGCCGGTGCCAGCGGCGGACCCGCCACCCACACCTCCGACGCCCCCAAAGCTTCCCGAGGCCGAAGACGGATGGCAGGTGGCCGGGGAAAAGCAGAGGGGGCGGAAGGCGGCTCAAAAAGCCAGGCGGGCCGAGCGCAAACGCCGGCACAAGAAGCGGAGCGCCGCGGCGAAGCTGCGTGCCCCGAAAACCGCGGTTGTAGTCATCACGCTACAGCCGGACGCGGTTAGTAAGGGCGTGCTTTTCCGCGACGTTCTCGCCAAGCTAAAGACGACGGTGAACCTCGAGGAGCTCGGGATCACCGGGGGCCTCCGGGTTCGAGTCACAGCGACAGGGGCTCGAATGATGGAGATTCCCGGGGAATCGAGCGCCTCGTCCGCGGACGCCCTGGCAGAGAAGCTCAGGGCGTCCCTAAATCCGGACGAGGTCCGGGTGTCGAGGCCCATCAAGTGCGCAACTCTGCGCATCCTGGGCCTTGACGACTCGGTCTCCGAGGAGGAGGTGTTGGCCGCCGTCACCGCGGCCGGGGGGTGCTCCGCCGAGCAGGTCAAGGCGGGCACCCTACGACCGGACCGCGAGGGTATGCTGACTGTAACGGTTAGCTGCCCTGTGACGGCGGCGAAGAAAATTGCGGAGGGCCACACCCTGAAGGTTGGCTGGTCGAGGGTGCAGGTCAAGCTGCTTGAGCCCAGACCTCTGAGGTGCTACAGATGCCATGTGGGGCACCATGTAGGGTGCCGTTGCACCTCGGAGGTGGACCGCAGCGAATTATGCTTCCGCTGCGGTCAGCCCGGTCACAAGGCCGCGGCTTGCCTGGCCACGCCGCACTGCGATGCATGTGCGGCGGCTGGGAAGCCGGCCGAGCACCGGGCGGGGAGCAAGGCCTGCGCTCCACCCGCCAAGGCCAAGGGGAAGGGGCCTTCCGCAACCGCCAACCCCACCGTCGTCAAAGCCGCAGCCGCCGCCACCGCCGCCGCTGCTGCCAAAGACGCCACCGCAACTCCCGCTGCGGTGGTGCCACAGGAGGTCCCGGAGGGGGCTGAAATGGACTGTCATTAATGGCCCCATTAAGCCTCCTCCAGGCGAATATCAACCACTGCGCCTGCGCTCAGGATCTGTTGCTCCAGAGTATGGCGCAGTGGTCGATAAACATCGCCGTGGTCGCTGAGCCCTACTTTGTCCCGCCCAGGCCAGACTGGGTGGAGGACCTTAGTGGCTCAGTGGCCATTATTGCGTCGGCCGCCGCCGGCACCCCGACCCTTGAGATGGTCAGAAAGGGTCAGGGGTGCGTAGCAGCACGGTTCGGGGAGATCGTAGTCGCGGGAGTCTACTTCTCTCCGAGCCGAACTCTCGCCGAGTTCCAAAACTCCCTCAGGGAGTTAAGTGTCGTCATCGGAGGCTATTCCCTTCCCGTACTAGTGCTCGGGGACTTCAACGCCAAGAGCTTGGCTTGGGGTTCCCGTTACACGGATGTGCGGGGTGGGATGGTCGAGTGCTGGGCTCTGGAAACAGGCCTGGACATCCTGAACCGGGGTTCTGTACCCACGTGCGTGCGGATGCGGGGCGAGTCGGTGGTGGACATCTCGTTCGCCAGCTCCGCTCTGTCACGGCGTGTCGTCGACTGGCGCGTCATGGAGAGGGTGGAGACCCATTCCGACCACCGGTATATCCGGTTTGAGGTCTCTGCTCAGTCCCCGAGTGCGCCGGTCCCACAGACCCCGAGTGGTCCGCGTTGGGCGCTGAGGCAGCTGGACAGGGAGCTCCTCCTGGAAGCCTCGATCGTGCGGGCCTGGGTGCAATCACCGGTCAGGCCCGCCGACGTAAACACCGAGGCGGGTTGGTTCCAGGAGGCCACGTCCGAGATATGTGACATGGCAATGCCCCGAGTCCGGCCAGGAAGCGCCCGGCGTCAGGTGTACTGGTGGTCGCAAGAACTGTCGTACCTGCGTAAACAGTGTATGGCGGCGCGGCACCTGTACACCAGGCATCGCAGGCGCCGCATTCGGCCTCCGAATGCGGAAGCCATTGAGGCGGAGCTGTATGAGGGGTACAGGGCGGCGAAGGCCACCCTACGCGAGGCTTGTAAGCGGGCCAAGAACGAGGCCCGCGAGGAGATGCTGGAGACTCTGAACAGAGATCCGTGGGGGCGCCCTTACAAGACGGTGCGGAATCAACTCCGCACCCGGGCCCCCCCGCTGACGCCGTCTCCGGCCTGAGCTCGTGGAGGACGTGGTGTGAGCGCTCTGTTCCCTTCGCGAGGGGAGCATCCTCCCCCGCCAATGGCTCCGCCATCCGCGATGCCGGAAGCGGACCATTCAGGAACCGATGACGACATTCCGGAGGTGACTGGGGTAGACCTGAGAGCGGCGGTACGTAGGCTGAGTGCCAAAAATACCGCCCCGGGACCCGATGGCTTGCCTGGCAAAGCCTGGGTCCTGGCCTCAGAGGCTCTTGGGCCCCGACTAGAGGGGTTCTTAAGCGCATGCATGGAGAGAGGCCAGTTCCCGCTTCGTTGGAAGACGGGGAAGCTGGTCCTCATTCAGAAGCCGGGGCGCCCGGCGGACTCGCCGTCCGCATACCGGCCCATTGTGCTGCTCGACGAGGTGGGCAAGCTCTTTGAAAGAGTAATTGCAAACCGCCTCGCCGAGCACCTGGAGGGAATGGGTCCGGATCTTGCGGAACACCAGTTTGGTTTCCGCAAGAGGCGCTCGACGGTGGACGCCATCATGCGCGTGAGAACCCTCACGACGGGGGCTGCGGTCTCTCGGGGCGGTGTGGTCTTGGCGGTGTCTCTCGACATCGCCAACGCCTTCAACACTATGCCCTGGAGCTGCATTAGGGAGGCACTCCGGTATCACCGGGTGCCGACCTACCTTCGTCGTGTGGTCGGGGACTATTTGACCGACAGGGCTGTCATCTACTCTGGTCAGGACGGACAGTGGAACCGGCGAGAGATGTCGTGCGGTGTTCCACAGGGATCGGTTCTGGGGCCGCCCTTGTGGAACATCGGTTACGACTGGGTGCTGCGCGCCGACCTCCCTAGCGGCGTCAGCGTAGTCTGCTATGCGGACGATACGCTGGTGCTAGCTCAGGGTGGGTCGTACGAGGCGGCGGCCGACAGTTTGACACGCGGGGTTGCGATTGTCGTAGAGAGGATCCGGCAGCTGGGTCTCGAGGTGGCGCTTCACAAGTCGGAGGCCATGGGCTTCCATGGACGTGGGAATGCGCTGCCGTCGGGATCCCAGTTAATGGTGGGAGGGGTTCCCATCGGCGTCGAGTGTACTTTGAAGTACCTAGGACTCGTCCTCGACAGCCGGTGGAACTTCGTGGAGCACTTCCGACGTTTGGCTCCCAGACTGGAGCGGGCCGGGGCTGCCTTTAGGTGGCTCTTGCCCAATCTGGGGGGGCCAAACGCCTCCTGCCGGAGGCTCTACGCGGGGATCGTGCGGTCCATGGCCCTTTACGGGGCGCCGGTGTGGGCGCCTGCTTTGAGGAAGCGGGCCGCCCACTACCTGAACGTGCCCCAAAAGGTCATGGCCGTAAGGACGGTACGGGGGTACCGCACGATCTCCCGCGAAGCGGCGAACCTCCTTGCCGGATTGCCGCCGTGGGATCTGGAGGCGACAGTCCTCGCGCGCCTGCACCAATGGCGCGCGGAGGCGCTGCGCCGGGGGGTCACTCCGCTGCCGCGGCAAATTGCTGCGCGGCGGACAGACCTCCGGTGCGATCTCATGGCGGCATGGAGACAGCGACTGTCGCAACCCCGTGCAGGGCACGCCACGATAGTGGCGGTAAGTCCCCTCTTTGAGGAGTGGCTTGAGAGGCGCCACGGCACCCTCACCTTCCGTCTGACGCAGGTCCTCACCGGACACGGTTGTTTCGGGAGGTACCTGCACCGAATCAGGCGGGAGGAAACGCCCGGATGCCACCATTGCGAGGATCGGCCGGAGGACACGGTGGAGCACACAGTGGAGGTGTGCCCCGCTTGGGCGGAGCCCCGCCGTGTTCTCGTAGCGGCGATCGGCGGCGGCGACCTCTCGCGCCCGGCCCTGGTGCAAGCCATGGTCCGGGGCGAGGAGGAATGGGACGCCGTCGCCTCCTTCTGCGAAGCAGTGATGCTGGCGAAGGAGGTGGCGGAACGCGAGAGGGAGAGAACCTCTCGTCCCAGCCGCCGCGGGAGGCGCTCCGGGCGTCGGGGGTCCCGCGATGACCTCCGGCCACCGTAGACGCGGGCCTGTGGACGGTGAGTGATGGGCTAACTCGCCGTCCGTCCGTCTCACGACGAAAACAGGCCGTGTCGACGGCGCGTTCGTGTTCCACGCGCGCCTCAAAGAGATGTCAGCAACATGGGAGGGGCCCGAAAGGGCCGACGCCTGTCGGGGCCGCGGGTAGTCCTCTGGTTATCGCGGCCTCGACATAGAGGGCGAAGAAGGAACATGGGTGGTTTTTAGTCAGTAGAAGTCTGACACTCCCTTTCGCTCTGCCCAAGAGCGGGAGGGGTTATTCGATGATTTTACACCCACCAAAAAAAAAAAAAAAAAAAAAAAGGGCACTTAAAACTCTTGCAACCAAGTTCTCGTTTCATCGCAATCAACTTTTTAAAGAACTCTTTTATATAACTATGGAAGACCAAGACATGCGCCAATGTACACCATACGGAGAAGACGAATTCCTTTGTGTCTCACGAAATCCTGTCTACAACATGCACGACAAGTACGCCCCATGTGAGGCCGCAGTCTTCA
The DNA here is from genome assembly GCA_932274075.1 of Diarsia rubi. Lineage (NCBI taxonomy): Eukaryota > Metazoa > Arthropoda > Insecta > Lepidoptera > Noctuidae > Diarsia > Diarsia rubi. The sequence continues at coordinate 3,396,185 of OW026434.1, read as the reverse complement.
ACCAACAAGAGTCGTTATCATGCGTCCTAAAAGACGTAACATGCAATGAAACCTGGACAAAGCTGCACAAACCGAACATGTGGCTATTCACACTGTGCGGAAAACAGCTGATGCGCGTCATATGTGACGGTCAAGTTACGCCTGCGGTCATTAACGGAACTGGAGTGATTTCCTTGAAATCAAAATGCTTACTGCAGAAAAAGGACGCCACAATATTTACACACAATCAGCTAGGAAGTAGTTTCAACATGGAACCAGAGATCGAAATACCTACTTTAAACTCAACGATTAACAACATGTAATTGGCCATATTTTGTCTAAACTACTACTCACTATCTGTTTAGCTGTAAGTTTTCCCAAAAATGAAATAAATAAATAAATAAATATTTGACCACAGCTCGAATAATGCAAAATTGAATATAACAGAACAAGACACGCCAACTGCAGTCGAAATAAGAAAAATAGACCAGCAGTTAACATTCCAGAAAAACAGGGAAATATTACCGAAGGCATCCGACATGTCAAAACACGATATCTATCTCTATTCGGTTACTACTTTGTTGTTGGGAGGAATCGCTGTGCTTGCTCTCTATCACATCATTAAACGAAGCTGCAATACAAAGAAAGGCATCAAAACACGCTCTTCCAAAACTGAAGTGACACCTAGAATAAGGGAGAACTTTGGAGGAGACATCGAGCTACAAGAAATAAATTCGACAGCAGCGGAGCCCGTTTACAGCGAAGCAAGACAGCCGAAGAAAGTATTTCACTTTGACGATTTAAATTGAGTGTTATACCTATACTTTTAATTTTATAACTTTACACATTAACTATTGTATACTATTCAACTTTAATTATTTACTTTGCACCTTTCTTAGATAATTATTTGCAATGGATGCTCATCCCACTTTTCCCTCGGGAGCATGTACGGTTCACGTACAGGCAAATTGCTAACGCCGCGACCTACTTTTCGCTACTCGTTTAGTTTACTTTTATAATTACATATACTTACTAGCTTTTGCCCGCGGCTTCGCTCGCGTTGAAGTATTATTATTAATTAGGTATAGTTTTTGCGGCTTCACTTTTGTTTAGCGTGTGTCAAAAATTAGGGCCTACAAAACTTCTTTGTACACAATACTCTAAACTAATCTGTCATTAGGCGCCAAACTATCAAGCTATTGGGTGAACTTACTCGTGAGCGAGCAACATAAAACTGTCCATGAGAGAAGCAATGTTCTCTCAAGTCAATACCCGCAAATTTGAGATTTTGCCCCTGAGACTTGGCTTGTCTTGACTTGGCTTGTCATGGCAAAGCAAACTTTTAGGGGAAGCTGTAATCGTTTAAATTCAAACGGGATATTATTAGGTATTAATGGGATTCGTGGAATAAATACAGTTTCCCCTTTTGCACACCCAGTTAATATAGTGGCTTCCACTATATTGCAATGTAACGCTTTCACTTGCAGTCTCGTACCGTTGCAAAAATTTGGTGATTTTCAATTTTGCAACAACAAAATTGGAGTGCCCCCCGCATGCAGAATAAGCTTATGAAAAGGCAAACCTGGCCGGTTTCAATGAATTGGCACGGTTGGCGCAGTGGCTGAGCGATTGGACTGCTGCGCTGCGTGCCGCGGGTTCGATCCCCGCACGGAACAAATATTTGTATAGCCTACAGATAGTTGTTTCGGGTCTGGGTATTTGTGAATGTGAGTTTAAATGTTTGTGAACGCACCCACGATACAGGAGACATTCCTAGTGTGGGGCAACGTTTTTAAAAAAAGATATTTTTTTTTTTTAAATATGGTAATTAGTAGCGTCATCTGTATTAACCACAGTATCAATTGAAGTATAGACCTTTTCTTCGCCCTCAAACGACATGAGCAGGACATCGTTGATAGCTGCTGCTAGATCGTTCTTTGGAGTAAGTATGGCACGCTCACATAACCATTCAATAGGCTTGTCATTTATATGAATAATGTCTAGATAAACTTTATACAGCAATTCTTGAACGGTAGTAGCAACTGTGCACAATTCTTCCGGGATGGTTATCTATGTTTGTTTTTCTTTTTTTCTATTAATGTCACTGACTCATATTGGGACAATAAACTTCTTATTAAGTTATCATCATAATTTATTGAAGATACAATAGGTGAATGGTCACGCTCTAAAACATGTACCTCCCGACAACCCTTATCAACTTTAAGTTGCGAAGGTGTATCAATTCCAAAATCATGTTCTTCTACACCTACCTCCATACGACGCCGAGTAATTTTCTGTGCCGCTATGGGAAAATACATCAATGCCCACTGGACTAATCTTGGCTGAATCGTAATCGCCTTACCGAATAGTCGTTAGATCCAGATTCCGTATATATATGAAATCGTTTCTATAAACTTCAAACTTAAATGGGAATATTAATCCTGATGCTATTAACTCACAAAATCCGCCATAAGTAGCATTTTTCATCATATCGGCAAAATATTCATCAGGTGTTACGTAGTTATCACCATTCCTGTCGTGGGTCCACCACATATCTGACAATTTCTGAACGCCTCCATCGCTCTATCTCACGAAACAAACATGCACCGTCACCAACAATAAGGACGACAGTATATTCTTCAACATCTCCATTAACGTTCATATTTTCTTTAGCCATTTTAAAACCTATACTTAAACCAAACGAAAACAAAACAAATGCCAAATACAAAGCAGAGTCTGTATCCAAAACTATTTAACCGAAATAAAGCAAATGCAACCCAAAATATGCCAAGAGAAGAACAGCCAAAATCGTTAAATATAATCCGCTAGAAATATTTAGGTATGATATGTGGTATTAAATACGGCGGCCACTCATCATCGGGTTTATGTAACTCAGGGAAAACAACGATAGCGCGTTTTAAAATACTACTAACGCCATCTATTATGTTTTCTTTCTTTTTCTTTTCTTTATCTATTGTCAACATCAAAAACACACGGCTCCGTCACGAAGGACCATATGAACAACCCGTTTACTAGGCGTCACAAGAAACAATTTTCTCAAACATTCCGCCCACCAAGGGCAAATTAACAAATTTGGCCTTCCATTACATTCCGTTTAAATTCCGCCCACCATGAAACACTAGTTACTGCTATGAAGTTAAATCCTTAAAATTAGTCACATTAAACCTTATAATTCTAAATAAACGCATCTGTTTGTCTCTAAGTGGACATTACAGGTAAGATGCAAATCTTTGAAATAGACCTTTTTATTATACCATTTTTTGTACGTATAGATACAACTCTAGTGATGTCATCGCTGCCTGGGTGTTTAGCAACCACACGACCAAGCAGCCATCGACAAGGCGGCAAGTCGTCCTCTTTAACTAAAACTAACATACCGACCGATGGTTCTGGAGTTTGTTTACTCCACTTATAGCGATTTAGAAACATTACTAAGTATTCCTGCGACCATCGTCGCCAAAACTGTTGCGCCATCCGTTGGGTCAGTTGCCACCGGCGTAGACTACTCAAAGTGCTAGATTCGAAGTTATACTCCGGCACTGCCACTAATGGCTCACCCACCAGAAAATGACTTGGCGTCAATGCGTCTAAGCCATCCGGATCCCCATCCATCCTCGACAGTGGTCGCGAGTTCAGGCAAGCCTCAATTTGTGTCAGAACTGTTGATAACTCCTCGTACGTAAGGGTTGAATCACCAACTACTCGCCGAAGGTGGAATTTTATCGATTTGATTCCGGCTTCCCAAAGACCACCAAAGTTAGGCGAGTATGGAGGGATAAAATGCCACTTCGTTCCCTTAGACGCTAAACAGTCAGCGATTTCCTTTGTTAGACTAGCTTGCTCCGCCGAGAATAACTGCTTTAACTCCCTTGATGCTCCTACGAAGTTAGTGCCATTGTCTGACCAAATATCCGAACAATGGCCTCTGCGAGAGACAAATCTCCTGAATGCTGCTAAAAATCCTTGAGTAGTCATGTCACTTACAGCCTCGATGTGTACGGCTTTCGTGGCCATACAGACAAATAAACAAATGTAGCCCTTGTAAGCATGATGACCGCGACCTTTGGAAGTCCTTATATTTATAGGACCAGCATAATCAATCCCAGTACATTTAAAGGGTCTTGTAGGTGTTACCCTCGCAGCCGGTAATTGCCCCATTAACTGGTTTGATGTTGTTGCCGAATGTCTAACACATTTAACGCACTTACGAACGTGTGATTTGACCAGTTCCTTGGCCCCCAAAATCCAGTATTTAGTCCTCAAATACGCTAACATGAGTTGAGGCCCCCCGTGCAAGGTGTTGTCATGAGCGTCTACCACGATTAAATTGGTTAAGTTTGACTTCTTTGGTAACAACATTGGGTGTTTCTTATCTTCACTTAGTTCCGACTTCTGTAACCTACCTCCTACTCGTAATATTCTGTTTCTGTCTATGAATGGGTTTAACGACTTTAAAGGTCCTTTTAACGTAACTGAATAACCATCCTTTGAGATCTTTTCTATTTCTTCTCCAAAACCTTCTGCTTGACACTGTTGGATACAAACACGTAACGCTTCCGCTAATTCTTGCGCTGACAACCCTGTTTTTTCACCTTGATCCTTCTTTCGTTTTATCCACATACGTCTGCAGTACGCTACCACTCTTATTAATTTAGTTAAGTTTGAAAACCGATCAAATAAGTTTATTTCTGTGCCCGAGAAGTGCACCCTTTTTATAGCTTCTAAGTCTGTATCTATGTCTTTAGGTTTGTTATAATCTATATTTTCTGAATATAAAAAGGTAGGACCATTAAACCATGCCGTTTGTTTCCTGAGATCAGACGGGTTGAGTCCTCTTGACGCATAATCAGCCGGATTTACGCCAGACCGCACATGAGACCACTGTTGTGCGTCTAAAGTGGTTAAAATCTCAGAAACTCTATTCGCCACAAATGTTTGCCACCGATTTGGGTGACTATTAAGCCAGGCAAGCACGACGGTGGAGTCACACCAGGCATGAATGTTCTCCCTCGGAATACTCAATGTGTGAGCTACCTCAACCAATAACCTACTCAGAAGAACTGCTCCACAGAGCTCCAAACGTGGAATCGATACTTGCTTTATTGGTGCTACTTTTGTTTTTGATGTTACCAAGTTTACAGACACGTGGCCCTGATCGTCGATGGACCGAAGATAAATCACGGCTGCATAAGCCATCTTGGATGCGTCGCTAAATCCATGTATTTCAACGAGTGTGTTATTACGTTTTGTATTGATCCAGCGAGGTATTTGCAACTCCGACAACTGGCACAAGTCATCACGGTAAGTAATCCACTCATTTAATATTGTTTCGGGAACTTCATCATCCCAGCCTATACCTGATAACCACAGCTTTTGTATTATTATTTTTGCAACTATGACACTTGGAGAAACCCATCCAAGTGGATCAAATAAACGTGATATGTCCGATATAATTATTCTTTTTGTTACAGGCTTCTTCGTCGGTAGGAGTGTCACTGTGTAGTGGAACGCATCTCCTGTTCGATCCCAGGTAAGTCCCAATAATTTCATAACTTCATCTATTTTAATTTTCCTTCCTTCTTCTGTAGTATTTGTATCTTTCGTTTTCAAACTTTTCAACAGCTCCTCACTATTGCTTGACCACTTTTGCAACGAAAACCCTCCTTTTTCTACTAAGTGATTCATTTCAGAATACAGTTTGACTCCTTCCTCAACGCTTTCAACGCCCGTAAGCAGATCATCCATGTAAAAGTCTTCTTTAACCTTTACAGCAGCTGTAGGGTATTTCTCCTTCTCGTCTATGGCTACCTGTTGAAGCACCTTAACAGCAAGATATGGGGCACATGCTGTACTAAAAGTAACCCGCAATAAACGATATTCTTGAGTTTGATTATCTGCAGTTCCTTTCCACAGAATTCTCTGAAAGTCCACGTCGTGTTCATCAACCTTGATTTGACGGTACATTTTTACTATGTCCGCAGATAAACATATTGGATATGTTCTCCATTTCATTAAAATATGTCTTAGCGTTGGCTGTAAAGTAGGGCCTATCATCAACAGATCATTTAGTGAAACGCCGTCTTCACCTTTACAGGATGCGTCGAATACTATTCTCACTTTTGTGGTGTCCTTATCCTCCCGAACAACCGCAAAATGAGGTAGGTAAATTCCTTTACGGTTATTTATTTCCTTTTCAGGTATTATCTCCATATGACCCAGCAGTAAGTATTCTTCCAATACCTCTTGATACTTCGTTTCCATGTTTGTATTTTTACTTAACTTTGTGACTAATGAAGACAATCTTTTTTCAGCTATCCTTTTAGAATTTCTTACTATAGGTGTTGCATCTTGGCTTTTAAAGGGCAACCGTACTATATCGCGCCCGTCACTGTCTCTTCGCGTCGTTGTAGCGAAGAAACGTTCGCACTGTTTTTCTTCCTGGGATAATATGGTGGGACTGTTCATCATATTGTCCTCTAGTTCCCAGAAGCGTTTCATGAGGTCTGTTTCCTCCACATGCGAATGCATAACTAAAACATTATCATGTGGCTGGTGTGATTTTTCCACCACACCCGATAAAACCCAACCCAATGAAGTCGCTTGCGCCACGAGATTACCCTGAGGTCCCTTCTTAACTCCTTCCTGGATAATTTGCCCATAAATTTCTGCCCCCAGCAACATGTCAATTCTGTTTGGTGTGTGATAATGCGGATCCGCTAACGGGAAATCACAAACCCACCCCACAGGTACAAGTTGCTTGCCAGGCAGAAAAGTGGTTATGCTCTTTAGTATGTATGCGGCAACCTTAAGCTGAACGTTGGGGTTGTGTATGGACTTCAGAGTAACTTCCACCATAAATTTTGATATAATTTTATTGTTACCTTCCAATCCCGAAATATGTCCCCTTACTGGCGTCCTTTTCAGCCCTAAATACTGTGCCGTGGCCTCGGTTACAAATGAAGCTTGGGACCCTTGATCTAGCAACGCCCTTATTGTACGATAACTACCGTTGTTGGCTGTGGCGTTAACTAGAACCGTGGCCAACAAAACTTGATTTGTCCTATGTAATTGGTTAGCCGAGAAGAACGTGGCCACTGTGTCCGAGTTAGAAGATCCGGATGATTTAGCACTTTGCGCCGCGTCTCTCTCATTCTCGTTTTGAGATACATTACTATTTTTATGATCGGAACTGTCATCGGTATGAACTGGACCCGCGGCATGAAGCAAAGAATGATGTTTGCGTTTGCAAACACGACATACATTTGAACTCAGACACTGCTTAGCCGAGTGGTTGTTCCCTAAACAGTTAAAACATAAACTGTTTTGTCTGATGAACTCCCGTTTGGTATTTACATCCATTTTTATAAAACTCTTACAATTTATAATTTTATGGTTTTCCTTACAGCATTTACATTCTAATACAGAATCAGTCGCCGTGTGGAAGGCTTTTGGCGTCTCTGTGTTTTTTCCTCTACCCGCATTAGAGCCAGCGGTCAAAAATTCAAAAGCGCGATATCGGCTGGTCAAGAAACTTTTAAATTGATCAAAGGTTGGAATCTCATTGCTGCACGATTTTTTACTAGTGACGTTTAATTCCCACTGTTTTCGGGATTCTGGATCCAACTTCAAAGAGATTATATGTACAACGATGAGGTCCCAATTACCGACATCGATACCAAGATTAGCTAGAGCATTTAAACAATCGGAAGTGGTATCAATTAATTCTTTGAGACTAACAGCTGATTCGTTATTCATATTCTTCTGACTAAGTAACCTTTTTAGTATATAATGTGACAAGTATCTCTTATTATTGTATCGCTCGTTAAGTTGTTCCCAGCACTGTTCATAATTGGACTCTGATATAGGAATGTGTCTAAGTAGTTGTTCCGCTTCCCCAGATAAATACCCTTTTAAATATTGCATTCGCTGTACGTTATCTATAGACTTATTATGGTGAATGAGCGATACGAACAAATCTCGAAAGGTTACCCACTCAGTGTATTTCCCGGAAAATGTTGGAATAACAATTTTTGGTAATTTAACTTGACACTGTTTTACATTGCTTTGTACATGTTTATGATATTCTTGGCTTTCCTCTTTTACTTCAAATGACTCTAAAATAGTTTCTAACTCAGTTTTATATTGAATGTAAATTTCTTCAGTCTGATCATAACTATCTTGTTTAACATAAAGACATGTTTTTAACTCCTGAGGATCATATGCTTCGTATAATTGACTATGACCCTCTGTTAATTGTTGCCACAATTTATCTAAGTTTTCCAATCTTACTTTAACATATGGACGTGTTATTCGATCCTTAGGAGATTTCTTAAAGTTACTATAAGCTTTGATTATTCTTGAACAATTGTCTTCTAATTTATTACTTAACGAGTCCATAATTATATTTTAATTAAGCCAGTGGTAATTTAAATATATAACCGCACACAAGTTGAAACGATAAATTTATAACTAAAATAACTAACTAAAATAAGACTAACACAGAATTATCAAATTTGAGACCAACAATTTAAGTTTAAAATTGCAAGTCTTTAAAACATACAATTTTTGATAAATTTGGGCATAGATTCGACGTCTAAACCAATTTTTCTTAAAATTAAACTATGTCTAAAACACTGCAAAATACTCTAACTTTAAGTTTATATTCCGTTCTAAGTTCTGATCTTCAAAGCAATAAGGTTCAAATTATAGTTAATTTCAAATGTTAAACTTCCAAATATGTAGTTCACAAATTGCACCAAGTTATTATTTAAAGGTCACTCACGGTTTTATCTTAGTTTGATACCACCTGATGAGTCGTTCACTTGTAGATTGACGTTGCGTCACGTCACGTCACGCTCGTCCCACACCTCCTCCAGGTAACGGAGGTCACCCTGCTGCCGATTCCTGACGATGCAGATGCCGTTCACCCGGCAGTCGGCACCGTCTGCAGTAGCTCGCTTCTCGCGCTGCTGCTGCTGCTGCTCCCAGAGTTGCTGCTGATTGTCACCGTCGCACTGATGCTGATGCCACTAGCACTTCACTGATGCTATGAGCTTGGTCAGTTATCGCAAGCGATCCACTTGCTCGACCAAGGTTGATACCCAAAAACACACGGCTCCGTCACGAAGGACCATATGAACAACCCGATTACTAGGCGTCACAAGAAACTTTCACTGATAGACACTTCTGCAGCACTCTTTACTTTAACAGGGGTGAAGATAATGATATTGAAACAATATAGATACTTTCAACCGTGTATTGAGATCATTTTTGCTTGACAATAATTTTGACCTAGGTAAATCCACTGCGGATCTTAACATCGCGATTCAGAAACGTGACGTAACGGCACAACGCCATCTATCGGCACAAAAGTAAATTAAATTAAACAAAAACGTGGAGGTGTTGCAGTTTTCATTAAACGCGGCATGAACTATAAAGAATTGGCCTTCTTGAAAGAATACAGTACCGATAAACACTTTGAATGTTATGGTTTAGAATTACCTTCACATAACATTTTCATTATAGCCTTATACAGAACGCCAAATTCAGATTATTCTTTATTTATAAATAAACTCACTGCAGTACTTTTTTACATAAAAAATAAATATAAAAAGAAAAAAATTGTTCTTATAGGCGATATAAATGTAAACACATTACAACCCGACAAAAAAACTAAAGATCTTGAGGATCTTGCTGCAAATTATAATTTAAATTTTCATATAACTGATCCAACGCGGCAGAACACCTGCATCGATCATATAATTAGTAATATCCCACTTGCCAAAGGTGAGCTGTTGCACTGGGATATATCGGACCACAACACAGCACAGATGTTAAGAGTCCCTGTCAAACATAAGGAAGTTCTTCAAAAATATTTTATTTTTAAAAGGGACTATTGTTTGGAAAACATCCTTAAATTCAAAGATTGTTTGTCTAATCTTTCCTTTTCAGAAGTTTATCATCATTTTGATATAAACTCAGCGTATGAATCTTTTCACGAATTGTTCCTTTTATTTTATAAGTTATGCTTCCCTAAAGTTAAACTCAAAATGACAAATAGTTGTAAGAAAACTAACTGGATAACTAAAGGTTTAAGAATCAGCAGTATTCGTAAACGCTCATTACGTTTTATTTATTATAGAAATAAGTCAGAAAGTAACAAAATGTTATATAAAAAGTACAGTAAATTACTAAGACGTTGTATCACTAGTGCTATAAAAACATCAAATGACAGTATATTAAAGTATTCCAAAAATAAAAGTAAAGCGGCATGGACACTTATAAAGCAAGAATCAGAAGATATGAGTAAATTATCACTGATAACAAAATTAGACATAGATAATAAATTAGAAGACAACCCAAAAAAAATTGCGGACTCGTTTAATAACTACTGGATAGACTTAACAAATCAACAGAACGATAGTATAAGCGAAACGTGCAAAGCTAGCACGTGCGATAGTCTGTTCCTTCGGCTGTATGGTTACATTGACATACAAAAAATTATACTTTCTATAAACAACACAGGAGCAGTCGGGCATGATGAGATCTCGACTAAAATTCTAAAGGCTTGCTCAGAAGAAATAACTCCTGTGTTGACATATTTAATTAATCTGTCATTTTCAGAAGGTTGCTTCCCAGAGTTGCTAAAGTCAAAGTTAGAACGTTATGGCATTCGTGGACCGGCCCTTAGCTGGCTTGAAACTTATCTAGTGGGCAGAAATCAATGTGTTGAAATTTTAAGTATGACTAGAAACAAAGAACTACAGGGAATAAGATCTCTTCCCAAATACAACAACTCAGGTGTACCACAAGGAAGCATTTTGGGCCCCCCTTTATTCCTACTGTACATTAATGACCTTCCTGAACACACACCCAATCCATGCACATTATTTGCGGATGACATTTCAATCATCATGACATCACCAATTAATACTGACATAAATAATTACAAAAATGACATTAATAACACAATTGACTCAATAATTTCATGGTTAAGCTGTAATAATTTACATGTAAATATTAGTAAAACAAAAATTATTCAATTTGGGACATATGGTCGTAAGCGGAATAAACTTGACATTAATTATAACGGACAACCTCTATTGGAGACAGAGGAAACTATTTTTCTGGGAGTAGCACTGGATGGCTACTTCTCTTGGAAACCGCATGTAGAAAAAGTTTGTAACAAGTTAAATAAATTCGTTTACGTTCTCTACACACTGCGAAAAACCTCGTCGCAGAGTACTTTGTTAACTGCGTATCACGGCTGTGTTGCTTCCACTCTACAATACGGCCTCATACTATGGGGTAACTCAACGGATGTGGATAAAGCATTTAGGGTACAAAAGAAATGCATCCGGGCCATTTGTGGCATTCCACCATGGGAATCCTGTAAACCGTTGTTCCAAAAATTAAAGCTTCTTACATTACCCTGTATGTACATTTTAGAATGTGTTAAATTTGTTCGGCAGCATTTTGATTTATTTAAAAAGGCTGATGACCGATACCCTCGTAAAGTAAGAGATCCAGATAGAATCGTTCTGCCTAGAGCGCCAAAGACTGCTCTGTATAAAAAGAACTCCTATAATATGTGTGGACTAATAATTTAATTAATTAATTGTAGTAATTATGAAAGATTTATTGCATATTAGAAATATTATTTTAATTAAAGTGTAAATCTTCATTTGTAATCTGTAAATATGGACATTTTTTTTTTTTTTTTTTTTTTGACACATGACTCGGATTGACTGACATATTTAATGTAGTAAGCGTAAAATTTGAAAATCGTTAATTTAATAATAATAATTGTAATATGTACCTAAGAGATTTGCACGCCATGAGAAATGGCAGACATGTCGTGAACCACTACTATGTATTATCTTGCATGCATGTATTATTTTAATTCTGTATGTAAACACATGTTTAAGCAAATAAAATTTCTATTCTATTCTATTCTACTAATTTACAACAAAATTCCAAAGAATTTAAAAGACTTAACTAATCATTTATTTTTTGTTAAGTTAAAATTATGGCTTCTAGAAAAACAATTTTATTCAGTTAATGAATTCTTGAAAAATGTTCAATAATAATTTAATTTTTTTTTTTTTTGTTTTAAATTAGTTAATAAATGTTTTGTAAGGTGTTGTAGTAATTAATAATTATATACTTATTATGATAATCTAATAAGGATTAATAATATTATTAATAGTAATTGTATAATAATATCGACATAAATTATGATGTATTGTGATTAAAAATGTAAGTAAATAATTTGCACGCTTAATAATAGGCTGGGAAATAAATAATTACAATTAACAATTATCATTTACGCTCTCATACTTTGGAAATGTACCATCTCCTATGTTACATACCTATGACTTTAATACAATTATAAAACCCAAATGTTTGCATGTCACATTATTATGACTAAGTATTATGGGTCTAAATTATTTTTGTTAAGACCGAAATTGTACCAATACTTTTAGCAAATAAATTGATTTGATTTGATTTGATTTGATTTGATTTGATTAAGAACTAAAAAATATTTTGTTAGTCTTAATTTATTCGTTCCATTAGGTACTGATCCCCATGGGGGTTGAATTTATCAAAATTCTATTTAGGAGGACGTCTGCATCATAGTAGCTCCAATCATTAATTTCAGTTCAATCAGTCGAAAATCTAAGAAGATTTATACAAACTTTCATCCCCTATTTTATCCTCTTGGGGTAGAATTGATCAAAATCCTTTCTTAGCGGATGCCTACGTCATAACATCTACCTTTTTTTTTGGGGGGATGGGAAATCATCAAATAACCCCTCTCGCTCTTGGGCAGAGCGAAAGGGAGTGTCAGACTTCGACTGACTAAAAACCACCCATGTTCCTTCTTAGCCCTTGTGCCGAGGACACGGTATCTCTTTTAAACAGCCCGCAGCCCCGACGGGAATGACGTTACCCTTACTTAAAATACTATATGTCGCCGCGGCGGCTGAAACGTGACGTTCTCTTCCTCTTATGTTCCGCCGCCTCTTTCGCTAGCATCACTGCTTCGCAGAAGGAGGCGACGGCGTCTTATTCCTCCTCACCCCGGACCATGGCTTGCACCAGGGCCGGATGCGAGAGGTCGCCGCCGCCGATCGCCGCTATCATAACATCTACCTGCATGCCAAATTTCAGCCAGATCCGTCCAGTGGTTTAGGCTGTGCGTTGATAGATCACTATGTCAGTCAGTCAGTCAGTCACCTGTGAGTTATGTATATTTTTCGTACCACTTGCTCAAAAAAGTGACATTCTATGCCACAAAAAGCGAACATAACAATAGTCATTTTTGTTTAATTTTATTAAAAACAGGGAAAGAAAATTGTACTGAATTCTCTAAGGGGAGAATGTGATTTAAATTTGGAATACTTACCGAAATTAAACTGAACTACATCTGTGTTTACACCATTGAGTTTTGTATAAAGCATTATGACATCCTTTTGAAAAAGGAATACGCATTTATTATGTAGTTATGATTATTAAACAAAATAACGAAAACCGACGAGGCCGTATGAGCTTAATGCCTTTGCTTTTCCGGCAAAAAATATTAGTTTGATGATAATTTGCCGCGTTTTTGTTTTCTTCAAATACGTAAACGTTCAGTTTATTTTACTTGGAATAGTCATTATCACACTAATATTGGCAAAAGTTTGTGAGTGTGTATGTTTGTTACTTTTTTTTTTTTTTTTTTGGTGGGTGTAAAATCATCGAATAACCCCTCCCGCTCTTGGGCAGAGCGAAAGGGAGTGTCAGACTTCTACTGACTAAAAACCACCCATGTTCCTTCTTCGCCCTCTATGTCGAGGCCGCGATAACCGGTGGACTACCCGCGGCCCATGTTTGTTACTTCTTCACGCAAAAACGACTACACGGATTTGGATGAAATTTAGCACACAGATAGTTTATAACCTAGATTAACAAATAGGATAGTTTTTATCCCGATTTTATATTCCCGTGGGTTGCAGCGGGTGAAGCCGCTGGCAACAGCTAGTTTTTAATAAATGCTTATCTCATATTTAATAAAGGCTTCTCTCATATTATTATTGTGTTATTTTTTTCGCAAATGGTACGAAAAGTAGAGTATTTTCCTCGGTGATAAAGCTGTCTTAGTCTTGGGTGAACTTAAATCCCTCGGTACACTCGCGATTTAAATCGTCACCCGCGACAGAAGACACTGCTTTATCCCCTTGGTTAATAATGTACTATTTTATACAAACTTTCATCCCCTATTTAATCTCCTTAGGGGTGGAATTTATCAAAATTCTTTCTTAAGGGATGCCTACGTCATAGTAGCTTTATGCAGGCAAAGTCTCAGCCCGATCGGCTTAAAATTGACAAAGTTTCATACAAACTTTCATCTCCTATTTTATCCCCTTGTGGGTAGAATTGATCAAAATTCTTTCTTAGCGGATGCCTACGTCATAACATCTACATGCGTGCCAAATTTCAGCCAGATCCGCCTAGTGGTTTGGGCTGTGCGTTGATAGATCACTATGTCAGTCAGTCACCTTTGAATTATTATATATATTTAGATTAAGTTAGTTGACCAATAGCTGCCGTAGCGCTATAACCGCGGATTAGCATCCAGCATAACTATCGTGTAACATTACGAATAAACTGAACTAAGGTGAAATCTGTGGTTTACGTCAACTCGCAACTTAGCTAACTCTGAGCCATACAATGCCGAAACGACCGAATGACAAACAAGTCAATATACCATCCGTATGACATGCGAACACATACATTTAATTACAATAAGGTTAGGTATGGATAATTTAATATTCAGATAAATATTTAATAAAAACAGACATAATATAATTAGGTATAGGTAATATTTACGCAAGTATTTTAATAAAAGCTAACACAGTGAAACTTACTGGGGATTGTTTACATCTAAAACTACGAACTATTTAAAACTAAGTTTAAAACTTAGTATAAATGATACAAGTGCAGTGAAAATAACATAAAACAATTAACAATAAACTACAGAACAGTAAAACAATAAACTTTTTACTAAATAAAGTGTTTATGTGAGAATTAAATAAAACTGACGGTTGCGGTAAAACTATCTACATTTTCAAATGAGGGTCTTAACGATCGTTTAATTTATAACAACTAAAAATACACCACTTATTTCGATACACTATACTATCATTCTACAAGTTGGCGCAGTGGATACGACGGCATCTTGAAGCGCTTGATGCCTTGAGTTCGATCCCCACATACACCTAGCACTTTTTGTGTTTTAAAAACTTCTTTCCTTGCCCTACGGACATAAAAAGTAATAAAAACACAAGAGATTGTTTAGTGCCGCGTAAAATAACCACCATATTATTGCAATGGATAATATTGAGCAGCAGAATGTTACGTACCCGGCGCATGAGGCGATCTGTGTCATTCCACGAAATGTCTAATACATACATTATTTGACTCAACAATGTTAAGTTTGCCGGACACCTCTATTAATACGCACAAATCCTGTTGTGAAGATCTACGTTATAAGGTTGAGGCATTAACTAATAATCTTGTAACTGCGAACAATGAAATAGACAACTTACATGACGAAATTAGCAATCTAAAAATCGAATTAGCCAAGTATTTGAAAGTTGTAGAAGTGTATAAAATAATGGATTGCTCTGATTCATCCAAAACCTTATCAAATAGGAAGAAGAAAAGATTATCCATGCACGACAAGAACAGATCAACTCTCATAACTTCGTCTCCTACACAAAACGTTGCAGTATCTCCAATGACTAACAAATATGATTTGGATCATCGTGTCCAGGAGTCTCCTGCTATCAATAACATGCTGACAGAAGGCACTAGAGCATCATCACCATCAACTATCCTAAGCCCAGGACCTGTGCATGTTATTAAGTTAAGCGCAACTGCTCCTCCACAGGAAGGTTTATCGACTACAAAAATGACGTCAACCAATAAGACCGTACCTGTACAGCGGAAAAAGGTCATTGTATTAGGTGATGACCAAGGACGAAATGTCCGATACACCTTACAAGCCCTCCTGGGTAATGAATTTCAAGTATTTTGCTTCTGGAAACCTGGTGCTAAAACAACAGACGTTTTAATGAATCCTTATAACTTTGATTCCTTAACGAAAAATGATTATGTAATTATATTGTCAGGCACTAATGATACCAATCCTCTGGATTTTCAAATTGACCTTTTGGTTTAGAACTATTAAAAATGCCAACGTTATTGTATCAGAAGTCCCTTTCAACAATCATTTAAATGAACGGAGCTTGAACAGTTTGCTACGCCACGTATGTAACAAATATAATGGTCTATTTGTGAATATGGGACATTGTCAATCTGTACCACGACGACAGAGCCATCTTACTGTCAATATTTGTCGATACTTATTGAAAGAAATATTACATATTGATTTTAAAACTAAAGTAACATATACTGAGCAAAATCAAGTTCACCGTAAACTAATGAGTGACCAATCAACTCAAACTTTTAACATACCTGGAGACTTTGTTATAACTGCCTGTGACAAATCGACTCAAACTTGCGACATTCCTGACGATCATATTAATAACTGCGACTTGTCTGTAGTGTAGTAATTTTTTAATATTTGACGACGCCAGCGATGGCGGAGCGATAGGGTCGTCACCATCTTGGTTCGGTGGTAGAGGGTTCACTGTGTAGGTGTCGTTGAATTATAACACAACGTGTAAATATAACCTCACATTTAATCAGTAATCAAAACTAACACACTTGATAAACAATACCAAGTGCCAATAATAATTTTACTAGGCAACCGACAGTTTCGTTTTGGAGAAGTGACTCGGTCGGTGCCTCGATGCGAAGTGACCGTTCGACAATCCACACTTACCAAAACGACTCTGTCCACGTGCCGCCATTACAAAAATAACGTCACGGCGGCGTTTGCCCCTCTACTACAATAATCAATTGAACAACTTTTGTTAGAACGATATCGTTGTCCACGACATATTTATTTTTTATTTTTTTGGTGTTACTACAAACGAAAATAGTTCCACTACAATCCACTACTAACCGAAAGCTATCGAAAAACCCAAAAAAAAAATTTTTTTTTTAAGGTCGGGTGCCAAGTTTAGACGGGTAATAACCCTCCCGACCCGTATCCTCCTTCTGACATCCCTTCTCCCTCAATATCTGCTTACGCTCCCTTATTACCGAATTATCCGTTATCCCAACTCGCCAATGTTGCTTGCAGCATAGCAGACACGCAAAGCTCATCCAATCCGTCACGCAAACGTCCAGTTGACGATGTTAATATCACAAGCCGTCCTACGAAGCAACAAAGAGCTCAAGTTGGTCGTACTAAGTACTCAGCGACAGATAAAGCGTCTTTCCTAGTCCACGTATCCCGCACGGAATCCCATCCTAATGCTAATACAACACTCCATCCCGTTACATTCAATCAATCAATCAATCATTTATTTTGTCAAACATAGGTATTTATAGATAGTAGTTTTTAGAATATGTGCTCTATGCTTTGCTAATATATGGCGTACAAAATTACATAAACATATTTGGTTACAAATTTAAGTGGCATGTCAACAGATTTATTTTTATTTATTTATTTATTTTAATAATCAGATACCTACAATATAAATTAAAAATTGAATTTCAAATATAATAATAATAATAATATTCCACAACTATCACACAACGCCATCTAGTCCCAAGCTAAGCAGAGCTTGTGTTATGGGTACTAGACAACTGATAAACATACTTATATATTTCTAAATACATACATATTATAGATAAATTACACCCAGACACAGAACAAATGATCGTGCTCATCACACAAACATTTGTCCTGGGTGGGAATCGAACCCACGACCTCCGGCATAGCAGTTAGGGTCACTAACCACTAGACCAACAGGCCAGTCAATATGTTTATAAGTTATCTTATATCAAGGATCGAATAACTCAACTGCGTTTCTGTAAGTAATTAAAGTTTTTATTGTTTTACAAAGAAATTATTTTATTTTATTTATTTTATTTATTTAGGGACAATAAACAGCTACAATATGTGTTGAGACATACCAAAAATAATTAAAAAATTAACAATATTGCAGCCCACTACATTATCCGCATATTAACAACTGATAATATGATAATGAGTGTCACTAGATAGGCAAACACAATAATAATAATTACATCACATAAATAACAAAAACAAATCAAAATTAAAACGTAAAATAAATTAAAAATTAACTATAATAAAAAATAAAAAAATAAATTATTAATGCAAATTAATTAAAAGTTCAAATTGATTCAATTGCTTGGCAGTAGAGTTACAATAAACACAAAAAGAAAAACATATAAATAATAAAATCTAGATTAGCTCACATTCCTAATGACATTATCGATTCATAATAACTTTCATGACATTGTATTTAAATTTAGATTTTGAGCACAAAAAAATATCAATATCAACAAAATTACAATTATATTATGATTCAACCATTCGACGGACAGGGGAGCGCAAACCAGAATTAGTTCTACAGGAATTGACAGCAAATAGGGTACCAGCACGAGTACTACGGATATTAACGGTGCGTGGGACGACATAGCAAAGTCTGCTCGTGAGATCAATACAATCGAAATCACCATGAACAATACCATGCAGTACAGAGGCCTCTAGATACTTACGTCTAGATTCTAGGTTGACTTGCCCATATTTATACAGTAATTGAGAGTACGACAAATACGCTTTATGGCATCTATAGTGCATGGCTCGCAGAAACTTGCGCTGGACTTTCTCGATCTCGTCTATATATTTATGGTAAAACGTGTTCCAGATAGGGACGGCATATTCCAATTGAGAGCGTACTAGGGTTTTGTATAGGTACAGGTACGTGGAGACCCGCTTAAACTCAGTGGACGACCTCATAACGAAACCATACATTCTAAATGCCTTATTTATAATTTTTTCCACATGTTGGTTTAGGGACAGCTTATCATCAATCAACACACCGAGATCTCTCACAGTAGATACATTACTGAGTACTTTGTCATGCAATGAGTATTTAAAGTTAATAACTGCTTTATTCTTTGTGAAATTGATGCAATTGCACTTGGAGAGGCTAAGGTGTGTTATTGCCTAGACAGTAGTCAGTAAGTCTGTCGAGATCTTGTTGGAACAGTCGACAATCCTCTACAGTTTGAATAGACCTATAAACTTTTAGGTCATCAGCGTATACAAGAAAATTAGTATTTTTAAAACATTTTTCGATGTCATTGACATACAGAAAAAACAAAAGTGTCCCCAAAATGGAACCTTGTGGAACACCCGAGGTTACATGCACTACGTTAGACTGATGACCATTCACGACAACCCTTTGTGTTCTATTTTTAATATAGGATGAGAACCAGCGAAGCAAATTTCCTCGTATACCGTTAAAAGCAATCTTATTCAGTAGGATTACATGGTCGACCTTGTCAAAAGCTTTCTTGAAATCTGTATAAACTGCGTCAACTTGTAATCGCTTGTCCATATTTTCAAAAAGATAATTGGAATAAGTTAATAAATTAGAAACAGTTGAACGCCTCTGAACAAACCCATGTTGCTCTGGGATGATGACACTATGTAAGATTGGATAGATTTCATTGTGCACGAGTCTCTCAAAAAATTTTGACAAAGTCGACAGAATCGAGATAGGCCGGTTGTTTAGAAATTAAACAAACTCATCAGTTAGGTAAAACTTGATGTATATATTTTCTTAAACTTTAAATGAATCGTGACACTATTATATATAATGCGGTCGGTCGTCGTTCGCGGAGTGGCGGGCGGCGCACGGCGTGTCGTCGCCTGCGCTCGCGTCTCGCCCCTCGTCCCGCTCTCTTCCCTCGCTCGTCCTAGTGCGGGGCGCGCACATCTTCCCGGGCCTTGAAAGTGGCTTTCAATGATCTGCTTCGGCGTTGGCTGTGGGAACCAGTAGTGTATTATTGGGCATTCTATACCACTATCGGCAAGTCGCTCGGCGAGTGCGCCTCGCTGCCGACAGTGGTATAGAATACCCAATAATCGTCACTCGACTCGACTTTCCACTCGACCGATAAACTCGAACGAGACACGTTGTGACTGAATGCCCAATAACATACGATCAACTCGACTGTCTTGTATATTACTGTACAAGCTAGTTCAAGACACGCTTCGCTGTCGATAGTGGGTTAGAATGCCATACACTGAAAATATTTACAACGAATACATGGACACATTTAAACCTATTGAACAAAAAAGTGTTAAGTTTGATGTGTGTTGTGTGTATTTTTAGTATATTATTAGGCATTCTGTCCCACCTGTCGCGCAGTCGAACAGGTTCGCCTACGCTCCGTTGTGACTGAATGCCTAATAACATACGATCAACTCGACTGTCTTGTTGCTTCCGCGGCCAGTGGGACGAAACGACGAAACGATGATCGCGAAGAAGACAGTGTAGTGGCAAATCGCTTCGTAAAATAACATTAGATAAACATATTGGGGAGGTAGAGCGGAGAGCAGTGGTGGTCTAGTGGTAACGGTTGCGACTTACAAGTTGTAGGTCGTGGGTTCGAACCTAGGCTAGCGCGTTACTTTGTGTAAATTATTTCATTACCACTGTTCTCTGTGAGAGAAACCTTTGTGCCAGTAGTGGGAAAAAAAATTACAAATTGAAATCTTATAGGTAATCATAAATCGTATTAACCTAACCTTCAGGATCTTTTCACCACTCAATATCTAAGTATTATCATATCATGTATAGTATTATAGTAATATCATGTATGTATGTGTGTATGTCAGCATATGGACGTATCGATATAAACACATTTTTATGACGACCATACGGTTCTTTTATAGTCTTAAGACGCGGAAAACTTTGCTAGCGCGATGTAGGATTTGATGTTTTTAGTTCATCCGATGTGTCATAGATGGTGCTGTAGTACTTTTTGGAGTATATACTCAACAAGGAATCAGCCACGCGAATGCGCTTGAATTTTATTACCTAGCTGTCCAGAGTTGACAGTGTGCCTAGCATAACGATAGATGGCGTTGACAGCGAATTAGATCTCACTATGGTTTCGTTACCGTTGTTAGAATATCTCATTTTTCAGTGTAAATAATTAAAAAATAAATACTTTTACTCATTGTTAATCAGTTTGTTGATCACAGTAATCATGAAATTTGTTAAACAACCACAATCGCTGCAAGTAAACACAGTTTGCGATGATTTTTATAAAACTAGTTCGCGTCATGGAGAATTGTTACCTAATTCAGTACGATGTATCATTTGTGGACCATCGAATTGTGGCAAAACAAATTTACTTATTGGACTTCTTATACATGAAAACGGTTTAAGGTTTCAAAATGTTTATGTCTACTCAAAAACCTTACACCAACCTAAGTACATTTTTTTAGAAAGAGTTTTGCAACGGGTGCCTGGTGTTTCCCTCCAGAAATATCAGGGAAATGAGGAAGTACTAAGCGTCCAGGACGCAAAACCCAACTCCGTGATTATTTTTGATGATGTTGCTTGTGAAAATCAAAGTAACATGCGTGATTATTTTGCGATGGGAAGACATAAGTGCATTGATTGTTTCTATCTAAACCAAACATATAGTAAAATCCCTAAGCAGTTAGTAAGAGACAATGCGAACTTAATCATAGTTTTTAAACAAGATGAAATTAATTTACGACATATTTATGAAGAACACGTCAACACTGATATGTCATGGATTGAATTTCGTGAAATGTGTTCGAAAATATGGAGTGAACCCTTTAATTACGTAGTAATTAATAAGGATTGCTCTAAAAATAATGGATGTTACAGAAATAAATTTGACACTTTTGTTGTCTTTGATTAAAAATACTAATATTTATGACCGGTACCCTTGCGATATCATTATTCTTCAGACAACGCTTAATCAATCACGAACTTTTTTTTTGTTATTATGGAAAAATCACTGAAAAGACAAATAGTTGAAGCTGCAGAAGCTGTTAAGAAGAAAGTGCGAAAGATGAGAGATGTTGAGATTAACAATCAGCAAGCGCTGGAATCAGTGTTCAAGCCGGTAACAGAACCACTCAACCTAATTGCTAACGTCAGTAAGCAGGCTTCTCTCCTCCAAAATATGGAAAATGAAGAAACCGAAGTTCCGTTTATCGATGAAACTTTGCAAAAAGAAGTCCCTATTAGTAAAGAAAGCAATGATAACAACTACAATGAAGACGAATATGAATCTGATATCGAAAGTGATTCTTCGTATAAATCATTATCTGAAAACAACCAGGCATGTGATATGTCATCCTGGTCAGTGTCCTCAGAAGCACTGAAAGATATTCCGTTTGGTGTCAGAGTAGAGGGCGGCAAATTGATGTTAGGTTCTGCTCGTGTAACGATCAGCGATGAGTATATCATCGTGGCTGGGCGCAAATATCGAAATACGCCTGGTTTAAAACAGTTGCTGCTGAAAAAGAACGTAGATTTAAGCATGGTTACAGAGAGTGATATGAAACATTATAAGTCGATGTTACTTGATACAAATGCACATCGACGAGACTATGAGCCTAGTAAACCAATAAAAAGTAATAAAGGGCAAAAATATTTGCAAATTATTAAGCCTCTATTCCAACTACGAAGTACAATTCAGGAGCACCAATCGAAGGGAAAAGGACTACCTTTAACAAAAATGTGGAAGAAAAACGTAGATTTTGTATATTGGGACGATCCCAATGAACTGGTGGATAGGTTAAAATTATTGATTGCATCTCGAGATGCTGGTAACACAGGATTAGATAATGAAATTATATCTATCATTGAAGAATTGCATGAAAATAAAGTTATAAATTAATAAATATTTTAAAATGTGTTTATTTTATTATCAACCTCTCGATACAATACACCTTAAACATGAACGTAGACAAATTCGGACACCACATTCACAAAAGAATGCGTTTTTCAGAGTTATTTGAGTTTAATGAGAATGCATTGTTAAAATTAGAAAACGGAGATTTTGATTTAAAAACATCAAGACTGAGAGGAATTAGATCTCCAGTTGAAGCAGACGATGCTGTGAACAAGGATTATGTAGATCGATTGAATGCTAACATGTTAAAAGAATTAAATAATTTGACTGTGGACAAGGATTATGTAGATCGATTAAATGCTAATATGTTAAAAGAATTTAATAATATGATTGGAACATTGCGTTCTCAAATCATAAAAGACACAAAGGGTACAGTACAGGCTACTTTAAAAGCAAAGATACCTGAGGTTTTAACTCATTTGCAAGATAAGTTTTATACTAAAGCAGAGGTAGATAAATTTCTCCAAAATAAATCTCCGTAATGGCAAAACAACAAATTGTTAACGAAATACACAAAGCAGCGAGAAGAAATTTCCTTCGACGTCCTGTCATTCTAAAAGGGATCGATGACTTGTGGCAAGCTGATCTGATGGACGTGCAAAACCTGAGAAAATATAATAAAGGTCATAATTACATTTTAGTGGTGATTGACTGCTTCTCAAAGTATGCTTGGGCAGAGTCATTAAAATCAAAAAATAAACTTGATGTTACTCATGCATTTAAACGAATACTGATTAACAGCAATCGCAAACCTGTTAATTTACAAACTGATATGGGAACAGAATTTTATAACAACTCATTTCAAACGCTTATGAAGACGTATAATATTAACCACTACTCAACGTTTTCTACCAAAAAGGCTTCGATCGTGGAGCGACTGATTAAAACTCTTAAAAATAAATTATATAAATATTTTAGTTTGAATGGAAACTATAAATGGTTAGGTTTACCATTAGAAGTTACGTTAAAGACTTATAACAACACAAAACATCGTACTATTAAATTTAAACCAATTGAAGTAAATAAATCTAGTGAGTCAGTTATAAAAGAAAATATTAAAAAACCCTTAAATCATGTAACCATTCGTAGAAAACCT
This sequence comes from Diarsia rubi, assembly GCA_932274075.1. Lineage (NCBI taxonomy): Eukaryota > Metazoa > Arthropoda > Insecta > Lepidoptera > Noctuidae > Diarsia > Diarsia rubi. Next base: position 3,372,190 of record OW026434.1, on the reverse strand, counting down.
AAGTTCAAAGTAGGTGACTTTGTTCGTATCAGTAAATACAAACACAATTTTGAGAAAGGTTATACACCTAATTGGTCAACGGAAATATTTACTATAAAAAAAATAAATCATACCATACCAGTAACATATCATATACAAGATCAGCGAAAGCAAGCCATATTGGGAACCTTTTACGAGCAAGAACTTCAAAAATCTTACTATCCTGGTATTTATTTGGTAGAAAGGGTTTTAAAAAGGAAAGGAACAAAAATGTTTGTGAAATGGTTGGGTCTAAACAACGAAGAAAACAGTTGGATCGACAAAACTGCAATAGTGGAATAAAATAATTATATAAAAGTTAATTTTGCATTATTTCTTTCATTACACTTTAGACAATGCAAGGAGGTGAACTTGTTAATACCTTAATTAATAATCTACCGTTCGAACTTCATCTACCCGGCTACAATTATTGCGGTCCGGGAACAAAACTCCAGAAACGTTTACTACGAGGTGACCGAGGTGTAAATAAGCTAGACGAAGCTTGCATGCATCACGACAGTGCATATGCAAACCATACAGACTTACCCAATCGTCACAAAGCTGATTTACAACTACTAAATATGGCTAAACAAAGACTTAAGTCGAACGATGCAGGGAAAGGTGAAAAACTTAGTTCATGGTTAGTGAGCAAAGTTATGAAAGCCAAACTGAAATCTGGTGCCGGCGTTAAAACTTTTAAAAGTTTCGTATCAAAAATAAGAGCGAAAATAAAGAAACTGAAAGGAAAGGACAGTAAAACTTTAATTAACGCTGCTTACTTAGCAGCAAAAAAAATATTTCCAAAAATTCAGAAAATTCGAGTACCACGAGTGATACCCTTACCAAAGACTGGAGGTATTCTACCTTTAATCCCAATTTTTGCGGGCTTATCAGCATTAGGAACTTTAGCTGGTGGTGCGGCTGGTATTGCAAAAACTGTTAACGATTACAAAGCAGGTCAGCAAAATTTACAAGAAACACAACGACATAATAGGGCTATGGAGTCATTAAAGTTAGGCCAGGGCTTATACATTAAGTCACATAAAAATGGAAAAGGTTTATTCGTAAAATCTTCAAAAAACTGAAAAATAAGCTACCTAATCGTCCTCTAACTAATGTAGACATCCAAAGGTATGCACGCAACATCCCTCACTTTCGAGGAGTGTATATGAGAGATCAGTTACCAAGGACGCCAAAACGGATTGAATGCGGTATTGTTAACTTGGACGATTATAAGAACGAAGGGACGCATTGGGTAGCTTATGTAAAAGTATGTAATTATTGTGAATATTTTGATAGCTTTGGAGATTTGAAACCTCCAATGGAATTAATACGATATTTTAAGAATTGTGATGTTATTTATAATTATACAAGATATCAGAAATTCAACACTGTAAATTGTGGACACTTATGTTTAGAATATCTGTGGACTTTCTGGAATAAAAACGTATAAAATTTATGCTTTTCTTTTATTTCAATCATTTGCAAGATGTCACTCACATTATCGATAACTGGAAACTCGTCAACTTTATCTACTTACTATCCCAACACGTTGCAACTATATGAACAGTATGAGTGTGCCTTACTGCATTTCGCAACATTTAATTCGATTCCGAACATTGACAAAACGAATAATAAATTCTATTATGGTTCTAACGAAGTTATTGAAATACCAGAGGGCACCTATGAATTGCAAGATATTAATGATTATTTGAAATCTGAAATGAAAGATGCATCAATCAAACTACAGTGCAATAACAATACTTTAAAAGCTGCTGTATATTGTACAAAAGACATAAATTTTAATAAAGAAGGTACTTTCAGGAATTTATTAGGGTTTAATAAACAGATCTTGAAAGCAAATAAATGGCATGAGTCACAGTTGCCAGTCAACATTTTACCTACAACAGTGATCAGGATCGAATGTGATATTGTAAGCGGCTCGTACACAAACGGAGAACCGAGTCACATTATCCACGAATTTGCACTCAACGTGCCTCCCGGATATAGGATTATAGAAATCCCAAAAAACGCGATATACTTTCCAATCAACCAAAACAACATTAGCTGCATACATATCAGGCTGTTAGATATAAATAACCGCTTAATAAATTTGCGCGGTGAAGAAGTGCAGCTGTATTTGCATCTCAGAAGAAAAAAATGATCGACTACAATAAATATGTGCATCAGCAAATCAAAAATATCAGTTCCGCTCAAGCTTCCAACCATATAAGAGCTCGGCCTAAGAAGAAAATAAAATTAACTAAAGACAACAAGGCATTTCTCAAAGCGATCGGTTTGCTAAAATGAATATCTTAGACGTTTTATCCGCTCCGACTTACGACAACACGGTTGAAGGAATCGAATTTCATTCTTACAAGCCCTACGTAACTAGTTTCAATAGGAACGATGAAATTCGCATACCCATTAACCAACAAGACTTGTATATACTTCCGTCAGCTAGTACCTTGTATTTGGAAGGAACTGTTAGCGTAAGCAAAAAAGATATGAAAGAGAAAGACACTAGTGTTAATTTTACGAATAATGCTCTACTTTACCTGTTCCAAGATATAAGATACGAGCTAAATGGAGTGGAAATTGATAGAATAAAAAATGCTGGCATAACTACCACCATGAAATCGTTAATATCAATGAGTGAAAGTGAATCAAAGATATCTAATGCATGGGGCTGGAATATCGATGGTATAAAAAATATAAATGGAGGTAGGTTTTCCGCTTCTATACCACTCTGTAACATCATCGGTTTCGCCGAAGATTTCAAGAAAGTCGTGATAAATTGTAGGCACGAACTGATATTGCTACGAAGTAATACTAACCTGAATGCGGTCAAACTTAACACCGGTGAATTTGTAGAAGACGTTCAAATAAATAAAATCATCTGGCGTGTACCGCATGTTAAAGTGTCCGACAAAGAGAAAATAAGTTTGCTAAAACTGTTAGAAAAAGATCGACCACTCCAGATGATATTCAGAAATTGGGATCTGTACGAATATCCAGCTTTACCTAAAACTACAAAACATACCTGGTCTATCAAAACTTCCTCACAAATAGAGAAACCAAGATACATAATTATGGGCCTACAAACAAATAGAAAAAACAATTCAAGTTCAGATATGTCTCAGTTTGATCACTGCCATGTTCGCGATGTTAGAGTATACCTAAATTCAACTTACTTCCCGTATGAAAACCTAAATGTCAGTTTTGCGAATAACAGAATCGCTTTATTATACGAGCAATACATTCGATTTCAACAGTCTTATTACGGACGTCGCACACAGGCGAAAAATCAATAAAAGTCGGACAAAACCTAAAAATGTAAAAGTACTCCAAACAAATAAAAACCTGTCTTACCGATAAGCTTAATAAACAATACACGCTACCTGCGCACGCGGCGCGATCCTTTTGTCCTCTTCTCGCCTGGGTATCAGTCCAAAGTTAGACTTGATCAACAGCGGATGTGTTTACGAGTGAAAGTTTTGGTTTTAGTTATTACGATTTTGATAATTGGCTTCGTGATCGTCTTTGTTTTTTCGATGGATTCAGGTGCAGGAGGTAATGAACTACTTTTTAATATCTACTTTTGATAGTAATGCTTGCTATTTTATAATTAAAAAAATAATGACTTTGATATTGTATTGTTTTGCATATTTTTAAACTTCACAAAAGGGTAAAGTGTAACTTCCCGAGAGATCCGGCTTTGATATTAGCATTTTTAGAGAGTATGAACTTTGTTTATCAATATACAATCACATTTTTAAGCGACCGTAAGCGACGCTTTAACAAAATTATCTTTTTCATCGACCACTTCTGTATTGGACACAGTCTACGTAAAACAAAACAATGTCTTGCTTGGAATCGGTTACTTCATTAGTTCTAAATATTGGTTTGATATTGTTTTAGGGTCAACTGACGAGGAAGTGAGCTTTAGCAGAATGACTCTAATTGCTTACTATAGGGAGGAAACTTCCAAAAAAGAGACAGACAAAATGTCTTATCTGGAACAAAAAGTGCAATGTGCTCTGAAAGTGAATGAACTTAAAGATGAAATAAAGGAGTCCCTAAGAAGATTGGTCAGTGATTATAAGACAAAACTACTTCAATCACACAGAAATTTTTCAGATGGGAAGATGATAAACGCCTTAACTGACACGAAATCTGCCATGCGTTGCTATATTTGTAAAGTCACCTCGAAAGACTTCAACAGAATAAAATTCTGCATGTCGAAACCGATCCCTGAAGAAAACCTTAATTACGGTGTTTCATCGCTACATGCCTGGATAAGGTTTGCGGAGTTCATATTGCATCTAGGCTACAAACTAAAAGTTGCAAAATGGCAAGCAAGAGACACACATAGTCAATCCGTGGTAGCAGCTGAAAAACGAAGACAGACAAACCAAGACAGGGTGGACCTCCACCCTGTCTTGGTTTGTCAACATGTAACCCAAGTTTTTGCCAAAATTCTGTTTGTATGCGACGTTTTTCAGCTGCTACCACGGATTGACTATGTGTGTCTCTTACTTGCCATTTTGCAACATCGACTGATGGTAATACTACACGTGCCATTTTTCAGCATGCAGAAGAAGTTGCTGAAATAACAGGTGTAAATCACCGGCTTATAAATCGACTGCATACCATTTTGAAAGTATTGTCTAGTGGTTACAAAATCAATGCAGTAAAATTCAAGGTGTTTTGCACCAAAACAGCTTTTTTTTTTGTGATGAATTACCCATGGTATTGTATGTCAACAACACTTCACAAGGTACTAATACATGGGTCAAATATAATAGAGAATTCTGAAATAGCCATAGGGTTAATGAGCGAAGATGCACAAGAAAGTCGAAACAAAGATGTGCGAAAATACAGAGAGCAATTTTCAAGAAAATTAGCCATGGAAGACACTTTTAAAAGACTTATGGTCTCTTCCGATCCCTTTATATCAGGACTAAGGAAATTAATCGCAAAAAAATCTGTTTCTATGTGCCCAGACTTTTTAAATCTATTGGATGAACCAAATATTACTGACGATGTATAATAAAAATGTCAAAAAATTATATATATGAGTTTTTCATCACATACCAACCCTTATGTGCCCATTTTCTTGAATATTATTGAATGTTTAGGTTTTGTCCGACTTTTTTTGATTTTTCGCCTGTGTGCGTCGCTCGGAACCCTTATTAAGTGAGAAACAATTTAAAGATTTGGCGCCGCTGTTTATCATAGATTGCTCTAGACAAGCTGATAATGTAAAGACAGGTCCTATTGTGGATGTACGAGTGGAAATTGAAAGTGATTCGGACATACCAGATCAAACTTCTGCATATTGTCTTATATTGAACGACTGTATAATTGAGTATAAGCCGCTGAGTAATACTGTGAGAAAAATATCATGAATCCGAATACTATCATATTAGATGTTCAAGGGTTTAAAGACCTGTACAATAATTTTATAATAAAAGAATTAGCTTTTGCTACTCGTGATTATACTCAAACATTTTTAATAAAACCACCATACTTGTTTAAACACTTAACAAGTGACGAAAAGAAACAGGTTATATGGTTGGAAAGAAATAGGGGTATTTATTGGAATGAAGGATATATTGACTATAGAGAATTTCGACGTATAATCGTTCCATATCTAGAAAATAAGGAAATCATTGTAAATGGTTTGGAGAAGGTGAATTGGATAAAAGATCTTTGTATGAATTGTACAGTATCAGACCTTGGCAAAGAACAATGTCCTAATTTCTCTGCTTTGCATAAAAAATACTGTGAAGGAAGATCTAATTTTAATTGTAATAAACATCTGAAGCATTGTGCGCTTAAAAATGTGCTTTGTTTAAGGAAGTATTTAGAATGCGCATGAAATGTATGTACCTACTAATGTGTGTAATGTAGATTATTAGTTTTTAGGCTTTTTAAATAAAAATCAAAATAAGTTAAATATGCTTTTATTTTGCTAAATACCCCCCATACTTCTCTAAATAACTCAACACTACACAAATTGAAAAGAAATATCTTAATAAAATTATAAATATTAGTTTACACAAACGATTATTAAAAGTCAGTATCTATTAAAGATTTCGATATTTTCTTAACTAAAGACTCAGTTTCGTCCATAACACTGTCGATAGCATCTTGAACAATATATTGTGCATTTATAATAACGTTCTCACTGTCACTATCACTGTCTATGTTTTGAGGATTGTTATTACATAGATCTACGACTGAAATTTTTATTAATTTAATCCCTCTTCGCTGTAGTCGACTCATAACGAAGGATTTGGTTGGTTTTAGCTTTTTCGACTTTTCCCTGCACCGTTTTGGTTTTTTATCTTTCGTGACTTGTTTGCTGTGCTCGGGTTCGCTGCGAAACATCTCAGAGAATCCTTCGTAAGGATCCTGAGCATATTGGCTGAACACAATCTCGGATTCAGACATCTGGAACAAAAAATAGATAATATAAAACACTAACCAGTTAGTATAGCGGTCAAAGCGCTATAATTAGGTTTCTATCGAGGAATATTTCAAAACCATCCTGGAGTCTGGATTAGGTTTAGATTAGTGACAATAAATAGGCTCTGGCGAAATGTAAGTGCACTATTAACTCTGCCAAACGTAGTGTTATGTTTATGATTATTAATACTGCTGCAAACACAATCGTTAGACTTTACGAAACAATATAAAAAAAATCGAATTAAACATGTTTTACTTACCGACATGATTACGATGCACTCTAAAATTGTACAAGTACTCCAGGTGAGTAATATTTCGTAAATGACCTAAAAAATAATATTTATGCTATCACGAGTACCTACGTCAATATACAAGTTAAAACACGTTAACCATAAAAATGTTAACTAAGCACTTGTGTCTCCATGCCAAGGGTATTGAACTGTCGTATTATTTTTATGTACTGACAAACAGCGTTATGATCATATTACTTGAACGTTAGCTCTTTGAAAATCAGTCTTATTGTATTGCGTACATAATGCAATTTACGTGGTTGACATTATTATAGGTGCATGATGAAACTTGAGTCTCGGTTTGATTTCATATTTACCGACTTAAAAAGGATATTCTGTGTTCGACCCGTTTGTATGTTTGTAACTATAAAGTGACTTTAAAAAGGAGGATTTCTTAAAATAAATACAAACAACTTGGATACTTATAATCATTCATATTTTAATAATATCTATTTCCAATTTTACAAAATAGTAGAATTATTATGACTATAATAGGTACCAATATTATATTTATCATACATTAATTAGATATATTTTCTAAAACTAAAGTAAGATTATTACATACACAATGTAGGTATACATAATTAATACTAATTTTATTATAAAAAAAAATATAACCTACTTATATTATTTATTACAATACATTCTGAGTCTAAAAACCACATCTTAATTCTTTAAAATCGAAGAGTGACCCCAGGCTCTCGTTGATATTCGATCTACAGATATCGATCGTTTATCGTCATTGCTAGATAAAACAATTTTGTTGACGCTCCGAGTAAATATTTCGTGCTTAATTGATTTAAACATAACATTTTTTCTACGGATAACTCCACCATTAAATAAAATATTCTGATAATCTGTTATGTTCAAGTCCCTTACTACGCATGATTTTACTCCCTTTGCTTTTTTAATGATTTTATTGGGAGTTTTTATAGAGTAAAGTTTTGATCTCAAACCAACAAAATCAGATATATATTTTCCTTCCATTTCATCTTTGAACAGACCTGGAACTTTTTTGTTCATTATTGGTATTTTAAAATTATTTTCACCGTCATAGTTACTCGTGTCAAAATATTGCAAAAAACTAAACTTCAAGTCATGATAAAAATCATCAGTAAATATTTTATAAACAAATGAATCGGTATCTGTATAACACAACTGCACTCGGTCTTTATAAAAAGGCTTTACAATATTGTAATGGAAATCATACATATGTGACTTAGAAAGTTCTTATACAGTGAATCCAATGTATATAGGCTTATCTAAAATAATTTGATCAGGTTTCATTTGTATTGCAACTAAATTTTCAGATAGAATAGAAGCACTATGGAAATAGGGGTTGGCTACAAGTCTCTCGGCGGATATTAATTTCTTGGTTCGATTAGATTGATCGCACCATTGATTAACTAAATGAACGGTTACTCTATTTTCAGTATTTTCTAAAGTCTTACCAAAAACACTATTATTTAACAACTTAAAAAAGTCTTGTTCGAAGGAACTTTTTGCCTTTTGTCTTAATTGAGTGTTTAATTCTATGTACTGTTTTAAATACGGACTCTGTCTGAAAGTAATAACTCTGTGAACTTTACGTAATATTAAACCGTGTTCTAAACACTTTTTTAAATGAACATAATGTATTACATATTTGTACTTATTATACAAATTTGCAATTAATTTCTTTGTTTTACCTCCCGGGGGTATACATTTCTCAGGACAAAATGGTAAATCATTATGGTTATTGTGTAAATGATCAGGATACAAAAGATCGACTTCTAATATGAAGCCCCAATCAGCGTTATCCTCAACATTTTCAACACGAAAATTAGCTATTTCATTTTCACTGAGAAATCTAAAACTAGAATACGGTAAATACTGACACATGCTAAAGCCGTATAGATTATTACAATCTAGATATACTATAAAACACGAAGGCTGTGATGCATTATATTCTGGCATGTATTTATGATTCGCTTTTGCATACCGATGGGAACACATGCACAAGCCCCCTCGTATACCGCTTTGAATCATTCTGACGATAGCCAAGTCCGACACAAGTTCTAACTGGACACCTGTTTTTAGCAACATTGCATCGAAAGATAAACTAGGTGCAGTTATATAAAACGCAGGGTCGAGTTTGTAATATTGTTTACATGTTTTTCGAAAATTTTGAAATATGTCTGTCAACAAAAGTACATCTGTTTTTAAATATAGATCCGTATACTCGCCGAGGTCATTAATATTGAATTCAGCCCAAACAGCCTGAGCGTGATTATAATCTTCATCGCTAATATCTTCGTTGGTCAAAGAATTATGAAAACAATACTTAGATGGTAATGATTTTTGTTCGTAACATTTCCAATCGGTCATATAATCATACGGATATATACCTTTACGAGTCAGCAAACTAAATTGTCTCTCATTAGAAAAATGAGATCGAAGATTAACAAAATTTTCTACGTGCAATGTTTTAGCAAGTTTATCTAAACTTGTTCCTAAAAAGTTGAAAGAATCTAAAAATCTTATTTGTATAAACTCGTTATCAGCAATAGGTATATACTTTGTAAATGCTGTATATTTTTCCTTGTTCTTGGGTATTATTTTCATTTGCCCTGGAATTTCACCTAACGATTTTATAAATAAATGACAATCGTAGCCAGATAAATTATGGAAAAATATTGGAACGAATTTTGGTACTTTATGTTGCAGATAACAGTGTCGATGTGCTGCGCCTCGGTATCGACCTGTAATATGACAGTGATCCCTTACTCTATCGGTCAACAGTAAATTTTCACAAATGTAGCACTTAACAGAGCGTTTAAAATCGATAGCGTCTTCCTCTGTGTATATCATTGGCTCGCTTTTGCACAGAATTCTATGTATGGCTTTAACGTCTTCAGTAAGAAAATGTACAAATTTTGAAACAATCTTTTCCGCGATAACTTCTATAACCGTCAACCCTATCATTAAATGATGATACTACATTATAGGCGAACGCGGTCGGCACGTGGCGTTGTGAGTATGACGTATTAGTGGTGTCGAATTCATCGCCGGTAATCGGTTCGAGTAATGTTTCGAAATCAGCGTATATGACGAAAGGAATGTTTTGTTTTCTATCGTAGTTTTTAAACTTTAAAAATGATCCCTGTTCTGGTAAAACGGTGACAATTCCCCCACACAGGTGTGATTCAATTTGGCTGTGCGTTGGAAAAAACAATAAACATGTTTCGCAGAAGTACAGCTTACCATGATGTTTGGTCATCTGATTTCTGACTAGACGAGGCAAATCTTTGATAAGACAGTAATGAGAATTTGTGTTATTTTCTAAAAGTAATAGATGGATACTTTTAGATTTAATATTCGTTGATGTATACAAAGGTCCAATGATTGTCTTATCATTTTTTAAACCATACACGAATATATTCAGAAAGGAATTATTTTTCTCAAAGACAGCTATGTCCGAAAATGTGATTGGAAATGTCAAATCATCAATATTTAAAACATCCTGGAAGTAGGGATAAGACGAAACTCTGTCGGGATGTCTGGTTGTGGGGTACAGGGCCGCCACAACACACCATAAAAAGCAATACTCATCCTTATTTCGAATGTTCAAACAAGCTCTTTTATTTTTTATAAATTTTGGCAAAGGTATAAATTTAGATCCGCCGAGAGGTTGATATTTATTAATATTTAATTCTAAATGTGAATTGCATAAAAATTTCCAACCACTATCTCTCTCCTGAAACTCTTCAATTTTTTTTAACAGAAAATCAACTGCTGATTTATAAATTAAATCAAAATCGTAATTAAAATTAATGATAATGTTTTTCGTAGCAAATGATTTCATTTCCTGTTGATCATTTTTAAACATAAGAAAAGAAGAAAAAAGTTCAAAGTTAATTTTGACAGCTGTATGTTTCTGTAGTGACCGATCTATTAGATTTTTAACTTGTTCACTTATATCATGGAGAAACACTTCAGGGAAATTATTTATTTGTTCGCTAGTTGCAATGATCTTGTAACTTACGATTCGTGCTTTAAACGAAGAATTAATCATTACAACGTTTTTATAAATAGGGATCGCGCTTTTATTTTTATGAACATTGCTACGTAAATGACCAGACCATCGACGATTATCTACAAATACTTTGCAAACCGAACAGTGAGGCATTTTAATGTTACTTATTGAAATTAATTAATATACAATATAGTCACTTAATAAATGAATACTATATTATTAATATTATATTACTATGAATAGATTAATACTTACAAATAACATTCACGATCTTACCTACTATACATAAACAATCGAAGTAAGCAGCGTAGCAGAATTATCGAATACAGGTCCGTTTTGTTCACGTTCTCTTGTTTGATGATCACTTCTTCATTAACTAATCCTTCATCAAAATATTTCTGAAAAATTGAAAAAGGTAGGTAATTACTTATAGTGAAAAATATAATATATGTAAATAATATTTTAAGTAAAAATAATGATTTATTAATTACCTGCAATATAATTATGTTATAACATAGGTAGGTTACATAAGTTCCAATTTTATATAGGTAGTTCAAATGTGTAGATATTCTTGGGATCGCAATATTAAACCTCAGTTACTGATCACAGCTGTTTCAGGAGATGATAAGATCGTAGGTATACTTTTAATGTGTAATGTATGTGAGATAATTCTTTACAGGCCAGTCGGTAATTAATATTATGTTTAGGCAGAATGTATCTGAAATAAAAAATGGTTTTATTAGGTACCGATAAAGAATCAGACATTTAATTGTAAATTCTGGGTTGAAAAAAAGTCATACTATTATGTACTGATATTTGATAATTACCTGCACAATATGAAATGATTTATACATAAGAATATGTATCTGCTTGATCCAAATATGTGTATTTCAGCCCCCCACGATATACCGAACACAGTTGCTTCAGGAGATGAAACCGTTCGTATGTAGGTACTTTCTGGTGTGTGATCAATAAAATATTTATTTTTAATAATTGACTTAATTTTTCGGTGACGGTTTAGAAAGGTGCTCACTCCGAGAGACCTTTGAAATAATAAATAATATTTTATACTATATTTTTGTTGTCTACAAAGCATAAAAATATTTCATCATAAAAGTTATTTTTGCGCAAATGTTACACGTGTGCTTAACCTAATTATTTATTTCACATTTACAATAATCAGCTATTTTAGTTAGGGTTGACAATAACTTAGTAGGCATTCTATGTCTCAGCAATATACAAAATTTCGCAATGCATTATTACGATTAAAATATATTATAGCGTATCGATAGGCATTGATTTCTATGGTTTGACTCATGACTGTTAGTGTAGTTATGAGAACTATATTTTGTATTTATTTTAAGAAGTCTAGAAAAGTACTAGGTTGACGGCAATAAGTTCATCTTTTCTACACAAGACCTAAACGTAGATGATAAAATAAGTACCTTAGAAATATTTATTTACTTCTTTAAAATAATTACATCAATGTAGTGTGACGATTCCGTGCTCGCAATCATTTGGTCAGCCCTGGCTCATTTCGCTGCATCGACATTCGATGCAGCATAAAATTTTCCTTCGTCTTCATTTTACGAACATGTATAATACGACTATAGAAAAAGTTACTTTAACACAACAACACTAGATTGATTGAAGTGTTTTTAACATGTTTTATTTATAATTCGATTTTAACTTATAAGCTACAAGTATTCGGTTCAAAGTATTCGCAGTCTGCAAGTGCAACGAAGTGCTCTGTTATCATCGGTATACAAACAGTCTGTGTTACGTACAATATCAACGTCGACATTGTCGATAGCCACCCGCTGTCGTCATCACCAACCAAGTCATCAAACCGAGTGGAACTTCTGATTGAAAAATGTAAGTCTTGTAATCTGCTTATAATTTATAAAATAATTATGTTTGTTTGTGAGCGCGTTACTTTACAGATCACCCGATCTGCTCATAGCAGTCTTCCGTGCTTTGAACAGCATGTAAAGCCATCCATCCTGTACGCGATCTCTCTGAGGTTTTGCTATTCCATGGGAATGTGAGAGAACCAATGTTTGCGCACACAATTGTGTCCTATAGTATGCCCTGCGCAATGGACATTACTCCATTGAGATAATAAATAATAATTGTGTGACTAAATTTTCCCTATCTTTATTTCAGGTCAGACTCTGAGTGTGATTACTCGCAAGCATCGATCACTGGACAAAAAGTGAAGTCCAGTCGCAAACCGTCTGCAGACAGCAATGGGAAACGCAAGATGCAGTCACAATCAACAACCGCAGCTCGTGCCAGGTGAATATTGTTCTGAATTATAGCTTTGAAATTAAAACAGTAAAGTAGATAGGTACATATCTACTAACAAAATTATAATCGTGCAATTTGAATAAAGATGACAGTTTACTATTACATATTATTTTAACGAGTGCAGATTTTAGTATTTAGTATATAGTATTTAGTAGTATTTTATTTTAGTATTGATTTGATCGATTACAGTATTGATCAAAGTCGAGTCAGTTGTTATATTTTTTTACAACAGATAGTTTTTTCTTTGCGCATGCATCTCTCGTTCTAAACATAACTAATGACAGTTTCCGTTATTGTTTCAGTAAAAAAGTCAATACTGCCATCGACATATTCGGCATCAGTAACAACCGCGACATCCCACACAAAGAAGATTCATCGGATCACCTAACTTCATTCTTCGTGAACCGCGTAGCCAGCGGCTGTGAGCGCCGAGCAACGAGCACCGACGGGGAGTATTACATCGACTGTAAGGTGTACAAGGCTGACGACGCTCGCCTTACCGACTCCGCCGAGCTGTGGAAGAAGGCGCTCGTCCGAATGAAGTTCCAGACTGACACGGATTCTCCTCAGTGGCGAAAATTACAAGAGCTCGTGCGTGCGGCTGATATCATGTTTCCAGGCAAACCAACATTTTATGATAATTAAACCAAATACCGTACCTTACAGTTGTTTTTTATTTACAATAATAACCCGTTAACGCTTTTTTCACTACTTGTAATTTCGTTAGTTTGTTACAACCATCAACTCGTTCGCCAGTCTATGTTAACAGTGAATGCAAACTCGAGTGATCGGTCAAGTGCAGTGGTAAGTAAATGGTTGATTGTTCATCGTGCTCCCAAACGCGGCATACTGGCCAGCCGTATGGAAGATAGTGGTAAGGAGCAAGTTACTAGTCATTGGTCGAGTTAATGGTTCCTAATCAAGTACACGGTACAACAAACTGTCTCGTTCGAGTTTATCGGTCGAGTGGAAAGTCGAGTCGAGTGACGATTATTGGGTATTCTATACCACTGTCGGCAGCGAGGCGCACTCGCCGAGCGACTTGCCGATAGTGGTATAGAATGCCCAATAATACACTACTGGAACCTTTTCATCAGTAGTAGCTGGAAGGATACACATTTTATTAACAGCCCTCCTTAGTGTGCCTTTTGACGTAAACACGTCGGCAACCCTGCTGATGCCGTCTTTGCCAGGATATAACTGACATATACGGCCAAGCTTCCAGAGTAGTGGGGGAAGATTGTCCTCTTTCAGGATCACCAGATCGCCCACACGGAGCTCACATTGCCGTGTTTTCCATTTGGAGCGCTCTTGTAGTTCGGCAACGAACTCTCGGCGCCATCTTTCCCAGAATTGCTGTCGCAGCTGCTCAATGTATTGGTATCTGTTGGGGTGCTTGCAGGTGATAGGCAGCGATGGTACTGAAGTGAGAGGTCGCCCAATGAGAAAGTGCCCTGGGGTCAAAGGAGTGGGGTCGGTTGGATCGGATGAGAGAGGAGTAAGGGGACGTGAATTTAAAATAGCTTCGACTTGTGTTAGTAGCGTCGCGAGTTCCTCGAATGTCAGGGAAGCATTTCCCGCTACACGCTTCAAATGATACTTTGCGGATTTCACGCCCGCCTCCCATATGCCTCCAAAGTGAGGTGAGTATGCGGGACTGAACATGAACTTAATGCCTTCGTTGTTTGCATAATTAATAGCTGACTCACGACTGGACCTGAGTATCCTTCGTATCTCATTGTTTGCGCCCCTGAAATTGGTACCATTGTCGCAATAAATAACACTAGGTTTGCCTCTCCTAGAGACGAACCTTCGCAAAGACAAAATGAATGCATCAGAGCTCATATCGCTTACTAATTCTAAATGAATCGCTTTGGACGAGAGGCACACAAATAAACATAAGTAACATTTTGAGATACGATTGCCTTTACCTTTGCGGCTAGAGATCATAAACGGACCAGCAAAATCAACACCACACGAGTAGAAAGGAAACATTGAATAGCATCTTTCGGCAGGTAAGTTTCCCATTATAGGTTGTATTGTCTTCCCACGTAGGCGAATACAAACTATACACTGCTTTGTCGTAGTACGTGCTAAGTGCCTGCCACCAATAGGCCAAAATCGTTCTCTTATTGAGGCTAACAGATGTTGAGGACCAGCATGAAATAAACGTTCATGTTCGTTCCTTAGTATTAATTTAGTTAGATGATGTTTTCCATCTAAGATAATGGGGTGTTTTTTATCATAAGCGAATTCAGAGTTTTGAATTCGACCCCCAACTCTTAATATGCCATCTGAATCAATAAAAGGATTTAGAGGTAATAATTTTGACTTACGATTAAGAGTTTTGTTATTTTTAATTAATTTAATTTCCTCTTCATAGCTTTCTAATTGACTAAACTTAACTAACATAACTAATGAATCATTCAATTCCTTAATATCTAATGGTCCATTTTAGCATCTTTATTTTTACAGTTATTTAGGAAACGTTGTACATAAACATATATTCTCTTTAATCTATTTAAATTAGAATGTTTCTCAAAATGAATTATTTGGTTTGTAACAGCAACATGGCATTCAATGGTGTGCAAGTGTTTGATTTCAGGTAAGTTATTAGGGATTTGTAACTGTTTTTGTGTAGGCCAACAAGATGTGTCTTGACCGAGGAACGATGGCCCTTCCCACCAAAGGAGACAGGACTGCAAGTCATTAGGAGTCACCCCTCTAGACGCAATATCTGCAGGGTTTTGATCAGTAGGAACATGACAGAAGGTAAATCCAATCGCAAGTTGATTGATTTCATTCACTCGGTTACAAACAAATATTTTAAGATCCCTGGGTGGGGTGTTCACCCACCCTAACACAACCATTGAATCAGTCCATATAAATTTACAACTGATATTACAATTTAATGACTCTAATACCTTTGAACATAAACGTGCACCTAACAGGAAGCCACATAACTCCAATCGAGGTATAGTGGTTGGGTTCATCGGTGCAACTCGTGCCTTAGCACACAACAACCTGACTGTAACTTTCTTATTATAATTTACAGAACGCAGGTAAATACAGGCTGCATAGGCTTGTTGAGAGGCATCAACAAAACAATGTAGTTCTATATTACTGGGTGCCTCACACAGAACTCTCCTTGTAATACGAATATTAGTAAAATTTGAAAATTCCTTTAATAGTTTAGCCCAGTTTTTGCAAAACTCAGCAGGTACTGGATCATCCCAGTCTAGCTTAGAGGACCATAATTGTTGAAGTAAAATTTTAGCTACAATAGTGCAGGGACACAATAATCCTAAGGGATCGAAAACCTTGGAAGTAGTAGAAATTATTGACCTTTTAGTAATATTAGTAGAAGGCTGTAAGTCTGTAGAGAATTGCAGCGTATCAGCCTTGGGACACCAATTGAGACCTAATACACTGGATTCCTTGTTGAAATCAATAGGTTTTGAAGAACAACATTCATCATCAAATAATTGAGGGCAATTTGTGCGAAATTTCCTTAGTGGTAGGCATGCAGAATTAAGTATATTTACAACACCATGATAGATGTGCTTTAGCCCTTCTATGGTTTCTGACCCCGTATTTAAATCATCAGCATAAAAATCGTTTTCGATTACAGAAGCAATAGACCCATCCCTACACTCATTTGCCAGTTGTAAGAGGCACCGGGTACTTAGAAATGGTGCAGAGGCAGTACCATAGGTTACTGTATTCAGTTGTAAAACATCTATCGATTTGGACTTATCGTCACGCCACAAAATAAGCTGCAGATGGCGCTGCTGTTGCCCGATTTCAATTTGTCGGTACATTTTCTCAATGTCGGCTGTGAGAATGAATTTATGCTTGCGATATCGCAATAAAATAGATATTAAATCACTCTGCACTACTGGACCAATCATTTGAATTTGATTAAGTGATTTTCCAGAGCTTGTTTTAGAAGACGCAATGAATACTACGCGGTGCTTTGTGGTTTCGCTCTTTTCACGAATAACTGCGTGATGGGGCATATAGTACCCAAATTTTGGTCTAGTAATTTTAGTTAAATGCCCTAAATTTGCATATTCATCTATAAATGCTTTGTAGTCAATCTTTAAATGAGGATATTTTATAAATTTTCTTTCTAAACTCTCTAAACATTTTTTAGCAACATAGTAGGAATCCCCAAGTGTCCTTTCAGGTGCCTCTTTCATGGGCATTAACACAGAGAATCTACCATTATTTAGGCGAGATACATTTTGTATGAAATGATCTTCACAAAGTTGCTCCTCGTTAGAATATGTTTTTGTGGCAGGTAAGTCATCAATTTTCCAAAAATTTTCTAAAGAGTCCTTTATCTCCTGAGTGAAGTTACAATGAACTTTTGAAGTGGACTGACTACCTTGTATAGGGCCACTAATGAGCCATCCAAGCATGGACTCCTGTAAAACCGGTTTATTACTGCCTAACTTGATTAAATTAGAGCCAACTATATCCCAATATACATCTGCTCCTAAGAGAATGTCAACCTCAGCCGGGGAAAAATAGTTAGGATCAGCTAGGGTAATATTCCTAGGTAATTTTAAAAGTTCAGTATTAACTATAGAATTTGGTAAGATTCCTGTTATTCGAGGTACTACTAGACACTTAACATTTAATTCGAATGGTGTACATCTAGATTTAATTTTAATAAAACAACTTTCAGTAATATTACATGTAGCATTGTTGATCCCACAAACATTCACTGAACTACCGGGGTTGATTACTAGCCCTATCTTCCTTTTTAAATTGTTAGTGATGAAAGATGATTGACTACCTGTGTCCAGCAGCGCACGGGCTGTATATGTCTTATTGTTCATTGCAATTTGGACAAGCGCCGTACATAACAAAACCTGGTCATTAGATGCCACCGACAGTGACACAGGGAGAGAGGAAGATGTAGAGGGTTGTTCAGTGTCAGTAGAGGATGTAGTGTTACCCTTTGTTATATGTATTAATGTGTTGTGTTTCTTTTTGCATTGGCGACATACAGCTCTCAGCTGACATTGAAAGGCATTGTGGCCACTATGGAAGCAATTCTTACATAACTTTAATTTATTCACTTCATGTAGTCGCTCATCTACATTCATATTTTTGAATTTATGACATTCATGCAAGTGATGATTTTCATTGCATAAAACACAACTCTTATTTTCTTTCTTATCAACAGATGCAATAAGACTTTTAGATTGGGTGGTCACCCTAGGTTTGTGATCAGTTTGTTTATCAGGTCGACTACTCTTGAAATAGGCAGTCTCAAGTATATCAGCTCGACTGCGGAGGAAAGAATAAAATTGACTAAGTGAAGGAAAATCTGGAAGATTGCCCTTGTATTCTTCCCATTTTCTACTCGTGCGAATGTCTAGTCTTTCTGAGACTGTAAAAATTAAAAGTACATCCCACTGGTTAGTTGGCAGGCCAAGAGTGTCAAGAGCCCGCAAGTGTTTTGACATATGGTCAACAATAAACCGCAATGATTTATAGGATTCCCTTTGAATCGACTCTATAGTATATAATGCCTTGAGGTGATTATTAATTAATAGATTTTTATTATCAAACCTCTGACATAACAGGTCCCAAGCAACCTTGTAATTGTTAGAACTAAATTCTATGGATTTGATAACAACAGCAGCACTTCCTTCAAGCGCAGACCGTAGATAGTGGAATTTATTAATTGGTGCAATACCATTGTTGTCATCAATTACTGACTGAAATGTGTCTTTAAATTCTAACCAGTTCAGGTAATTCCCATCAAATGTAGGAAGTTTGATTGTGGGTAATTTTATGCCATTAAATGAATGGCAGATGTTGGTAGATGTATGGTTGCTATTTTCTTTATCAAAACTTTCTATTTCAGCCTTTTTCAGGGGAGAATTTGATAATACATCTTGACTTCTTGCTATTAAGTTAATAAATTGGCCTTCTAAAGTATCTCTTTCTTTAATTTGCTCTGTACCATCAGAATGCAACATATCTATTTTACCTTGAATATCCTCAAACTCATCCATAAGCAATTGAACTTTATTTAGTTTTATTTCTAATTCTCTGTATTGAATGGAAGAAATTTCTTTTAACTCAATTAAATTATTTAAATAGTCTGAAAATCTTGTAACACGTCCCTTAATAATACCGCGTTCTTTAACCAATTTAGTTATTTCGGCTTTGAGCTCTGCTTCATTCATCCTTCTAACTAATAGTCACCAATCCCAGGAGAACCAACAACGAAACAATGAATGTGCACTCAAACCTGTAAAATGAGCCGAAAAACTCAGGTCCAGTCGCTCGTGCTGGTGCTACAGCACGACACGGTGCTCAGGGCAGCTCGCGCCGAGCAGTCAGCTTAGGCCAGCAGTGCGCACGAAGCGCGGCACGCGACGGAACCAGCCACGTGGAGTGGCAGCAACACCGATGCGCTCCTCTTCACGGAGATTCGCTGAAATAGTCGGCGTGCGGTATTGAAATAACGGTATTAGCCGTTTGGCACAGGTATTTAGGTAGGTTATAGGCAACCTATGTGCTGTTTTTTAAAGTATGGAGGCTAGCCAATTGTTATTGCGTGGGATGAGATTAACTTAACCTATTCTGTTGAATTGGTGAAATTGCGTGCAAAGCGTGGGCACGTGCTCGTATTTTAAAGCTTGCTATGAAGTTGAAATTGCCACACGTGCTAATATTTTAGCATTACACCATTGAAAGCTAGAAACAATAAACCCAACACTCGAGTAGCAAGTCGGCCATTACACACATTGCGAGAAAACAAAGGATCGAGAGAATAGATAGGTAAAACTAAAAGGTTAGGAACAGGGCAGTACTCTCCTTGGTCTAGACCTCCGGTTCACGATGTCCCCAAAGGCTCCCGAAGCAGCATCAGCAATCCTGTTCTTCTCTCGCCCACACGTGGCTCGCTGCCCGCTGGGTGTTTTCTTTGGTGAAAATGGCGGCTCCCACGTTTGTGAAGCCCGCGAACTCGACGCTTTTGATTCACTTATTATTATTATTGCAGAAGCAGAATGTCCTGTCACGGTCGCCACTTTTGTTTAGAAATTAAACAAACTCATCAGTTAGGTAAAACTTGATGTATAATAATATATTTTCTTAAACTTTAAATGAATCGTGACACTATTATATATAATGCGGTCGGTCGTCGTTCGCGGAGTGGCGGGCGGCGCACGGCGTGTCGTCGCCTGCGCTCGCGTCTCGCCCCTCGTCCCGCTCTCTTCCCTCGCTCGCCCTAGTGCGGGGCGCGCTTACCGGTATTGCTCTACGTCATGTTTTGAGCCGCTCTTATGTACAGGCGTTATATTGGCCCGTTTCCATTCATCGGGGAAAACACCCTCACTTAAACATTTATTGTAAATGATAAAGAGTGGCCTACAGATACTGCCAGCGGCGGCCTTAAAGAACAAGGCTGGGTACCCATCAGGACCTGCACCTTTGGCAGGATCCAGTAATTTTAACTCCTTTAGTATTTTGTCTTCAGCAATATGCAAGTTATTGATCAACCCAGCGTTAGCATTACAGTGTGTAGGCGGGGTCCAGGCAGACAATGAAGGTGAACTAGGTTCAAATACAGACTTAAAGAAGTCTGAGAACATATCACAAATGTCTTCGGGAGCACTTGATTTAATGTTTTGATAGTGCATAGTGGATGGAATACCTGTTTTATTTTTGCGATTATTAATGTATGTCCAGAAGTATTTAACGTTTGTGGTAAGTTTGTCTTCTACTGATTTTATATAGTTTAAATAGCAGGTATTGCAGGCATCTTTAAAAATTACTCTGTATTCCGAGAACTCATTGTAGTCTTTGATGTTCTTAAATTTCTTCCATTTAACCCAGAGACGTTGTTTTCGCTTGAAAATTTTTATTAAATGTGCTGAGAACCAAACCGGAAAATCAAGTGTCCGGGACTTGACACATGGCACATTGCGTTTAATAATGCCACCGAGAACATCATAAAAGCGTTTCACGGCTTCCTGCGACGGAAGGTTCTCTAGCAAGTTCACCCATCCAATCTCACTGATTTGCTCATTAATTACATCATAGTTAGCTTTGCGAAAGTCATATTTAGTTAATGGTTTTCTTTTCAGAGCTTGTTTGGATATACATGCGGGGGCTGTAGCAACAAAAGGAGGATGATGTGTATCTATGGGTAGCAGTGAGTCTAATGGACGACTTAAAGTACAAGTGGTATTAGAGATAAACAAATCTAAAACTTTCCCATTAGCATTAGGTATGTTATTAAATTGATATGCATTCAGGGTTGACATGAGCTGTGCCAATTGTGAACATACAGGTGTCGTTCCAGAGAATGACGTACCAGCAAGTTGATATGCCCCGACCGATTTTCCATCTTTCCATGTAATTTCAGGAAGATTGTAATCGCCTATAACAAATATATCCATGACAAAAGGTTCAATTAACATGTCCTGAAGTGTGTCAAGGTGAGTAGTATATGCATCGGCAGTAGCCCAGGGTGGTATGTATACAGCACTAACTACATGCATTCTAGAGCTATCATCCTTACTCGGAATACCAACCGCAAGATGTTCAATGCTCATCGGTCGACCAGAAATGTCAAGTAAACATGACCGAAGTCTACGCGACACCGCGACCAGCACGCCACCACCATCACGCTTACGAGTTGTGTCGCGATCTCGGTCACAGCGGTACACAACATATCGAGGATCAACAAACTCATCGCTGGCAATCTATCTTCTATCTAAATATATGACGGAGGATGACCATCTCCATCATCAGTAGCACTCATGGTCGGTCCTCTTATTAACAGTGGGCGTCGGTGGGTAGTGTTGGAAGAAGAGAACAGACTCGTTTTCACAATCAAGTTATAATTCCGATACAATAATTACAACACAGGAGCACTAAATAGGTTCTAGGTACGTATCACAGAACGCGCGATGGTTTAGTAAGTAGCGCACGCGCCGACCGCCAACCGAGAAGTGTTCTCATTTCAAATTTCAAACTCGACGGCGCGCGCCCCACCAACTCCATCGAACGCCACTAGATGGCGCTGGCGTACTGGATACGACTCGATTGCGACACGGCCATCCTGCTTGCACACGTCCTCGTGTGTTGGTTACCCTGTAAACAAAATAGTCCACGAGAGAATTTTGCTTCACTCGGTCACTCCTGACCAAATTCAAGATTCATTGGGTAAGGAAATTTTAGATCTCTACAGTTTTATTTTAACCAATTCTTACTCTTTAGTTACATGGTAAAATTGGGAATAATCGAAAATACAACAATCACTACCCTAGGCCATGTACCACAATCGTTCGAATTAACCTTTAAAACTCTACTACAAAAAATCAACTGCCAAGCTTACAGAAACCCTCGAGTAAAACTTCTAAAGCCACGGCTCTCCAGCCAACCAGCAATCGCATTGCTCTCACACATCCAGCGCATGGATCAAAACTTCTGTACGCATATCCATTAAGTGGATCGCCCGTGTGCATCACCCACTGACTACACACTACGGTCTCTACAGACCCCGACCTCCGCCAGAGTTAAACGCACATCGCGCACCCACGGACTACTTGAGTTGCCTCAAGAGACCGATTTCTACCGGGCTACGACTACGTAATAACCACTGGTACGGTCGAACACAATACGGCCGATAGAATCCTTTACTCGACTTTCTATCACAACTTAAGCTTGCTCATCGTCATCAAATCAACATTATTCAACATCGACTGGTACATGACTCGCTGGCATCTTTCTTAACCTATCGTGCGCGTATTTGTAGGTACGCTTAGAATCTAAAGCCTTCAGCGTATAACGATCACCGTTCAAAATCTCAATTACTCTAAACGGACCTTTAAACTTTTGATCTAATTTATTTTGATTGCGTTCTTCGTTTTGTAACAACACAAAATCGCCAATCGCAAAATGTTGAATTTTAGCCTTTGTTTTGTCAAATCGGGTTTTGTCATATTCGGCACACTGCTTAATATTTTCGGACGCGCGCTCGCGAATTTCCTCTGTCTACATCGGTCTCTACATCGCTACACATCAACGATAGTGGTCTCGCGACTTTTCCTATTAAAAGCTCCAGAGGTGAAGCTATTCATGAACTCTATTCATCGTACAATTTAACGCAAGTTGTACATCTCCTATACAGTCCTGCCACGATCTGTTATCGCTAGTCTCTACAGCAGTTAGCATCGATTTAAGGACACTCATGACGCGCTCTACCTGCCCATTAGCACGAGGCGAACCAGTCACTATCAGATGCAAGTCGATATTCTTGCTCACGCAAAAATCGCTAAACTCTCTACTGGCAAAACAACGTCCTTGGTCCGCTATTATGCGAGTCGGAGCACCAAAAAGCGCTACACTCTTATTCAACGCGTGAATACTACACTTAGAGTCAATGTTCGTCGTATGGTAGAGCAGCTAGGTCTGATAATATTCGCTTCTAACAGTTCGTCCGCCAACATCCTATACGGTCGCCGTTGTACCGTGCGATTCGGATCATTGTAGGCAAACCGGTAATGAAAAATTCAGAAAACTGATTAAGCGTTTGCAAAAGCCTAGACTTATCATTGTCAGTTACATCCGTCGCGATAGCAGTTAAATCCGATTGAAGCGCGTTATCACTATTATGACTCAGCGAATTTACACAAATTACTCTCGTCAACGAAAGCTCCGTTGCCGTCATATTTACAGCAAAACCTCGATGCAAAATCTCACGACCTAACATGACGTCACTTTGCAAATAATTGTCAGGCAAAACATGCAACAAAATTTCAAGAGGGTGATCGTTAATCACTACACAACATAAAATCTGTTCTGTACTAAATACTCGCGTTTGACCTATACCAGTCATAGCAACAACATTACTAAAACGTTTACCATTAAATTTCGATGCAAAACTTTCTTTTACCAACGAGCATTCAGCACCAGAATCGTAAGTAAAGTGTAACAATTCACCTTTATGTTGTAACACGCCCGATGGTGGTTGTACCACGCAGACATCGATGCGCCGCTCGCTCCGCGTCGCGCCGTCAGCCGGCCCGCCCCCGCCGCCGCTGCCGCCGCTCGTGCACCGGACGGCAATATGACCCGGCTTGCCACATTTAAAGCAAACCAAGGGCTTCGCTGCTGACTGCTGTACCGCTTGAGTCGAGGATGATGTAGGTGTTGCAGGTCTTCCCCTCGTGTCCATCGGCCTGCTACTGCACTCAATTCGCTTATGACCGGTTTTTCCACAATTATAACACTTCAGTGCAGTTATCTTAGCTCGCTTGATATCGATTGTATTCGATGGCTCACTGGTGGTGTTTATTTTGCGCTTCAAATGTGAAAAAGCGTTGAGTTCTTGCTGTAGTTTGTCCCTCGATGTAATATTTGTAGTGAAAGCCAAACGTTGAAGTCGCGGGTCAAACTGTGATATGTGTGCTAGTACTGTTGCTACGGCGATTTCTTCTTTGTTTACATCTTTCCAACGATTAGTCAACGAAGTAATTAATCTACTTGCTAATGCGGGTAGTGTTTCCTTTTCACTCGGTTTTTCGCCGTTCAATTTAATGAGGGTACCCGCCAATGTCTCGGTTGAAATAAATCGTGTAGTAAAAAGTACCTTGAATTCGCTCCATGTGATTCCTTCGTAGGCTATTTGGGACAGCCATGTTGATGCTTCACCTTTTAGCGCCTTGCTGACCGCCAGAACAAGTCGACCGCCGCTTGGTGGATTTTCGGAAAAACACAAATCCGCTGTCGCACACCATGATCTTGCGTCGGTATCTGGTTTTTCAGGATCGAATGCAGGTAGATCTTCAGAGTAAGCTGGTTTCGGTGATCGCAGCGCCTCGATCAACGCTCGCATGTTATTATTCTGTTGTTCGAACATGGCACGCCAGACGTTTGGTTCCTTATTCTGATCCAACACGTATCCCACTTCTGATGACGGAGGATGACCATCTCCATCATCAGTAGCACTCATGGTCGGTCCTCTTATTAACAGTGGGCGTCGGTGGGTAGTGTTGGAAGAAGAGAACAGACTCGTTTTCACAATCAAGTTATAATTCCGATACAATAATTACAACACAGGAGCACTAAATAGGTTCTAGGTACGTATCACAGAACGCGCGATGGTTTAGTAGCGCACGCGCCGACCGCCAACCGAGAAGACAAGTGTTCTCATTTCAAATTTCAAACTCGACAGCGCGCGCCCCACCAACTCCATCGAACGCCACTAGATGGCGCTGGCGTACTGGATACGACTCGATTGCGACATATATATAATTCAAAGGTGACTGACTGACATAGTGATCTATCAACGCACAGCCCAAACCACTGGACGGATCTGGCTGAAATTTGGCATGCAGGTAGACGTTATGACGTAGGCATCCGCTAAGAAAGGATTTTGATCAATTCCACCCACAAAGGGATAAAATAGGGGATGAAATTTTGTATGAAACTTTGTCAATTTTAAACCGATCGGGCTGAGACTTTGCATGCATAAAGCTACTATGACGTAGGCATTCCTCAGAAAGAATTTTGATAAATTCCACCCCTAAGGGGATGAAAGTTTCGACTGATTGAACTGAAATTAAAGATTGGAGCTACTATGATGAAGACGTCCGCTTAAATATAATTTTGATAAATTCAACCCCCCTGGGGATAAAATAAGGGATGATGGAGGATGTAAATGTATTAGTTTGAACATATCAGTACGAACGAATAAATTAAGACGAACAAAATAATTTTTAGCTCTTAATGTTGACACTAGATAAAGTAAAGAAAAAGAAAGAAAACATAGAGATGGCGTTAGTAGTATTGTTACGAGCTGGGTATGGGATAAATAAAAACACTACCAGTTGAACACACGAAATAACTTTAATACTCGCAAAACACTTATAGACAATCGCAAAACACTACTGAACACTTTAGCGCACTTGAAATCTCTTCGAATCTTCCGTTGTCTCGCTTAAAAGTAGACTGACTCGCTTCGTCCTCTCCCGGTCCTTTTATACCCCAAACACACAAAAGATATTCGAGAAAATTCGCTACTATTCCATAAAGCATCCAGAAAAAACATTAACAAAAAAATAAACTTAAAGATAAATTAACCGACAAAGAAGAAGTTACTTTACGCCGTAGGCATACGGTCGAAATTAAAATGCAAGTACCGCATCGACGGGCGGCGGACTAACTACCTACAGAATGGAATTAGGTACCTACTAGAATTCACGCGTACTTCTCAGTTATTAGCGAGGTTTCTCGATGATTCTAGATGACCGGCGTAACACTGCCCCCTCCTTAGACATGCTCGTCCCGAGCATCATTAGTCCCGTGATATCGCGCCAATCGGTCTACATGAACAATCTTAGGCGCACCTCGCGGACCCTTCTGTATTCGGTAGGTGACATCGTTGATCCTGGTCACAACTCGGTATGGTCCATCCCATTTTGCTTGCAATTTCGGGGACTTTCCCTTGCTCCGCACTGGGTTATGCAACCACACCAGAGAACTTTCATCGAAACCCCTACTGTTTGCCTTCCGATCATAACGGGTCTTCATCTTCTCAGACATCTGTTGTCCGGATTGTCTGATATGCTCATACACATCATTTAACTTGTTACGCAGGTCATTTGCGTAATCTGTTACACTGCGTGGGACATCAGGGGGAGTTCCGGTGATTAAATCTGCAGGCAACCGTAATTCTCTTCCAAAGTTCGCGAAGGCTGGAGTTACAGTCGTACTTTCGTGAACTGCACTCCGATAGGACAGAAGAAACGGCTGTATGTGCTTGTCCCAATCCTTTTGCCTGCTTTCCACAACTTTTGCCAGATATCTCTCCAACGTTTGGTTGAATCGTTCCACCATTCCATCAGATTGTGGGTGGTAAGAAGTGGTTCTGGTTTTGTGTGTACCCATCAATCGACAAGTCTCCTGAAAAACTTGTGATTCAAAATTCCTCCCTTGATCGCTGTGAATTTCTAAGGGTACTCCAAAACGACAGAAGACTTCTTGAACCAATTTATCTGCGACTGTTGTAGCTTCTTGGTTGGGAATGGCGAAGACTTCTGGCCACTTTGTGAAGTAGTCCATGACAACCATGAAGTACTTGTTTCCGCTGTCACTTTCTGGAAATGGTCCCGCAACGTCCAGTGCTATCCGCTCCCAGGGGGCTCCAACGTTGTACACTTTTAACGCACCTCTGCTTCGTGTGTGGGGTCCCTTCACAGCCGCACAGCTGGTACATTTGCGACACCAGTCTTCCACATCATCTCGACAGTGGATCCAGTAAAAGCGCTCTCTGATCTTTAGGAGAGTCCTTTTTACCCCCATATGTCCTCCTGAGCATCCATCATGGTACAGCCGTAAAACATCCGGTACCTTAGCTTTAGGAACAACCATTTGTAGATGACAGCTGTCCCCTCGAGCGTTTTCCCATTTACGGCACAAGACTCCATCCTGGATCTCCAAGCTGTTCCATTGTGCCCAATAACTCTTTGTGATGGAACTCATCGCAGCCACATCACTCCACTTGGGCTTCGGAGCACCAGCTTTGATCCACTGGAAGATCGGTTTGATATTAGAGTCATTTTGCTGAGCCTTCTGTAGGGTCTCCTTCCATTCATCGCTGAGATCCATTCTAAGCATCCTCACGGGTACTACTTCCTTAGTCTCTTGCCTGGCACAATGCTTGCAGTCTTCAGGACAAGGTCTTCTCGACAAGGCGTCTGCGTTACCGTGAGTTCTCCCACTACGATGCTCGGTTATGAAGTCAAACTCTTGCAGTAGTTCAATCCATCTCGCCACTTGCCCCTCTGGATTCTTAAATTGTAATAACCACTTCAATGCAGCATGGTCGGTTCGTAACTGGAATTTCCGTCCCAACAAATATTTACTGAAGTGCTGCAATGTCTTCACTACGGCGAGCAGCTCCCGTCTTGTTACGCAGTAATTTCTTTCCGGTTTAGACAAAGACTTGCTGAAGTAAGCTATAACAACCTCCTGATCTCCTTTCCGTTGAGATAACACGCCCCCAATTCCAGTATTACTTGCGTCTGTGTCGACTATAAAGTCATTTTCAGTGTCAGGATATCCCAAAATAGGAGTATTGCACAGACGTCTCTTTAATTCTTGGAATGCGGTGTCGCAGTTCTCGTCCCAACAAAACTGTTGCTTTTCCTCGGTAAGTTTGTGTAGAGGTTTCGCAATGTCAGCAAAATTCTTCACAAACCGGCGATAGTAGGAGCACAAACCCAAAAATGCTCTGACCTGTGTCTTGTCTTTCGGAACTGGCCAATCCTTGACGGCAACTACTTTCTCTGGGTCTGTTTGAACACCTTCCCCCGAAACTATGTGTCCTAAAAAGTTTACTTGTTTTCTGAAAAATGAGCACTTTTTCGGACTCAACTTCAGGTTTGCTGTTTGGATCTTTGACAGCACTCGGTTGAGGTTTCTAAGGTGATCTTCAAACGTACGGCCCACAATGATTATGTCGTCTAGATAGACAAGACAAGCGTCGCCAATCAATCCGGCAAGTACTTGTTCCATCAGCCTTTCAAACGTTGCAGGAGCGTTACACAATCCAAAAGGCATAACTTTAAACTGCCACAACCCTTTTCCTGTTGAGAATGCAGTCTTCTCCTTGTCCTTTGGGTCTATTTCTACCTGCCAGTAACCACTTTTCAGGTCTAGTGTAGTAAACCACTTCATTCCCGTCAGCGTATCCAGTGTGTCATCGATCCTAGGCAGTGGATAGCTGTCCTTTTTCGTGACGTTGTTCAGTCGTCGATAGTCCACACAGAAGCGCATACTGCCGTCCTTTTTCTTTACCAGGACCACAGGAGAACACCATGGACTGGATGAAGGCTCTATAACACCATCCTTCACCATACCCTCAATCATGGTTTCCACTTCTTTTTCCCGTGCAACTGGCAGTCTCCTTGGTCGCTGACGGATAGGTAACTCGTTGCCTGTATTAATCCTGTGCTGAACCAGTCCAGTTCTTCCTATGTCAGCATCACTCGTTGAGAAAATACCGGCGTACTGAAGTAACATCTTCTTAGCCTTGTCCATTTCTCCTTTAGTCAAATGACAGTTTTCTAAAAGCGTTGACACGTCAAATTTTCCACTACGATTTTGATTTCCGGTAGGTAGATCTTGCAATTGACGCATCCAAGCTACTTCCTCGCAAGTCCCGATCAAGGTGCCCTTCTTAATCACTTGCTCCTTATCACTTGGATTCAGGATGCGTACAGCTGAGATGTTGTTGGCCTTTACCAAAGTTCGTGCCATCTTCCATGGAAAGTCATTGTTCACCCTTTCTATCAAAACACTCCGATCTTTGTGTCTAGAATTCGGTGGTAACTTGACTGGCACGATCGTTTCTGATCTGCGAGGAAGAACAATTTCCTTCAAGCAGTACACATTCCCTGATGGTGCACCTTCCATGAAGACTTCCTCGGAACCACATTTCAACACTCCTTGGTCAATGTCGATCTCACAACGATATTTCCGCATGAAGTCCAAGCCTAAGATGCAATCGTCCATTATTTATTTATTTATTTATTAAAACTTTATGCACAAGTAATAAAACCGTACAAAGGCGGACTTAATGCCTTGGGCATTTTCTACCAGTCTACCTTAGGGTGATGCAGAGACATTACACAGTAGGTGCAAAACAGAAACAAAATTTAGAAAATATATATACCTAACATATAAGAATAAATACATACATAAACATATACATAAAATATATAAAGGTTTGAAAGATACACATGAAAAGCTTTAACAACTTAGTTGTGAGACGAAGCTGCCAACTTCTTGCGAATGTGCTCGCGAGCTTTCATTTTGAACGTAAACTGACCGTTTACTGTCCTGATATCCTGAGGGAGTTCATTCCAGAGGAAAACCGCCTGGACAAAGAAGGACGATTTTATAAAACCAGAGCGATGAGAGGGACAACGTAGAAGACGATTATTAGTGGAGCGAAGAGTCTTGCTGTGAGCAGTGCATAAATATTGACAAAGGGAAGTGAGGTAAGAAGGAGAAGTGGGTTTGTGAAGAAGGGAAAACAGGGTTGTCAAAGCCCTCAAAGCTCTGCGCTCTCGGATAGGTAACCACTTTAGTAGCGATCGCTGCTCAGACACATGATCGTACTTGCGAAGATTGAAGACGAATCGAATGCAGTTATTTAGAAGTCGGTCAAGTTTATTGAGCAGATCTGCGTTCAGGTCATAGTAGCACATATCACCATAGTCAATGATGGGGAAGATTAGGGACTGTACAAGCATTGCCTTGATGTGAGCTGGGAGTACATTTTTCAACCGATAGAGAGACCGCAACGTTCCGGTGACTTTCTTGCTCACAATCGCGACCTGTTTACGCCAGTCAAGACAGGTGTCAACATGCAAACCTAGATCCTTGACATCAGAGCTAAACGGGATCACCGCGCCGTCAAAGGTAACCGGTGGCACCGTTAAGCCATTCAGCCTCCTCAAGCTATGGGGGCTCCCTACAATGATGGCCTGACATTTGGCAGGGTTAACCGCCACCCCGAAACGATCAGACCAGCCCTTGACGGCACGCAAATCCCGGTTCAGCTCCTCAATCGCATCAGATAAGCTGTCAACACCCGCCCGACAGTAAAGTTGTAAGTCGTCAGCGTAAAGATGATACGCACACTGAAACTCGGCAGTTATGAGATCTATAAAGATAGAAAACAAAAGTGGAGATAAAATGCCGCCTTGAGGGACGCCAGTTTCCAGATCACACCAGCTGGAGTTGGAGTCACCAGCAAGAACTGATTGCTGACGTCCCCGAAGATATGAAGAAAACCATGCCAGAACCTCGGGAGAGACCATGCGATAGGAGAGGATGGATAACAGGACATCGTGACTGACGGTATTAAAAGCATTTGAGAAATCGATCAACACCAAAACCGTAACTTTGGTGTCTTCCATTCCCCGCCTTATATCATCAGTCACTTTAAGGAGAGCCGAAACTGTACTATGCCCGGGCCTGAACCCGGATTGAAATGGACTGATGAGGGAGTTTTTGTGGATGAAATTGGAGAATTGTTTGTGTACACAAGCCTCAAGTACTTTAGATAGAAAGGGAAGGATGGAAATTGGACGAAAGTGGCTTAGAAGAGTGGGATTTGGAACTTTAGGTAGTGGTCGAACATGGGCTTTACGCCACACGGACGGGAAAACACAGGAGTAAAGGGAAAAGTTAACAATATGGGAAATCGCAGGAAGGAGCTGATCAACCACTGTCACGATCATGTGTCGACTGATGTTATCGCAACCAACAGCTTTGGATTTAATGGATAGGATAATCTTTTTGATCTCTTCCGGGTCGACTGGGGTGAAGGCAAAAGGAGCAATATTAGGTCGCGTCAGACCATCAAGGTAGTCAAGGGTTTGACATTTGGTTAAACTATCAAGGGTGGGAACAGTGGAGAAATGACGATTTAGATCGTCCAACCCAAGTGTCTTAGGAAGGTCTGAATGCCGCGATTTGCCGATACCTAGAGTTCCAAGGAATTTCCAGATATCAGCAGGAGAGGAAGAAGTGACATTATCTAGAATGTGGCGGCGTTTAGCGTTACGTATCATCTGATTACAACGATTACGAGCAGATTTGAAGAGGGTCCAGTTATCATCCGACCGGTCCTTTTTGAACTTCCGAAACGCGCGGTCCCTTTGTCGCATTGCCATCTTAACTTCCCGATTCATCCATGGCGCCGGCGGGCGTTTCAGCTTAACTTTCCTGATGGGAGCGTGGGTGTCATACAGACTAACTACAATTGAATTAAAAATATTAATTTTGTCATCAACTGAAGCGGCTTCCTCCAGGAGAGTCCAGTCAATATTAGCGGCATCTTGTTTAAGTTGTTCAGTGTTCATCCGCGCAAAGGCACGCCTGTACTGAAATATAGGTGTGGGTTTCGGGGGTTTAAGGACATAAGACAGGAAGATAAGGTCGTGATGGGAGAAGCCTGGAGCGATATGTTGACCATGTGAGGAAACTAAGGAAGGATTAGAAATCAGGATAAGGTCGAGCCAGGTATCATCACCGACAGGATTATGATGCGTCGGTTGGAGAGGCAACACGTGTAAACTAGCTGACTCGACCAGATGTAGGAGTTTACAGGACCGAGAGGAATTATGGGCAAGAAGGTTGGTGTTGAAATCTCCCATGACAATGTGATGTGCATACACTGAACCCAAAGATTCTAGGACCGATTCGAATTCGGTGAAATAATCAAGGGTAGGGGGACAATACACAACTCCAATGACGGCCTTGGCTCGCTTAACACAGACCTCGAGAAAAAGAAACTCAGCCGAACTATTAGAGGAGGAAGTAGCGAGAATTTTGTAAGGGAAATCAGCACGAAGATAAATTGCTACACCACCCCCTCTCCTTCCAATTCGATCATTCCGTAGAAGAACGAAACCTGGGAGAGAGTAGGTAGTGGACAAGAGTTCAGGTTTTAGCCAGGTCTCAGAAATCAGGACAGCATGGACATCGTTGTTCGTAAAAGTTTCATACAGTTCATTGTAGTGACTAGGAATACTCTGGGCATTGATGTGACAAACGTTAAACAGCCGGTCAAGGTTTTGATTGAAACTTTCACGTAAAAGATCGCCAAGAGTGCCTGTGACGGAACAAAAACTATCATCATCCGAAGTGGCAGCAGATTCGTTGGCAGAGAAAAAAGACTCATTGTCAAACAAAGTTGTCATAAATATAAATACAATAAAAATAAGATATAATAAAACACTAAAAATATAAGAGAACTACACGGTTTCTGGTACGGCTTTGCATCTCTGCACCACCCGCCAGCTAACATCATCATATTAAAATAACAACAAGTGATATTTTATTGAAATGATTGCCAGAACAATCAACACAAGGTAAAAAAGTAAATAAATTACTAACTAACTCTATACTGAAATTCGGAACGCACCGTACATTACACAGCAACATCTTATTTTAGAGAACGTATCCGATCTTAAATATTCGATGTCAGATTTGACATTGACAGACATGATATTATTATTTTCAAGGTGATCCTATATGTAAAGAGTCGAGGGTAAATGATATCTGATAGTTAGAAATGTGAGACTTGTAAAATGTAAAATAAGGATATGAACGTGTGACAAAAACAAAACAGAGACTAGCAATAACAAAGGTTACATGACAAAAGTTAATAAACAACAAGAGATCTCAAACAATTTCTACGGTAAGTGCGTCCTACACTACATAGGAATAGCTATGCTGTAAGTTACTAATTATATTATATTACCTAGTTAACAACGTCTTGTTTTTCAGACTATCTCCAGAATTTTGAGCCTTGGGATACCTCACCAGCAGCGGACTCAATTCTTCCAAAGATGTTATCTTATGTTTGCTACCATCGGGGGCTTTAATAACAATGACGCCGTCCTGAGTCCAACACGACCGCATAGAGAAGTGAAGCCGCGCCTTCCCAAAGATGGATTGACGGGTCCTTGTCAAGAACTCTTTGATGGATACAGAAGAACCCTTCAGCCCAGTCTTCGCTCTCCAAACTGCAGACCTATCTTCATAGCTTGAGAACTTGACAAGGATGGGCCTATGGTGATCCTTATTGGTTCCCCCAAGTCTGTGGCAAACCTTTATTGAGGACGCAGTGACTGTTTTGAGCGCCAGCTTCTCATTTATTATGTCCAAGATGACGGCACTACTAACCTCCCCTTCAACCTCTGCAATTCCTTGGAATATCAGCGCCTTTCTGCGATGCCTGGTTTCCAACCCGTCGACCTGTGCAGCACACTCGCTGATCTGCCTTCTGAGTAGACTCAGCATGCTGAAGATCAGCTCCCTGAAGGTGCGGAACTCTTCAGCTACCCTCGCAACAGTATCCTTAGCAGGTCCAGCACACTGGATCTGGGCTTCTAGTTCGTTCATCTTACGAATAAAATTATCTTCCAGGCTCTTCTGTGCTGTTAAGATCTCGCTAAGTTGAGACATAGTGATCCACTCGTGTCTAGTGACAGTAAAAACAGTGTTGTCCAATGATGAGCTGACAGGTGGTGTAAATTTATGGCTTTAGTCACATAAACGTGCTGCAAACGTGAGTACCAGTGTTTTAGAGGTTCTACTAGAAAACTTGATGAAAATAATTGTAAAAAACTTTGATTTTCTATTTTAAATATAAATCTACTACAAGAAACACGTCTGTATTTTTTTACACCTACCCGCGAAAAAAAAAAAACCTAAAAAAACCATTATGTCGGCCACGATGACATTGTGCCGGTAAATTCTATCACCCAGTTTTAACTCCACCTCCTTCTTGCCTCGGACGGTTATGTGCTGACCGGTAGCTGTTAGCAATTGTATACGGTCGTGGTTATTGAAGTAGTCCCCAAGAAACCGATTTGCCAGGTGAGAATTGACGACCGTGTGAGAAGCTCCAGTATCCAACGTCAGTTTGCATGGAGTTCCGTTGACTTCGCCGTTGATGGTCAAGCTGTTCCCGTCATGTGCTTGTGAGATCGACATCCTCGGGGCTCTTTCAAAACCAGCCAGCACCCGCCCCCCAGTCCTGGCATTTACTCGTTTCCCTGCTGTGGCTGGGTAGTCACTTCAGCCACCCTTCCTTGTTGGGGCTGATCCTCTCTTGCTGAGCTGCGCTTAGGGCAGCTTGACCGAAGATGACCCTTTTCTCCACAAGTGAAGCACCTAGGGCTGTAACCTTGCGGGCGGTCGCGTACAGTTGACGCGACAACCTCCCTGACGCGGTGCGTACGGTGGTCCTGCCTTACTGCCTCCACTTCTAAAGCATGGGCCAAGGCGTCTTTCAGCGTCTCGTGGTGACCAAGTCTCACAGCAACTCTAACTTCCAAGTCGCGTATTCCATCTACAAACGCCTGAACCAGATTTCCATCAATAAGTGCAGGGGCGGACTGGTATGCTTTGCGAACCAGCTTTTCCACTTCCAGGGCCCACTGCTGTAGGTTCTCGGCACTACGTTGAACACGATCCTTTAATTTGGCACGAAAGACGTGCTCCAGGTGCGCGTCGCCGTATCTAGACTCTAACGCCTCCAGCAGCTGTTCGTAGGTCACATCCTTGCCAAGTGCCTCAAGAATGGTAAGGGCCTGGTCTCGGAGACCCAAGGTGAGCGCTGTCATGGCTTGCGCTTTGGTCCACCCATTCGCCTTCATAACGGCCTCAAATTGGATTTTATAGGCCGACCACGAAGATGTTCCGTCAAATGGCGGCACTTTAAACCCGCGCACCGAAGGTGCAGCAATCACTGAAGCCACAGTCCCGTCTCCAACCTTAATTTCACTCAAGGCCTTCTTCACATCGGCGATCTGAATTTCGGCCTTTGCGATACGGTTGTCGTGCTGCTGTACCTGCTCCTTCATCACGCTCAGCTCTTTGCCCACTGATGCGTGAAGATCCTTTAT
Source organism: Diarsia rubi (assembly GCA_932274075.1). NCBI lineage: Eukaryota > Metazoa > Arthropoda > Insecta > Lepidoptera > Noctuidae > Diarsia > Diarsia rubi. The sequence continues at coordinate 3,336,611 of OW026434.1, read as the reverse complement.
CAGGAGCATCTGTTCTTCTTGACGGCGAGCCTGCTCGTCCTTATCACGTTGCAGCTGTTCCTGTAACTGGCGAGCCTGCTCCTCTTGACGACGAGCCTGCTCCTCTTGACGACGAGCCTGCTCCTCTTGACGACGAGCCTGTTCCTCCTTGTCCCGTTGCATCTGTTCCTGCAACTGACGAGCCTGCTCCTCTTGACGACGAGACTGCTCCTCTTGACGACGAGCCTGGTCTTGCAGCAGACCCATTAAGGCAGACAAGTCAGGCGCCGCTAGTGCTGGAGTAGATCCAGATGGGCCAGCGACTGGCTCTGACGTAGGCTGGACACCGCCCGGTGTCTGTGTCGGGGAGTCTCCAAATCGCCTTTGGTCCATACCTTGTTGTCGCTGACTCCTCGTACGGATACTATCCGTGTCGTCCTTGGGTAGAATCGGCATTATTTATCCCTCACTTCTGACACCAAATTGTTACGAGCTGGGTATGGGATAAATAAAAACACTACCAGTTGAACACACGAAATAACTTTAATACTCGCAAAACACTTATAGACAATCGCAAAACACTACTGAACACTTTAGCGCACTTGAAATCTCTTCGAATCTTCCGTTGTCTCGCTTAAAAGTAGACTGACTCGCTTCGTCCTCTCCCGGTCCTTTTATACCCCAAACACACAAAAGATATTCGAGAAAATTCGCTACTATTCCATAAAGCATCCAGAAAAAACATTAACAAAAAAATAAACTTAAAGATAAATTAACCGACAAAGAAGAAGTTACTTTACGCCGTAGGCATACGGTCGAAATTAAAATGCAAGTACCGCATCGACGGGCGGCGGACTAACTACCTACAGAATGGAATTAGGTACCTACTAGAATTCACGCGTACTTCTCAGTTATTAGCGAGGTTTCTCGATGATTCTAGATGACCGGCGTAACAGTATTTTAAAACGCGCTATCATAGTTCATACTATACCTAAATATTTCTAGCGGATTATATTTGAAGATTTTGGCTGTTCTTTTCTTGGCATATATTGAATTGCATTTGCTTTATTTCGGCTAAGTAGTTTTGGTTATGACTCTGCTTTGTATTGGGCATTTGTTTTGTTTTCGTTTGGTTTAAGTATAGGTTTTAAAATGGATAAAGAAAATCTGAACGTTAATGGAGAAGTTGAAGAATATACTGTCGTCCCTATTGTTGGTGACGGAGCATGTTTGTTTCGTGCTCTCTCTTATTTAATGTACGGAACACAAGATAGAGCGATGGAGGTGCGTTCAGAAATTGGCAGATATGTGGTTAATGACTGAAGCAAGTTTTCAATTATGACCCACGACAGGAATGATGATAACTACGTAACACCTGACGAATATTTTGCTGATATGATGAAAAATGCTACTTATGGCGGATTTTGTGAGTTAATAGCAGCAGGATTAATATTCCCATTTAAGTTTGAAGTTTATAGAAACGGTCTCATATATACGAAATCTGGATCTAACGACTATCCGGTAAGGCGATTACGATCAGCCAAGATTTTTCCAGTGGGCACTTTGATGTATCTTCCCATAGCGGCACAGAAAATTACTCGGCGTCGCCGTCGTTGGAGTTGATACACCTTCGCAACTTAAAGTTGATAAGGGTTGTCGGGAGGTACCTGATTTAGAGCGTGACCATTCACCTATTGTATCTTCAATAAATTATGATGAAAATTTAATAAGAAGTTTAATCTCCCAATCTGAGTCTGTGACATTAATAGAAAAAAAAGAAAAACAAACATAGATAACCATCCCGGAATAATAATTGTGCACAGTTGTTTCTAGGGTTCAAGAATTGCTGTATAAAGTTTATCCAGACACTATACATATATGTAACGACAGTGGTAAAAAAATAGACAGGAACTGATTAATTATTTTATTCGGGCCGAGTCTCCACTTACAAGTTTCACAATCGAGCGCGACAAGACCTCGAAACTGAGCTTACAGGGCATTAAATAGACTTTTCCTCACCGGAGGCATCCGGTAGTTATGGCGGTGTCTACGCTTGACTGTGATTGGCTCGCGTGTAGTTGCTAGAGTGGTTTGGCTATGGTTGCCTGTCATTGGCTGGCTAGAGTAGCATGGCTAAGGTTTGCTAGAGTGGCATGGCTATGGTTTGCTAGAGTGGCTTGGCTATGGTTAACTGTCATTGGCTGCCTAGGGTGGCACGCTATGAGCAGGCTGTTGTAACATATAAATGACAAGCCTATTGAATGGTTATGTGAGCGTGCCATACTTATTCCAAAGAACGATCAAGCAGCAGCTATCAACGATATCCTGCTCATGTCGTTTGAGGGCGAAGAAAAGGTCTATACTTCAATTGATACTGTGGTTAATACAGATGACGCTACTAATTACCCTGTAGAATTTTTAAATTCATTGAAACCGGCCAGGTTTGCATTTTCATAAGCTTATTCTGCATGTGGGGCACTCCAATTTTGTTGTTGCGAAATTGAAAACCACCAAAACTTTGTAACGGTACGAGACTGCAAGTGAAAGCGTTACATCGCAATATAGTGGAAGCCACTTTATTAACTGGGTGTGCGAAAGAGGAAACTGTACTTATTACACGAATCCCATTAATACCTAATAATATCCCGTTCGAATTTAAACGATTACAGCTTCCCCTAAAAGTCTGCTTTGCCATGACAAGCCAAGTCAAGACAAGCCAAGTCTCAGGGGCAAAATCTCAAATTTGCGGGTATTGACTTGAGAGAACATTGCTTCTCTCATGGACAGTTTTATGTTGCTCGCTCACGAGTAAGTTCACCCAATAGCTTGATAGTTTAGCGCCTAATGACAGATTAGTTTAGAATATTGTGTACAAAGAAGTTTTGTAGGCCCTAATTTTTGACACCCGCTAAACAAAAGTGAAGCCGCAAAAACTATAACTAATTAATAATAATACTTCAACACGAGCGAAGCCGCGGGCAAAAGCTAATTATTCATATAAATGACAAGCCTATTGAATTGTTATGTGAGCGTGCTATACTTACTCCAAAGAACGATCAAGCAGCAGCTATCAACGATGTCCTGCTCATGTCGTTTGAGGGCGAAGAAAAGGTCTATACTTCAATTGATACTGTGGTTAATACAGATGAAGCTACTAATTTATTTTAATTTTTTAATTTAATTTTGGTGTTGCGAAATTGATAACCACCAAAACTTTGTAACGGTACGAGACTGCAAGTGAAAGCGTTACATTGCAATATAGTGGAAGCCACTATATTAACTGGGTGTGCGAAAGGGGAAACTGTATTTATTCCACGAATCCCATTAATACCTAATACTATCCCGTTCGAATTTAAACGATTACAGCTTCCCCTAAAAGTCTGCTTTGCCATGACAAGCCAAGTCAAGACAAGCCAAGTCTCAGGGGCAAAATCTCAAATTTGCGGGTATTGACTTGAGAGAACATTGCTTCTCTCATGGACAGTTTTACGTTGCTCGCTCACGAGTAAGTTCACCCAATAGCTTGATAGTTTAGCGCCTAATGACAGATTAGTTTAGTATATTGTGTACAAAGAAGTTTTGTAGGCCCTAATTTTTGACGCACGCTAAACAAAAGTGAAGCCGCAAAAACTATAACTAATTAATAATAATACTTCAACGCGAGCGAAGCCGCGGGCAAAAGCTAGTATAATAATACACTTCTCATCAAAAAAATCGAAACACTTTCGTTTTTATTGTTTTTGTCCTAATTTTTTACAAAAGAGAATTAATTCCATGAAAAAAAAACATTATTGTGTAGCTGGCAGTTTGGTCATTACAGTAAGAAGAAAAAAAACAAAATTCGAAATTAGAATTTCATTTGTTTATCCTATAAATGAAATTAATCACTGTTTTGAGACAAATGTGTATTTAGGGTTGGAGTACGTTTCTCGTTTAAAAACTAAAAATTAGCGCTTGTCTTTAAACTTTTTGGACTGGCCTGTTGGTCTAGTGGTTAGTGACCCTAACTGCTATGCCGGAGGTCGTGGGTTCGATTCCCACCCAGGACAAATGTTTGTGTGATGAGCACGTTCATTTGTTCTGTGTCTGGGTGTAATTTATCTATAATATGTATGTATTTAGAAATATATAAGTATGTTTATCAGTTGTCTAGTACCCATAACACAAGCTCTGCTTAGCTTGGGACTAGATGGCGTTGTGTGATAGTTGTGGAATATTATATTATATTATATTATATATTTTTGTTTCTTATTTCATTTACTGTGACTTTGGGACGTCTGAAAAAACTTTTTTTTCTAAAACATATGGATACTTCGCCCGCAGAAGCCGCCCAAGTGGTGGCATTGCTGGATTCTGGACTTAGTCAGCGTGTTGTGGCTGCAAGATTGCATCTAAGCTTATCATCTGTTCATAGAGTCTACAAACGCTATCGGGAGACTGGTTCGTTCACGCGCCGTTCAGGATCTGGCAGGAATCGGGTCACTTCTGAGCGAGATGATCGATTTATTGTAACAACTTCTTTACGAAATCGACGCCTTAACGCTTTTCAACTGCAGCAGCAGCTTCGCGTTGTACGAAGAGTAGCTGTAAGTGACTCTACAATAAGAAGAAGGTTGAAGGAACGCGGATTGGCACCGCATAAGCCAGCGAATGGGCCGAAATTAACTACAGACCATCGAAGAGCGCGCCTTAACTTTGCACGCGAGCACCTAACTTGGTCATACCTTCAGTGGAGCAAAGTACTGTTTTCTGATGAGTGTAAAATTATGCTGTATGAGACGACGGAAGGAACAAAGTCTACAGAAGAGATGGAGAACGCTTTGCACAATGCTGCATTGAAGAAAAGGTCAGCTATGGTGGCGGTTCGTGGACGGTTTGGGGAGGAATCAGCGCCGACGGTAAGACAGAACTTGCCTTTGTGTCTGGGCCACGGCTGCCTGCACTAAACTCTCATCGGTACATCGAACAGTGTCTTGAACCTCATGTGATGCCCTATGCACATTTTATTGGCAACGACTTCATATTCATGCACGACAATGCTAGAGCTCACACCGCGGGCGTCGTACGAGATTATCTTACCGAAGTCGGTATCTCCATTATGGTATGGCCAGCAAGAAGCCCGGACATGAATCCCATTGAACATCTATGGGATGAATTAAAGAGACGAATTCGAGCAAGAGATCCAGCCCCAGAAACACTTAGCCAGCTGCAAAATGCAATCCAAGAGGAATGGGATAATATACCACAACATGTGATCGTGACTCTCATCCGATCGATGAAGAACCGTATGGAAGCAGTAATAAGAGCTCGCGGAGGGAATACAAGTTATTAAATAAACGTTTCTTACATTTTTTTTTCATTTACGCGTGTTGTTTTACCCATTTCCTTCATATTCCATACAGGGTAAAAATTACTCATTATACAAAATACGAAACCTATGAAGACTTCATTTGAATTTAGAACATTAACATTAGGATTTAAAAACCTCATACTACTCACTATTAAATGACATTTTACATTTATTCCTAAATATACACATTTTTCTGATAATCCTTATCAAATCATAAACTGCGAGGTGTTTCGATTTTTTTGATGAGAAGTGTATATTAATAGAAAAGTTACTGCAGGTTCTTGATAGTTTGGGTGTTGGTAAAACTATTTGCGAATATTTATGGAACTTCCTTAGTGAACGTCACCTGAAAGTTACTGATGAGTCTGCAATCGACATGGTCAGATATGCCCGAAATGGCTTGGCCCAAGGTGATCCCATCTCTCCGTTACTATTTAATATAGCCACTTATAAGTTTTGTCGGGATATTGTTAATGTGTTTTCTTGCCAATACGCAGACGATTTCGTTTTGTATTTTACTTGTAAGGATATCACAGAGGGTCGGAACAAAATTCAAAATGCTTTAAATACTTTTACAGTCTTATTGGACGAGTTAGGATTGGAACTATCTGTCAGTAAATCGAAATATTGTATATTTAGTAGGGGATTTAGACAACAACAAATACAGCTTCTCATAAATAATAGTGAACTTGAAAACGTATTTAATTATAAATATTTGGGCATTTGGCTAGATAAGACATTACGCTGGGGTAAACAAATCAACGAAATAATAGAAAAAATTCAGAGGCTTCTCAATTTACTTAAAGTTCTGACGAGTCCCTCTTGGGGTGTCCATCAGATTCATCTTCGTAGACTCTATATAGCATTGATTAGAAGTAGGTTAGATTATGGGTGCTTTTTATATGACAATAGTGCTAAAACAAATATTTACAAATTAGAAAAAATCCAAAATCAGGCTTTAAGAGTAGTAGGGAGTTTTATTAGAAGTACACCGATACACGTTATGGAGTGCGAGCTCTGTGTTCCTCCACTGCATGTTAGGAGAAGATGGTTAGCATTCAAATATTGCCTAAAGTCGTACTCTTTATCCGATAATGTAGTAATAAACCAGCTATCTGAGCTTAGCGCTATTAGACACACCAGATATTGGGCAAATAAAAAGCTTCCACTACTTGTTAGTGTTTTTGAGGAGGTTAGGGTAGAAAGTATAATGTCATCTCCGATTTTAGAAATGTTTTTATTAGATGTATGGGTAACTAAAATTGACATACAAAACATAATAAAGATTAATTTGGACTCAATCAAAAAACCTAAGAAGACGTATCATGTGGATTCAATTAAAACAGAAACTTTGACAGAAATATCGAATAAATATCAAGACTATTATAAAATATATACTGATGGGTCTAAAAGCGCTAATGGTAATGGTGCTGCCTATTATGATCCTTTAAAGTCGGATACTACAAGTACGTGCTTTAAAATAAATAATTATGTGTCAGTTATGTCATTGGAACTTTTTGCAATTTCAGAAGCACTCACATATATTAAATCGATTGAAAATAATAGAAAAATATTAATTTGTGTAGACAGCAAAAGTGCACTACAGCATATAGCTCGATGCGCCTCTGGCTACAGAGGTGCACCGATAGCTTATGAAATTATTTCAAAAATACACGATCTATCCAAAAAAGATATCGATCTGAAATTGCAATGGGTTCCTTCACATATAGGTATTAAGGGTAATGAGGAGGCAGACCGTTTAGCAAAATTAGGTATTGTTGGGGGTATGGATAAAAACATTGGAAGTAATTATATAGAAATATTGCCTAGGTATAAAATTAAATGTCATGAAGTTTGGAAAGAATATTTTAATGTAAGATCTAAAGAAAAAGGAATATGGTTTAAGTCTATAGTCTCGGAGCCTCCTCATGTACCGTGGTTCTGTAATACTAAATTTAGCAGAAAAATTATAGTAACTGCTCACAGACTGAGATCTGGACACATGCCGCTCAATAATTTTGGATTTTTAATGAAAAAAATTGATTCACCGAATTGTGAAGTGTGTGACACACTGGAAGACGTAATGCATTTACTAACGGAGTGCGTCAGATTTCAGTCTGCAAGAGAGGATCTAGTTATGCACGATGTTTCCATGTTCCATCATATTTTGTCAACACCTAGCTCGGGAGCTGCTTATAATTTAATTAAGTTTGTTTTGTTAAGATTTGCATAAGAACACCTGTATAAAAGTCCCTAAAAATAAATAAAGAGAGAAAAAAAAAAAAAAACAAGATCCTTTTAAGAAGGAATCTCCACATCTCGCCTATACATTTCAAATAAATGGACGGTTGTGGAATCTAATTTTCGTAAGGCTAAGTTTAATAAAATGAAATCTTTTAAGTCTTTAATTTGCAATTGTTCTAACGCAGAAACAGAAGCGTGAAAATTTTCAATAAATGTATTTAAGGATGCGGAATTATTTGCGGTAGATTTCATATTAAATATGTTTGACATGTAGTGAGAACCCAGGGCCCTTTTTTTTTTTTTTTTTTTTTTGGTGGGTGTAAAATCATCGAATAACCCCTCCCGCTCTTGGGCAGAGCGAAAGGGAGTGTCAGACTTCTACTGACTAAAAACCACCCATGTTCCTTCTTCGCCCTCTATGTCGAGGCCGCGATAACCAGAGGACTACCCGCAGCCCCGACAGGCGTCGGCCCTTTCGGGCCCCTCCCATGTTGCTGACATCTCTTTGAGGCGCGCGTGGAACACGAACGCGCCGTCGACACGGCCTGTTTTCGTCGTGAGACGGACGGACGGCGAGTTAGCCCATCACTCACCGTCCACAGGCCCGCGTCTACGGTGGCCGGAGGTCATCGCGGGACCCCCGACGCCCGGAGCGCCTCCCGCGGCGGCGGCTGGGACGAGAGGTTCTCTCCCTCTCGCGTTCCGCCACCTCCTTCGCCAGCATCACTGCTTCGCAGAAGGAGGCGACGGCGTCCCATTCCTCCTCGCCCCGGACCATGGCTTGCACCAGGGCCGGGCGCGAGAGGTCGCCGCCGCCGATCGCCGCTACGAGAACACGGCGGGGCTCCGCCCAAGCGGGGCACACCTCCACTGTGTGCTCCACCGTGTCCTCCGGCCGATCCTCGCAATGGTGGCATCCGGGCGTTTCCTCCCGCCTGATTCGGTGCAGGTACCTCCCGAAACAACCGTGTCCGGTGAGGACCTGCGTCAGACGGAAGGTGAGGGCGCCGTGGCGCCTCTCAAGCCACTCCTCAAAGAGGGGACTTACCGCCACTATCGTGGCGTGCCCTGAACCCAGGGCCCTTACATCTTGGTATTTTTTAACTAAGCTGTCCCAAATATCTTCATAATTATCACCTGACGGTATGATCCCTGCAGTTAACTGTAAAGCGGTTCCCGTTAATTTACCTATTCAGTACTGAACCCTGTGAGAATCAGTAAGGTTAGTATTATTATGAATATTAGATTTGAAGGATTCGTAAAATACGGGCCAATTATCAATTTTACCGTCAAATGAAGGAATTTGTATCGGCGGTAGTTTAACACAACCTTTATATTGTGACGTACTGTCTTGCGAAACCGACTTAGTATGCGTCGCTAACGTACTGGCTGCGACGAGAGACCTCAGCCTCTCTATGCGTGTATATATTCCATCAAAGGATGTTAAACTATTATAATCTAACATATAATTGGGATTTAGCTTAAGGTTGAACACGTTTATTTGGTCTAAATTAGAACTGAATTCTTGCCTAATTGTAGACAATATTTCAGTGTCTGCCATAAACGCTTCCGTGGACCGGAGCTCAACTGTGGTACGAACATTTTTATAAGTATTATAAAGTGACGTTAAACGTTCAAATATTGCCTGGTTTTTGGCTTCAAACAATTTTATTTTAATTTCATAATCTTCCATTTTTATGAAGTAGGTATAATACCTAAGTACATAAAATGATAAATCAAGATGGCGGGTAAACGTAAAAACTTTGCAAAGAATGCGATAGTATTGTGATGAAACTATACGTAAACAAGATTTATTTAATAAGCAAATCAGAAATGACTCACGCAAACGACAGTTTAAGCGGATACCTATCTAATTTTTGAGTAAAAGGTGATTTTACTTTCTTAGACTACGAAAATAAAATTAGTGGGTAGCGGAATATTATAGTTTAGGTATAGACCTGAAGCGGTTATTATTTTAGGTATAAGACCTAATTATGACGTATATACCTATATAAAATGCGGGTTATAACACTAAATAGCGGTTTAGATAATAGCGGTTTAGGTATAGTGATTCATAAGGAATCCGGTCGAAGGCGAACCAACAGAATGATGGGTTTTTTAATTACCTAGTGTTATAAATAAGTATTGCGCCTGTGAGAAAAATACCAAATTATTATGCGGGAACTTATATTCCATTTACTTGATTGTATGATTAGGAGGAGCGTTTCGCAGATTTCGGAAATGAAGGGATCTAGGACTGACCTTGACACGATCTTCAAATCTCGTGGCTGCTGACGCGCTTTTCTGGATTTCTTGGGCCCAAGATCCTCTTCTTCTTCATGAAAACACTGCACTAACTCACTCTTAATGTTCGCGGTGATATATTTATGGAAAATATGGGGTTATAGAAGATTTATAAAAAAAAACTATAATTCAATGTTCATTGATCGGCTTTCTCACACGATATGTGTCAGCGTAGTGACGTCGCCAGCGCCTCGTCGCGGCACTTTACGAAACTTTTCGAAAGTGCTCGAAGATTTTCTTCTTGCCTCTTCATCGGGTTATAGGAATGAAAGGGATGGAGACAGGAAATAAAAATGCGAAACGCTCGTTCCTTCCTATTCAAATTTTTTAAGGATTTTATGAAGTTTATGGCGTCAACAAATTTCCTTATGAAATGTTACTCTGTTGCCGTTTTCTATAAGTTTGCTTACAGATAATAATCACTATTAAATTATGTATTACTAAGTCTATTGCACAGCATTCAAGGATATTAGCTACATGGAATTCACTTAAATTAATGTTTTTATACTTATGCAAGCGATTTACAAGAATGCAAGATCCACCACGCCTAGTATTCCGCATTGAAAACGTGGCTAATTCGTAGTTTGGGATAGATAGATGGAACTGATCTCCATTCACCATGTTGTGTTCAGTGATACATAATAAGTCAATGTTCTGTCCCTTATCCCATAATTCTTCTTAATGGAGAGTAAGAAGGTCCGACTTACCAATCAAGCCTTTGACATTTTGATGTAGAATATTCAGGTATTTATACACGAAAAAAATTACTACTGCTACCAGCATTAGGCACTTTGGCCGTACACATAGACAAGTCGCAGTTATTAATATTATCGTCAGGAATGTCGGAAGTTTGAGTCGATTTGTCACAGGCAGTTATAACAAAGTCTCCAGGTATGTTAAAAGTTTGAGTTGATTGGTACAATATATCATGGTGTCAGAAGTCAAGAAGAATTAAACAAGATCCCGAAACCCCCGAAAATGCAAAATCCAGCCACGAGTGCCGACCACGCAACGACGAGCAAAGATGGCGGACACGATCAAGGCCTACGCACGCAATTGCAACAACTCCATATTTCGTCGGAACCAGCAAACAATAATGCGGAGGCGTGGAAAAGATGGTGGCAGCAGCTGGAACTTTATTTGCTAGCCACAGGCCTAGACAAGTCAGGTGAATAGCGGAAAATTGCTATTCTACTACATTTAATTGGAGAACGTGGTCTCAATATATTCAATACATTTAATCTCAAAATTGATGGGAGCACACTCAACGAAGTAAAATCCAAATTCGACAAATTTTTCGAGCCAAGAAGAAATGTGAGTATGTGTAGATACCTATTCTTCAACGTACGAAAACATCGACGAATTCCTTACGGATTTGGAAAATAAAAGCAGAGAATGTGAGTTTGGCACGCTCAGGGAGTCGTTAATCTAAATATATATAATTCAAAGGTGACTGACTGACATAGTGATCTATCAACGCACAGCCCAAACCACTAGACGGATCTGGCTGAAATTTGGCATGCAGGTAGATGTTATGACGTAGGCATCCGCTAAGAAAGGATTTTGATCAATTCCACCCACAAAGGGATAAAATAGGGGATGAAATTTTGCATGAAACTTTGTCAATTTTAAACCGATCGGGCTGAGACTTTGCATGCATAAAGCTACTATGACGTAGGCATTCCTCAGAAAGAATTTTGATAAATTCCACCCCAAAGGGGATGAAAGTTTCGACTGATTGAACTGAAATTAAAGATTGGAGCTACTATGATGAAGACGTCCGCTTAAATATAATTTTGATAAATTCAACCCCCCTTGGGATAAAATAAGGGATGATGGAGGATGTAAATGTATTAGTTTGAACATATCAGTACGAACGAATAAATTAAGACGAACAAAATAATTTTTAGCTCTTAATGTTGACACTAGATAAAGTAAAGAAAAAGAAAGAAAACATAGAGATGGCGTTAGTAGTATTTTAAAACGCGCTATCATAGTTCATACTATACCTAAATATTTCTAGCGGATTATATTTGAAGATTTTGGCTGTTCTTTTCTTGGCATATATTGAATTGCATTTGCTTTATTTCGGCTAAGTAGTTTTGGTTATGACTCTGCTTTGTATTGGGCATTTGTTTTGTTTTCGTTTGGTTTAAGTATAGGTTTTAAAATGGATAAAGAAAATCTGAACGTTAATGGAGAAGTTGAAGAATATACTGTCGTCCCTATTGTTGGTGACGGAGCATGTTTGTTTCGTGCTCTCTCTTATTTAATGTACGGAACACAAGATAGAGCGATGGAGGTGCGTTCAGAAATTGGCAGATATGTGGTTAATGACTGAAGCAAGTTTTCAATTATGACCCACGACAGGAATGATGATAACTACGTAACACCTGACGAATATTTTGCTGATATGATGAAAAATGCTACTTATGGCGGATTTTGTGAGTTAATAGCAGCAGGATTAATATTCCCATTTAAGTTTGAAGTTTATAGAAACGGTCTCATATATACGAAATCTGGATCTAACGACTATCCGGTAAGGCGATTACGATCAGCCAAGATTTTTCCAGTGGGCACTTTGATGTATCTTCCCATAGCGGCACAGAAAATTACTCGGCGTCGCCGTCGTTGGAGTTGATACACCTTCGCAACTTAAAGTTGATAAGGGTTGTCGGGAGGTACCTGATTTAGAGCGTGACCATTCACCTATTGTATCTTCAATAAATTATGATGAAAATTTAATAAGAAGTTTAATCTCCCAATCTGAGTCTGTGACATTAATAGAAAAAAAAGAAAAACAAACATAGATAACCATCCCGGAATAATAATTGTGCACAGTTGTTTCTAGGGTTCAAGAATTGCTGTATAAAGTTTATCCAGACACTATACATATATGTAACGACAGTGGTAAAAAAATAGACAGGAACTGATTAATTATTTTATTCGGGCCGAGTCTCCACTTACAAGTTTCACAATCGAGCGCGACAAGACCTCGAAACTGAGCTTACAGGGCATTAAATAGACTTTTCCTCACCGGAGGCATCCGGTAGTTATGGCGGTGTCTACGCTTGACTGTGATTGGCTCGCGTGTAGTTGCTAGAGTGGTTTGGCTATGGTTGCCTGTCATTGGCTGGCTAGAGTAGCATGGCTAAGGTTTGCTAGAGTGGCATGGCTATGGTTTGCTAGAGTGGCTTGGCTATGGTTAACTGTCATTGGCTGCCTAGGGTGGCACGCTATAAGCAGGCTGTTGTAACATATAAATGACAAGCCTATTGAATGGTTATGTGAGCGTGCCATACTTACTCCAAAGAACGATCAAGCAGCAGCTATCAACGATATCCTGCTCATGTCGTTTGAGGGCGAAGAAAAGGTCTATACTTCAATTGATACTGTGGTTAATACAGATGACGCTACTAATTACCCTGTAGAATTTTTAAATTCATTGAAACCGGCCAGGTTTGCCTTTTCATAAGCTTATTCTGCATGTGGGGCACTCCAATTTTGTTGTTGCGAAATTGAAAACCACCAAAACTTTGTAACGGTACGAGACTGCAAGTGAAAGCATTACATCGCAATATAGTGGAAGCCACTATATTAACTGGGTGTGCGAAAGAGGAAACTGTACTTATTACACGAATCCCATTAATACCTAATAATATCCCGTTCGAATTTAAACGATTACAGCTTCCCCTAAAAGTCTGCTTTGCCATGACAAGCCAAGTCAAGACAAGCCAAGTCTCAGGGGCAAAATCTCAAATTTGCGGGTATTGACTTGAGAGAACATTGCTTCTCTCATGGACAGTTTTATGTTGCTCGCTCACGAGTAAGTTCACCCAATAGCTTGATAGTTTAGCGCCTAATGACAGATTAGTTTAGAATATTGTGTACAAAGAAGTTTTGTAGGCCCTAATTTTTGACACCCGCTAAACAAAAGTGAAGCCGCAAAAACTATAACTAATTAATAATAATACTTCAACACGAGCGAAGCCGCGGGCAAAAGCTAATTATTCATATAAATGACAAGCCTATTGAATTGTTATGTGAGCGTGCTATACTTACTCCAAAGAACGATCAAGCAGCAGCTATCAACGATGTCCTGCTCATGTCGTTTGAGGGCGAAGAAAAGGTCTATACTTCAATTGATACTGTGGTTAATACAGATGAAGCTACTAATTTATTTGAATTTTTTAATTTAATTTTGGTGTTGCGAAATTGATAACCACCAAAACTTTGTAACGGTACGAGACTGCAAGTGAAAGCGTTACATTGCAATATAGTGGAAGCCACTATATTAACTGGGTGTGCGAAAGGGGAAACTGTATTTATTCCACGAATCCCATTAATACCTAATACTATCCCGTTCGAATTTAAACGATTACAGCTTCCCCTAAAAGTCTGCTTTGCCATGACAAGCCAAGTCAAGACAAGCCAAGTCTCAGGGGCAAAATCTCAAATTTGCGGGTATTGACTTGAGAGAACATTGCTTCTCTCATGGACAGTTTTACGTTGCTCGCTCAAGAGTAAGTTCACCCAATAGCTTGATAGTTTAGCGCCTAATGACAGATTAGTTTAGAATATTGTGTACAAAGAAGTTTTGTAGGCCCTAATTTTTGACGCACGCTAAACAAAAGTGAAGCCGCAAAAACTATAACTAATTAATAATAATACTTCAACGCGAGCGAAGCCGCGGGCAAAAGCTAGTTAAATATATTTTCATAGCAAACCTCAATATAGATTTGTCACATGTACGTCAGAGTCTACCTAGTATAGTGCACGGACGTACGATCGCGCGCGCGAGCTCTTTCGCGAGAGTTTTCTGCTGACGGATCACAACAACGTCGCGTCGCGGCGTACCTACGTCAATATATCGGGGTCAGTGTCATGACCTAGTTACAAGTGCGGAAATCATGAAGTGTTTACAATAACTTATTGTATAGGTGTTAAACTCGCCTTACAACTTAATAATGGCTACAAAAAAGTCTATTACTATTAAAACTGACCTAGAAAGGCAGTTATATGACTGTTATCTCCAAGAGAAAACAGATAGAGAAAACCTGCAAGTCATGGTACGTAAATTGAATGTACAAATTGATGCCCTGCAGGAACAAGTTCAGACACTTCAAGGAGAATTGAACTGCATTAAAGAAACAAAAGGGACTACAGAACCTGCTCAGACTACAAAAAATGACGTGGAATACTGTACAGACGAGGATGACCTTGCTAAAGAGACTGAGTGGATTAGGGCCAAGAGCAGGAAGAAAAGGAAGCTTAACACCTCCCTCTCTCCAAAACAACAACCCGGAAGCGCCCAACAAGACAATCACCAAAAAAATGAGAAAGTGACTTCGGTCAAAAAAGTGCCCTTACCACCGCCAATCATAATAGACGGAATCAAGAACTATCAAACGTTCTACGATTCGTTAATTGAAAGCCAACCAGCGGAATCATTTACAGCAAAAATGATGAATGGGGATTGTGTGAAGGTTAACGCCAAATCAGAAGACTCATATAGAGTAATTGCCAGGTTCTTGTCTGAAAAAGACTACCACTGGCATTCATACGAAAACAAGCAGGCTAGACCAATTAGAGTTGTGGTAAAGAAACTACACTCTTCTTGCCAACCAGATCGAATTAAGGAAGATTTAACAACCCAAGGCCTAAAAATAGAAAAGGTAGATAGTAAATTGAGCTGGAAGACCAAAGAACCACTCAACATGTTCGTTTTATCATTTTATAACGATGAAGATGTCAACAAAATCTACGGCATTAAGTACATATTAGGGTGTAAAATTGAAATACATCCACTCAAAAATCCAGCACTCATCCCCCAATGCAAGAGATGCCAAGCTTATGGGCATACACATAAATATTGTCAAAAAGAGCCAAGGTGTGTGAAATGCACTGGCAAGCATCTTACAGCCAATTGTACCAAATCTCCGCAAGAGAAACCAAAATGTATCCACTGCGGCCTACCTCACCCTGCCAATTATAGAGGGTGTGAAGTAGCCAAACAGATGCAAATTATGAAAAATAAAGTTTTAAAAAAGAAACCTACGGTGCCTAATACCCAACAGTTTCCTCCTATAACACACCCTGGTAAACAGGCGCAGAAAGCAAGTGTCCAGTCAACTGCAAAACAACCAGCCATGCAAGTAACCAACATCGGTACTTACGCACAAGCTGCAAAACAAGGATCTCAACCTCTGAACTTAGAGGATAAGATTAACCAGATCTTGAAGTGCATTACCTCATTTGATAAGAGATTAGAGAAGCTAGAATCCAGCACTAAAACAGCTGTCTTGAATAATCAAAAATGAATAACACACTTAAAATAATGGCGTGGAACTCCAATGGACTACTCAAACATCAGCATGAGTTGCAGGCGGTCCTAGATACAGAAAATATAGACGTGTGTTTAATCTCCGAAACGCATTTCACAAAGCAATCTTTTATCAAATTTAGAGGATACATGATATATAATTCCCTCCACCCTAGCAACTCTGCCAGGGGGGGTAGTGCGGTTATAATTAAAGAAAACATTAGTCACTACGTGCAGTGTAAATATGAAGAAGAAGACATTCAAGCAGTGGCAGTATCTGTTAAAACTAAGTTTTGTCAAGTGTCCATTGCAGCCATATACTCGCCTACTAGGCACATGATAAGAAAAGAGCGATACTTACATCTTTTTGAATTATTAGGCCAGCGATTTATCCTAGGCGGCGATTTTAATGCTAAGCATACGCATTGGGGTTCAAGACTTACTACAACTAAAGGAAGACAGCTCTTAAGTGCAGTTAAAGAAACACATTGTGAAGTAATGAGTACAGGCAAACCTACATACTGGCCCACTGACCACCAGAAAATACCGGATCTTATAGATTTTTTCATCTGCAAAAATATATCCACCAATTACATCAGTTTGGAGGAAAGTTTTACTATGGACTCTGACCATTCTCCGATTATACTAATGCTAAGTCAAAAAATCCTATTAAAAGAAAGCCACTTAACCTTGGTTAATAAGTCCACAGATTGGGACAGTTTTGCTCTTGATCTAGATAATATTATCGACCTTAAAACTCCGATAAAAACGCAAGATCAGCTTGACTCAGAAGTAAACAAATTTATTATTAATATTCAACAATGTGCGTGGAGCAATACACCTCAGCTAAAACGCAAATATAAGGGATTTATCTATCCTAAAGAAATTGTGGATTTACTATCAGAGAAAAGAAAACAAAGGAAGTTGTGGCAGCAAACAAGGTTCCCGCGTCATAAAACAACACTAAATAACCTAACTAAACGACTAAAGAGAAAAATTCTACAATTTGAGGATGAATCTCTGAATACCAACCTTCTTCAGCTTACCAATGACAAATCAACGGATTACTCACTTTGGAAAGCGACGAGAAATCTAAAAAGGCAGATTATACAAATACCGCCTATCAGAGATAGCAACGGAAAATGGGCAATAAGCAATGACCAAAAGGCGTTCCGATTTGCTCAACATTTAGAAGAAACCTTTCAACCCAACGAAAGCTCTGTAGAAATACATGAGAGTGTAAATTTATCACAAAACCAAAGAATCAAGCTTGTGACTCCTAAGGAAGTAATGAGAGAAATTCAAAACAACATTAGCTCAAAAAAGTCTCCCGGTTACGACCTCATCACAGGGGAAATTCTAAAACGCCTCCCACGCAAAGCCATAGTAAAGCTGACCAAACTAATAAATGCTTCATTTATCTTAAAATATGTACCTGAGCCATGGAAGGTTGCTGAAGTCATTATGATTGCGAAGCCTGGGAAACCTCCCCACGAAGCATCATCATACAGACCCATTTCTCTGTTACCCGTACTATCAAAGTTATTTGAAAAACTGTTACTAAAACGGATAAAACCAGTAATAGAAGATAAAAACCTAGTTCCAGATCACCAGTTTGGCTTCAGAGAAAAACACTCAACGTTAGACCAGGTACATAGAATAACTAATGTTATTGAAAAAACGCTAGAAAATAAAGAAGTCTGTGCTACCGTGTTCTTAGACGTCGCGCAAGCTTTTGACAAAGTTTGGCATGAGGGTCTCATATTTAAGCTCAGACGCATGCTACCAGAATTTGTAGATATCCTAGAGTCGTATTTAACTAAAAGAATGTTTAGAATACGCCAAGAGGACGCATATTCCGGGCTAAAAACCATAAAAGCTGGGGTGCCTCAAGGAAGTGTGCTTGGCCCAATTTTGTACTTGTTATACACTTGTGACATCCCAGAGCTGGAAAACAGCACCATAGCGACCTTTGCAGATGATACTGCTATTATGGCCACCGGATCAAGCCACAGAGAAGCAGTAGAGAAAGTTCAACTAGCTGTGAACAAAGTTTACGACTGGACACAAAAGTGGAAGATCAATCTGAATGAGTCAAAATCAGTTCACATTAACTTCACAAACAAACACAGTGACTACCACCCACTCTACATAAATGGTATGCAAATACCTTATGCTAATACAGCCAAATACCTTGGCATAACTCTCGACGCCAAGCTGCGTTGGAAAGCCCATATCAAAAAGAAAAAACAGGAACTCGATATTCGTTATAAACGTTTGTATTGGTTACTGGGAAGGAAATCCTGTTTATCAATACATAATAAGTTGATAATATACAAGCATATTCTGATGCCAATTTGGACGTATGGTATCCAACTTTGGGGCTGTACTAAGCCAACCAACGTCAAAATAATTCAACAGTTCCAAAATAAAGTACTCAGGGCTGCTGTAAATGCACCCTGGTACATAAGAAACGATGACCTCCACCGTGACCTCGACATGGAATTCGTCACCACCATCATACAAAAATTTGCTGAAGCCCACGAACACAGACTCCATCGACACGTGAATGTTGAGGCAATCCAGCTGTTAGACAACACAGACATAGTGCGTAGACTAAAGAGAACTAAACCATTTGAATTAGTGTAGTGTAAGTGAATCAATAATAGTAACAATGTTGTGCTATTTATATAACACATGAACAAAGTGTTTTATCAATTTTACCAGACTCTAAGGAAGTGTTACGAACGTGTGTAAAAGTGCATACCTAATTATGGACACTATTCTTAGCATTAACATAATTTATAACGTAGCATAATAAGTTAGATTTAAATTGTTTATTAGTCTTCTTAGGCTAGATTGCAATTAACTAGTAAGAACTTGGTTCTTACTAACAAGGAAAAAAAAAAAAAAAAAAAAAATGTACGTCAGAGGTTATTGCAAGAACCTGATTTGACATATCAGAGAATGCAAGAGCCGGCTAGGACACTCATAATCCCTCAGCAGGATGCTGAAAGAATCGTCAAAGGTACCAATGTCGCCAGTGAAAACGTCATGCATCTCAGTCAGAGGAGCCGTAGTCGACGAGATGGTCAACAGCGAGCTTCCAGTCGCAGGTCAGCTTCGAGCAATCGCCAGTCAGCTTCGAGCAGTCGCAAGTCAGCATCAGCTTCAAACAGCGACCACAATAGCAACTCGAGGACATGCAGCCGCTGTGGGCAGTCTCATCGCTACAAGTGCCCAGTTAAAGGCGTTCAATGCAGGTCATGTAAATCTTTTGGTCATTTTGCTAAATATTGTCTCAAGAATAAAAAAGTCAGTCAGTTGCAATCGTTTAATTCATATAAAATTAGTCACTTATTAGAACATTTGCC